>CAJQUW010002710.1:0-672500 GCA_907163375.1 Prostheceraeus crozeri | reverse complement strand
CAGATTGACATTATGGAATTTTGTTTGTCAGTTAGGATGAATCATTCATTGTTTTACGTAACTTGACCTTCATCTATCTGTGATGCGGAACTTTCTTTGATATCTATGCATGTTTGCATGAATCTGCTATTATTGTCACTTCTCAGTGTTGTCAGTGTCGACATTCATTCAATACGTACTTAGTCAACGAAGGTTGCATTTTGTATCTTAGATATCTAGGCGGGTTACCGTTACTTTCTAAATCTGATGTCGATGTCAACTTTCATTGTTATCGCATAGTGTTTGTTTATCGGTGGATGTTCACAGTCAGATATCTATGCTCATTAATGACTTTTCTAACATAGACATTTGTGATCTATTGACTTCTATAGTGCTGTCAATTTATTCTAATTTCATTTGCTTGGTCAATATATTTCACAAGTAACTTCAATTCTCTTTGTTTTAACGTGTCCATAATATGATAAAACTGCGATTTTAAATTTGTTTTCATAAAGGGAATGATTGAATTTCTTATTTCCGTGTATTTTGAGCAAGAGCAAAAGTAATGAAACAAATCTTCAATTTCATTGTCATTACAATTCTTGCAAATGCATTCGTCGTATGTCTTCCGGTCGTTATATCTACCAGTTTCAGAGATTAATTTATGATTACCTGTTCTTATTTTCATTATTGTTGAAATTATTTTGTTGTCGTTTGTTATATTCAAGTAACTTTTTGTATTACATTCAAAACGACACAATTCTAAATAATGTAAACCTTTGTTGCTATCTTTAGTAATACCTATCCATTGTTGTCTGAAATGTTCCGTTAATTTAATATTAATTGTCTTTTTCAAATATTTAAATGAACTAGAATTTATGTTTTGATGTATATTAGTTAGATTGAGCTTTTTAATCAATTTATTTACGCGGAATATCCAAGTATTATAAAATGAAGGATTCTCCACGTCAGTTTTAATAATGTTGAATATCTTCTTTACAAGTGATGTTTCGTTCATATAATTCAATTTCGTCCAGTAATTTAATGCTGCTTTGTAGAAATGAAATTCTATAGGCTTAATTCCAAATTCCCCTATTATGTAATAATTTGCTGTTGTACGTTTCAAATGATAAAAGTTTTTATAAAATTGCGTTTGAATTTTATTGAGATCTTTTACATTTCGATCGAAATAAAATTCTGCGCCGTACTTCATTTTTGAAATAGTTAACATCTCGAATGCATTTACAAGAATATCTCCGTCTATGTATCCGAAATTCTTTACGGTTTTTCCGGTTATACAGGCTGAGATTTTTCCACGCTTTGTTAACTCTTCTATATGTTTTCGATCATTTTTTGAGAAGAATATTCCGAGGTATTTATACTCGTTCACTATTTCAATTTCTGTAGTGCTTCCATTTATATTGATTTCGACATGACTATAGTTGTTTTTATCATTATACACCATAATTTTAGTTTTATCAAAGTTGATACTCAAACAATTTTCATTGCAATAATTCTGTACAACTTTAATTTGTTGGATTATTCCTGCTTTAGAACTGCTCATTAGCAATATATCGTCAGCATAAATAATGGATGCTAACTTCATGTCCATAATTTCTATCGGGTCTGTTATGTCCGAATTTTTCTCCAAATTTAAGAGGAGGTCGTTGATGTAAAGACAAAACAACGTAGGTGACAAGCTATCTCCTTGTGGTATACCATTTTTTAGTTGAAAGACATCGCTTTCTTCACCATTGAATAAAATTTTATAGCCTTTGTTCAGAAGAATATGTTGTAGTGTAGATAGAAATTTCCCTTTTACAATTATTTTATTGAGTTTTGAGATTAATCTATTCTTTGGAATACTGTCAAAGGCCTTCGATAGATCGATGAAACAAAGATATAAAGTTGTCTTATTGTTTTTGTATATTTTGATAATTTCTTTAAGGATCCATATGCAATCAATGGTTGAATTATCTTTCCTAAAGCCTATCTGCGATTGATGGAGTAGTCCATATTTATCGATCCATTGATTTAACCGGTTGTTAAAGATTTTTGTTAGGAGCTTTTCAAAACATGATGATAAGTTGATAAATCTGTATGAATCAATGTCATTTTTGTCACCTTTCTTGAATAAATGTGTAGTCCAACTGATGCTCCAAGGAAGCTTTTCATTATTTAAAATTTTGTTGTATCATCTAAATTTTTCTTTAGTATTTCGTATACAAAACCGTCTCTCTCTCTCTCTCTCTCTCTCTCTCTCTCTCTCTCTCTCTCTCTCTCTCTCTCTCTCTCTCTCTCTCTCTCTCTCTCTCTATGGTATCCACTAGTAGCTTCGTTAGTTTTCTACTCTCAGCATCAGCTGGATCGACAGAATTAGACAACATGCGTTCAGTCTAGTTCCTAGAAGGGATTAGTTGTATACCGCGTGCTGTTGAAAATGGCACACACTTTCTCACACAACAAGCTGTCAGCCGGCTTTTCGACACCAGCCAGCGAATGTCGTGCGTTTTGTAACATCACACATCACTTTCTAGTTCACATACAGTGAGGAATGCTGAGAGGGGGTTGGTGAAATCATCAAGTGAACCAATTTTCGAGCGCATGCTATCCTCTTTAATCATGATCGGAAGGACCAACATTATCGAGAAAGTTGTGCGCAGTTATCCGAATTCTTCGGATCTGAGGGAAACGTGGTAATCGAACCACTTTGATGGAACTTTCAGAGAAATTCGCAAGCGACGCATTTTTTCCTATCTCTGTAAAGTATTAGGAATTCCTTTTTGCCCACTTACTAAGTTTCAGCGTATGTGCCATCGATCAGAATTGGTCTGCACTTCTAGTAAATTGAAAGAGTTAATCTAATTCTGTGGCTGGATCCATCTTCACTTTGATAAAACTCTGTCTACGTATTGCATTTGTCAACTTCTCCACGTACTCATGTCGATCCATCACAAGTCCTTTTGTCCTTTCAGACTGAAGTGCGGTGACAGTTTGTGTCGCACTCTGAAAAATTTCAGGAAATGTCCATCCCATGCAGGCCTACGTGCTAAGGACAACTGTTGTTGCTTTTCAGGAATCTGCATTGGCAAGACTTGCGTATGTCCAAGTGGATTCAAGGGCCGACAATGTGAGACTGATATCAATGAATGCCTAACCACATCTCCAAGGGCTATTGTACAATCCAATCGATGCACACAAATATGCGTGAACCTATTCGGAAGTTATCAATGCAAATGTAATCAAGGATACGTCTTGCAAAGCGATGAAAGAACTTGTCTTCTCGCTAAATGTACTGAAAGTGAGTTTCTGGAAAAATTAATTGTTGAAAAATTAATCGCAATTGAATTGAATCAATTTAAACATTGAATAAATCTGTCTAATCACAGACTAAGTTGGAACCGGCCACGGTCTGCTGATTTTTAAAGTGTTTTCCTTGTCGTTACGTCTATGCTGCTCTGAAGTGTAATTGAGTTTAATGCGTTCGACTTGTAGTCATGTCTATCATGAAAAACGCTAGTTTCATTATTCCTTCAATAATCTTGCTTCGTGCGTCACCATTTAGTGAGTGGTGATAAAGAGAGATGTATTGATCCCATCAGCTTGTTATCGTCCTTTGAGTGACAGCTCAAGTTGAAAAAGGTGCAACTTTAACTGACCTGTGATTGAGCTAATTTAAAATTCGGTTCAATTACACCAATTGGCATAATACACGGTTGCATACATCAAGATTACTATTAATTTACATTAAACACGAGTACATTCAATTTCCTTTTTCTGAAATTAGTGGAACAGAGCCTAAATTAAATTTATCCTAGAATAATTTTTTAAAAAATGTGTTACCGTATAGCTGTATGTTCCCTTATTCATTTACACGGTCACAGAAAATTTTTTTTTTAGTTATTCTAACATACATCCCGACCGGATGGGAACAAAAGATCTAAATTTATCCTACTTAGAATAATTGTGTACAAGGGTTGCTGTCAAAAATAGTCCATGGACCTGGACGCAACATGCAGCCTACAGTTCTAATAAATCATCCTATGAATGAGGCTATTCATTTCCTGATTTGAGGAATAGCATTTATATTAAAGAGAAAAAGTGACATTTTTAATTAAATTAAGATGCGTAGCCAAGGTTATTAACATACAAGCCTCGTTTAGCCTACAGACTATCAATAGGTGTTGTGATTGTAATATCAGACAAAATACTGTAGGGCATCGATAAAGCAATTATGAGCTTTCTAAATGTAAAAGCGGTATAAAACGGAATTTATATAGAACAACAGCGGAATTAGCGTTTGTAAGCTACGGAATCTCCTTGTGTTTGATTGTGAAGAATGGAATGAACCTTTCACAGTTCATCAGATCAACCCGATGAGAGTGCTGTTTTTTCAAGATCTTATCAAACTAATCTTACAATCAAGCGCTTATATATTAAACGATATTTTCCATTCTCAATTTTTTTAGTCAATCTTATCAACCCTGTAGAAAATCGTGTAGTTGCATGAATTTTTGGTGAGAAAAAATTACAATGTAAATTATAAAATACATCAAACTTTGCTAAGTATTACTATGTTGGATGCCCAATGTCCTAACATAACATAGTCAACAAGATAGGCAAAATCGCTTTATCTAATGAAAGCGTCAAGTGCTAGAACACATCGCGCTGTTCTGCGGTTCATGTTGCTAGATGAAGAGGTTGGTCTTCACATGTTGGAGACTTATGAACGTTTAATGCTGACCATAGCAGAGTGGTCTCCGTGGCACAGTGGTTAAGCGCTTGGCCTAACGAACCTCTGGTACAAAGGTCGACCCCCGAAAGTGTCAATGGAAGTCATCAGGAAGGGCATCTGGACTAAAAGCTTCCAACTCTACAGATTAAAGTCTGACTAAGTCAGCACCGTCCAAACCTCCAGTATGGGCGCGTAGTGACGTTAAACCATTCATGATGATGTCACAGCAACTAATTCAAAGATGAGATTCCAAGTGGTTGACTTTGATTCCTAATTGATATTGAAACAGTTTCGATATCATGCCTTCCATCGTCTCCATCATGTCTACAATCAATTTTTTACAGAATGCATCAATGGAAAGCTGTGTGTTGCAAACAATGTGTGCGCTTGTCCGAAAGGATTTACTGGTCATCAATGCAGAGAGGATGTCAATGAGTGTCGCAAATATCCATCTCCGTGTGAGCAGAGTTGTCAGAATACATATGGAAGTTACAAGTAAGTTCATTCGTGATATCATGAGGAATACAAATGAGTGTTCGTCTGCAATTCATTAAAAGGTCATCTTTTATTATCTTCTAGATTTTTAGATAGATAGATATTTTTAAGATAGATTTTCTCTAGATTAATTTTAGAAAAATCAAAAACTTGCAGGATTTCCATCGCATGTACTTTTTTGAAGAAAAGCTCAATGAAAGAGAACTTGTTCTAGGCTATCTACGAGAATTACAGCATTAATATAGCTTTCACGCATGCGATGAATTAGGCTTACTCATGAGAATTATATTCTGATGTTTTGATAGTGTTTCAATGCTTCTTGAGGCTCGCCCCCAGTGGGGTATTTCCCGAACGCATCCCTCTGGGGCCTTGCTGATCTCCCAAACTATTTTACCAATCTTGCCAAACCACACATCAATCGAAAGATCATTGAAAGGGGATTCAGAAAAACATATTTTGAAGGTCATTCTGAGGCTGAGGTGAAGGTCAAAGGTAAAAACACGCCAATAGTTTAATAATTTTCCATTAGATCTCTATTTGAAATGGAAAATGACAACAAAAACTGAAAACCATACTAATCGAAAGATCTGGTCAATGTGGTTAATGAAATGATAATTATTAATCGTCATGAGACTACATCAGTGCATTCGATGAGGTCAAAGGTCAAATATTTCAAACTTCAAACTTGACTCAGATAAAATTAAAATCGCACATTTTAGTGGCCTATTTAGTTCCTGCAGGTGAAGAAACAGCTGAATTCGATGAAATTGTATCGAGCCACTGAGGCTAAAAATAGCATGATTCTGACAATTTTCAATAATTGCTGACTAGATGCAGAACTAAAAAGTAGAAAAACAATTTAAAAATCATAAACTTTGCATTTGTGAATGTCTTTTTATTGATAGGAAGAATCCTTCATGTAATCTCAACTTATCCAATCAAGAATTGATGCCGCAGTAAGTGAATACACCAAAAATCAGGCAAAATATTCAAATTTTAAAATAGATCTCATTCCAAAAGTGTTGTGCCAATTTTATTTTTCGTCTGTCAAAAGTTGCATAATACGCAGAAAGTAAGCCATTAGAAATCTGGTGGTCACAACTTGCTTGGTATAAAAGATGTTCAAAAAATTCGCCAGGGGAAAACATCTTCCTGTGGGGCGAGGGTTAAGGCTAGTTGGGTTTTAGTCATGCTATTTCAGCAGCTGCTCTCACAGCCCGGCAGGACAGTGCTATCCTTCTCTACATCACATCCATACTTCTCGTCTTCGCACTTGTCATTGCACGAATACAGTCCGCTTAATAAATCGATGCACATGACATATGATTTAGATTTCACCGAAAATAAGTATAATGCAATTGTCCTGTTATACAGTCTGCTCCTAAATCGTTGTACAACCCAAAAGGCTCTTTTATCATTTGCTTATTCTCATATGATTTAATCATCTCATAATCAGCTGCCTAAGCTTGTTCACTCGGTCAGCCGAGATACTTGGTTTAGGAAACAGGGTGGTGTGCCTACTTAAATGAGGTAATCAGTGATTGGAAGTCTGTTACTTCATGGCTGATCATGTCCTATAGCTGCCCCAGTCTTCTGTCATCATTGATGAGTTGCAAGAAATCTTGTCGATCCACTTTTCGGACGCAAGCTCCAGCAACTACGGCGTGAAGAAAATTCTGTTGCTTGTGAACAGATGCAAGCATACACTTAAAATTACGTGCGTGTAGGAAAATGCTTTGACAGCATTTTACTACACAGTGAAGTTCTTTTTAAACAAGCAACAAGCGACCGATTGTTTTTGATTCTTGACTTACATAGTCAATAAGGACTGATAATTGACTTATAGGTGGTCTCTGTGGCACAGAGGTTAAGTGATTGGCCTAGCGATCTTTCGGTACAGAGGTCGAGCCTCGAAAGTGTCATTGGAAGTCGTCAGGAAAGGCATCCGGACTAAAAGTACCACAACGCTCCAGAAGTCTGACTATTTTAGCACTGTCCGCACTTCTCCGCCAATAGACTTTCATGGGATCGGCAATAATTTTTTGAATAGACATTTCCGCATGAAAATTCCTAGAAAAAGAAGCATAAAAATTCGAAACTGTCTGAAGCAATAGCTTCTGAACACACTACGCTCACTCCGATATCGCATCGAAAACCTTCTGCTCTTTTCGGATATGAATTTGTGATTCTTCTTATACTAAAATCGCTAAATGCATCACACTAGGAATTGTTGATTGTATGTAGCATTTGAATTTCCCATTTTAGATGTCTCTGTAAATCAGGATTTGTCTTGGCGCCAAACAAGAAAAATTGCATTCCACTAAATGTTGATAAAAAATGCATGGGAATTGTTTGCTCAAGCGGTGGGAAATGTGTCAACGGTCGATGTCAGTGTATTAATGGATTTTCTGGCCCTAGCTGTCAGGTGAGTTTTTGCCCATTGAGCAGTAGAACTACTGTATTGCATGCAGATTCAGGTAATCGCTTGTACTCACAGGTTGTATAAATTTAAAATTTAATTGTTTAAGCGTGTCACTCTTCTAGAAGTACAAGCTGATTCAAAACAATGGCACATGCTGGAACTTATTAAGTGGGCAAAAAGAAACTTTTAATGCCTTTCAGAGATGTGGAACATAGTCGTGTGTTTCTTGCGGATCGCTGGGAATTCCTTCAAAATTCTCCGATCGCCACGATTCCTTCAGATTCGAGGAATTCAGATCATGGCGCAAAAGGTTTCTCGATAATGTTGGTACTTCCGATCATTATTAGAAGATACGTATAACTGGCGCACGAAAAAACGTTCACAAGCTTCTCTGTAGAACTTGATGTCGTCTGTGTCTGCATAAATTACAAGTTTATCAAGTATTTTTAAGACACCAGGAACATTATCTCCATAAAAAACTGAATCTTTTGATGTAAAAAACTGCATGCTGACATTTTTTGGGCTGACACTCTACCTATGTGCTTGCTCTAAGATCTTGAACTATAATTTATTTTGATGTGACTTGCTGCGCAATTGCTGCCATTTATCGGTTATCAAGCTATAAAGATAGCCAATAAAGAAGTCATCTATTGTTCACTGCATGCTGTCAGAATAGCAACAATTCATTCGTGTCCAATGAAGACAGGCGATGCCTGATGACAATGCTTCTTTTTCTGACATTGCTACTTTTTCGGTGTTCTCCGTGGCACATTAACATTAGTTTAGTGTCATCGGCAGTCGGTAGGAAGGGACAGCGGGATAAAAGAGCACGACGCTGGAGATAAAAGTCTGACTGTTGATTGTGTCAGCACCGTCCAAGCCCCCAGCATAATAATAATAAATCACCTTTATTGAATCACAATTTTGTAAGCAAAGATTCTGTGAAAGCTACAAAGACACCCTAACATAATATCACAGAAATCATGAGATGAGAGTAATGGTTGCTTCACATTTACTTCAGGTATTTAAACATAGTGTTATAATAGTGTTATTACAATATTACAATAGTGTTAAATTTTATTGTCGAATTGGATGAAGGAATCACTAAATCGAACAGCTTTCGCAAAAGATAAATCAAAAATCAAACAATGAATAAAAGATCGATATACTGCGACTAGTAGCATCACAACTGAACATCTCATTCTTAGGAGATGGGAATCATTCTTAACAATTGATCCAAAAAGTTAAACACACATGCGACTGGCAGAAGTAATAACAGAGTTGTTCATGTCATGAGGTAGCCCGATGATTCGAAGCACTATGCGTTCAACGTCTTTATTTTTTTGAACGGATAAACGCGATGTAACAACGAATCACAAGACTTTATCACAATCAAAGCGACGAAGGCTGCGGATGATGCAAATTCTTCTGAAAGCCTGTTTTACCACTGAAGTATAATGATCATTCCATTTCAGATTACACGAAAACATTACTCCCAGATAACAAAAGGAATCAACTTTATCTACGAAACAGTTGTCAGAAATGCGCAGACAAGAAGTGTTGATGCTCCTTGTCCTAACAATATCCATCACGCGACATTTCGCGGTATTAATGGGTCGATTAACAGATGATGAGCATGATATAGCATTATCCCACTCATCCTGCAGATAATCGTTATTAGAACCTCGCATAAAATGCAGAAAAAGAAAATCATCCGCATACTTAAACAAAGAGGTATTGACATGCACTGGAGAAAAATCATCAGAATAGTGACGTTAAACCTTCCTCTCATCGTTGCTTTTCGGAAATGCTTCAATGTCACAGGAGGCCATTACTTTAGTAGCATGTTACTCTATATTACTGTAAATCAGGGAGTTTCAAACTTTATTTTGCCCTCCCCCCGAAACTATTAACGACTGCCTCGCGCCCCACTATGAACTTGTCGACACCACACGACGTAAATTCCGATGTTCAGTTATCGGTATTGATCATAATTTATCACATTCTAATAACTATTCCGACATTTACGACATTTCCCACATATACCTTCGACGGTGTATCTAACAAAAGTGTGCATGGTGAAGTGAAGCATCCGGAATGGAACTTCCGTACATTTATTAAAACGTTCGTACAGAAAAGTTGCGCCTCATTGAGAAAAATGAGCCTGTTTGGACAGCTTTCCAAAATCAGGCTTCTCAGAAGAAAGTTACAACCGAAGATCTGAAGAAATATTGAGGCGGTTGCGGAATTTGTTTTTCAGATATGCGAGACGAGAGAATTCCATTTCGCACAAATATGTAGATACAAAACGAACAAGGATTCGAAGAGCACTTGCAGTGACAGAAGGGAATTCTTGTGCGTGCGCACAGGCATCAAAGAGGAAAGTGACTCTAGCGTTCTAATGCGCATTTCTCCAATACCGGGTCATAGAATGAATAAGTGAAGCAGTCTTGGCAAAAGCCATTGCGTCGCCCCCCCCCCCTTCGGAGGGCGCGCCCCACACTTTGGGAAACCGTGCCGTGAATGAAAAAATGTCTCATCTTGCTTCCATGAAACAAAAAGTGGCATTTTTCAGATATACGAGTACATGTAGATCGTAGGTTGCATCATTTTTTGCAATTTATGGGCAGGTTGTATAAATAAATTTTCAGCTGTAATTTAAGTGTTCCGATCGTCTCATTTCAGATTCAAGGTACTCCATGCAACAAAGTTGACGCCCTTCGATGTCAACACAATTGTCACGCAGTGTATAACCGTCCACAATGCTTCTGCCATCCCGGGTACAGCCTCAATCCTGATAGGAGGACGTGCAAGGCCTCTCAAGGATGTCCTCAAGGCTGTTACAACGGTGGAGAATGTCGCAACAACCGATGTGTATGTCGAGTTACCTTCACTGGACCAAGCTGTACGGTAGACATCGATGAATGCAAGTTATCTCGGCATATCCACGGCTGCGATTATGGCTGCAGGAACACGTACGGCACCTACGAATGCCTCTGTCCTCCGGGATTCCAACAAATCGAGAATAACAAGGCATGTAAGATCCTACCGACCGACAAGAAATGTTCTCCACCTTGCAAGAATGGAGGCGTGTGCAGACAGAGCGATAAAGGACAACATTGTGACTGTATCAGAGGCTACCACGGCGTCGCTTGCGAGGAAGATATCGATGAATGTAAACAGTTTCAGGAATGTCAGCATGGATGCAAGAATACTTATGGAGGATATTATTGCACCTGTCCTAAAAACTTCGTCCTCGCTGTGGATGGCAAATCGTGTATTCAACTGCAAAGTGCTTTGTCTAACCCGCAGCTGGTGTACAGAGGACCTGGCATGAAAGGTATATTACAAAATAGGACTTTAACGCCTTGATTGTCGACGACTGCATTTATATTCCAACTTAGTTTCAAGTATTTGTTATTAGTCTTTTGGAAATAAAGTAATTCGTAAGTGAATTTTGAAAATGCAAGCAATAAGTGCTGTGGAAATTCAGTACTTTTCCTCTTTCATATGCATTTCCCTTTTGTAGTGTTTGTGGGAATATAGAGAAATATTATTTGAGTGAAGCCGAAGTGAAAACGCTGTGCTTCTTGAAAACTGTGTGGTATTGAGGACCTTTCGACCCTGCAAGCACAGGTCATGATCATAATTGAAACAGCTTAAGAGACCGGACTGTCGATATAGCTATTCACGGATGCACAATGCCATATGACGGCAGACAGCAAGTAAGGAGTCTCAATACAGGCAAATAAAGCCATTCAATAGACACATGTGAGCACTAACAAGTACACGTACAAGGGAATACGTGCGCGAGCACTACAAAGTACTGGATTAGGGAATACATGCGGGAGTACTACAAAGTACCGGATTAGGGAATACATACGTGAGTGCTAAAAGGTACCGGATTAGAGAATACATGTGCGAGCACTAACAAGTACACGTATAAGGGAATACGTGATCGAGCAATAACAAGTACCGGATTAGGGACTGCATGCGCGAGCACTACAAAGTACCAGATAAAGGAATACATGTGCGTGAGCACTACAAAGTACCGGATTAGGGAATACATACGCGAGCACTACAAAATACCGGAAAAGAGAATACATGCGTGAGCACTAACAAGTACCGGATTAGGGAATACATACGCGAGCACTACAAAATACCGGAAAAGAGAATACATGCGTGAGCACTACAAAATACCGGATTAGGGAATACATACGCGAGCACTACAAAATACCGGAAAAGAGAATACATGCGTGAGCACTAACAAGTACCGGATTAGGGAATACGTGTACATGCTTATGTAACATGCCTAGTGAAAACATATAAAAACTTCTCATAGGCTGTTTCAATTGTGGTCGTGACCTGCGGCTGCTGAGATGATATGTCTTTAATGCTGTTGACGGTTTTCAAGAAGCACATGCGCTGTGATTTGCGCTAATCATTATCGAGAAATAATTGACATTCTTCGAATAACGAATAGAAAACGACAATCTTAAATTGTGATTGATTGTATTGTAGGCAACACACGATAGCATAAGCTATTCATATGCACAAATCTTGAAATGCTGCAACATCTGCTGTGCACAACATGTAGGAATAAAAGATTTTCAAAACAAGATCACATTTGAAGAATCGTGCTAAGCAGCCTATTCGATGGTGGCGTTAGAACTATTGATATGTATTGTGGAAGTTGCCGTGCCTTACCTCTCTCTTGTTTCAAAGGAAGGAGGCATTGGTTATTCTACCACTCTTCTCTCCATTCAATGCTAGTGTGCCGGAAACATCATCAGCACAATAGCACATGAGAAGTTCGATTCTCTGAAAATATCACGAATTACCCTCCTTCAGTCTAAGGTATCTGAGTTAGAATTTTCCCACTCAAGATGGCTTTATTTGACACCTGAAATATTTGATGTTTGACTGAAATAAATATCATATGTGTGTGAATACGTATGAGCCCTACTTCGTTTCTTTGTGTATATAGGCCCACAAAGTTTGTCATGTCTTCTGATTCCTTTGTAACGAAAATACCAAACAATTACTATAAACTTCGTTGCTTTGATTTTTGCGATGTCTTCAGATCCTTAACATGAAGGGGTACCTATATGGTAGGACACTTGAGACAAAAGGAGAAAGTTTTCTAAAGTTCTTTGTCTTTCGTTTCTAATTATAGTCCGGCCGCAAGTCTTATCCAGCACATGGACTTGCGCCATTGAATTGGAGGGGAATTCTGCGGACTTTGTAGAGAGTGAGTCCGGAATTAGACTCACAGAATGATGTGCAGTATACCATTCGGCTCCTGCAAACATGTGTTTCTGTCTATGGGAAGCTGACTGACGTTTTCGGGTGTCATTTGTGTGCTTCCACTGATGAGAATGTACTATAATAAGTCTAGTCATAATGTTTGGCAGAGACATGTCTTCAGGTCATCTATGCAGGTGTTATTATATTTGTCATGCCTCTTACTGATTATGCATGCGAGAATTTGTGGTTATAAAGACAACGTCTCTGATAAACTTAAATTAAAATGTGGAGTGAGATGTTTATCTAAATGAGCTTGTGGCTTCATAAACTAAAGTACAACACATAACTGTATGACTTATGTAAGGCACCTTATACCAAAAATTATGGCTCTAGACTTAGTGGGCCCTACTTCTCCCTTGATAAGAGAATACACAGACAATAATAACATAGGTTTATATTGAAGTCAATTGAAAATCACATGGACACGATATAGCCTGATGCAAGTAGCCTACCTACGAGGCGTGATTGTTGCGAGGCCTTAAGTAGACTGGGAAAGATTAATAGCGACCCACTGCGCTATATCGATGACATTTTAATGGATCCTTTTGAACAGGATGACATTTTTCATAGCATTTTAACTACCTTCAATTCCGTGAACGACGACATGCAGTTTATCATAGACATTCCTGACAACGAAAGTCCTTTGAAAATGTTTAGATCTCAATAAAAATCGTTGATGAGCAGATTTCATAGGAATGGTATTCTCAGCCTAATCATTCTGAAATAACTTTACAAAAAGACAGCTGGCTTCCTCCGAATGTTAAGGATAACTACATCCGCAGCATGAATAATCGCATCGAAAGCAGATGCTCATCATCTGCTATCAAAAATATAGCTAAGAAAAACATTTCATAATAGATTGCGCAAAAACATTTATAAATAATTATAAATAACATTTATAAAACTCGCGATTTGATAAAAGTAAAAGCGCAACTCGTAAAAGCAATTGTGAGAGTAATGTTAGGCTTTCTCTTAGCTTCATTAATTATAGTTGTAATAGAAAAATCAATAACTCAATAAGAAAATACAGACTACCTGTAACCTTGATAAGCAAACCTAATAAAACCACGAGCATGTTTTTCTAAAACATCTGCAAAAAACATGTAAACTGTAATCTCTGTAATCTTCTCGACAACCCTTACCTGCGATGTGCGCTTTGTGGTCTGCGAATTTTCTTGCAGACATTGTAACAAAAGTAACATTGGGCAAACTAATAGGCCCTTCCAAATTCGCTTCGAAGAGCATGAACGCATAAGGGAAGTGCCCTCCCAAACATTCGATAAAAGACCACAGCAATAACCTTGACATTTTCGATTTCACAATCACCATCATTGCCGGGCATAGTTCGCCTCTTGAAAATCGTCTGGCTGAAGCTCGTTACATCAGAGATAGGAGACCACAGTTGAACCGCAAAGACGAGCTGGTCGGCTGAGAGTTACTCTGTCTGCGGTGTCATCACTCTCCGAGACATAGACCACTCGCACTGGCTGCTTTTACCTTCTTTTTAGTGCACTGAGGCAGCGACTGCGTCGCGAAACGTTTGCCGCGTAAATACTTTTAGCTATACGCCTTTATTAAAGCCGTTACTTAACCCTATCCATACCGGGGGGGCCGATTCTCCCCCCCCCTCCTGTTGCATTTTTGTTGTGGAGTTTTTAAAACTGAACCGATTGACCCAGGCTTTTGTGACTTTTAGTTTCTGGGTATTTCCCAACTTTTCGCCGAAAATCGTTGCATTTGGTTCATGGGAAAGTTAAATTTATGGCCCGTTTTGAAAAGTGCATTTTTTGAAAGGCTGAATTTTGCCTGGTTTTGCAAACATCTGGTGTGCTAAGTTTTGACAAAGCAAGCTGAATATCAATTTTTTGCATCACATCAAAACTGTGTCCATAAATTGCAGCATCAAGATACCATAGACATCAAAGATACTATAGACATCGATAAGAGTCATCTAAACTTGAATGTCATGCTTTTCAGTAGAAATGAGTCAACTAAGTTGCAACTAAGTAGTGTTCGTTCATATTGTTTTGAAAACTTCTGCTTATTCAGTGTCATTATTAGTCTTAATTACATTATTGGAAGGTAGCAAGACCTCTGAAATTGTTTCTACAGATGAATAAAAGTAGTCAATTTTGAGTGAAAACTTTCCCTTTTCTGCTTATGATTTATTTTTGTAAACTCTCACGTAGTTCCTGAATACATCTGAGATGATAATATCAATGTTTCGAAAGATGGAAATAAGATTCCTCCTACAAACAGTGTTGCGCAACATTCCAATTCTGTGACCGCCTTCCTCTGATGGCTATCCAAATTTTGGCTAAAGTTTCAAATTTAAATTTCAAATTCTGGCCGATTGTTCATGATGTTTAAAGGGTAGGCCTATAAAATGACTATAACATTTGGGAGGGTCATCTAAAAATCAGCATCCAAAAATTTAATCATGATCTAGGCTATACAAAGGCAATATCACATTTTCAAATTTTGAATTTAAATTCATGATGTGTAGACTAGTGTTTGAAGTGTGGTAAATTACCGTTAATTAAATTACCAGTGGTAAATTACCGGTAATTTACCGGTAAGATTGAAATAAATTACCGGTAAATTACCGATGCACAGTTGATCATTTTTCGGGGTTTCCTAATTTTATTTTGCTATGACAAAATTTCCAATACACTCACATTTCTCAAGTAGCCAAAAGAATTTAGAGTTTCTTAAAATTACTAAATCATAGCTTATGCAACCTATAAATGTATTCAACCAGGTGTGCATGAATAATTCGATGTTAATAGTCCATACCCACAGAATTAGACCGGTTCTTCTTCTGTTTAACTAGAAAGGAAGCATAGGAACATGTAACGTTAATAAAATGGCACAATCTGCTGACATATTACCACAGCAATCGAACAAAGCAGCCAGTTTGACATTAAATACACCAAATTGTGCGAAGCTTCAGTGACTGTTATCAACCGGATCACACAACAAAGAGACACAGTCGATGTCAATTAGTTCTACAGAGAAGTTTGTCAGCTTTTTTTCGTGCGCCTGCTAACTTTTTTAATAATGATCGGAGGGCCCAACATTATCGAGAAAACCTTTGCGCAATATGATCTGAATTCTTCGAAGCTGAAGGAATCGTGACGATCGGAGCATTTTGAAGAAATTCACAGCAATCCGCAAGCGGCGCACGACTATTTTTCCTATCTCTGCAAGATATTAAAAATTTCTTTTTGCCCACTTAGTAAGTTCCTGCATGTGCCATCTGCTTGAATCAGCTTGCACTTCTAGCAAAGTGATGCGCTTAAACAATCTAATTCTATGATTATACCATTCACTTTGCTATCACCAACCCCTAGCAGTACTAAAGAATGCCTGAATTTATCAAATTCCATACTAGTTGCTATCTCTTCAACACGCATTTAAAATATTCTAATTCTGATCTCTCATTGGTTGAGACGATCGCTATTGCTCTCTTATCAATGTCTTTATGCACCTTTATGATGATTGTAGCCTGCGCGCGTATTGTCAAATTTTACCAGGTGACTACAATAGGGACGATATCTGCATATTCTTTACATTGATACTCTCTCTCTCTCTCTCTCTCTTTCATATTATTATATTCATTACTCATTATTCATTATTATATATTATTTATATTATATTCATTACTAATTATAGTTATTAAAAAACATTTCTTGAAACAATATTGTCTCCATGTATCTAAATTTACTACGCATAGATTTCATACTCCTTCTAACATTGACAACTACAGGGTGTTCAGTAAAAAACCAGGAAATTTCAAATGCATGATTTGTGTATTACAAAAACAATACTGAAGACTCGGAAATATCAATAATGTTCAAAATGAGAACCATTGACTTTGACACAGCGCTTCAAACGTTGCATCCATGCAGAAGTGGCTGAGTGAATGGCTCTTTCTGTCAAAACATCTTTAAGCATTTCAATGTCAGTTATCGGTCCACGCTGTCGCTGAAGATGAGACAATAAAATACTCCACATACAGAAGTCCATGACGTTTAAATCTGGGCTTTTTGAAGGCCAATGACTTGGTTCAATAAAATCAGGTGTGTTTTCTCTAAGCCAATTAATTGTTGCGACTACTGTGTGGAGCTTTGCGCCATCTTGTTGTCACGTCCATGGTTCATTTTGCATTATGCGATTGATATCTTCGACAACACGAGGGCACATTTCTTCTCGATGAATGTCCTGATTTACTGTCTTATTTCTTCTTCTTTTTTGAATTTGGGATGTGGTCTTGGCCAGCTTCAATAAAGTAAAGATTTGACTTCCCAAACCAGGAAACCGCAGCATAACAAAGTATCGACTTTTGCTGAGTGTCGATTACTGCCAAAATATCGTTATCATCGATGTCAGTCTGTACGTTCACTGCTCTGTAGATACGCTCATTCTGCGAATTCAGTGGGGCGTTGAGCATGAAACTTGCTTCGTCAAAGAACCAAACCGACTTCCACGAATCTCCTGGTTGAAACTTAACGATCATAAGCATTGATTTTTCAAGTCTTCTTTCTTTATGAGCATCTTTTAGGTTGTGGCACTTGATTCTTCGATAGCATTTTAGCGATGACATTTTGAGAATTTTGTCATTCACAGTCCCTAATGACATATTCAGTTGGTGTGATATTTCCCTTTGGCGTAACTGGCGTAACATCCAAATCCAAAACAGCAGTCCGTGCATTGTTGTCAAATTTTGTGGCGGTACCTGTTCCACGCTTGCGATGGGCTGCATTGCCTTCTTCTTTTATTCGCTTAGCCACAAGGGTGAACTGATTTTTTGTAATTGTGCTGAAGAAGTTCGGCTGAATTTCGCCGCATTTACCAAGGCCCCAAGTGGGATGCTCAGTTTTGAATAACATGATCACTTGACGATGGAAATCAGTTAACTGAGGCATTTGCACAATATAATGAAATTGATGGTACTAGAATGTTCTTCTTATTTCGTACTACGAAACAATACAAATCAACCAATCATATAACAGCTATCAACCAATTACAATTCTTGGGATTTCCAGTCACAATTCTTAGAAATCGCAATTACAATTCTCGGAATTCCCAGATATTACAAACTACGCAAGCATAAATTTGGAATTTCCTGCTTTTATACTGAACACCCTGTAGTTTGGATTGTATTTATGGAAAGCTAAGGATCTGCAGTGCATAATTTACAAAATATTATAAAGCGTGTGGCCTTTCCCTAGAACAATGTTCATTTGCCGTCAAACTTTTGATTACTATGGTCTATTTGGGTGAAATACCAACAAACTTCTTAAAAATGTCAATTTTTCATTTCTCAATTGCAATATCTATGACAAAGAATCAGACGTTGAGCAAAATTCAAGCCTTCATCAGAATCAGATTAAGCCAAGTGTGTATTTAGTTAAAATCAAAGCATATTGGTGCGCTCGATTGGAAGTTATACGGACTTGAATATAAATTACCGGTAATTTTTAAACACTAGTAGACAAACAAGTTTAGAGCATCAAATAGCATCATTCTCCTGATCATTAAGTGTATGTGCCCGGGATGGCGATGCGCTTCAGAGCCCGGTATAGATAGGGTTAAGGGAGTGCCGTATTTTTCTTTCTCATCCTCACCATGGACACCCTCCCGCAAAAGGCTATCAACTAAATATTGAACGCATCAAGTCGGTGAAATCCAAACCTACAAGAATTTCACAAGTTGTACAATACCTCAACGAAGAGTCTGATGACGAAGTGGATTGCTAACAAAAATGTCTAACACTGTCTCATCATCAGTGAAGTGCTTCCACTAGGTGAAATGCCACGCTCAATTACGCGTAATTACACATGACCCTAAACATCCGTGGCTATGCGTGACATTGCTGCAACATCTGTCAGCAGTCCTGTTATAAAGACTTTGCGTCTCATGTGTCTGCATGTATCAGAGGCTAAACAATGTGATAGGACCTCAATTTCATGCTCAGGGAAGACAGAACATGCGTAGCCCGGTTCATCTGTGGTTCAAGCGACAACGCAGACAACTGTAGACGACGAGCGAACTATAAACCCTCGGCCGCGCGTATTCATAAACATTCCCCATGTTTTAACAGCATCAGATCAAGTGATTTCTGACTCTTAGTGCAGCGCGTATGTACACGCGTAGAAAAATAGAATGTCCTTAACCACGGATGTTTGGGGTGTATACGCGTGGCATGTCACCTACTGTCGCGTGATCAATTCTCATTGAGCATTTTTGTAATGATTGAAATAACATTCACTGACCAGACACATAAGATAGTTTGAATTGCACGTCAAAATACATCATTTTGAGAATGATTCTGTCGGAGATTTATATTAGATTCTCTTATGTATTGCATACCTTTAGATAATGCATCATATTCATTGAATGAGACGTTTTGTTATAGTCTACTATAAGTCTACTTTGTTATACACTGAGTATGCATACCGCCATTTGACCATCGACCGTTAAGAAGGTGCTGGACGCCGAAGGCACGTCACGCAGTACGAAGTGTAATGTATTACATTTTATTTATGACCAATAAAATCATTTCGAGTCAGTTTCTCTCTACCGGTAGTGAAATGCATCGCCTGACTCGCAAACTGGTCTATAGTTTGTAGGTAAATCTTAGTTTAAGTCTCCGTGTCATTATCAAAATCTGTTTTCTGCCAAATATATAACCCGACTTTCTAAAAGACCAGTGCAGCAATGAAGAAACTATAGCAAAGCCATTACTAAAAACACTGAAGCGAAACTGCTAAGTTCATTGAATTTGCTATCGCTTTATGACGATCAGGTGACTGTTGATGCATTCCTATGATGACGCTGTCAATCGATGTGCAAACGCTACCTTGAGATTCACCATTCAATCGACAGACAGGATACGTGCTGCTAACTCTCTCTCTCTCTCTCTCTGTCTGAAGATTGGAACATGGACATCATCACCGCATCGCTCATAATTTTGGTCATCCTTTGCTTTTACCTGTACTTCAGACAAAGCAAGTTACCGGGAGGAATGCCCCCTTCGGTGAAAGGATTTCCTTTACTGGGGAATGTCCTCGAACTCACCCCTCGTGACTACGTTACTTTCACTTCAAAATACAAATCATACGGAGAGATTTGTGTTCTTCACATAGGAGCCTATCCTGTGGTTCTCTTGAACTCATATCGAGCGATCTACGAGGCCTTTATTGGTCAGGCAGAAGTTTTCGCTGGTCGGATGGATTCCCCATTCATTAATTGCCTCACACACGACTCAGGAATCATTCTTCACGATGGTCCCAAGTGTTCACATCTCCGTCGCTTTGTGGTGCGAATGATGCGTAAATTCGGAATGGGAAAATCATTGTCGGAATCCGTAGTGCAAGAAGAATGCCAAACTTTTGTCAAGTATCTAAAAAACATCGAAGGAACTCCAATAGATTCACGACAAATCTTTAAACACCACACTTTTAGCATTATTCTTCGATTCACATTCAGTGAAAGCTATTCGAAAGATGATGAGGGAGCGACAATGTTCTTCCAACTGCTGGATGAATCATCGAGACTTCGACTATCAGATTTGTTAGGTTTTGTCTTTCCTTGGATATTCAGCCATCAGTTCTTGATACGACTTTTTGATCAAATTTCTTCAGCTCGAGTCTCCCATGAACGAATGTACTGTTTTGTGCGGTCGAAAATCGAACAACATCGCGAAAGAATGAATGAGATGGAAGAAATAGCCACTGACATCAGCCAAGCATCTGATGTGTGTGAAGCATTGCTAATTGAACAGGCTTTAAAAAAAGAAACAACTCCAGAAGATGATTCCTTCAGCGAATGGCAACTTATTCGAACTGTTTTTGAGCTCTTTCTTGCTGGAACTGATACAACCGCTTCCACTCTATCCTGGACAATGCTATTACTCGCATTGAATGAAGACATCCAACAGCGAGCTCATCAAGAGATAGATGAAAAGATTGGAACGGAACGCTCACCTTGTGTTGCTGACTTAAAAGAGATGCATTATATCCATGCCGTAATGGATGAAGTTCTTCGGTTCTCAAGTCTTGTTGGATCTAACGTTCCTCATCGCACTACGAAAGCAACGCATCTTCTGGGATATTATATTCCGGAGAACATGCCCATCTTTAGCAATCTTTACGGTGTGCACCGTGATCCCGAAATATGGGAAAGGCCGGATGAATTCTATCCAGATCATTTTCTGGATGACAATGGAGAATATCGGTCTTCAAAACACCTGTTGCCGTTTTCAGCTGGGAAGCGGGCGTGCCTTGGTGAAGCGTTGGCAAGATTTGAATTCTTTATTACATTGACATACGTTCTTCAGTCTTTTGATGTAAGTCTTGTTCGGAGTTCGGACATGAACATTGAGGAAATCCTGTCGGGTCAACCAAATGGTATGCGTCATCCAGTAGCACATGAAGTTGTATTTTCCATTAGGAGCGAAGGAATATAAGTTATTGCAGAAGTAGTTGCTTTTTGCTTCTTCCATAAAAGCATACTTTCATAAGATTATAATCACAAGTAGAAACAATCTACAATCAACTACAATCCCTAGCCTGTTAGCAAAGAGCAAGAAATACATGTAAATCATTGCGCATTAAAATTTATAATGCTTTCAAATTAATAAATGAACAATAACTCAAAGCTGAAGGTTTCCTAATTGTAAATAGAATCGTAATTATATGAATGGATAAAGTTCTTTGAGCACCTTACATTTGTATATATTGATTTATTCTTTGACAGATATATTTAGTTTGGCTTCAGTTCATGAACTCTGTGTGTAGCATCGCCGCGAGTGTGATGCTGAAGCACAGTGCGTGTGTAGGCCTAGGCCTACTTCGCAAAAAGATATGCTTAAATTATCGATAATTCATTCTATACGAATTGTCAATAGAAATTTAAATATATTACAAATAGGCTATCGAATGAAAACCCTTTTGTAATTCAAAGCGTCTCATTGTCTTCTCATTGCAATCCTACATTTCAAAGCTCAAGGCAGTCGGCGTTTCTAGCAATACGGGTATGCGCTCGGCACTTGCAGGCATGACGCATGACTGGTTGAGAATTGCACGGTATCTATAGACATCAGCATCTTTTAACATAATAGGATATAGACTTTCGCATACAACGGAAGCTATACAGTTTCCAAATACTACGTTCATGAAATGAACCACAAGATGCGCATTATGCCTACTTTATAGCAGGTTTTCGGAGTGGATCAGACCACGGCTCTGGCTTCAACTCTTACGGCTTCGAGAGGCTCTGGCTCCGACCGAAGAGCTTCCGACAATAAAATCGGGCCGCCAACACGAGAACGAAAATGAAACTTCACAGAATGATGTGCATGCAACTGCAAGCTACTACGAAGCAGCACATCTGTCAAGGTGTAACCGACTCTTCTGGTCAAACAAGATAAAAGAAAGCACATATTTTATAATTCCAATGGGAAGCAGAGTGAGGTCTTCGGTAAAATTTCACTCATATGTATTTCCTGAGAAGTACTACAATTGTAGAACCATCTTTAGGTCATAGAGTTCATGCTGTTTAAGAAGCTTAACACATTCAGATTTATCGAATCGTTATTAGCTGAAACTACTGTCTTTAAGTAGGTCTATGTTTTCACACACATCAACGATGGAAGGCATAAACACATATACAGGATAGAAAATGACCTGAAGATATTCCGTGCCAAAAATCATGACTGATGACTTAGCCGCTCTGAGTCATCGACTGAGTCGCAGATGGAGCCATGAAAATTTTCTCTATCTTTTTAGGAGACTAGTAGTTAGAAAACGGCGAACACTCGACCGGCGCGCCCCCCTCCCTCTGGAACGACAGAGGTTGTGGTCGGCCGCCGTGGTGCTTCGAGTCTGACTCCCCCCCTCTGGAACGACAGAGGTCTGCCGTGGTGTGCCGGCCAAGTTGGTCCGAAAGGTTCGCTGACGTCCCCCCCCCTCGATAAAACGACAGAGTGTCGTGGTGGACTTGGGCGACCGCCAGGTTTTGTCTTGAGTCTATAGTGTGTTATGATTTTCGTGAAATCTGATGAATGTTGGGTTGCAACTGGGATGTTTCGAGTGGAAGCAGTGCTCGGATGGGAAAACGGAGGCCAGATTCGGATTCAGCGTGAAATTCTGCATCGGTATGGTGAGTTTCAAGTCAATCGGAGAGAAAAAGTTTCGCTGACGTCCCCCCCCCCCTCGGCACCGACCTTCCAACTTTGCTTCTAGTGGACGGATTTTGTCGTACCATAGCTCGTTTGAAAGCTAGGAGTGAGACAAATTCACTGAAAGAATCGGCTTGTTCATATCTGCCTTTGTTTAGATGTGAGACGCCCGCCATTTAAGATTTTGGGAGATTGTCGAAAAACGACAGAGTTAGAATTTTGGACGTTTTGGGCTGTAGCTTCAAAACGAAGCATCGGATGGGAAAACGGATTTCAGATTTGGAATCAGCTTGATGTTATTGTCCAATGAGGATCATCATCCAATGAGAATCAAGCATTTCTATATAAATAGCGAGCCTTCCACAGTGAGAATCATTCCATCGTTGAATCGCACGAGTGACGGACGCACATTTTCTCTCTCTCTCTCTCTCTCTCTGCATCCCTGTTATATTATCCAACTAAAATGGTAAGTCGCTACTTTCCTCCCTCTCCTCCCTTGAACGTAAACTTAATACAATCTTTTTCATTTTCAGGCATCTACTCCATCTGCTGCGCTAGTAGGACAAAATGGCGGTCAAACGTTACAAGGTTCGCTACGATCAGATCATCTACAACTGAGGCCAGTGGAAGAAACAACCAAGGTACATAATCCTACACCGCTACAGCGTAAATTTAAACAAGTCTTGCGTTATGACGATCATAGCGTAGTACTCCAAACGGGAATGCTCCCTTCCACGGATGTCAAGATAATGCGCAATCAGTATGGGGACTACATACTGATCCCCGTGAGTCCGTACATTTGCCGCCAACTTGATATTATTGAGGAGTACGTGACATTAAATATGGACATTCCTACTCCTCTTGCTCAAGAGTGGAAGGCGAGAGATGACAAGGATACTCCCTATAGAAAGATTTGGGATGGTAATCACATTTGCCTACCGGTATCACATTGGTGTAGTTATTATAAAAAGGATGGAGATCAATCAATACCCATCAGATGTGATGAGCTCGGAGAAGGTACTTGGGATATCCTTTTCAAAGTGAATGGGCTATATTATGGTCGACACAAGGATAATAAAATAGTCTCTCTCTCCATGCATATGGAATCCATCCTATATATTCCAAAACCACCCAACGTGGATGACATAATTGATCAAATCACTAACAGCAGTGGTACGAAGCGCAAGTCGGAGAAGAATGCTGCATCAAAACGCAGATCAAAGAAGGAGAATTACTAGTCCTTTCCTAACTCTATCCTATGACAATTCGCTGATGTGCTTTGAGTGTCGTAGACGTGGTCTTATTAGATACATTTTACTTCTTCGTTGCCATCATATCATTTGTGTATTTTGTCGTGAAAAGCATCGATGTAATTCTTCATTTTGTAATATGTTATAGAACGTTTCCTTAGATGTGTAAATTTCCGTTTTAGGCTTCTATCATCATTTTTATGGATTGTGAGGGTGAACCTGTACAGGAGGTCAGTGCTATTGCTATGAACAATTGGACATATCGGATTGTTGGTGTCTATCATCAACATGTCAACTGCAATCCCAATGTTGATCAATGGGCGAGAAAACACATTCATGGACTTAATCTGAAATATTTGCAAGACTATGGCTTTTCTTGTGAGACTGCTCTTCTTATTGACTTTAGACGATGGTTAGCTGCTTTCAATGTTATACGCATCTCTTGTAATAATCCTGGTAAGGAGAGGAAAGTATTTCCCAATCTAATCATTGATGATATTTTGCTCCCGCCTTGGGATAGTAGAGTGAATCAACATTATCATGAAGTCACGAAACGTTTTAAGGATTTGTGTGTTCCTATTTTGTCTGTTCGTTGTAGTAGCTACGTTCATAACCAATGCTTCTTTCCTCCTTACCTCAACACTGCCAAAGTCCTGTATGGTTATCATTGCTCGCTGTATGATAGTTACCAGCTGTATCTATTTTATCTCTTTCAAACCATTGATTTATAATGCATGCTTGTTACCGTTATTCAATAAATGTTACTATGAGAAGAATTGTTTTCATGCAATGGATGGGTTAGATAAAGGGCGATAATGTCTTTCTCAAACGACTGCGGAACATTAAATTTTCATAGGCAAAGTTTAAAAGGAGCTGTTCAAGATTATGTGATAAATTTTCATAAAGATGAGACCGACATCGAAGCAGTGGTCGATGATGCTAGCACTCTATTTCTAGAGTTAATGAATACATTCTCTGATAGCATTGTCATGGCGCGATTAGTTGCGAAAATTAAGTTTAGTCATTTTGGAAAGGAAGAGGTGGGAAGTCGCTCTTTCCATTTTGCTTCTTATTCAATGGAAGTGGTAGATCACCCCGAAGAATTTTTTAAAAGACATATGATAAAAATTGCTGAACGTCTTAACGCATTTAACCATCATGGTAGCAGTCTAGTGATTGAAGCGATTTCAGATATTCACATTCAACTTTCCATAAAGAAAAATTGAAAATGCAGTGGTACTTGATTGTAGCACAACTGGTTTTCGAGCTATGTCTGCTCACTCTCGAAGTATATTCCTTCTGTACATGTGTCTATTATTTAGAAAAGGCTAGCAAATTCATATCTTCAAAAAGACTTGCTATAGACATCAGTAACGGTGAAACTATGTGTTGTGATGTATGTAAGCGAAAGGATGGAAATGAAAAGCGCATCTTCAAGAGATGTAAGCATGCTTTTTGTCAACGCTGTTTCATACGTAATTGCATTCAACTTTGCAAATGTAGCCACTGTGATATTGCTCATTTCGAGTGCCACTTATGTCGCAATAGTTAGCACCTATGCAAATGTGGTAAAGATAGGTTTTAGCAAAGACTAACACGGAAAATGGCGAAACGTAAAAGTCAAAAGTCTTCAAAGTTTTCTTCAGCCATTCAAGCTCTCCGACGAATGAAAGCAAATCAGCGATACAATGCTATACGACATGCTAACGATAAATTCATTTGTGAAATTATTTCTCATGTCAGAAAGTTGAGGACGAAGAAATTAGCACCAAAACAACGAAAGTTACTTAAGCGATATGCTACGAAATTGTGTTTCATCTCCAATCCTAAAGTCACCCTTCAAAGAAAGAGGAAAACTCTAACACAAAAGGGCGGTTTCCTTTCAGCAATACTTCCGATGCTAACTCCTGTCGTGGGTAACCTATTGAGTAATATCTTTGGCTCTAAGCGTTAATTATGCGAATGTTGAATCTCAAAGTATTAAAATGGATTTCAGACTTCAATGCGATAAAGTTCTGACTGTATCAGGTCCATCTCATGCAGGTAAAACTGTTTTTACGCTGAATTTATTGGATAAAAGAAGGGAGTTGTTTAAGGAACCTATCAATCGAGTGATTTGGTGTTATGGTATTTATCAACCGTCGTTGTTTCAGGAATTGCAAAGTCGCAACTTTATTCGACATGAAGGAATTATTGCAGTGGATAAACTTCAGTCTAATGATGTTGTTGTATTGGATGATCTATTAAAAGAAAGTAAGAATTCAAAAGATGTTACAGATATGTTCACTCGCGCAGCACATCATAAAAGGTGCTTTATCATCTATATCACACAAAATTTGTTTCCTGATGGAAAAGAAGCTCGTACACGAAACCTGATAACACACTATTATGCTATTTTCAAGAATCCGCGAGATAAAAGTCAATTTGAAATTTTAGCGCGACAAGTTGCACCCAGAGGATCAAAAGCCTTAATTGAAATTTTTTTAAGCAGCTACTGAAAAACCATACGGTTACTTATTCATTGACTTTACGCAAGAGTGTCCGGAAGAATTTAGATTTCGAAGTGATATTTTGAAAACTCCCATGATTATCTAGAAACTATGAGTTCTTATTCTCGCATGATTGTTATTCCTCAGGATGAATATGTACAATTGACTGCCATGCAGCAAGTAAAGCAACCTCTAAAATAAAAAAACCTTAATAAATAATAAACCTAAATAAATAAACAAACCTCCTGAAATAGATTATCAGCAAAATGTTCACATCAAAGATCCACATCGTGCTGTATTATCACAATCGGAAACTGTTGAGCATTTGAAAAACTTGAAGAATAAGATGCGTGACTCTGTATCGACTGCTACACCTTTAGCATCTCGCGCACATGCCACATCTCTTTTCAATAGTATTGAACCCCATCTCAATGTAAATGACAGAGGAGAAATCATTACAGATGAAAATAAAGTGATTGATGCTTCACGTTATGAAGACTTGATTCAGTATGCGACACGTAGAAAGTGCCGTCAGGGCTATGTTCCACCTGGTTGGTCATACTTTCTTAAACTATTGAAAAAGCATAATGTGCCAAAATTTGCTTTGAATAATGAGACATTGAAAGAACTTGATTCAACAGTGGCTACTGCTCCAATGCTTCAGACGATGAAAATGCCAACAAATTGTTTTAAGACGTCACCTGCTACATCCCCTCCCACACTCACTAAGCAAACAAGAGGAAGAACTCGACGTAGATCTACATCACCACTAAAACTAGTAAAAGGAAAACGTAAAACAGCTCCTCCCAGGAAATACATGTTCTCAGACTATTAATATGAAGCAGATGTGTTGCTTGCCATGTAATCAGCCGCCAGAGGTGAATGTCGTTGTCACTTGCACTTGCTGCGCCAGCTCTCATAATGAAACCCCTAAGCAATGTGAACACGATCGCAAAACCGCTAAAGCTAAATGCTGCAGTTGTTGTAAATGTAGAAAGGCAAGAAAACAAAAAGATGAGAAGGAGGAAAAAGAGTCAGTCGTTATCGACTGAACGTTTGAAGTCAATCTATTATGATGTAAAACATCCGGCAGGATTTGCATCTATCAAGAAATTATCAAAAGCGAGTGGTCTTCCACAATCACAAGTGAAACGATGGTTAAAGAGTCAGGCTACCTATACACTCCACCAACAAGCGAAAAAGAAGTACCGCACCCGCCATTATATTGTTCATGACATCGATGAACAGAGGCAAGCATATTTGTGTGATGTCGCCTCCATTTCAAAACATAACTCGGGCAATAATTTTATTTTAACCGTCATTGATATTTTCTCGCGTTATGCGTGGGCTCAACCTTTAAAAACTAAAGAAGGGAAAGGAGTAGCAAAAGCATTCCAAACAATTTTTCGAGAAGGTCGGATTCCAAAAAGAATTCAGAGTGATCAAGGAAAAGAGTTTGAAAATCAGCATGTGAGAAGATTATTTGAGAGGCATGACATTGAGTTGTTTAGTGTAAAGAGTGCTTATAAAGCTGCACTCGTTGAACGTTTTAATCGCACATTAAAAAATCGCTTGTGGCGACATTTTACTGCCAACTTGACACAAAATTGGACAAAGGTTCTACAAGATACACTCCAAGCCTACAATCACTCTATCCATCGTTCTATTGGACTCAGACCAGTAGATGTAAATGCTGACAATGTAGATAAAGTGCGCGAATCATCCCAACGTAAACGCACTCATGTGAAAAGTGATGTGAAAATTGGTGATAAAGTTCGTATCTCAAAAGTGAAAAGTGTTTTTGCTAAAGGGTACCTTCCGAATTGGACAGAGGAGGTATTTACAGTATCAAGGATTAATCAAAAAGACTCTCCGACCACCTACAAGTTGAAAGATTACGATAATGAAGAAATTGAGGGTAGCTTTTACCGCGATGAGATTGAGGTAGTCACTGAAAGTGAAACATATTTGGTAGAGAAAATCATTCGATGTAAAAAACGGCAAGGTGAAGAATGGTGTCTTGTTAAATGGACTGGTTATCCTTCAAGTATGAACTCTTGGATGCGTCGTGCCGACATCTTTCATCTAAGTGATCGACAGTGATTCATGCAAAGTTGTAACTAACAATGTTTAGGGTTTGAGCTATGAATCCAACTCTCTCATTTTATTCACGACCCTCCTATGTAAGTGGTGGAGGACAAATTTACATCGGCGCTCGCCGCCAACGTGGAGGTAGCATACTTGGTGCAGTGAAATCTGTTGTAGCACCTCTCATATCCAATGTCGGTAGATCTTTAAAACGAAATGTTTTAAGTAATGCCGTAGGCTTTGCTGGTGATGTTCCAAGTGATCTTTCCAGAGGTAGAAGTTATAAGAGCAGTTTGTTGAATCGTGGGAAGGAACGCGGTTTAAAAACATTGAAGCAGACCTTTGCTGGTGTTACTCAAGGAAAGAAATCGCCTAAACGAATGAATAAAGGAAGGAGGAAACATCGCGGAGCTGGTAAGGTGCGATCTTCAGTCAAAAGGCATTCACGCAAACGTCGCAGAGGCTCTAATCATTCATCAGGCGCTAAACGACGACGCTGCTATAACTTCTAATCATGGAGTGCAAAACTTCCGGTTTTTGTTTGTTTGATCAACAAGCCATACAGACAGATATTCTTAGTTCAAGTATTGTAGATTATCATCCTCGAACAGCTGAGAATGCTGGCCCCATTGAATTTGTTATTCCTGGTGGTAGTGATGACTACATAGATTTGAGTTATGCGATGGTTGATTTGAGGTTTAGAATTCAGCAAGCAGATGGAACTGCTATTGACGATACACATAAAGTTGGACTGAACAATTTACCATTGACTACATTACTTCGCGATGTTTCTCTAACGATTGGAGAGCAGCAGGTGGAAGGTGGTCAAAGCGATTATCCCTATAAATCATATTTCAATCATGTATCACAGTTTCATCCAGCAGCACAAAAAAGTCATATGGAAGCCATGGGATGGTATAGAGATGAAGCAGGAAAATTTGATGTTGAAACAAACAGTGGCTTTGTAAAGCGATCTGCTATGATTAAAGATAGTAAAGTATGTCAGCTATATGGTCCGCTGAATTTAGACTTCTTTAGACAGTCAAAGTTTTTACTCTGTAATACCAGCATGTGACTCAAGCTGACATTGAATAAGCCTGAATTTGCGCTGAATGCATTTGCTAAAGTTGACAATTTTAGAATTCATGTGGAAGATATTGCACTTTACATTCGTCGAGTAGTACCGAATCCAAGTGTCATTAGAGGACATGCTGAAGGTCTTAACCGCCAAAATGCCATTTACCCCGTTCAGCATACAAAGCTTCTCACCTTTACAATTCCGAAAGATCAAAAGAGTTTCATGAAAGATGGCCTCTTTCCATCGGAAGCACCGAAGCTCCTCATGGTGGCAATGGTTGAAAATGATGCATTTAATGGTAATATAAAGAAGAATCCTTTCAATTTTAAACACAATCAGTTAAGTGAAATTGCTTTACGTGTAAATGGTGTGAGTCATCCTGGTCCACCCTACAAACCAGATTTTGCTGCGGATCAATTTATGCGCAGTTATGCTGATTTTATGGATGTCTTTGGCTTTTACAATACGGATGACACCAACGGACTCACTATGAAAGAGTTTAAGAGTGGATATACTATTTATGCATTTGATTTGACTGCTGACAGCGATATTAGTGCACCCTATCGTCAAGCGAACGTGCCTCATAATATTCGTTTGAATTTGACGTTCAAAAGAACACTACCTGAGACGATCAATGTATTAATTTATGCAGTCTTCGATTCAAATATTGAAATTACAAAGTATCGTGACGTGATTCTTCAGCATAATCGTTAATGAGTTGGTTGACTGCTGACGATATTAAGACTAAAGTGCAGCGTAATGCAGACGAAGCGACGTTGAAAGCTTTCGATAATGTCTATTCACTCGATACCTTACCACCTGCAGTAAATCACTATCCCATCTTTATTGTGCCAAACACTCATTCGCACAATTTAGGCGGTGAGCATTGGAAAGCGATCTTTATTGGAGAAGACCGACGTGGTGAACTATTTGACTCTCTTGCTCAACCTCCAAATATACCAACACAGCAGTGGTTGAGAAAACATACGCGTCAATATCAGCGAAATGAGCGCATACTACAACATCCACTTTCATCAACGTGTGGTGCTTTTGTACTGTACTTCATCTTAAAACGTTTACATGTATCTCGATTTGTATCTGTTATTCAAAACTTTACATGTAATCCATCCTCTAATGAAAAAATGATTTGTAAGTTCTATCATGATTTGAAATAAATACATCATGTTGGAAAAATTGTTTTTTATTTTACAATCCGCTGGGTACGTACATACTCGATGAGATAGTCTAGGATCACATTTGCTTGTACATGAGATTTTAGTCCAGTAATGATCACTTTACTATTATGAAAGATTGCCACATGCACAGGTAACCAACAACTAATGAGAGCTGCAGGAAAAAGGTCGGGTTCATAACACAAATTGTAACTGCTGGTACGAATCTTCAAAAATGATACACTTTCACTCAATTGAGTAGAGATCACCATATTGTCCACAGTAAGATTCGACATCACACACCTCTCCCTCTTCCATATCCGACGTAGTAGTCTTTGTAGCTCTAAGCGCATTGACTGCGCCGATGAATGAGAAAGGGCGCCGAGAATCTGTACAGTCCCATTTGGGAAGAGTTGAAGATTCCGTGAATTCCTCACATCTTCACCACTAACATTTGAGGACGGCCCGGGTAATACTTGCTGTTTGGAAGGTGTTGGTGTAATGTTGTGACATCGATTTTTGTGTAGAGTCTGAAGCGACGGAGAATGTTGACGATGGTGTAGCGATGGCGCTTCATGATGAGAGAATGAGTAAATTGAGCGATGTACCTTCCTTTTATACTTTTCCCAACTACCTTGATGAAATGTGAAGTTAGTATGGAGTTGGGAATGATAGAGTTGAATTCGCCGATTGTTGACGCGCAACCAGATGCGATTTCCAATACGTGAATGTCTTTTCATATAGAAGTATTTCAAATCCTTCATGATATGATGTAGAGATTGAAAATGACGATAAGATAAAGCAAACTCTCTTCTCACATTTCCAGTTGAATCTTTGAAATAGACGTTTCGATCATGATCCGTTTCAATACGTTGTAGGGAATCTAATTTCCAACTCATGGTGCGTGGTAGTCATGTCTGATTAAGATTTGCATAGTAGGGCGATGAACTCACGACGAATAAATGTCATGATGGAGCGATGTATGTATCTTCTATATTTCTCCCAATTGTATTTGCGAAATGAGAAACAGTTTGCGGAATGAGAATAGCAGATTTGAATTTCATTTCTGTAATGTTGAAGCCAAACTTGATCACCCAAGGAGATGAATCTTAATGTTTCAAAATATTCCAAATCCCTCATGATATCATTGGGTTGACAAATTGTCGCCATGTTAATGTAATACCTCTTGATGTATGACCATGAGAATTTTTGAAATGAACGTTTCCATTACGATCAACTCTGATATATTGTAGAGAGTCCAAAATCCAAGTCTTCATGATGTTATGCAAAGCCGCAGATCAGCAATATAAAAATGTCGTTTTATCATATTTTGCTTAGCAATGCGGCTACAAAGATATTTGCTAGTAATCGAGCCGCACTCTTTTCTACTCCCATTGATCATGCACAACAGCTAAATGGAAAGTGGGAAGTGGGTGTCACTCAACTTGTTCATAGCAACTGTGTCTATACTTTTGATCATGAGGTGATGACTATTAATATAAGACGCACAGCTGCTTACCAATGCGAAAAGGGCTGCCGAGTATACATTCCACAGTGGCCAAAGAAAGATCTCTTATCATGTAAAAAGTTTATATATGATTTCTTGAATAAAGCGTGTAAACATATTGTTCAATTTACTCCGCACAATGATGATCATAATTATGTACATCATGTAGTTGAGAAAGATTGGATTGTTGGTTTAAGTCCAAGTTTAAGAAATGATTTAGGTTACCTCGCTAGCGCCTTAACAAGCTATGATAATTATAACGTTAATTACCACCCAAGTGGTCATAAACAGTTAATATATCGAGAGGAAGCTTATTATGTAGATCTTATTCCAAAAAATGAGAAGACGTTGGTGAAGAAGATTGTGATTAAGCCAAGAAAGACAAACATGACTCCTGAAACATTATTGAAGAAATTTAATTATCTCCTTCGAGTTGATGCTAAACAAGTGGCAACATTGACTTATATCAAATCATCTAATCATATTGCAATAAGTAAATTAAATGACGATGATCTAGTATTAGTTTGTTCAAAAGATTTTCATCAGTTCTTACGACATCGTTCTGCAGCTGTTCATGGAAAATTTGATATGCAACATTTACCATGTGAAAGGTCAAATCAATTTGATACAGAATGGACCGTATCTTTATACAGAAAGTGTGTAGAGCCTTTAGGTGGTATCTTACATGAAACAAGAGTGTTGATGCCTCGCATTATTACTTCAGTTAAATTGGTTGTAGATTATTTAAATGAAGTGATTAATGACCAACAAGTTTCATTTTCTGAAAAAGAAGGTACTTTGTCTCTCACTATAAATGGAAAAGGTATTGAACTAATTATGGATAAAACTCTAATGGACATTTTGGGTTTTGATCAAAATATCTTTAAAAGTGGTACTGTAACCAAAGCTAGCGCAGACATGTCGCTATCGCGTCGTATTAACTATTTTCAGATATATTCCAATATTGGTGAAGATGTACGTGTGGGAGATGTTGAAGCTCCATTGCTAGCAATGATACCATACCAGCCAAAAAGCTGCAGTATTTTATCTGACCATACTTTCAAGAAAGTGCATTATACAAAGCTGAAATCAAACTACATCCCACAAATTGATATTGCAATTTATGACGATGCTGGTGCGTTGATTCCTTTTCATAAAGATGCTGTGACAAGTATCACACTCCATTTCCGAATGAAGAGTTAATGCAAAAGTATGCTAATATATTTTTCCAATGTGAATAATATGGAAAGTGAAAATAAGGACTCGTTTCTAATCTACTTGCCCAGTAATGCTTCTATGAATAAATTTCCCAAAATTAAACCATCAGACTATCGAGTAGAATTAAATCGCCCACTACATTTAGAAGGTGAATGGGAGGTTGGCGTTTCTAGTATTTGCTATGATAGCAATATTCAGAATGTGAATGATTTGGAAGAAATGATATTGACTCCTCGCACCCATGATGGAATAACGATGAATAATGCATTCCAGTTCCCATACAATTTAACGTCAGATGGAAAGTGGAACTATGAATGGATTCAGATGAAATCAAATTATTATGGTCCATTTGGGAATGAGAAAATTATTAAGGCATTCAACAGTGGTAATACTTCCATCATGAAGAATAAGGATCAGAAAGTTTATGAGTTTACTATCTATCATTGGAGTGGGAGACAGTTCCTTCGCTTTCATTCTTTTACTAAAGGTCTTACACTGAGGTTGGATAATGAATTCTATCCACATCTCGGTTTTGGCCATGGACTACATCTAACGTCAATTGCTACTGCAAATGTTAAAAAAGTTTATTCAAATCGAATCAACAAATTTCATTATAAATTTAAAATATTTGATGAAGATGTTGTAGAATGCGAAGAACGCATCATTTTGAAAAAGCGTGGTGTTCAACCTTTATCACTTATTGAGTTAGTAAAACGATGGAATGAGACTGTGGGTAAGAAGTATGGAGAGAAAATTATGGCGGACAAAAATAAGTTGGTTATTCAGAAATATAATGACAAACTTACAGTTTATTTCTCTCCAACCTTGCGTCATTTTGTAAGACATTATACACCTATTATTGGAAGCGGTCTGGTGTATGCTTCTCATGAATATCACACTAAAGCTGATTCAGTTAATGATGAATGGTGGGTGGACATCTATGGTGATCGCATCAAGAAAATTTACCAGTCTTATCAAGAATCTAAAGTTGCTATCAATATAATGCCGCGTCTATATCATACAGTTGAAAGCTTCATTCATGTAGTAAATCCTTATATACAACAGAAGTTGAAGCATGTGATGAAAAGTAAATATGATGTAAAGACACACCACATTTCGTTTTCAATTGAAAATCAACGCGTTGTTCTGAAACTGGGTGATGACATTCAATGTCAATTGAGTAAAAATTTGAAAAAACTCTTCGGTTTTTCAATGCTACAAACTGTGTTTACTGCTGCGCATACGATTGGTATAGAAACACCAATGACACTTGATAAACATGAACAGCACCTTTACATTCAAAGTGATTTGATTGTATCTATTTCTGTTGGTGAGAAAAAAGAATACATTTTACGTGATTTCATTCATGATAAAGACGCTTCATATGGAATAGTCGAGAAGATGTTTGAATCTATTTTCTATCATCCCGTCGTCAAACAAACTATACCCTCTATTGCTATCAAAATTACCAATGGTTTACAGGAGTGCATCCATGTGAAAGATACTAAATCTCTCGTAACTTTAGTGTTTCGGAAAACAAAGTGAAGTCATTGTGATATGTTTATTGAAATAAAAATGTGTATGAAAAAGTCTTTTCACAGATATAGGGGGAATGGGCTGACTGTAGGCATATATTCACAAGGAAGAAACGATCTAATGCGATACATAAAACAGCAATGTTTATCTACAGAAATCAACATGAAAATACTAAGTTAAGGATGATTATGCTAAGACGTCTCCTGAATGTGGTAGTGTGAGTTTAATTCTTTTAGGTGGTGGTATGTTTGTGTCAGGATGTCCATGTGGAAGAGATATGTTATGTTCTAACCAGCACCTCTTATCCTCCCATGCTGAAAGCGCCCGTTTCCTAAAAGTATGAGTTTTGATCTCATGCGACTTAGATTTTAAGATTGTCATATTGACAAACGTTATATTTTTATTTCTATAGGCTTTCCTGAAATTTTTATGTTAGAGAATTTTCATGTTAGAGACCGATGATCTTGATATACCTTTAGCACGCTTTATACTATCGTCGCTATCCCTTAATTTCATACTGTACATTTTTGGTCGGAGGAGAATCATTTAATCTATTTCCTTCCCTGCTGTCTCATCCCTAAAGCAGCCAAGTTTTGCCTTATTTTTGATGGAGTAGAGTGGGTGATCAGTAGGATAATTTGATGTATCAAAATATCTTTCTAAAGATTTTCCTACTTCATTGAAATTTAAATCTTTTTGAGTGGTAATACCTAAGAAGAAACTATCTGTATCACCACCCAACAAACGAACCTCTTTTACGAGAGGACATGGTTTTAGTAATTTATAAAAGAGTTGGTACATTTCAAGCTTAGAGTAATCTAGTACAGCTTGGCCAATATAGATGGGCTTGCACAACTCAACTTCAGATTTTATCATTTTAACACCTACAATGGCCTCATCGATAATGTCTCTATCGATGAATAGAGGTGATGAGACCAATTTCTTAAATTTATTAACATCATTGACTAGTTTATAGTTTACACGTTTTCTAACATCCTCCATCGTCTTACCAAATAGACTATTATTCTTATACTTATAAAAATCTTTTCAAAATTATTTTGGGCGAGTGCACGTTTTTGACTGTTACTATCTATGTAGGGTTTGAGGAAGGCTTTCTGTCTAAATTTAATAATGCGGTGAACTCTTTTTAAAATCATGCCCATTTCTAAATAAAATTTTAAGATGCTAAAGTGGACTAGATAGTTTTCCTTATCATATTGGGTGAGTAAAAGTTTGCGGCAAGGCTTATAGTCGGGTTGACCGCATGATTCTAAATCTTTATGAAATTGTTTCATAAAGTCGGAAAACATATCTTTGGTCACTTCACCTGATTCGGGTGCGAGTGGAAAATCTACGGTTTTATGTTTAATATTATTTGGATAGATTAGATCTATCTCAAAATAATATCCCCAATCACCTTCATCTGGAAATGCTAGTATGTTAGAAGGGTTGGAGAGATGCTGAATTTCACTATCATCTAAGCAGCTAAACTCAGAGTGAGGGAGTGGTTTGGATAGTGAACTACCATATAAATTATTTTGGTCATAATACTTAAGATGAGTCTGATCATCGCCTACTAATTTTGATTTTAACCTATGTTTATTTACAAATGTGAGACCACCGCGAATTCCTCGCTCAAATACATTATACATCTCTGGATCTTGTAAGAGATGAATGGTCTCACCAGTCATTTTAAAAGCAGACTTAAATGACATGGCTGGCAGACTGACAAAGTGGACGGGATCTAACTTATCTTCTTCTAATGCCACTCGTCGAAATTCCTGAAATACATCAGCCAGCAAAAATACATCTAACTTAAGATAGGCAATCATATATTCGCCAAAAGTATGGCAGTCAAATTTTATCCATGCATCTTGTGCATGATCATAATCTTCGGTCTTACATTCTGCGCCGGTCAAATCATTTTTAAATTTATCTATGGGCGGAAGAGAAGTCTCGCCGAGTTTACCAATCGCATCAAAATATGCATATGGAAAGACTCCTTTCCGTGTGATGACTTCATCGGTTATATTTGGATATTGTTTCTTAAGATTTTGCGTTAGTGGAAGAGACTTTAGATTTTGTACGAGAGAGGCCAGTGATGCTGTCATAAATTGGTAGGAATCTAAAAATTTTATATCAAAATCGACCGTCTTATTTTCTTTAGTTTTATCGACAGGCACTTTTGCTGTCATGGCCATAAACTTCTCTCTCGTTTGTGCTATTACATCAAGCTTCCACTCTTTCATTTGACCTAAACCTCCTTTTATTATCATATTGCTGTCGTAGCCCTTGAAATTATGGAAAATGACGGGTAATGTACGCCGTTTCATCCTAAGTGAAAAATTGCATTTTGAACATAGTGCGTTTCTAAATTTACCAGTGATGTGATCATGGTCGCGCACTTTCTTAATCTTATCATCATCAAATGTTTTCCTACATTTGAGGCAAACGTTGCAACTATCAAATTTTGCTTGATCATCTGCTGTCATATGCAATGATCTGCGATGGAGTTCACCATCATTCTTTTGTTGAAATTTTACAGCCTGTTCGAGGAATTGTAGGAATTGGTAAATACAATCCTCACCTTGGCAGACGTGCATTTTTTTTTCTATTTTGGAAATTGTCATGCCATACTTCATAGCAGGAAATGGCTGCTTCTCGATGGGTGTTATCATCGATATAGCATTCGATGTCAGCATAGATGACACGAAGAGGACTTAGTTCATCACCATTCTCTCTATATGAAAACTCCTTATCTTTGGGCATGCGCTCCATTTGTAGTTTACCTCGCTTACACCATTCGTAATCAGTTTCAAATTTGTTTTTACTCCTAAAGTTCCGAATGCATCTGTCACAGTAATAAATCTCTGATGAGCTAGAATTTCTTAGGTGGTGGTATAAGCGAGAAATTTTGGGAATACCGCAGTAGTGCCATTCCTCACTATCATCCTGTCTTACTAATAAAGGTTGACAACGTGGTCATAACAACTCGAACGCGAGTTGTAGCGGACACCCTTCAATCCCTTTTCCCAAGCATGGAGAACTATTTTGATGTTGTTCAATTTTTCAAATTTTTCTATATCTTTAATTTTCATATCTTCACTATTGCAGTCATCAAACTTTAATTCATTCTCCCACTGTTGATACTTACTCTTACGGTATCGGCGATACTGTACATCATTATAGTGGAGAATGGAGAGGACGGCATACTTAAAACATTGCGATTCGCAATCTATAGAAATGACTGCTGCTTTATTTCTTAAATTTTTCGGAAGTTTAAAGGAGCCTCGTCCAGAGTAGTTCTCTAATAAAGTGATTTTAATCATGGCTGTCTCAATACCATCAAAAACGAGTCCACTATCACGCTCGTTAAATTTATCTATGTTTAATTTTAACCCTTGGATATGAAAATTTATCCAAGACTCGCAGTCTACAACTTCGGTTGCAGGAGAGGATGGTATGTGAAACTCCAACCTCTCTACTATTTGACAAGTATGGTGGTCGATTTTTACATATTTTATTTTGAGATAGATGAGCGCCTTCATTCTAAAATTGACTAAATTGTTGAAGAGCGCACCAATCAAAGATGAATTTTGATGAAACCATTCTTCAAAGTCAGTAATGGTTTCTGAGGATTCCATCTGGTAGTTCCTCACTAAATTATTTATCGACACTTCAGAGAGTCGGATAGAGTAGGTGCTGTTAGTATAACTATCGTCACTGTGTGTATGTCGAAGTCTATGTGAAGATAGTTTCAAAATGTGACTCAAAAGACTGAATGCATAAATCGCAAGAAAAGGAGACATCGTTAACAGAATCATCCCCACCTTCGGAGATTGATGCTGACTTAGGTCTACAAACACCTCGCTTGATGTGTCGGACGAGATCACGCTTCCTCGTGAAGATGTGCCCACAGTCAGCACATTCCCGATCGTTGCATTCCCACGACAATGTTGACATGGACTCGCTCGAGATGGGACTGGTATCACCTGAAAGAGAAATTATTCTATCATCTCTGTTCAAGTCTCAGTGTATTGTTACAACCTACCTTGACTCAACAACTCTAAACTTTCCTCGAGAAGGGAGGGCGTTGGTGATGAAGTTGATGCCTGAAATTGAGGAAGATGCTATTAGCCACACGTTTGAGGAGATGACTGATGAATTCCTTAACTTACCATTTCAACGAAATCAAGTTTAAGGTTGATACTTCAACAAGATAGAGACTTCACTCAAATTTGGAATTCATGAGAGAGCAGTTCACTTGTACGCCTCAAATATAGAATTCGTTAGAGAACACTTTACTTACACGTCTCAAAGACAGAGTGAAATGACACGGATGTCACTTTACATATATACTTTCATATTCATCATTCATTGGCTGTTGATTTTGATTGGTTGCTTGTTTATACTTAAGAATTAGGAAACATTTCAAAGTTATTATTCACAGTCAACATGACAAGCCCTCCAAAAACACTGAACACAAAATTCTCTTCTCCGTGCTCATCACCAAGGGCGCTCGTTGCACCAAGCGCTCCAACGAAGGGGAAGGTAGAGAAGGTGTACCGACTCGACAATATCAGAAAGTTGTCATTAGCAGCGGATGACGAAGAGCAGAGTGTATGTGAGAAGGAGTATCCCGACTTAACAGGCGTGAGGTGGAAGTATCTGCAGTACGATACTGATGATGTGATGGAGATCACCAGCACCAAATTCCTCCACCAATTATGGGAATGGTACACCCCTAACTCCCAACCACGAACTATGGCGGAGTGGGTTAAATTTATAATAGTTAAATTTGAAATCTGATAGCAGATTTGAACTCAGCATACTTGAAAACCTTGAGGAAACATCCCAAGTTATTGCTTTGATCAGCTTGATAGCAAGCCGTAGAGAGCTTGATTCACCAGCGTTTTGCAATGGAGATGTTTAGAGGCCACCCATGACAAGATAGCTAAGACTCAACCGATTGGCGTTCAAAGTGCTACGTTGAGAACTGTGTCAAATGCCCAACATGAGGCATGAGTTGCCCCAGCGGTTTCGGTCTAAAATATGACACACTCCCTTGCCACACTTATCACTACGGCATCGTCCGCCGTCCCGAAGGAACACCCCGTCAGTGGAATATTACAGCAAACCTCTCCGTGTCTTGCTCACTTTTAGTGAAAAGCCGCTTATACCATGAGACGACTGGCTCAGACATCATTGAAAGTGCTTTCATTGACTTCAGCAGGGTCGAAAACCCCAGAAAACCTCCAAAACTAGTGAATTTAAATTTTTCAACTTTTTAGCACTACTAATGAAATTTTATAAGTAGTTTGTCACTTAGGGCAGGTCAATAGCGACCGAACCTTTTTTGAATCAAGTCAAACGGACTTGTAGAAGCAAAGTTACAAGCCTTTAAAGTTTTGGAGTCTTTTATGGCCTGGAGACGAAGGCCATCTCCTGGCAAACCTCTAAGTCTGACGCCTTAGCTGATATCAGCAATGAAATTTTCTAAGTCGGTTTCTTACAGAAACCCGGAATTTGGAATGTCCGAAGCTATCATCGGAGCTCAGAGAGACGACCTACCTTTGACAATCGCTCTCGTCTTAATGACAAGTCTCTGTCGGTTCCCAGCTTATATAGTGTGTGGCAATCAGCTGATGACGTAATACCCATCATCCAAATCTTTAAATCCGTCTATCTCCGGTTCTAGTGCTCCGATTGAGCTGGAAATACACAAGTTCCATGTAGAATTTGACGCTGAATCCAAATCTGGCCTCCGTTTCCCCATCCGATGCTTCGTTTTGGCTCTACAGCCCACAGCCATCGCAAAAATCCTAACTGTCGATTTTCGGAAAAAGGATGAAAATTTTTTCTCTCCGATTGACTTGAAACTTACCATACACATGCAGAATTTCACGCTGAATCCGAATCTGAAATCCGTTTTCCCATCCGATGCTTCGTTTTGAAGCTACAGCCCAAAACGTCCGAAATTCTAACTCTGTCGTTTTTCGACAATCTCACAAAATCTTAAATGGCGGGCGTCTCACATCTAAACAAAGGCAGATATGAACAAGCCGATTCTTTCAGTGAATTTGTCTCACTCTTAGCTTTCAAACGAGCTATGGTACGACAAAATCCGTCCACTAGAAGCAAAGTTGGAAGGTCGGTGCCGAGGGGGGGGGACGTCAGCGAAACTTTTTCTCTCCGATTGACTTGAAACTCACCATACCGATGCAGAATTTCACGCTGAATCCGAATCTGGCCTCCGTTTTCCCATCCGAGCACTGCTTCCACTCGAAACATCCCAGTTGCAACCCAACATTCATCAGATTTCACGAAAATCATAACACACTATAGACTCAAGACAAAACCTGGCGGTCGCCCAAGTCCACCACGACACTCTGTCGTTTTATCGAGGGGGGGGGACGTCAGCGAACCTTTCGGACCAACTTGGCCGGCACACCACGGCAGACCTCTGTCGTTCCAGAGGGGGGGAGTCAGACTCGAAGCACCACGGCGGCCGACCATAACCTCTGTCGTTCCAGAGGGAGGGGGGCGCGCCGGTCGAGTGTTCGCCGTTTTCTTACTACTGAGACTGACTGCTGAAATCTCTGATTTAGTCCCTATCGCGACCACTCTTTAATCAAAGACAAATACAAATATTTCATTCTTCCAGAGTGACGCAATATTGATTAAAAAGAGGTAAATATTTTCTCAGACATCGGCCGCAGTGAAAGGGTTTTCAAGGGCTTCAATCCGCATCCACTTGGATTTACATGTGTAGGCCTACGTTCTTCTGTCTGATAAAAACAGGTACAGGGCAAACTCATAGACGCGCAGATTCTTAGCAACCATGGATAGCAAAGACAATGGATACCATCTGCATTTTTTTGATGGATGGGGTGTACTGCATTCTCTGAATGTCGAAGTTTCAGCCTCGTTCTCTGCAGAAACTTGTGCTGGTCTGACGAGATGATTCAGCCACTTATTTTTGTCATGCAAGCCTCTAATATTCATTGATCAAGTCATAGTATTCATAGTATTCTAGTTGTCCATGATCAAGTGAAGCTAAATTGATTGAACATTCCCAAACAGTGAAATAACATTTCCAAATTGATTAAACCAAAGTCTTCTATATATCAAAAGTACTTCTTTAGAAGTATTTTAATGTTTCTTCTAAATATTGAAAGCATGGCACTTATGAAATAACCATGAATTTTTAAGGAGAGAATTTAATATAAGAACCAATATTGTGCTTGAATACTAAGTGCGACACTAAATTTCGTACACTAAATTTAAGGCGAGAATGTAAGTTGCAGCTCAATCCAAACCGATTTTATGCTTCAATCCAATGACGATTTTATGTTCGCAGGAGTATTGTGACAGATTAAAGGTTATGTCTATGCGCCCATCGGTCAAGTTTCCTTCCAACAAGATGGTTTGGTGCTATCAGAGGAGACGCTTCCCGAGTTATTACGAGATGTAACAGGAATATTGATTCACGGGAATACCGAGGAGTTCTGAGCGAGTCTTCGTCATGTTTGTCATAGGATATGCTTTCCAACTTGATGAAGTTCCAGCGCACCGGTCCTCTTCCACATAGAATTTTTTGACAGAAAATGGCATCTATCTTTTGGAGTCATGGCCTGCTCTAAGTCCAGATCTCTGATCTCTCTATTATCCAGAATGTCTGGCAGGTTTTGAAGGAGAAGAATTTTCAAAAGAATCCACTTTTTGTAAAGACCTCTGGAAAGTAGCTTCTGAAGAATCGAACAATCCTGCTAGAAAAAATTCGATCCCTGTATATGATTCGATCTCGAGGAGATTGAAAGCTTGTGTCAACCAGCTTTCAAAGGGAATTGAAAGCTTGCAAAGGGAAGTCAACCCATGCGAACGATTAAGTCGAGCAAAACTATCGCAGATAATTTCTGTATACATCACGAATATAGTTTCCTTCATCTATATATGTCGGTTATTTTTTACATTTACAACATCGATAGTCTGCACACTCACAGCTACGCGCAGAAACTTTTGGACGACCTATTCTTGTGAATAATTTTGTTTTTGTGACATTTCCATTAGGTTCGATGATATTCCACTCGCTCATATTGATAAAAAAAACATCATGAAATAAAATTCTATAAGTAGGGATTAAAACAATGCAACTCTGTATGACAATCAGACTGTCATGCGTCATCGATAAATGGCGCAAAAACTATATACCCCCTCGAGCAAAATGATGTCCATACGCTAACCGTTTTTTAACCGTGAATAAACGGAGAAGGATAAAGCGACGGAATGAACGGAACAAGTGGGTACGAGAATTTTTATCCGCCTGATGATATCACTTAGGTATCCCCAAGTTATCCGCGTTCATCGTTTCAGCATCTCTTGGATAACCGTGCATATCCTTCCATGTACAAGGATATCCCCACAAAATCCTTGATTTCCCTAAAAGCTATCCGCGTTTTACGGATGGTTATCCTCCATCGGAGCTCAGCTTACGACGGGTAACCATAGGTTATCGGTTATAGCTTATCAAGGATATCCAACGGTGCATCTACAGATATCATAGAAACCCATGCTGTTTTGTAGTCCTCCACTGAGCTGTCCTCAATAATCGTTAACATGTGCATTAAGCCCATGATGACCAAATTTGAAATTGACAAAAATTAGTATCATTATTAAAAGTAGTATTTTATTACAAAAGGAGTGCTATTGAAATGGTTTGATATAAAAAACAAACAAGTCAAATACATTTATGACTCATGTAGAACACTAATTTCAAAACAATTTTAGACTTCAACCATACTATAGAAACGTTTGAGATTTCGTACACCACAACTACAAATCGGAAATATTGCTTTTCAGCGACAAGAGAAAAAATATAGAAATACAATTAAAACAATCTTATGTGTCACAATTACAAAATCAAAGTAAAAATTGAGAGCGATTTGGAAAGGGGAATGAGTCGAATTTCAGTCTGCACTTCATACTTGAAGGATATTGCTACATCCACGATAATATTATAAATTGCATAAACATTTTGGCTTGAACAAGAATTGTCGTCTGCACAAATTACAATTGCAAGGGTTGCTTTCAATATCACTTCGCATTAGATAGCAAAATACTTGTAGCAAAACATCAATCGACTTCGTAAGTGTTTCATCAAAAGATCACGATGCAAGTAAATGTAATAAGCGCTTTACACATCTCTAGTTTCGCTATCACTATTCTCACTACTGACCGACACAGTGTCCTGAGAGTCATTGAGTGGACTACTCATCCGACACTGCGATTCCATTTGAAGACGGTGTTCCTTGCTTTTACGTCGGTCACTACAGCGGGCTAGATGGGCACTGATACCCGTCAAAGCTTGGTCCACTCCAACTGCTGCAGATTTCATTACTACGGAAGTGATGGCTTGCTGTATTCGTGGATAAGTTGATGATAATGGTTTCTTCTTTGACTTTGAAGACGGTTCGCGAGTAAAATACTGGAATATTTCATCTGGTGCTATGAGGCGGCATACAACACGCGCTACATAGCCTGCATCAGCCCTTCCTTTACCAATCCCTTTATCTTTTGGGGCCATTAGGAACAGCGACTTCCGTAAATCAGATCGGAGAATCGAGGATCCCGAAAGTCGGAGCTCGAGCTCGTCCAACTGAAATGAAAATAAAACAACTAAGACATCTAACATTCTAGTTGATAGGAGGCATGATATATTAAATTCAATACTCATACTGCAGCGTAACTTTTACAGACTAGTTTTACATGGATTTTTTCACAGTCATAGTAATCTTAAACGAGTAATCGACGTAGTCATGAATCACCCATTTACTTTTAAGCACTGAGCATTCAATACTCTTGTACATGTAGAGGGATGTTTGAATTAAAATTTAAGACTGGTAAATATGTGTAAATACATGAACTATAATAGAAGTTATTTATTTAATAAAGCCCATGGTACAAAATTGATTCGAATAGGAAAAGAGGGGTAATATATGAACATAAGATTTATACTTCGTAATTTAAGCAAATCAACGCATTCCGTCGACCAACGGTCGGAATGATCAGAAAAATCAGACTTATGATTACATCAAATATGGATGGTATGAGCCATCCAATCATGGACTGGCAACCATGCATTGTAAAGTTCGAGCTCGCTTAATGTCCGCGCGTACTTTTCGGCCGTGGAGAACAGAAGTGTTTACCTGTCTATTACTTGAAGTCTAATATAATCTATGGGTGAAAGTAACTAAGAATTCAAATATATCCGAGCACTACTCAAGGAAAAATCGACTTTATTCACACTATTATGGTGCTTTGTCCATATTGCCTCTTTCCCCAATATGTTTTTCTTTTTCGTCTCACGTTCTGTTACTGTTGAATTCTAATAGTTAACAACGGCATATAAACAACCTGCTTGGTTCTTCTGCAGTTCCCCCCACATTTTCCTATCTTCTTCTGTATTGCGTCCTACACTTATCCTCTATCTCATAAAGGACTACAAAATTTGATGACCATTTGGACATTGCCTCGGTCATATTCCAGTGAAAACCGAGCTTCAACAGAGAGACGAATGAAACTGATGGACATTGTCAATGAGTATGTAAGAAATGTCGAACTTGGGAGTGTTGTGATATGAAGATACGAGGTGCCGGTGATGTCATTCATAGGAGTATGATGCGTAACAAGGGTCAGATACGTAGTCTATGATAACTTCTTTTGTGCTGTCCATTCATTCCTACCATAGATAGCCACCTACTTCTTGTTCCTCCCTCTAACTTTGTACTTTGATTTCTACTTAGCAAGGAACGTTGGAATGCTACGTTGGAGAATCTGGCAGGACTGCTGAAAAAACAAATGAACAAAAAAAGAGCTGTAAGAAACAGACACAAACTCAGAAATAAGCAACCATTCAAACGAAACATCAAATTTAGTAGAATGCAACAATAGAACGTAAGACGAAACAGAAAAACAGATGGGGAGAAAGAGGCAATATGGACAAAGCACCATAATAGTGGGAATAAAGCCAAATTTTTTTAGAGGAGTGCATGGAATAATCTCATTTGATTTCTTGGTTACTTTCATCTGTCTTCACTACATCCGAAGTTATCTTGTTTATTCAGCATGACCATTATTGACACACGCTTGTTCTTGGGCATCAATTTGGTAAAACTTAGATGAAAATTTCATCAAATTCTTGCAGAAATGATGAAAATATTCTTGCAAAAATATAAGAAGTAAAAGGTAAATTTCATCTGTATTTGCTGCATTTAAAGCACAAGAAAATGTAAATCAAACAGTGAGGTTAATGACTTAAGAAAGAACTAATCAAGCATTAGGCATCCACGCAATGAGCGAAATAAATTTTGTAACAGTAGTAATTAAAGCATGCAGAATGAGATGAAAAGTCACCAAGCTGAGTTTAAAACAAGCTGACAGGTCGAATAAAATGTTCATAGAAAATTAAAAAGATGCGTTTTTTTAAATGGATTAAATATGGGTATCAAATATAAATGGATTTTCATATAAAAGGTTATGAAATAGCAAATAACAGGGCATCAATAACCTAATAATCTTACAGGTAATATCATCAAGAATAGAAAAGTCTTCGAACTACCGAGGTCAATTTTTAGCATAAATAAAACAAGAAAAATAAAGATAAATTTCTCACATCATGAAAATCTTACTTCTAATCGATAATCATCGATAACTTTGACTTTTTCGAAGTACAAAGTATATATACATGCTTAGTTCAGATATATGCCTGCTTATACTGTTTTTTTCTTTATCACTTTACTCCCATTTATTCCTCGGGAGTGATTATCGGTTGGGAAGTGCCATTTTAGTGGACTTTCGACCGGTGCGTTTGTGCATTTTTTGCCCAGATGCCCTTCCTGTCGACTACCGATGATCCTTTTGATCGGCCTCGAACCTGTGACCTCAGGACCCATAGGCAGGCACTTAGATCACAGCTGAATGATCCTGAAAAGCTGATCAAAAAACCAACAATCCACCACACTCATATAAAGAGGAAGTAATTAAAATTAAACTTACCGATGATTCATTTGTCACTGGAACCTTGAATTTTTCCAGGGCATCTTCAGCAACTCCCGAGAACTTGGAACCACACCCCAATGAGTCCATACCTTGCTCTAGTAACCGATCCAGTTTGGTATTCGCTTCATTCAATGATGGCTTCAACTCCTTCCCGATGTATTCCTGCAACACCCAAATTTAAGATACAGCATCAAGACTTACCAGAACCGATTTAGGTTGTAATTTTGTGGTTTTAAAGCAACATTACAGCCAACATACATTACTAACACATAATATGACCCAATATGATAACTCATTATGACCCAAAAGGAGAAAGATGCCATGTATAGCAGAAGAAACATATGCAATTCATGCTCCGCAACGTTTTTTCACCATCACACAGCGAAAAGTCGAACTAGTTGAAGATCGCAGAGCAAATCAATTTCTTGAAATCAATGAGATTTTCATCATTTTTCTTTTGATTCTGACCGATGTGAAGACGATTTGTTCGTATCATAAACAGTTCCCATATTTACACACAAGGCCAAATATATAATTATTTTGATATGTCATGCGCTTGACCAATGGCTCTTCCTATTAATTACGAATTAAATTTTAACTTAAGTTTGAGAATTTGAACTTTCACCTTCCATGTAACTGGATTTAATAAAATTTACATAAATGAATAAGAATTATCAGTTAATGTTTCAGATCAGCTAAAATTTCAGATTCGCAGCTACTGCTAGACCAACGACGATTAAGTTCTTCACCACTGAGAATGTCACTACAAGCGCGCCACGGACTATTAAACAAATGAAAATCAAAATTGAAATTTTGAATATCAAACAAAACTTGGTTCTTCCCAACTTAACATAATCATGTCAAACCAAGGCATTTTCACAACATGTATTTTGAATAGCTCAATGATTCCACTAGTGCTCATTACCTGTGAATTGAGTTCACCGACATCCAACAGGAGAATGGGATGAATGTATAATAATAATAAAAGACATCAACATACATTAAAGGATACAAATACACAGGAGGGATTGGTCCCTATTCAAGCCGATGTTAGGTGAGGTAAATTTAATTTTGCTTCACATTCACGGGTATAACGGTATTGCGGGTATCATCAATTGAATAGGCCTTGCATATTTACATCATCTTTACATCTGCCCGAGTCAGCAATAACAGAAGCGGAGACAAAAGGTGAGTTCATGGTTTAAACCTCCACACTGAGTTTCCAAGGCTCGGGATTTTTTTGGATGTATACCCCATCATATTCGTTTTAAGGCATTCAATCAGTTTAGAGGCGAGGGGACCGTACCCATCCTTGTATGATTTGGATGCTCATTTTGTGCATGTCAAATTGTCATTAAAATCCAACGTCAGACATTAATACATCATGCAAGACTTTATTGGAAGTTCGATCTCCATATCTACATTGATTAATGTTCGCTTAACTTTATCATCTGATTTTGAAAATTACAATTTGAACTAATGTGCTATCATTCAAATCAATTTTGAAATTCAGATTTAAAAGTGCGCGCATCTAACTGATGACACCAATTCCGATGTGAAACACAAAATCAAGTTCACCTCGTCTTACAAAATTGAAGTGTCTTGACTGTTTCAATACAAATTCACCATGATTGACTTGCTTTTATGGAGTCGATGGATTACGTTGGACTGTAGCTTCGGTTAATTTGCAACTTCCCACCGGCCAAAAGTACAAAGCCAAACACTCAGACAAGTTCTGAAAATCCAATTCCTACCGCGAGTTGCGCGTGGATCTTCTACTACATCGTGCTTCGCTTCAGCGTGATTAGTATTAAAAAAACGGCGCGTGGGTCATTGCACTTCAAATAGAATAGGAATAGTGCACACAGAAATAGAAATAGTAGAGATCGCGTTTCATAACTGAATTAACATAGTGAAGGGGTGCGAAAACCTGTGGCGTACTTCGGGTAAAAAAAGCAACCGAACTTAAATGGACCTCCCATCATATTTTCCCAAACAAGCATGTTAAATTTTTGGCTTATGTTCTATCGATTCCTAATGGTTTTGAATGCACGCAAGCCTACATACAATGATTCCACATGACAACCTTCAATATTTCTCAGCACATTTACTATTTCAATGCAAGTTTGATCAATTATATTTAAAATTGGTACTTATTCTTTGAATTCTTCTTCTAAAAGTTTCTCAAATTTAAATCACCTGAACCCCTTCAGCATTACATGCATGCATCAAGAGTTATAGGACCCTTTATCAAAGATAATTTCAATTGACCTATTGAATTATATCATTGTTTATGGCCATCTATAAAGTTTTATTGGAAAAGTGCAAAATGTATCCGAATGTTTTAGAAAACATCAATTATAACTAACGCTTCATTCTAAACCAACTAAAAAAGCTTCATAGGTCATAGGAACCAGGAACATGCTGCAATGATGGTGCAAGCTGAATTTTGTCTGATTTCACTATAGTTGGATCATATCGCATAACCCGTTCCGATTCAAACTGAGTTAAATAAGTGGCCACTGCCTACTACACACATAGATGGCTGAATATAGTATGGTCTGAAATATTACATAATAGTCACTCAATAGCTAAAATGCATTCGTGGAAATTTTTGAAAAGAATACACAGGCCGTTCACGTTCCACCATTTTAGCCGTCGTTGAAAATGTTAGTGCAATTGAAGTTTTCATTAAAACAAACAAAAGAACATGCGTTACTATTTAAGCGATTCATAGAGTTTCTGGAAACCGTCTTTTGCAAGCAGAATGCATGTGAATGCTGTTTAGTTAATTTCATCTAAAATTCTTGTGTCCGTAAAAACACACGGGGACAAATTTTTTAATCTGTATTTTCTAGGAGAGTATATTCAACAAAGTCCTTATAACCATAAGTAATACCCATGACCCATACATGAACAATCAACATGATCAACAGGACATAATGCCAGATGGCATAATGCACGCATAACTGTTAAATATGGTAGTAATTTAAGCGTCACTATGCGCGTAGCCTTTCTACTAACCTTTACTGTCACACTACACAATAAAATAATCCTGGACTGTTTGTTGCTGGTGTGGCTCGAAATATTTAAATCGTGTTGCATGTGCTACATATGGATTCAAGCAGTCTACAGTAAATCAGAATAGTCACTTTTCGTGGCATTGTGCTAAAGACAAGCGGGTCACTCCTTCTCTTTATTTGCCCTCGTGCAGTTATGTACAATAAAAGAAAGAACTTTTTTTATTGCTTTCATTCGCATAACTACGCGACACCATCATTCACATGACAAAATCCATCTTTTATTCTTACTTTCACTTCCTCTACTTACTGTTTTTACTACAAATCACGTCTTGACAATGTAACATCATCCAAATGTGAATTTGTTTAAAGTAGTTGATTTTTAAAATATCTGGTAGCTTAGGAACGTCAACAAGGGAGATGAAGTAATAAGTCTGTGATTTAGCAACATTTTTTGCTTATGATGGAATTGCTCCGTTTCATCTCAAAGTGGAGATCAGCTCTGCGTGGTCGACGCACGTGACCCTTGCGTGTGTCTTAAATAAACGAAGCATGCTCATATTTTAGCGATCTGCAAAGTCACTGTGCACAGATTACACCAGCTGTTGGAAATTCCACCATCATGAGAATTGAACGAGATGCTCCCACACAAATGGCTCGATGTTTACACTGTTGTGACGTCATACTGAATCGTTGTCTGACTTCTGTTATTAGAGAGTGAAGCGAACGCGACAGTCAGTGAGACGGTGAACGACAGAGTGAAAGGCTCATGGTGCTGTAAATTTTGCTGTGAATCATTCTGACCTGCCGGTGAAATGGCGTCTAGTAAGGTTGTTGTTAATAGCAGGTTTATTCAAATTAAATCGTCAAATTTGTGGAACATCTGGTGAATAGTCACTACATCTAATAGTTCATGAGCCAGGAACACGGTTCTATATTTCAGCTAGTAAGAGTATAATTATCAAAGTGCTAACCCGTTGATAATCAAATGCACAGTGCACCAAATCTCATTTATGACGATATTTATTGTTGACTTGCACCCATTCAATTAATGGTTGATCTAGTATAAAAAGTTATGACAATCAAATGGATCAGTAAGTCGGTCAAATTTTTGGCATATGATAAAACGAAGCAACCACCGTAAATGCATACGGTGCATTTATTTACACCATGTCAATTATGCGTGAGTTATTAGATAAATTTCGCAAAAATGATCCGATTCATCCCTATTACTACATTAATGTCAAAAGAATAGCTTCTTCCGAGTTGCTACGTTGAATAATGAGCGCCTCTTTAAGAGCAGTCTCAGTTGGCCTATTTAAGAAAGAGAATGGCAGCTGACGAGAAGTGGTGCATTTTGTAAATTAGTACTTTCATTTTACGAAAATAAGCGGTTCTACAGCCAAGTTGAATCAGCGAAAATGGGGTTGTTTTTTTTTATTACCAACTCATGGCCTGACTTAATCAGACACTAAATGACGTGAGGTTATTCGCACGCAACTTTGCGTGTCAATAACCGGGTAACTGAGGCCGAGTTATTCCTACGTGAAGTGTGTACCAACAACGGAAACTATGCAGAGAGGTTATTTAGACGAGAATTCGTCAAAATAGTAATTATTTTGTTGAACGGATACATTTTTGTATTACATGATCTGGCCAAATATTTTGCAGGCCTCTTTTTTTGCCAATAATCCCCCCGGGCTAGAATTGAGCACCTACTTCGTAGAGGTGGATATCTATTGAACAAGTTAACCATGATTCATTCACATTAGTGCTGTCCTTATTCATATGGCACAGTTAGCCCACATCGGATTCACCGGAAATTTCAGTTATGTATTTTGCACATCTGTCAGACTGCTGAATCTGTCTTTTAGCAATTTGTAGTCGCTGCTCATTCTTGATTTAAAGATAGTCATTATCATTCTTGGCAATTTTACAGTTTTCAATATTAAATGCAACAAATCAGAAGGTACATCAGAATTCAATAAGCACATCAAAAGGTACAGTGTCTTGTATAATCCCTGGGAAGTATTCATATTCAAAATTTCAAACGGGCATTAATTACTTTGCTTAGTAATTCGGATGATGCTGCTTTGACAAAGTAAAATAGGATGAATCAGACACTGATGTTGCGAAATCTATTAATTTGCTCAATGATAGACAGTGCGACCATTTAATGTAGGTCTACACATACATAACGTGAAGTTTCACAACACACCAAAAATTACAGACTTGCAGATCTAAGAGTAGTTGACTTCATCAAAATTTGCTGTACTAAATCGACCGTCAAGTTAATCGCCCCACCCATTATCGCCGAAGCTTAGTACTCAAATTCTTTTCAATTCAGAAAAAAGGTCTTCCTTCAACCGAAATATATATATGAACTGCAACTACATTTGCTTTGAGATCAGATGGGAGTGAGACCCAAGCTAGTCAGCTAACTGAAGTAAAGTGATTGTAGTTAGCACTAATTAGCAATAACAGTCTGTTTAGGATAAAATAGAAACTGTTGAACGTAGCATTGGAAACTTAATACCCCGCCGCACTGGCTAAGTGTTCATGCCGATGTCAGACTCACTTGTGCGGTGGAATTAACTGATATCTGTTCTCAACGTCCATACATAAATTCGAATGTAACAACACAAATGATCAAACCAAAGGCGGAACGCTGGTTTATTCTATATAGCTCAATAATGAAAATTTAATTTGAAGATCTTTTGCAAATTGATACAGCCTATAATATTCTGTACGATGAAATCTGCGTAATTCTGTGTCCGTTGTCTCAAATGTTTTCATTTGCATCTGAATGCTTTGTATTGCTTTCCCTTTTTCTGTTGTGAATATAGTTTTATTTTTTCAGCTATTTGCCGGACGCCGAGGAACTATTGTATTAATTGCTCAATATATTCAAATGCAATTAATACAAAGTATCTGCAGCTTAAGGCAGGAGCATCATTCATCATTTCTCCTTATTTGCATCAGACCGAGTCACTAACTAAAGATCAATCATTTAAGTGATATATCGATATTTTTGTTTTGATCTCATTTCAGAATTTGACTATTTCTTCAGAAGTTGTTATCTCCACACGGATCATCAACCATTATTATTGATAATGGAGAAAACACAAGGCAATACTCTGGTGTAAGATAAACTGAGATGTTAGGATATCACTTAAAAAATATTCAAATTCCACATTGGATGCTTTCATAATCAGAGAAAAATTAGGATAAAAATTTTATATGTTATTTAGGTAGGGCCCATCACATTTCCAATATTCATCATTGAATGGAAATCTAAAACTGATCAATGAATGAAATGTACAACTGGTTATCAGCAAGAAGACGAAGTATTTTTTATAGATCCGAGACAAAGATTACAATATGTTCAACGGGAAAAAGTTCGCAAAAGCATTAATATAGGAAAACAATCATATACCGCGCACATCAATCGTTCAGATAAGTGTGTGGTCTACAATCGTCTATTTAGTTCGTTAATAATCAGTTAATTTCTATGCCAACTCAACTCCAACATTCTAACCATAGGAATGGATCTTCATCTGCATTTTTTTCTTCCAAACGTCTACGGATAACTGTGTAATTTTTCACTGCTTCAAAGTTTTGACATAGCTATTCAGTCCTTTCAATTTAATATTGAAGCTGGCGAAAAACTTCCCTTATATACTTGTTCGATTTCAATGAAGTATCGTACTTGCAAGCAGTCAAGTACCGTACACAAGAATTTAGCAGAGACGTCGAGCATCATATTGTCTATTCTCTTCAATCAATTTAGTATATAATTCTTTTGTTTGATTTTGCAAATTTATACCAGTTGTAATTTTTCTCCGTATTTAGACATGATACTTCAAAATACTTGCCAAATTTAACATTGCATGTGTTTTGAAAACTGAAGAATATTGCGTGTAAGTTTAAGAGGTGATTGAAATAAAGTGCACTGTTATATGACTGAACAATTCCCTTCGAATATACATCAGGATACAAACGAGGCAGCAGTCCCACATGCCTGATCCATTGCATATCAAATTGAAAATTACTTTCTTGGCTATCGATGTAGATTAAAGGTTGTTAAATTTTTTGTCTTCCGCCTTCCTTACTGAGATAATTGTCTCTGTCATTGGTGTAATGTATGATTGAAAAATTCTACAAATATGCTGGACTTAACAAATTCTGTGTTAAAAATTCAAAAACGAATTGTTTATTATTTGCTGGATGTCGAATTGAAGAATTGAACAAACAGCAACTTGGTCTGCTGATTTCTCCAAATTGATTCGAATAAAAATGATGCGAAGATCGTTATCAGTTTGATCCGGGAAAAAATTAGGCCTATCAAGCATATGATTTTAATGTAATTGCCTATATCCACGTAAAAATGACAGTTTTCTTCACATCTGATGACATCTTTTCGTTAAATAAGTAGTGGCTAAGTAAGTAATAAAGCAAAATCACTAGGTTAAAGATATTTATTCTTCGTTTGTGATTTCAGTATTCCTCGGATATCTTTCCTGATGATATCCAAGGATAACTTTCTTAAAATATAAACGATTCGGACATCCTCGGATATCCACCAATTTTTTTTAATTTTATAAATGACATCCACGGATATCATTTTCAAACTTTCTTCTAACCGCGGACATCCACTTCATAAATAATGATATCCAATCGTCATCCTTGAAAAATACGGATATACGTTCGAAGAATTTTGCTCGGGGGGACGCCTCCTCGCAGATTTCTTTGCAGTTTATCATATGACTTTATACAATCTCAACGCGGCTTTAACCACGGCTGATTATTGACGGTGTTATTTTTGGCTGCGGCTAGTCGGCTGCTGCTAAAAGTTCCATGTTCGACTACAGAACAATGTTTCATGATGTTGTGCATGCAGTGGTAGGAATTTCGACAATCATATTGCTGGCGATGCAATTAATTGCGAACTTTACAAAGTCTAAGAGATTTATTTAAAACCGAATTATCGCATTGTGTAAAAATTAATGAGTTCTGATGTCAGCATCTCCGACGATATTGATCAAGTGAAAATATCGGACCTCCTAAAAGAGAGCCACAGGAGGCCATCTTTGGACCTCCTGGTTCGAGCTATATAAATGAGTTGAGTTGGCGGGCAAATTCAAGATAAAGGAGCAACCCTGTGGGAACGCATCTTGCTAATATCAACAGATTATCTGGCGAGGTAGCGATTTGGTGGATAATTTTTTTAAGGTTCATTTTCGTGTAAAAACTATCTCCGCATGTGAAAATGGTCATCATTTATCCAAAAACATGTGTAAAATTAAAAAACGACAGGTGGCGAAAAAGTTGCTATAATTAGCTGGTAGATATTTGTTTACTAATGCGAGCTGATTTTTCGCCAACCGGCGAAATCGTGGATATTGTAGCAACTAATTAGTGGTAAGTAGTAATGTTCGTATATTACCTTCACATGAAAATATATTGTATACTCAGTCTGATCTGATAAAAAGGGATCTTTTTTTAATTCACGAAGGCTTAAACTAAAAAAAGTATTTGTCTTCCATAAATGTCGCAGTAAATACTATGATATTGTTCAAATATTTGTCATTGTTGTAAATTATTGAATGTCAAGAGATGTTATGAAAATTGATATATGCGGATTCTCTATATTCTTATCATTATCAAAGAATGATAGTCTGCACTTATATCTTAGATAGATTAGCCATATATGTGAGGGATAGTGAGGAGGTGAGGGAGAGAATAGAGCCTCGACTGTAGAGGCGGATTACTAAAGAAAACAAGAGAGAAAGTCAAAAGTAAAAGGTGACATATAGAGCGCGAATTGTCGCCGGCGAACTTCGCCAGCGAATATCCCGCAAATATGACTGAACTTTAGCATGATATTCTGCAGCTGACATTCGCCAGTTTTTCGCAAGATTCGTTCCCACAGGGAAGGGAGGTTGAAGTTTTATTGTAATCTAAAAGATTTAAAGGTTCATCATGCATGTTTTAAATCACCCCAGGTAAGTAGGCCTACACGAAGTTGCACTTGAAATGAAAAGTAATACACAATATTTATAATTGGCAATCTAAAACTCAAACAGAATTGCTATTACGACTCCTACCCTAGATCCTTAGCTCCGAAAAGTATATAGCCGTTTACTATAGGCCTATTGCGAATTCAAGAGGTGTAAAATCAGTAGGGAGCAAAAACATTTCGGGCAACTTTTGTCTTTTCAACTTCTTTGAAAATTTGTATGGTAATTTTTTCACGCTGAATTCGAAAATCATTGTGGCGACCACACCAAATGCGTCAATGTAGGCTACAAGTTCTGTATTCGCATTACCAGGTGTCTTGAACGACAATTTTGTGGTCTCGCCCTCGGTCAGATGGACATTTTGACCGTTACGAGATTTTGAAAATGATAATCATTGTCTTTTCAAGCAAAATTTTGCATGCAAGCATTATGATTCTTGATAATTCTGTGAGTTTTCATGAGATCCGGATAAAAAATGTGGTTTCAGCATCAAATTGAAATTTTGAGAAAAATCAAAGTCTGGTATAAAGGTCACTATTTTAGTTTTACAATTGTGATGATCCTTAGTTGATTTTTTCCTTTTGATGCAACAATTATGCTCACTAATTATGTAGCCTCTTCGTCGTATAAAGAAAATAAAAGCATCATTTCTAAGTTGAGAAATGTGCATCGGTCAGAAGACGATTTTTGGGAGACAAATGCTATTTGAAAAATATCCCAAATCAATGTGGATGCAACTTTGAATTACACAGTCTGGTTGAAAGTACGGTTCATGTGCGCTTTAACATGATACAAAACTTTCATAATCTATTTTTAGAGATTGGAAAGAGCCAAGTAGGCCTAAATTGCTAGAATTTCTCTATTATTGCTAATTACTGCAATATATTTCTCCTACCATCCGTAGGCATCGTCAGGCAGTCAGTGAGTGATTTACAATAAAATTTGAAATTCACATCAAGAGATATATAGAAAAGATATACAAAACTATGGTAAGGGAAGGAGCTATGCGGCAGGTAGGCTTAGTAAAGAGAAATTCTATTATTGAATATTTTATTATTTAAATTATTGAGAAATTCTAACAATTTACTTGGCTCTTTCCAATCTCTAAAAGTAAAATGAATAGCCAAGGAATATTCCCAATTTTAATAATTTAAGTAGATCACAACGAAATTTCTTCCCCGAAGATAATGCGTGGGACAAACTTTTTTGGCACTTTTCTGCCTTAAGCTAAAATGTTCAAGAAAAGAACCTTACTGAATTGAATTTATCATGACCTAAACGAGCAGATCCTAAGGATCAAGGTGAAAAGAATAACATGATAATCGGTTCAAAACTTATGATTCTGCAGACAAAAGACACGTTTTTTGACTAATGTTATAAAACGGATTCACCCAGGCCTATTAGAAAACTGCGGTATTTCAACGTAATTGAAAATAGTGCACAAACCTTGTATTGTGCTGCCAATTATAAGTCAAAATCTTGATACTCACAAATTTTGCCTCTTTTGCCTCGTTATGTCAATATTGGTTCAGACATCATGAGAAAACATTTTGATTTCGTATAAATTTATTTTTATTCAAGTCGGATAACTGTACAAATAATCCTCGACATGTCAACACATTATCTGTACAAACATAGACATTAGGCTTGAGATAATGAGACGAAAGATAGGACATTGTAGAAGAGGAGGCACGTATTCTTTATTAAGCTGAGTGAATAAATGCCACCTCTTCCTTCGAACTCACTTCCATTGCGCGGAATCGAAAAGTCGACCACCGCTAACTTCCTTGGAATAAAAGCTTCAAACAGCCTCTTTGAGGGCTTAAGGCGAGAGAACATGGTTGAATGAAGAGGGCATGTGTGCGGAATAGCAGCAGCAAGAAAAATTAAAATCGGCTACGAGTCACGAAATAAATGTTAAACACAGCAACTTCAACAGAAGCTGTCTGTATACGACGTCGACAGTCAGACAGACTTAAATGAAGCCAAACAAAGGCTGAGAAAAAGGGGAGAGTGGTTAAAAGGGATGTTCATGCATGCTAGATTTACATTGATAGAGAGATCGGTCATGTTCTAAGAGGTCGAAACGAGGCGTGGGGCAGGGTAAGAAACAAGGCGATGACTGAGGATGGGGGTGGGAATAGAAAAGATAATGGAATGAGAAGCTGTGACACGCAGCATCGACAAGTAGTCGATAACAGAAGTCATGGACTTCTATATAGCAGCATCAGGACATGACAAGCAATTGAGAAGACACAACTGGTACCCAACAGAGGCGACAGACACGAAGTTCTAGGAATTTGCATGAATCGTTGCTCACAGCTCCAAACCAAGCATTCAAATTTGAACTGCGAATACTTCAGCGATTTGCTTACAACTTAGTGAGAAACCAAACTCCCATTCATCTCACTGAACCTCTAACGTTAAATTAACAGAATTTAATTGCATTTAACTAGTGACAACCATTTTATCAGTGTGTGAAATTTAATGAGTCGAGATTTCACCTAAATCAATGTTTTTGAAGCGAAACTTTTTGCATCAATTTGTATATGATGCTCCACAGCTTTCGTAGTCCAAATTTGAAGGACTTTCGCAACTATTCAATCAAAGTAAGAGTGGAGAATCTCAGATCATCTCAGGTGATCTGCGAAGTAGCAAACAGGCAATGAGCAGTCTGTACAGAATTAGTGTACAACACAGAAACTGACTGTGGAGAAGCACAATCCTAGCATGCCATTATTGCGATATTAATGACCGATTCTGTGGACAACAGCAGACAGTGATGATAAGACAGCACTTTTAGGATTATGCTCCGCCTGTTACTATGTTACTAAATTCTATTTATATAAAACGAAAATGAACATTCAATCGAAAATAATGTACAATGATGACTTGAATATACAATTTACTTGATTGGTGATAATTTGAGTTGCTACATTTTGACCATACATACTCGTATATTACATTTTTACATACTGCTAGATTATGAGTCGGAATTCCAGCAACTGAAAGAACCTTCATTAAAGCTGATCTGAAGTTTCATGCGAATTCCTGTCGCCTCTCATTTGCTCACGCCTTTTCATTGGGTATCAGTTGTGTCACATCAACCAAGTGTCATATCCAGCTGCTACCATTTAGAAGTACATAAGTGGAAGAAATAAGAAAGTTGACATTCCTTGCATTCTGACTACGCTATAAGTAATGCACAATATTCACAGAATATTCAAAAATATTATTTCAGGTCGTCAGAGAAAAGAAGAGAAGAGGGAACGGTGATTGAAATTGATAACGCACAGATCAGATTGAGAGAAAGCATTTGATAACATCAGTCAGTCAGAGGATTATAGACACAAAAATAACGAAGCATCGTCGGATAATTGACAAGAAGGCGAGCGATGCCAATGAAGAGAATTCGCGAGTCATGAAGGCTTTGCAGCCTGGCGCAGTCTTCCAACTGGATGCTCTTAGACGATGATTCAATTCTCAGGCACTATTGACGCGTGGGACATGGGGGGATAAAAGAAGAATGGGAGAGATCAGAATACAAAGAATACGAGAATGTAGAAGACTAAGGGAGCATCGATAAGAGATGATGATAGTGCAGAAGAGACATGGAGCGAATTGTGGGACGGGGTAGTAGATTGGAGGAAAGATTCACCTACGGCTGTGTCCAGAATGAGTCACAAATCCTCCTCCCCCTAGTCCCGAATTGAGGTGATGGCCCGTTAAGGCGGAGGGACCGTCGCCAAGAGGAAAATCGCGCCCGGCAATACCACCAGAGTTGGGGGCGTAAGCTTGCATGATTTCACGTTGTTGAGCATGATGGTTTGATCGTCTGGGACGTCGAAGGAGGCTAAGAAGGCAACCGCAACATCTGAAATACAAGCTATTTCATGAAAATACTTGCTACTCATACTACTGAATCATTGCAAGAAATAAGGTGTCAATTTACAATTATAATAGAGTACTGATTCTCATTTATCAAACATACTGCATATCTTACTTCCATTACAAGAGAGTAAGACTACACGCATTCGTACATTCACGGGATTAAATTGTCTTTGGATAGGCCTACTACATTTATCGAACTAGAATAATTGAACTGCGCGGGACTATAAAATGCGCTTACTTTAACTGAACAAAAATTACCAGACATGTATTTGCGGTCAACAGCAGCTTAGATTTATCTTTAAAGTTTCAGAATTCATTAATCCAATATTTTTCTCTCACTGAATGTTGTATTTCAAACAATATTAACAAAATTTTGTTGGAAATCATTTTCTCATACATTACATGGTCAGTATGATCAAGAATGCCGCTTCTAGCTTGCAGATCATACCAGCTAGGATGGAGAAACTGACGGACGAACAGCATGATGTTCTGTGCCTATTTATCCAGTAGGAAGACTCAAGTGATTACGACTGCTCATTAATTTTGAAATTCTATGTCTGTGGGCACCTTCTTCACATGCACATGACAGATATCAAAGATAAAGCATATCAACCTCCGGCTTTCACGAGGTGGAACAGTTATTTCTATGCGCCTTGTTCCTGGCACCATAATGAAAAGCAACTTGCTCGCTGCGAATCGAACCCATAGAGTAGGGATAGATAGGTAGAGTGTCGACTCAAAAAGGTATCTGTACACAGTGAAAATTTTTATATGAAAATATTCAGTTTCTTGCAGAGATCACGTTCCCGTGGTTGAAAAAATTACTTGAGCAGTTCTAAAAAAGTCAACATTTTGCCAATTTTTATACTACCGAGATGACTCATCTATGTAAGTAGTATGCAACAAGTTGGATATAAAAAAGAATGAATATTTGCTAATAAGAATCCTAACTAAGCGGAAATTAAGCTGATTATCAAGGGAATTTCATGATCCGTTTTATAGTGGAAGTCTTCATGAAAAAGTCGACATCTGATTGTGCTTTCTTGGCTGAAATTTCATATTTCTATTTTATGAAATCAATAGCAGGTGATCGAGTTGCCAATTTAACAAAAATTACCTCTCCATAGCTGTCATGACACGGACAATCTGTAAAATAATATCATTTTATTCTGCTTTGCTATCATGATTAGTCAATTCCGTTGCAATTTCTTCAAAACTGCATAAATGTGTATATCTCACATTTTGGAACAATTCCGATTGTATCTCCCTTGAGTTCATTTAATAAAATCGAAAGTGTATACATTTTGGGGATTTAATAAATGCGGAGTTTCCACTCTACCTAACATACTTACTCTATGATCGAACCCAGTCATGGAAATGGCAACGCGGCCAGGAATAAGCTTAGCATGCACAATAGTTCGGTGTATTATGCCGTCATCTTCCTGGTTCCAGGCGACCTCGATTCATAAATCCAAAAGAAAAACACACCAGTGTAATATAGCCAAAGCTGCTGTATTAATAAAATTCTTTTTATTTATATTTATTTAGAGAGAATTTTATTAATACAGCAGCTTTGGCTATATTACACTGGTGTGTTTTTCTTTTGGATTTATGAGAAAATGCTGCTAAGGGATAATTTCAACTTGCTGAGACCTCGATTCACATTTCAATGCCTCTGATTTTATGTTTTGAAAGCATTGAATTGTGAAATAGATTTTCCGACGTCGCCTTAAAGGCAGTCGCTATTGTCATAGTATCCTATTATGTAGTTCACTTCATCAGCTTGTTCATCCAGTCATTGTAGGGCGAGATGCAGCGTCTCCGGCTGCCAAAGAAATTCGAGGATGGATTCGGAGTTTGAGAACATTCTCCTCATTTCATAATTTCTTGTACATTCTACAACGTCAAACCGCATTGTTTATAATATCTGCTTCTTTTCGGCCGAAACTGTGTATCGATTTATTCAATGTCGCCATCGAAATACCTCTGTCGAAAAATCTAAATAAAGATTAATACATATCGACTTGAATAAGTTAATGAAAACTCACTTTGTTTTGTTACTCAATACTTCAACGTCCGGGTGAACGCCTGTATTGGAACGGAAATAGTTGTGAGGATAATCTCCCATGGCTCCACTTGGATGCGCCAAGCTTGGTCGTTGATCACGAAGCTGAAAATGAAAATTCAACATTTCACATTTTCTACTTAAAAATCTCATAATAGTAGTGAGGTGAAAATGAAGTTATCAATAGGAGTGAAATTATTCAACATGCATGGATGAGTCATTTCCCTTATCAACCAGTTACAAGGTCATTAATTGCAGTTCCTGCACTCTTACCTTCGGTTCTGACCTCCGTTGCTCCCGCCGTAAGTCAATGAGACGCCCATCTTGGTCGAGATAAGGATCCCTACTGGAACGCGTGCTGATTGGAGTTATGGACTGCAGACGAAAGAAACACAAGTCAAAATTATTCAACTCCGGATAGATAGATGTACTGGCAATATTTTGAAAACGAATTCTGACTGTCGTACAGAAACTATTCTGCTCTTCTATTAAATCAGTTTTGCACTTTCCTCGTGATTTACATTTCCTGAAATTATAAAATTCCATCTCGATGTAGGTGCGCAATGAAAAGATGACGATTTATTTCCTTTTGACCTCTTGTTTGAACAGAGTTTCGTGACAGCCTACACAGCTAAAATTCAGACTGTTACACAAAAGATGTTAAAGGATTATGACGCCTATTACATGAATGAACTTTCAGTCCGGCAATTTCGATCTGAATAAAAAACTGAAATCTAGTGTCAATACCAGTACACTTCCATAAGAGGGCGCGGTACTTGTGGGTTATCTCCCCCGCGTTTTCAAATTTGTTTAAAATCAGTAGAAATAAATCAATCGTCACAAAACTTGAAGAACACGTAAGTGAGGATATTTTCTACACACATACCAACATTTGTGCAAATCGGGCGAGTACTTTTTGAGTTAGGGGCGATAACTTGAAGTGCAGTGATGTCTGCAGCTTGATTTGACTTCTTCTAACCTCATCGTCTGAGCAGAAAGCACTTGAGGTCAGCAAAGTCATTCCCGACAACTCGTGAAATGATGATGACCAGCCCACGTCCCTTATACTAAATTTTTTAACTTAACAAAAGGAGTAGCTACAAGATAGTGGTCACGGGAAGATTTCAAATAGCAATGGATGAGACGAAGAGGGAGAGAGAACAATGCACACACGAGTAACAACAATGCGTCGAACAGACGAAGTCAGATCAGGCTATTGACATCGCTACATTTCACTTTGTCTCTAATTAAAAAAGTACTCCTTCAATTTACATAAATTTTTGTATGTGGGTACAAGTATGATTCAGTACGTCTACCTGAACTTTGGTGAGGATTGATTCATTTTTGCGACGGAAGAAACCTGGGGAGAGATAACCCATAAGTACCCTGGTCGCGGTGTGTCAAAAGATAAAACGAGAAAAGGATCTGTAAAACAGTGACGTAAAATATCTCCGTCTCTCGTTGTCTCTTCTATTTGATGATTTTTCCATTTGCGATATAAATTTTGAATTTGTGAAATAGAAATTATACATGCATAAATCTTTTGTTTGATGATGATCCAGTAACTACGACAGAAAATAATTGTGAAAACTATATATAAACTACAAACATTACAAACATTCGAATTTGGACATCATTTCCGTTGATTGCCATAAAGTATCAATTGCAGCAACCAAGACAAGCCGCAGGGAAAACATCCTTTGATGAATTTTTCGGATTAATTTCAGTTTTCTATTTCTGAAAAAAAGAGATGACGCAATTTTTCAAACCGAATGATGAATTCATCCTTGTCACACGTCTTATATAATTTCCTGACATCCAGAAGTCTATCAAAGGTGTTCATAGATGATAAACTAGAATGAATTGCAATTGTGAGTTAAAACAAGTAACTATTCTAAAAATAGTGGAGCGATAAAATGTGAAGTTATCACGACACCTTATAATAGTGTTGTCAAGCAAATTGACTGTGGTCAGAGACCGAAGCCAAAGTTCATGCGTTAACAGCAAAATATACATTCGATAATATTTGACGGACTTGTCAGCGCTCCAGACTGTGGGGTTACTTGCGACCACAGTCAAAGTCAGAGTATGGAAATAGACTCTACTGAATAATAGGACAGTCGAGACTCGCTATAACGAACCCTTCTATAACAAACAATATCGATGGACCACAAAGTTTTTCATTATATTAAAAATGAATCGAATTAAGAAGAAATATTGTTGAATCCAGATTATGTGAAAATGAAAAGCTTGAATTTCATCTTCCCGAGCTGACTCGTCTCATCGTGATCGAATCTGTAAAGCCGAAGCTGGATTGTATTGGAAGTCGAGCTCGAACACTTGAACAAAAATATAAAGATTCTGCCTTTTCTGGATTTAAATCATCAACGGATAGAATGACGTCTGCACGAATGCAGCGGGAAGTCATGAGCAGAACTCGCTATGTATTGAAAAATCTTGCCATGTGCTTATGTAATGCATGCTACACTAATTGCAATGCGTGATTTTCATTCATTCGATCATTTGATGTTTGAAGGGCATTTATGTTGTTTTTTATTAGTATTTAAAATGACATAAGCGTAAGTTATACAATTTCTGAAGGCTACAAGATAGAAGGTCAAAAAGAATATACTCGGTGTAGGCCTACCTTAGACGACTCTATTCAAAGTCACTAGGATATCTGAGATGAAAAATATGTTCCATAACCCCTTCCTCACTTAACAAACCTTTTACATGGATCCCGCGAGGTTCGTTATAGCGAGTCTCGACTGTATTTCCTTGTAAGGAAGCCGAATACAAAAATTGTTCGACTTAATCAGAGAAGTACTTTATTCTGAGTCATTTCCATTGATCACTCGTGCAACTGCATTTTCACATAGAATGTGACTATTTGTGTAATTCATTGACTGCAGACGGTAGGATCTCTGGATAGACATAATGAAATGACCCATCGAAAGAATGGTTGACAAGCCCACACTATCACTCTTGAAAAGTCTACATCATCTGCTTTCTTCCTTGAATCCACATTCCATAGCACATCCGTCAGTCATCCTCAATCTGATCACCTCATCGGTTCCGTTGCCACGTCTCACTTTTTCACATTTCACTTACAGTATAGACAGTATATTGTAAACACATCCTATTCCAATTTCAGAGACACGTTCTCTACTTCGTCAGCAAATCTGCGACAGCTCCCTAAACTTGCTCTGCAGACAACACACTCCTCACTATCAATGTCACATTCACTCCTGATCATGCAATCGCGTTATATCAATCTGAAATTGCTACTAATAACATCATGCACCGTGACAATTTTACTCACGAGACAAAACATTCCAGTGTAATCTAAGACTTGTTGACATGCTTCCCATGTACTACTTGAACTAAATCTATCTGACTGCTCTTTGACGAACTGGCGAAGTGTTCGGTCCTCGTATGGGAGACTTCTTTGTTCGAAATCCAGGGCGGGTCAAATATAAGACATTTAAAGTTACACTCTGCATTCTTGCTGCAGAATAGGCACGGAGAGATGACAGCATATATGTTCTCTGTTGCACCGTGGTTAAACGCTTCGCCTAGCGATCTTTTAGTCTAGAGGCCTAGAAGTCGGCAGGAAGGGCATCCGGACTAAAAGTACCACAACACTCTAGAAACGTCTGACTATGTCAGCACCGTCAAAGCTCTCAGTATGGGGGAGTAGTGACTTGTTAAAGCTTCATTTTTTTAATACTCGGTTACATGGAAGAAAGGCGGACAGTACGGTTAGGTACCTGAACACTACCTTGAGTTAACACATAACGCGCACATAATCTAGAAACCGCTATTAGGCTATCAAGCTTTTAAGGACATCTTCATAATATTAAAAATGACGGTTTAACGGCGCTGCTACCCTATTCTGGGGTCATGGACGGTGCTGACAAAGTCAGACTCTATTCTGGAGCGCTGTGATCCTTTAGTCCGGATGACCTTCATGACGACTTCCAATGATACTTTCAGGGTTCGACTTCTGGACCAGAAGATCGCTGGGCCAAGCACTTACCTACTGTGCCACAGAGCACATCTTAAAATATAATGTTTTTACATAGTCAACATAACACTGTCTTCTTTGTCTGGATAAGATCACAAAGTGATGTGTCTCATTCATGTAATCTTGCATTTCTTGGGATCTTTTCCAATTTCGAATTCCAACTGATCTCATAAAACGTATTTGATCGCTAAGAATCACTTTCGAATGGATAAGCATTCTCACGTGCATGTTATAAATTACAGGGTGGTCGAGATCTTCTTGCGGATATTTGTCACCAATGCTAAGGCATTCATGCTACCATCCATGCTGCTGCGCATTGAACAAGGTTGTTCGATCTATAAACAATCTCCAAATACAGCCGACGAATAAGATATGTTTTTATTTCATTAATAACGCGAAAATCCGTCATATGCAGGGGGCGCATTATCTAGCATAATCATTGAGTATGGTGACTGAGATTGCTTCAGTTGACACCATTGCGATAACATGATAAAGAGGTCAGACGTAATTATAATTTCGACATCGACAGAAAGCCTACCTAACAGGAGCATCGTCTCTTTGGAGAAAATGTGTGGATGATCACAAAGCGCAGAGACCTTCAATGTCCGGAGGGTGAATATCTTTGTAGCTTTCGAAGATGATTCCATCAATTTGCAAAGAGGGTTACATTAGAAGTCGGACTTGCTCTGTTCCCAAAAGCCAATTACTCAAGAAAGAGATATCAGACATTTGAAGCATTCAGGTGTACAGCAAGTGATTGAAGTCTAAAGTTATTCTAATCGACTTCAATTTCATGCAACAAATGTGCTTGAAAAGAACAGTGGTATCTTTCTGAACTAAGTAACTGAATTATGGCTAGATTTGTCGGGATAGGCCTACTACCGGTTCTCCAAAAACCCAGACGTACCACTGTTGGACTTTTGGGGCATGGAGATAGATACAAAATGATATTTAATAAACACCGTAATCAAAACATTTGCCTAAATTGAGACGAAAGCCAACATTTCTTATTGGACAACATTAATACAAATAATTAATTAATCATCGTGAGAATTGCATGGTCTGTGATGGAGATCATGTGGAACACGCTTTATAATTCTTGAAGAAGAATATTCAGTGGAGTTCGACTTCTTATCTACTAGATGTAAATACTCATGCATAAATAACAACCTATAAAAATCTACAAGAAGACCGCGAGCATATTGTATAATGATAACTGCATGTAGGAGTTTAACCAATAACTGCAGAAATAAGTAATTTGACACCTATTAGCTGAAGAAGGTATACTGAGAAATTGAAAAGTGCCAAATCTATGTCAATCATCAGAGACATCACTGTTAAAGCTTTTGAAGGCACATGTGGAATTAAGAAAACCACTACTTTTCAACTAGCAACCAAGGGCAACGAGAGCCTTGACATATCAATAACATAACTGAGTTAAGCTTGCTTCTGTAGGTTCGACCACACAGCGACCTCGTTGTAGCGTCTGTTCTGTATCCGGGGTACTTGGAGACAAACCTACTGCACAGTGCACAGGAGTAGGGGCCGAAATGCGAATCCTTCCCCAAGTTCCTGCTGATGATCCCAATTGCACATGTTTTCTATTATACAATCTGGTTTAATTGTTCTTTCCTTTAACCTGTAGGGAACGCCATATGGGTCCTTTGGAGGGATCAAATTCTTTTCACAATCATAGCATTAAATTTCATTCTGACGCAATCCTAACATCTGTAAGCATCTGAGCGACTAGACCTGTAGATTAAGATTTAGTCACAATATAAGCAAATGTCGCAATTACCGCACAGCCCAACACGCAGTGTGGCAGACCGGCAGGATTTCTAGTGTATGTTATCATTTTTTTCTTATTCTACTCATCCATTTTAATATTAGTAGCATTTATATTTATTTTCTTTTCTTATTTTTCAGTGGTTTTACTTACTGTATAGTGCGATTTCTTGTTTTATCAATTATCAAACGTGCTTCGCCGAAGGTTAGCCCCTACTAATTTGACTAAGAATTTAGAAAACCGATGCAACGCATTTTTTGCTAAGTATACTCATGCTTACTTTTCCAATTCTTATTTGAACGCCTGGCAATGCAACTCCGTTACGTCAAATGATATAATTCAAATGAGATAGTTAGGAAAACAGTACGGATTCAGGCACGCACTCCACCCAAATTGACCATTAGCAGATTTCCTGACATTAACAAATTTAATAAAATTAACAAATATTAATAAATTGCGTAAAATTTCTACAATCAACTTTATGAGATTGTGGTGCAAATTTGAAACAAATGCTTTTCCATCATTTTCTGTCCTCATGCAGCCATCATTTACATATCAGACACGTCCTAGCATTTTTACCCTTGTTTTCAGACTGACGGCAAAAATTGTAACATTGCATAGTATGATAGTGTCTCGGCATGTAATCAGCAACGGTAACCTTCATGATGATGATTTTGCTGTATGAATATCCAAAAGTTTCGTTTCTGGACATCAGGACAGCGGATGAATGGATAGAGCCAGAATAAACGAGAACTCACTAACTGACGTCGATCTGGTTATCAGGATATTATAAGACTCTTTCTTCCAGTGAATGATGGAGCTTCCACGTCACTATTCCTCGCCGTGATCGATGATGGTAAGATCAGATTTTACTGGAGAGTTGTCACACCCCGGATGCTCTTCTTGCCACCTAACGACACTCGCGGCTCGACCTTACGAAACTGAGCTAGGACAGATGCCTTGCTGCTATTTAATGTACCGTAATACGGGCTAATTGCAGCCACTTTTTCATGTTTTTTCAATTATTTTTTATATGCCAATTGATGGTCAAGAACAGGAGGCTGTTGCTTATTGTCATAGTGAAAAATCCACTTTTTTCTCTCCTTCAGAGTTTATTGACCAAGTTATGAGGTTATTTACAATAAAATAATTAAAAGGCCAACGTTTCCTGCCATTGACACTTCGATGGGCCAACTTCTGCAAAACAGCATTTAATGACACGCATTAAATATGGAAGCAACGAAACAGAGTCCAGGTGGCCTACTGCGTAGTTAGAAATTAGGGAGCTCGTATTTGCGGTTAATGGCTGGTGCAAGAGATTTGATCAATCGAGCTTCGGTCAGCCTGCAATCCACTGCGCTATGACTTTTGTCCAAGATATCGATATCGAAGTGAGAGATGGAGATGTCACTGAACTGGTGCACTTTCATACCGTGTTCGTAAAGGGCATTTCTTTTGTTCTTATTGATCAAATCTCTTCTATGCTCATTATAGCGTTTGGTAAACGGACGGTTGGTTTGGCCTATATAAAAATCGTCACATAAATTACATTTCAGCTTATAAACTAAAAACCGGTCCCCACAGGAATAGTTTTGTGGTAAAAGAGAGCAGAGATGACAGGAATTGTGTTTCTTATTAATCCGATTTCTCTTATTAATTACTGTTTCTAGAGTGGGACCAGGTTTGCTGACGATTTTGATAGGAAGATCACACTGTTTTGCGAGTTTATTTAATTTTCTGTTGCAGCTATCACTAACAAAATTTATTGTGCAGGGAACAGATGCTTCGTTAATTATTTTATTTTTATATTTGGTTTTTCTATTTATGTCTCGATTAGTAAAGCCATTCTGCCTAAATCGGTTGTTACGGCTCGTCATAGCTTCTTGTTTTTTATTTTCGTCCGAACATCTACTAGCTACATTAGTTTGGCTATTCTTGATGTAGTTCGATTTTACATTATGTGGGACCCAGCTGTGTTTATTGAGAGAAATACCAGAGTAAAATGATTTTTTATATGGTTTGTCAACTGACTCTATTTCACCGCTATGAACTGCAGGAATCGAGTTTAATTTATGAATCTAGCTTAAATTTTGGAATTTGGAGTTATCTTTAACCCTGAGATTAATTTTCGGGTGGCATCAATTTTTTAAAAATCAGGCTAATTACAGCCACCCGTTAAGGACCCGTAAAAATAATTCATAAGAAAGTAAAAACAAGGATATGGTATCCATCAAAATTCTAATTCTAGCATATCATGAGCATAGAATATATTTATAGATCTGTCTGTTGTTGATTCGTTGCAATCTCCACACGCCCACATCAAACATGATATGCACTGGACCCAGTCTGCACCACTGGATTTACTGAATTCGATTGAACATATTCCACATTCTTCTTCCTCATCTGTATTGTCATTGTCGGAGCTGCTTGTAGATGTGCTTGATGATGTGCTTGATGATTTGCTCGAGTATCTAGCACATTCATCGTATTGTGGACTCGGTTGGCGTTGACGATCTTGTTGCGATTTGATACTGTCACCTTGTATTGGGCGGCCAGCAGTGACCTTGGCGCCTCTAGGCCTCCTCACTGCATTTTGTCCACGCATGCTGGTCAGAATGTTAACTAGAGAAACATCAAAATCTCTGCAGATATCTTGACATTGTCTTGCTTCCTTGTGTTTGCTTGTCCTAACGTCACGCTTCATTGGAATCGAGGGAAGAGATTCCACATGTCTTGAAACTGGTCATCAGATTCTGTCTCGTAAGCTACTTGATTTGCACTACTGACTCGTAGGCTACATAATTGAAACAACAAGATCCCTAACGTTGGCCTTGGTATTGGCCCTGTTGTCCTCAGGGACAATTGTGCACCTCGAGTGACTTATTGGTCATCAATACAAAGAGCGAATGCGAAAAAACATGAAACAGCGTATAGATGAAGCAACGTGGTTGTAATTACCCCCTGGCTGGCATTAGCCAGTTTTACGGTACAATTTTTATTCAACATTTCGGGGTTACCACAATCATCAGGAATGCAAAAGGTTAGTACGTAGAGGATGTAAGATGTTGATGTTAGTAGAGAGAAGCAAGAAGTGGTGATCATTATATTCATCATTGTTGTTGAGGGATGGATGCAAGGTATCGATGACCACTGCCTCCAGGAATCTAAGATTAACTATATCATCAAAGATGGGTATTTTGCGTCCATCACTCAACAACAAAGATGTATGCAGTGATCATTCTCTTCATTTTCTCAGCATTTACATTTCATATCCTTTACGTACTAACCTTGTATTCATCTTTTGTATTCCTGATGATGTGATACTAACGACGAAATATTGAATAAAAATTACATACACATCAAATAGCAGCAGGGCATCTTTCATAGCTAAAAACCAATGAACATCAAAAATGCTGCCTAAGGAAAATTACAATTTTTTGATCAGATTTTAGCCCCTTGTTACGAAAATTACGGTTACGGTGCAATGAACATTATTGAAACCGACGTTTCGTCTCTCTAAGACATAGTCATGGTACTAGTGAACCAGTACCATGACTATGTCTTAGAGAGACGAAACGTCGGTTTTATTGTAAATAGCCTACTTGTTTTTATCTAAACTTCTTGCAATAAAAAGCCCGGGGAGACGAACAAAATTGTTTTTTGGCAATGACGTACAAAAACTACCTCCCGTCAACAGCAGTCAACACTATTGAAACATTCGTGTGACTCGTATATTCCTCAGAAAATATACGATCCAATAACTTGACGGATTGTGAAGACAACTCTACCTTGAGAGCTTCTACATGTGAGTTCATTTTACAGTTCTTTGTCCAACCAAAGGCAAAAACCATGCTAACAATAAATAGACCTCCACAGAGCGGTCAATGATCCTTAAAATGATAGCACTAGTGCCTGTCTAATCGGCTAATCTCTACCCAAGAACTTTACTCGATTATATGACAATGAGGAGACGATCCTCATACACGGTTACACGGATCTATAGATCCGCATTATAATGGCTGCTGTATCTACTGATCGAGCTTACCATTTCTGCAACACGTGCTCTAGTTCTTCTTCCGTGTTAACTAGTAGCAATACAGTCGGAAAAATCTTGATATCTGATGCAGAGAGTATTCTCATTGTTCTGTTTTCAAAAAGGCTTTGTTACATCATTAGAAGCACGATGCATGAGTTGAGAGAGATCAATTAGAACATTTGAACGGAAAATTATTTCCAAGTAAGAAAACTTGTGCCAAAGTTTCGCTTGAACCTACTCATGATGAAACAAGAGTTCATTAGATCCTGTCCAAATGCAGATCTGACTAAGTAATGCAATCTGACATGAAATATTCTGAATATTAATAGGAAATCGATATTGATAATACAAAAAATTACACATAAATGAACACATAATTGATTTGTTTATGTCTCCCTTCTAAACCAACTCTTTACACTTCAATGAGTCACCTCACGTATGTCAATTTCTCAATGTGCTGTCGAAGCTTTCGAAGCATATAGTAGCTTTGCTGTTCTGTAACTGACTACGACTGCAAACTAATTCAAAGAAAATGCATGAATCAACTGGTGATTAATTCATGGCAAGAAAAGCAAGTCAACTTGCTTGTATTACACATTTGAATCGTCAAAATAAAGTAGAGCACATAGATGCGGAAATATTGGACATGGTGTTGTTTTAATAATTCATGTCTACATTTTAGTTGCGTTGAATTAGAGGACGCATGTAGTTAGAGCCGACATACAAATAAATCAAGGAAGTAAGTTGATAAGAAACTCGAATAAGGAGTTCTCTTAATTAGGTTTGCAATTAGGCTTGCAGTCAATATCGCCCATCATTAACGAATCTAAAATACCGGGTGTTAAAAAAGTAACGCAAAATTTTCATCATAGTCAGCAAACAACTGAATCGAGAACGACTGAATGGAACTGATACCATAGAAAGCTAGCTACCATAGAAATATTGCAAAACTACCAGACTTGCAGCACATTTATGTTTAGAATCGTCCACTTCACGAGTCGCTGCCATAGTTTCAAAATTGATTGACCAACATTGAATTGTACTCATCTACTAATGTAGTAATTGTACTCATCTCGTGTTCAGCCAATCAGCTTTGCGTATTAACTATAGCTCTACGTTAATGGCTCGACGTTTCACAATCAAAGAGAGAATAAATCTGGTGAAAAATTATTATTCATCTGGATGTAATGCATCTGAAGTTGCAAGACAGGCTGGTGAGAGCCCTCCCCATGTTTCAACAATACTGAGACTCATTCACAAGTTTGAAGAAAGCGGGTCTGTTGCTGATGAGGGTCGTTCTGGTCGGCCATCTGTATGCAAATCTCAAGAGTTTCAAAGAGTTGTGTTGCAAGAAATTGAACCGAATACTCCAACGTCAACACGCCGTATTGCACGTCAAATATCCAATACTTCAGAATACAATGTATCTCACGTGACTGTGTTCAATACCTTGAAAGAATTAGGATATAAGCCGTACATTCCTCGATTATTTCATGCCATCAATGAGGATGATCCAGATAGGCGAATGTAAAGTTGTGAGAATTTTGAAGAAATGTTCAGAGCATATCCTGCAAGTATTGATAACATCATCTGGTCAGACGAGGCCACCTTTAAATTAAATGGTCATTTGAATCGGCACAACTGCATTTATTGGAATGACACCAACCTGCATCACATTATCGAAAAAGACGTCAATATGCCTGGAGTGACTGTATGGTGTGGTATTTCTTCTGTTGGAATAATCGGTCCCTATTTCTTTGATGGCAGTGTTACCGGACAGTCTTACCTTTACATGCTTAAACATTTTTTGATCCCTCACTTAGCAAACTACGACGATGACGTTATGTTTCAGCAGGACGGTGCTCCCCCGCATTTCGCAAGCACTGTGCGAGCTTTCCTTGATGAAAAATTTCCCGGAAGGTGGATTGGTAGGAGGGGACCAATCGAGTGGCCAGCCAGGTCGCCCGATTTGACACTAGCAGATTTTTTCTTGTGGGTGTTTTAAAAGATAGAGTCTACTCCCACAACCCAACTTCTCTCGACCAGCTGCGGTTGCTTATTTCTGAACAGTTGCAGACCATTGATGTGACTCTTTGCAGAAAAATGTGCAGGTCTGTGCGAGACAGAATGGCGAAGTGTGTTCTAAATGACGGAGGACACTTTGAACATCTTCTTTGATCGTCTTCTACGTTCTCACTTCTCATTATGATCTATGAATTGAATAAAACTTTTAACAATTAAATTTTGCATTACTTTTTTAACACTCTGTATTAGGCTTGTTAACAATGAAATTTCAACAATTGATTGTTAATTAAAGCACTTTCCAATATAGCTCGTTACAAATTTGTGCAGCAAATAATGGAAAAATACCCACTTTTTATTCCCAAAATGCAATTAAATCATGCCATCATGTCCAAGGTCTTTCTGCAGGAACATCCTACGTCAGGGAAATAATCAATGAGATAGATACATGCACTTAAATTTCTACTTAAGATATTCAAAATTATCAAACTATTCAATGGATGATCAAAATCTATGACATGCAGAAACTAACTAACTCAAAGTAACATAATAACTCAAAACACATTGCTATATACACGTACAAGTGAAAGTAAAAAAATGGCATTAAAAACAGAAAGAAAAAATGAAGAGCTCGACTGGGAAAGTTGACTATTCAAAATTGGAGACCTTTTCTCAACAAGGAGGACTTCGGCAATGCGCACGATGGAAGTTCTATGAAGGCCAGTAACATCGTCCATTGCATTCAAGTAAGTGGTCAAAGATGGGACCAGGTCTTTTCCCTGTAAAATGTAAAAGGTAAAATGTTCTTACAGAAAGGGCTTGGATGTTGTAGCATGATTGCATCATAATTTAGGTATGAAAAGTGGTTATTTTGTTCTATTATTTGATTACAAATCATAAATAAGATTGATTATTTGGACAGCAATCTATGATAATAATCAACTTTATTTCCTAATACAGAGCGGCATTAGAGAGCAATGGAGATTTTCAAACCACACACAGACGGAATACAATAATCAGAGCAGCGAGGAGAAGCGAACAATAATATTGTTACATTAAGATTGGCGAATTGGAAGAGGTGCCAAAAGTCCACGGGTATGTCTTGAAGAATCAAGGGGCTTACGGAACATGAAAAAGGGTATGAGCGTGTGGCCGACAGAATCATGAGCGACTTTTTTCAAGAATTTCACAAATGTTATCAAGACCGAGAAAGAAATGTTGGTCCACTTACAAGCTCTCTTCTCGATGCTCAATATCTTGGCCATGGCGGAAGCAGGGAGGTCAGGTGGTCGATCGGCCAGCAGTAGACGATGACGGAGAAAACATAGTTTTATGCTTTCCAAATGATGTGCGTTGGAGCCCCGGAAGACCAGTGATTTAACCAGGACAATTTCTAGTGACCTCTGACAGAAAAAGATAGCCTCAGCTTTTTGGCTCTAATAGTAGGCCTACTTAAAATGGTAACATGAATGACCACTCAGACATGGGAATCAACCTAGGGCTTCCGTGGCACAGTGGTTAAGTGCTTGGCCTAGCGATCTTTCGTTCCAGAGGTCGAGCCCCGAAAGTGTCATTGGAAGTCGTCAGTAAGGGCTAAAAGTACTACAACGCTCCAGAAAAGTCTGAATTTGTCAGCACCATCCAAGCCCCTAGTATGGGGAGTATGACGTTAAAGCTTCACTCACACATGGGAATCAACCTTGTGAACTGATATTGACCTCATCATCACCAAACCCTTAGTAATCCTCGAATACTTGCATTGATCGAACCGGTGTTCACCTATCTCCATTGATATTCAAATCTCAGTTGAAGAAATTTCCCAAACTCGTCTTGAGACAAGAATACATGTTGAGAGAGATGATGCTTTTCACGCTCGCCTTTCTCTTCTTTGTCTTCTTTCATCGACCTTGATTCCTTTCCCTCACCTTATTCACTTCTCTCTCCACAACTTTGTCTCAGATCTGAATCAAGTGAATTATCGAACCTTCACCGTTTGTCTTCAGTCTCACCGTCGTCCGCACGTCCCTTTATCTCGCCACCGAGGGAAGATTGCAAATCCTACAGGCAATTTGTCAAAGGAAGGAGATACGACGAGTTTCAACTACAAGCTTGCTACGCTCAATCGCTGAGCGTTGTTAACGCAATTCTGAGGTCGAACTGAAGATCTTTTTTATCCTCAGCTGAGACTACTGATTGCTGCGTAGATCGTACTCGTTGGCTTTGAACTGGGAGAGAGAAAGAGAGTTGGGGATTAACCTGAATATTTCTCTGATGGTCGCTTGCGTCTCCGGTGGAGGACAATCCCACTGTCCACATTCTTCTCTTCTGCGCAAGTCAGCATGTTGTTCACTGATCTTCTACAAGTGTCTTCTCTTCCCCTCGCAATTCACAATAAGGAATGTTTGCTTTAGAAATATAATACCAGAAGACAAAAGGAGAGGAAGAAAACAGGCAGACTGGAAACCTTTTAACTTACTCTATTTTTCATGTGAGCCTGAAGATAGCTTTTATTTCTTAGAGTATATTCCGTGAGAAAGTTACTGAGAGCCTTCTACCAGATTTAGAATATTTCCGAGGATGAAATGTATAAATTGACACTTGGCTAAAACGAATTATTTATGAACACTATTTTAAGCATTTATTGTTTCAAAGCTTTTATTGATAAGATTCATTGAATAACTACCTGCCACAGCAAGACGAGCATCGGCAATAGCAGAGTAAACATGGCATTCTTAACAGTAATGGCAAAATTTACATGAGAAAACATCCGAATAATCAGCGGAAAATTATTCGAGCGGCTAAAGGAAAGACATCTCACAACTTAGAAGTGTGCACGAAATAGATTGTGAAGAGTGTGAATGGAAAAAATTGGAGAGACATCAAGACCGTTGGAAAAAAGAACTGAAGAACACAAGAGACTTGTAAAAGAAACGGAGATAAATTAATCAGAAATAACCCATCATTCAATGCCTGAAGACCACAAAATCAATTTCAAGAACATCCGACATTGAAAAAATTTATGCAGGATCTGACAGAGTGATTGAGTAGAAGTAGAAATTCGTGAAAATTTCCGGGACATTCGATTTATTTATCATAAATTAACCCACTTATGCACAAGCTATTTCAAAATACTGAAGTTCCTTTTTTTCAAGCGCAAAATCCGCAAATAGAATGCACTTACACGCTAGATTAGAATTCATCATTAATAATTCTTAATTAATTATTAATATTCTTAACTAGAATCGCGTTCATTTCGTCCTTATTTCACTAGCATTTAGCGCTATGGGGTCAACTTTTGGTTTACGAAGCATTCGGATTGGGATGTTCGTTCAAAAGCAGATTGCGCAAAAATGGAGGTGGTCTCTTGACAATCACGTATGGAGCTTCGTTTGACTCACTTCCGGGGAATGACGATATTGAAAAACAATCACTTTTGTAACCGCCTTATCGGAATGTAATAAGGGTGATTTTGAATTCTCTTTGATAACTCATTTAATACTTTACTTTGCTGAGGCGGCCAAATCAGTGGCATGCTCACTGATTTCAATTATGAAAGCCTCTTGAATCCTACTGTTTATCTCCTCAAAACGCATCGACTATCACACAAATAGATAATACATCGACAACTCCATTGCTCTTTACAGTCTAAAACATAATTTATGATTATCTCTGTCAAATACAGATCACTAGAGAAAAAATTGTAGAGTCCTCGATTATATCCGGAATTGTCACTGCTATCTAGTTTACTACCGCTTCTGTCTTAGTAAGTGTAGGCTAATTGAAGAAATACAAGGTATATACCAAGTTGATACACTGGTCCGCTGTCTACATGAAAGTGCATGCAATTTATCTATAATGCATTGTCTTGACATGATAATTGAATGGTTGCCAGATGCAGAACGAGATGACACACTTGTCTGATAACATTCAATAGAAAATGCTAAAAAGAAAGGGCTGGATGTATTTCCTGCTTCAATGGGAGAAGCCTTTAATAGATATTCTACCAATTGAATGGAAGACAAGTTGCGGCCGGACATTAATCGCATGATGAAGTCAACTGATGGTGTTACGAACTAGACATGGCAAATGCATGAGATCAACTCAAGAAAGTCTGGTGTGTCATCTCACGAACCAAGATTATTCAAGATTGTGATAATCGCATGAATATACGATTCACACATTCTGGGCAACATACTAGGGACATTCCTCAATCAGTAAGTTTTAGATTGCCGCATTAGCAGCAGCTGATACTCGCAGATTGGCATTTTTCATCAAAGAGTACGAATGATGGCTTAACTTCACTATCCCCCACCCCGTGCGGACTTGAACAGTGTTGACACAATATCGGGAGTAATCTGGAGCGGTGTGATCTTATTCAAGTTTTTTTACTTTTTTAGACTTACTCAAGTTACAGATGCTATTTCATGGATTTATGATGTCCTGCATGTGGTCTCTGTGGCACGGTGGTTAAGTGTTTGACCTAGCGATCTTTTGGTTCAGAGGTCGAGCCCCGAAGGTGTCATTGAAAGTCGGCAGGAAGGGCATCCGGACTAAAAGTACTACAACGCTCCATAAGTCTGACTATGTAATCACCGTCCAAGCCCCAAGTATGGGAAGTAGTGACGTAAAAGCTTCATTTTTCATTTTTTCATGATGTCCTGCATTAAACGTTTATCGCTATCCTAAGAGACAGTTCCGACTATGAGGATCATTTTACGAAGTATTATTACTATCTTCAGAGCTATTATACCTACCCAATCTCCACTATGATAAGAAGTCTAGAAGATGAGTAGCGTACCTTATAAATTGAGCTTTTTCGAAATCTTAAATATTTCTAGTCGTGACAGCTCAAAGTTCTCACCTGAGGCGGGGCAGGCTGTTGTAAAGTCCAGTCGAACCGCCAGTCGAGCTCCCAGCCGCGTCTGTTCATCAGATCAAGGAAAAGGCGTCTAAGGAAGCCGTAGTCAGGACGTTCGAAGAAGTCAAGTCGTCGAACATATTTGAGGTAGGTGGCAAACTCTTCGGGATAGCTGTCGCACAATTCTTCGATTAGCGTCGCACGTTTTGTGTCACCAATCTTCTGATAGCGAAGCTTAAGAGTGTCCGCCTGAAATACAAGAATTTGATTGCTGGTCAATAGAGTAGTCATTTCTATCAGTTAATTCATCATTTAACATTGCAGCAACTGTACATGTCGGCATCCTGAAGGCTGATTGATGTCAGCTCCTTAATGACCAACCAAATTCAACCACACTATTATGTTTCTGATGATGCTTTCTTTCAATATGAAAAGATTTCCCATAAAATTTGCAGATGTAGCATTTATGTTGCAACAACACAGCATCACTTTCAGCTTCGATGTTCAAAGTGACGACTCTAACAACGGCATTTGAAAGGATTTAAAATACGTAGCGTGAACTTGGCATATGTCGCCTGCCGAGAGCTGAATACGTGTGATGCAGGCAGAGCTTTGACAACAAAGTACTGTCGTAGGTCATTGAATATCTAAAGAGAATGACAGCTATTAAGTCAATACAAGACACCAACACCCTTGATTCCCCGACCGCACTCGCCCGACCTAGGAATCCAACCGAAGTCCGCGGTGGAAACGAGCTCGCACCTTCTTCACTAGGCCACGCTGACGGTTCAAAAGGAATGCGAGTGAAGGCAGAAGTCATCTCGAAGTGATATCAACAGCTTATTGTCCTATATCATTGACAGAACGCTACCAGGCTTCATATTGTAGAACCGTCAGCGTAGCTTAGTGAAGAAGGTGCGAGCTCGTCTCCACCGCGGACTTCGATTCGATTCCTAGGTCGGGTGAGAGCGGTCTGGGAAGCAAGGGTGTTGGTGTCTTGTATTGACTTAATAGCTGTCATTCTCTTTAGATATGCAGAGCTTTGTACAGTTATAGTTCTGATAGCGCTTAGTAAGTTGATTCGCAAACGACTGGACAGTGGACACCTACTGGACACACTAATGTTTCTACTATTCACAATGATAATCACTAATAATCACAATGATGAAATCTATAATTACATGCTGGCTTGTACTGCTACTTTCTGCATACTGCCAATTTCCATGAGCACTTCAAGACAGTTCTACTACCACTGCATGGCCAAATATGCGTCTATCTTTATACAATTAGGATGCAAACCAACCTAATTTTTGCTTATTATATGTAGGCCTAAGATCTCGATTTTCCACCTGTAGGTATGAAATTGCAATGAGCACAGCTGATCTAAAATATAGTATCTAGTCTGATCATACCGTTGCAGTATCTGTTAAAGTGCATTAAGTTTGAACTTGGTCTATAGGACAAATTGTTAGCTATTATCGCCTTGTGAACTCCGATTAGCGTGCTCTACAGGCGTCAACTTGATTTCAGTGTCCATTTGGGCGTCTGATATGTACTGACTTACGTGAGCGATGTATTGCATGGATCGGCTAATGTCCTCCACTTCACGGTTCATTGATGTGCAGTCGGTGTCAAAGTCAATTACCGTGAACTTGTTGACATTTATGCATGCATAAGTCACTATCAGAAATAAATCGGACCATAATACCGCTGACCCAGACAAGACCATGGCCAAGGAAATCATACCACCCTTTGAGGTTTGATCCCCATAAGTGACAGACCGCATAATAGAACAATTCATCGCGGTTGCTGTTCCTCAAGTAAAAGAATTTTATTGAAATTACTATAATTAAACCTCTGTTCCTCTGTATACATGAAAAAAGTATCTAGGTCAAGATGCTGAAATTGCATATTCAGTACAATCATTATGAATTATGCATTATTATGAACAACGAAAGGGATGGTATATCGGAGTTGCTCAAGGCCAGTGATACTACATGATAGTGAGACTTGTTGCTTGCGAGAGGTTGAAATGAGTATTTTGAGGAGGACAGAGGGCGATGATCAGAGCAATGTGTGGGACGAAACTTATGGAGAGAAAGAATAGCAACATTTTGATGAGAATTCTTGGGTTGAAAGAGGAAATCGGGCAGTTGGCGAAATCGAATGCAGTCCGCTGGTACGGTCACGTTTTGAAGAGAGAAGAGGGCGACAATCTCCAGAAGGCACTTAACTTTGAAGTTCAGGGACAGCGGAAGCGGGGCCGACCAAGGCGCATGTGGCGAAAACAAGTCGAGGAAGAGGTGAAGAAGATCGGTTTTAAAAAAGAAGATGCCCAGAACAGAACAAAATGGAGAGAATGTGTGAGAAGGGTTTCTGTGCGATGAGGTACATCCGGCCATCCTCGCTCGTCGGAGAAAAAACCGGATTCAAACTGGTTTGATGATGATGATGATAATGATGATGATAAGAATGAGGACAAGATGAATAGACCTCAATGGCATGGAAATGGTCATCTATTTCACGAGGAGTTCCATGTGGTTGTTAGCCAGACAAGCCCCTACCGGATGGACAGGAGAGTGGTAAAGAACTGAATTGCTGAATATTCATGTCATTGTACTACTCTCTCAAGACTTGGAGCAAATGATCATCAACGAATGATTTTTTGGTAACTTCTTCATACATGCTGTCAGTCGCGACAGTCGTAGAAAGTAAAGCAATAATAATAATAGATTTGTGTTCAAGCTCACACAAAATGTTCATTGAGTTATTAGTGAAAATTATAAATATCTACTGTTTGTGTACACCTACTACGGCTTTATCGCACCTAAAAATAGTAACGCAGTATATCATCACAATTTTCATAACAGAACTTTATGTAATCGCTGGAAGTTGCGATTCTTAGTCTCTCATATCTTCTCCATTTCCCTAAACCACAAGAGTTCATCACATTTTTTCAAGTCTGCAGACCAAATGATTTTGCTCAGAAAAACGTTTAATAATTCCAAACCTGGAACAACTGTATAGAGGCCACGTTTTCCAGAAACTCACTAGAAGATCACTAGAAGACCCGCTGTGAAAATTTATCCACGAGCAGAGCCCACAAAAGATTGACGATTTGCTTATGAATTTCTGCTTTAAATCGTAAAATGTTGTCTTCATCTAAAAACTGAAAAAAAACGACATACAATTGCAGCGTGTGTAGCTCATATGGAATCGGTTTCATGATCGCATCTCGGTATCCTCATTGATCATCTTGAACATGTGCTCCATGATGTCAAACGAGATCTCGAATTCTTTACATTAAAGTTATTGCTTCTTGGGATCATCACATTTCTCTTCGTACTTTTGATAATTTCAGAATATGCGCTGAAATTTCACAGCAACAATAGGAACAGGCAGTACAGGGGTATTTGTTGATATTGAAAAGATGTTTAAGTTTCCCGAGTAACGAGACATTTGCTTCCTCATTACAATGATTCCGGCGACGACAACATCGAAATAAATACGAATACCACGAAATTGAAATCATTATCAGACAATAAACAAAGCCGACAATCCAATACTCATTATTGGTAGCCAAAGATAAGCAGTCGGAAATTACATTTCCATATTAATGTTCTTGCACATTTCATGGTTGCAAGCTTTCATGTAAGCAAACCATGACTCATGCACTCCATGCTGATTAGGTAATACACCTTAGATTGATAAAAAATTACGTCACTTTCACCATGTAAGGTCGAGCCTTCCTTCGACCAATAATTGCAGGTTCAATTATGAGCTATCCGCACATCTGATAAACAAACGAATTCAGACAACTCCATTCAACATAATTAACGGCAACCGTTTGCGGCATATGCCCCATGATCGCGATAGTGAGACCCTACCGAAAATTTTATCTAGCTCCTGAACGAAGGAAGATATGAACTCCAAATTTTAGATAGATTATTTTCTACGTATTCCACAAACTGGCAACAATTTTTAATGAGATCGGCTTAATACGTTCGTCACAAGAGATTTCAAAATTCGAATGTACGACAGATTTGTCGAAATTTGCACTATTTTCACTTAGAATGTTTTCGGGTGTCCTCATTTATATCAAAACTAATCGAATTTATAAAAGAAAGTTTTCTCGTGTCAATTTGAACAGAAAATGATAATGTCCTTGTAGATTCCACCGAATTAAATATTTTGTTTATCTGCTTAGGTTTGCTAGAAGTGTGATTAATACGAAATTGACGGCACATCGATAAACTTATTAAGTGGGCAAAAAGGAATTTTTATTACCTTACAGAGATAGGAAAAAAGTCGTGCGTCGCTTGCGGATTGATGTGAGTTCCAGCAAAGTGCCTCCATTGCCAAAATTCCTTCAGATTCGAAGAAATCAGATCATTGCCCACAAGTTTTCTCCATAATGTTGGCCCTTCCGATCATTATTAAAAAAAGTAGCAGGCGTACGAAAATTAGTTCACTTGATTTCACCATCGTCTTCTCAGCATTTCTCACTGTATAGTGCATGCACTGAATCGAATGTTAGCCAGACGTGTACTTTGGTGTGTGCGAAGTGATATCACAGCACGCACGCATCTCTCACTGGCTCTGGTGTCCTCTGCTGACAGCTTATTGTTTGCCATTTCCAATAGCAAGCGATACACGAATTATCCATTCGAGAAGTTGTCTAATTCTGTGATGTGCCATTTCGATATTAAGGTTACATATAACCCTTCCTTTCTAGGACACAGAAGCGCGCGCAGATAAATCTAATTCTGTGGTAGATTCTATTTAGACTTTGACGTTTTGAATTCAAAATTTGTTCTGAGATGCGGAAAAAACTAATAACCATAGCAAAAAATCATCCTTTTGACCTTCTCAGTGACCTTGAATATCAAAACAATGATAATATTCTAACTCGTCATGATGAGAGCTTTCTTTTGGTGTATTTTGTTTTGAATTTGGACCCTTACTTTAGGGAAATAAGTAAGGGGCGCTGAGCGCCCTCTCCCAGCAAGGCGCGTTTGTCAAAAACACATCAGTGGGGAGAGGGTTAAAAGAAAAATTTAAACTCTAATGCAGTACAAAAATAGATGCAAAGGAACTTCGATTTCAATGAGTTTCATATTAATTCAAGGGTAAACTTTTGTGAATGATCGTAGATCTTTTTGTGCAGTATTCGAAAGTCATGAAGTAATTTACTATAATATGTTGCCACATTCTCGTCGAAGATAGACTCTTAGCACACAAATAGTCTACATTAACACAAAGCAAACGACATAAGCATTACTCAAAATCAAATACGATTTTCTTGAAGCCACGCGGGTAAATCCGCGCTAGCCTAAAACAACTATTATGATTCATAACAAGCTCTGATTTCAGCATATCGGCCCATGAAGTGTCTGTGGCACGAAATGTTGACCCACAATTTAGTTTTTTACTGGCCAAATATAATTGACAAGAAAGAGCAAGAGCTGTCAAAACAGAGCTCTGAAAAGTTGCACATCACCAGATGACTGAAAGCAAATTCAGATGAAATGAGAATGCAGAAGCAAGAGGGCTGGTTGTATGAGAAGGATCTGTCAACAATGAGTGTTACTGTTTCAAGCTTGTTTTTGTTGTCATGCTGGGATTGTGCGTTAGAAAGGGTCGTGCCATTGAGCAGTTCTCCCTTGAGGAGAAATATGGTAAGTATTGACATTGTGTGTATGCTTCAGTCGTAAATGGGTGTTTGGATTGAATGGCAGATTGGGAGACCTATTCAGTGTGAGACGTTCAATGACACCACTAAAATAGTGTCGTTGAAATATCAACAGACGTCAACTCAAATTTTCCGGTCGTGAAACTTCACGATCAGTTCGGTTCCACTATACAGGTAGCACACTGGCTGGATTCGATTCGAATCACTTGATCAGCAATTACAAAATCTTCACATTATAAGGAGCTATTGGAGAGGTTGTCCTCATCATTAAGCAATCCTATCTCTACCGAGCATGGTATGATTTGGCTCAAGGCATGCTCAAATTCAAGCACAACCTGTCATCACAAAAGAGTAGCTTCAATAAGTCTAAAATCTTCCTACTTTGAGATGATTAGATAGATACTTCGACAAACCATCATTGGCTATACCGCCTTCATCTGCTGAAGGATTTCGATCTGGAGGTGGACAAAGGAAACGTGAGGAGCCACCTCAGCATGGAAGGCATTAGGGAAAGTGATAAACAATGCCCATTGTACTGATATTTGACTAAGATTCTGCAGCTCGGGTCAGACAGTCTCCGAAAGAAGCGAAGTGGTTAAGTGAGCATCGCTTGTGCTCATTACAGTGAACAAGTGCTGCACTGCACTATAATTGAAGGCATCAGTCATAATGAAACTGCATGCTTTTCACTTCCCTAACAAGGCTACCTTCCATTCCATTAACATGGCCTAACCACTGGAGTCTTCTCTGCCTGATCTTCTCAGCTAGGTCCACTGTACGACACTTCTCTGCTACCTCCGCGCTTGTCTCTCCATCCTGCCATCTCACTCCTATATTCATACACAATTACAGTACATTGAATATCCATCCTAAGTAATATCCTTATGCACTGACATTCCGTTAGAAATTGTTCTCCGCTACATTTTGTTGTTGGAAAACAGATCATCTCAACATTGACGGGTCGTGTATTTTCTGTCTTGTCTAGGTGACAGTGAGTATCACTCCAATAAAAAACGCCCAGTTTCCCCAAGTGGAAAAATCATCTCATTTTCTTATACACCGAACTCTACGAATACATCTGTCATCTTTTTCCGTGTCTAGACTGCATTTGAAGACTGCCTCATTACCATGACCTTACAACAGTTTCATATTTATCATTAAGCAATTCTGAAATTCTTATTCTGATATCTTAACAGGTAAAAGCACGAGCGTCCCAATGGGAACGTGGATATTAACTGAAATCTGATGGTTTCTACGACGGAAACAATGAGTCAATCAAGGAAAGGACAAACAGTTTGGAGGAATGCTAACGCCTGAATAAGCAACTGTTCATGAACTTTGCGCGTTTGAGACGTTGTGAAAATTGAATCAATAGACTCAACACTACTTCTAGTAGTGAAGAGATCCTAATGATTCCATTTATTTGATCCCCTGAAATAACAGTATCTGGGAAATAATATTATTCTCTCACTGTGCATTTGTGAGAATGACAGATTGGGAAATCTGTATGATTGTCATTATAGAAGAACAGTGAGATGCAATGCTGAAAACTTGATTTTGATTGTCACATCGAAGCAGCATAACCGTTCGTTGTTCGTCTACTTGGTGAACAATAAACTTGAAGATCATTGGGTCTTGCAATTGCACTCACACACATTGATGGCAACTGTAGTCGACTAGAACTCTCGCCTAAAGACTTGCATGTATTAGAAGTTTGGGTTTCTTAAGGTAACATGGAAATCTGCGCCCTTCTCATGCCGCCACAATTAAAGTTGCAGCTGTGATTGGTAACTGTCGTGCTCTAAAACCAATGAGAGTAGTTGAAAGGTGTTCAACATGAGGGAAATTGGTTGGAAATCTCAATTTCTGCACAAATGCATTTTTAGATAATTGTGCAATTATGATTAGTTTCCCAGAACATTAGTAAATGTTATCATCAACAGAATGTATTCAAAGATTCTACAACAAACTAAATACCAAAATGAATACTTGCGTTATTGCACTATATTTTACACGATATCTGCAGAAGGCTCCACGATTCCCTAATCGCTGCAGCAAGGCAATGTGAAGTCAGCGAAAACAACCAAGAAAATATCAAATCATGGAAAGTCAAGGCATTTGAAGACAGGAAGAACACATAGCAGAAAAAGCGCAACACGTTCAATATCCGAGGCAAATGAAAGATATCACAGCACAGAAAATTGTCTGACTGGGTTGTCTGAGACTATTGTCTGACTGGATGACTCAAGTCACGCTAAAAGTAGAGGCCTAAGCATTATATCATAACCGCCCAAGATCAAGCACTGACAACAAAGGCACAAAAGAATGAAGACAACAACAGATGCAAAATACTGAACGTGCCACGAAAAAGATGAAAGTGCAGCACACTCGTAGCAGCATGCAGTCAGTTGGCTCAAACTGAGTAAATATCCAGGCATAATGACGTTACTGGAATAGGTCATCAAAGTATATGCCAACAAAATAATTTTGAGACAACTGTTATTGGCTAGGTCATCTACCAATCGTGAAGCATTACTAGTAACTATAAGATTTTTTTTTACTAGTCCTTCAATTAGTAATTTTGAGGACTTTGAAAACTACTGTCAATGCAGAGAGAAACTGAAGTAAATCTCGCTCATTGTGTTTCAGATTATATCATTATTATTATTGTTTATGACTTCAAGGAGATTACTATGTTGGGACTGTGCAAGCAACCTGGTAAACATACTTTTCGCCGATTAGCAGCATTTTTTAGTGCATAACTTTCTACATATACTCAGTGACAAAAAGAATGAAACATGTCCTGATATGAATACTTATGACTTAAACTTGGTTGTACTCTACGTTTGTTTGTTGTTTGTAAAAGGAGAACTCGAATGCTTTACTCAAAAACATTTAATTTGATACTCATGATTTATCAACTTAAGTTAGATTTTCCGTGACAATGAAAGCATTGGCGTATTTTCGGGGAGACCATCGGGGCATGCCCTCCCCCCTCAGGAATTAATCGTAGGTTTTTGCAACAATCTCAGTTACGAACGCTATATGAGAACGATCATTCGTTGCTTTAAAAAATAAGTCAAAAATTATTTGCGATCGAGCGTGGGAGCCTTTATAACAGTACATCTTTATAAAAACAGATACATTCACATCAATCGGAATCAATTCAGCCTATTAGATAACTTTGCCATGCGGAGTAGACGACGATCTGATTTTTTTTCTAGGCACAGATTCTACAATACAGAACGGATACTCTTGAATGTCAAGTCCATTCCTGTTTCATTTGTAACTTGCGTATTTGAACACTAATTTGTAATTGTATAGAACTTGGAAAATTTTGGCACCGCGATTTCTTCTTACATCTGCACAATATTTCACTGCGGAAAATACTAGCAGATTAGTATAAATATATCAGTATAGGCAGTGATTTTTTAAGGTGTTCCATGGGTCACATTCTGTACCGTGGAATTTTCGACTTGTACCGTGGATTTTGAACGTTCATCCGTTACATGCAGTGAGCCACAGCCAACACTATCAATGCCCAGAATGCATCTCAAGAGCTCATTAACATGCAGAATCGCGAATAAAATTCACTGCGAAATGCTAAATGTTATACTGCATTCATGACTTCTGTTTTTGCTTACAAATCCTGAGCGTTAGACGTACACTAATGAAAGTCGATCTTGAGACGATTTGAGTGTGACCCGTGGGAATGATCAGATGACCCGTAGCAAAAACCTTAAAAAACCCTGGTATAGGTCAGTATTGGATAAATCAAACTAATTCAATTCAGTTAAGTTACATGAGCAATTTTTAGTAATAATTCACTATTGCATAATAGGCCACAGCTACGAATGAATCTAACTTGTGGCCTCCTCCTGGAGAAATTTCTGGATACACCACTGAATGAAACTGTTGATAGTGCATAACTTGTATTAAATATATGACAAACTCGGATAGTGGCCTTATAATCACCATTCTCTTCTTATCTTCGTCAATATTATCTGATCAAATGAACATTTAACAATCTTAGCGGAATACGCATGCAATCATAATAATAGCACACTTACTTGTAAACCTTGCCAGGGTAAACTACCACGGAGGAAGTACATGAACATGTGGCCTAAAGCCTCTAAGTCGTCTCGCCGCGACTGCTCCCGCCCGAGATGTGTGTTGATGCTCATGTACCGCGCTGTGCCAGTCAGAGACTTGTGTTCGCGGTAGGGGACGTGTGCACCTGTGTTCACGTCGATGTATTCTTTGGCTAGACCGAAGTCGATTATGTGGATGATGTGAGACTTGCCGTGTGACTGGCGACCGATAAGAAAATTCTCCGGTTTCACGTCACGATAGATCAAGTCTTTCGAGTGGACATATTCCATACGGGTTAACTGTAAGTGAAATAAAGATTCATGGGTGAGGAGCAGAAATCAAACTATCAAGCTACAGAATTGTTATCATCGTCACATTCCTCATTGAAATGCAGTTGCTGTGATAAGATATACACGCTATAAAAACGTTGACAGTGTGAATGTATTGAATTGAAACCCAATTTTTGGACAATGCCTTTTTTCAATAACACATATCTTGGTCGAATACAGGATTCAATTTCCTTTCATTGAGCTCCTGCTAAAGGCATGTCTTTCTTGCAATTTTAAGATTTAGCTAGAAATCATACTCAGATCGAAATCGCCTATTTTTCGCGAGCGCTCCCATACCATCTCCAATGGTCATCGTCAGGCAACTAAATTTCAGCAAGCATATGTATAGACGAACCGCAGGATGAGAAAACCTACCATCAATGTAATTGAAGCTAAAACCATTTAGCATGTTTAAGGTATGGTGCAAACTGTGGATTAGTTCCATTTTTTTATTCACATCAGTAGCGAATAATCAAACAACTGTTGTATTCATGTTGTTCACCCGAAATAATTACTGGTGAATCACAAAGCCTAACTGAATCCTAGAAAATTTATAGTTCATGCAGATTTGTATCCGTTGATATGTCTAAGTTTCAGCAGAAGTACAATTTTGACGAGAATATCCACATACCAATTGAAAAAAGTTGTAAACTATTTTCAAAGGTCAAATTCAATAATGTCTATGACCTTACGTGACTTTACCGCTGCACAAAATACATAAAAGTGACCTTTTTTCTTGTGGAGTGGATGGATTATAGATATCAGCTGGAATATAATGAAGTGTAAGTGCATATAACAATGCTAACCACCACATTGAATCGAGTCTAGTCGAAAAATTATCAACTGAACATATTACGAAGATGCTCGTAGAAAAACAGACATCCGATAATGGTTAACAATAAATAGATTGCAGTTCGGTAGGCTTTGAATCAATTTCAATACATGCAATCGTTCATGAAAAACAGCATTGACCTATCATATTGATGTTTCTGTACATCCGACATGGTCAAGCATCTTATCCTACAAAGACCAGGGATGTGATTGACCAAACGAAAAAAATCAGTAAACTAGTATTAACAGTCATTACTACATTAACAGTAGAACTATTGGCTTGGGACATTCACATATTGCCGATATAGTTCGATCATAAGCAAGAAATGAAGTGAGACAAAATGAAAACAAAAACAACGCGCTAAGTCATGCACGCAGCCCATATAGTCTACGTGTATATTTAGGCGAAACAGGCTAAAAATAATGGCTGGTAGTATTACTGAAACCGAAGTGGTATGAGAATAGGGATGTTTAAGAAATTAAAAAAACGGCTATGATGCTGCCAAAGACGACTAAGCAATTTATAAAGTCCCACCCAACCCCCAACCCTGTAATTTTTTTGTGGAATATACCGTGTCTCAAAACTGACCGAAATCAACATTCCAACAAAAAAATCAGGATTTCCAGGTAACTCAGGAAAATAACATCCCTGAAAGATTCAGTCAGTGCGGATGCTAGGATTTCGGCATCTTTCTCATAATATTTTCCCTATCAAACAACTCCACCTGAGAAGACAAAGAAAATAAAAGTTCGCAAATCTAGAGAGGATGTCACTGAATAATAACTGCAAATATGTTGGAGGTCACACACTCGGTATGTAATGATGTCTTCCGTGCTACATTTTTCCATGACTTCCTAAGACTGAAAAATGAATATCTACTAAGCTCCACAGGTGCATTGGATACTACACCAGCGGTTCTTAACCTGTAGGAAATTCCCCACCGGTGGGGAATGGTGGTGTTACCAAGTGGAAAACTTCGTGCATTTGTTTCCACTCACTTCTCAAGAGCGAAGCCGTCATCCTCCTCAACAGCAGACTGCTGGACGAGTTTCAGCGCTAGTTGCCGGACTGTAAAAGCGACAACCCAACAATCCAGCTCACTCCAGGTGCCCCTTCAACGTTGGAGTTGACAACTTCTCCGGAGGAAGCACAAGACAATGAAGAACAGTTCCTTGACCAAATGAATTCCTTGACTCTGAGGCGAAGGTGTTCTTGATTTTCGCAGAGAAAAACCTAAACGCATTCTGGGCTACTATGCATGGTTTGTAGCCTCGCGTTGTTGTGGCCGGGCTCACACTTGTGGTTGTATTTCCTTCCACGTACCCGTGCGAGTCGTCGTCTTCCAGCATGGTTGAGATCAAGCGCGAAACCGTCTGATTCACCTTGAATCTGATTTCCGCTGCACCATTTCAGAAGTGGAATTGAACATTGAGGCACTCGTCAAGGCAAAACAAATGCAGAAATCTCATTGAACTGTAAAACTGTATAGCGTTGCGTTTTTTGCTTCTTTTTATTTTCCCAATAAATTGATCAATGAGCTCGTTGAGAATAAACAGGTACAAATGTCTCGTTGAATTTCGTCTTTATAGTTATTATCCGTTAAACAAAATAAATATCGAATATTTCGTTGGTGGGGAATGAAAGACTTGGGAATCGTAAGACTTGGTGGAATGTGGAGAAACATGCTAAGAAACCCTGATCTACAACACTATTCGTCACATGTATGACTTTCATACAATTAGCATGAATTATTATACCATAATCTGAGTGCGGTACAAATGAATATCTTCCAAACTTATTTACAATTCAAGCATTGAGTTGTATACCGGCAAGGCTTTGCTTGGTTCTTCGCAGATTACAATTTCACAGTCATGATACTTGTCAGAGGAGTGCTTTCAGTCTTTTAACTTGAACAAGCCTAAAACATAACAGTTGAACGTGTCCTATTAATCCTCGCGTCCTATCCCTCTGTTAAATGAGAAAAAATATTCTTGTTCAATCTTCCTGACCACGTCCACCTTCAAGTATTTCCTGTGTTCCTAAAATGACATTTGTACAACATGATTGCTCAAAAAGGAACATAGTCATATCCTACATGTCTGTGGGAGAGAGCGATTTGGAAGACCGCATCTGTCATCAACAAATTAACGACACCAGATTAGCAAAAGAAAATGCAGCATGACAAAAAATCAGTACAACTAGCAGTTTTACCATTCTGTTACCAAATCGAATGTCAGATGACTTGCAGCTCAGGGGTTACAGTAATGGTCTTGTTAACCAGGGGTCGAGAGTTCGAATCTCTCCAATGGCTCTTTATTTTTTTGATTTGTAAGTTCCGTTCACATTTTTCAAAGAAGTATCACTGTTACTTCACGCTAACCAAATCAATATTCATTCTCCGTACTTACCAATTGAATTGCGATCATGCAGACGGTCTTTACATTGAATCGTCGTCCACATCTGATGAACAATTCTTCTAGCGATGGACCCAACAGCTCCAAAACCAGAGCATTGTACTGGCCACATGGTCCGAAATAATGCACGAACGGGAGACCCTCTACAGAAGGCAAGATTGCACAATCATACGCCATGAAAGAAATAGGACACTTTAAACGTACCTTGTTGGCCCATCTGCTTGTAGAATCGATACTCTAAATGAAGCTGAGGAGCACGTGTCTTCAATGGTTCCAATTTAATGGCCACGTGCTCATTGTTGTAGAGATTTTTCCCTACAAATAATGGCATTTTTAATCACATGAATGACTTTTTTAACATTGGAAGAAGAAAAAGCATTTACGGAAGACAGGCATTTGAAGCAAAAATAATCGAATATCATTGGAATTGGACATAAACGCCAGCAACAATTTCTATCATGTGTCAAAGTGATTCACACCATCGTTCATGAATGATGAAATGATGGGTGATGGTTTAACGTCACTACTGTCCCTTATTGGGGGCTTGGACGGTGCTGACACAATCAGACTTTAACCCTGATGCCCTTCCTGACGACTTCCAGTGACACTTTCGGGGCTTGATCTCTTCACAGAAAGATTGCTAGGCCAAACACTTAACCGCTGTGTCACGGAGACCAGACAAATTACCACATACAATAATGGGCAACCGCAGGAGTCAAAGAACATCAGCGCTAAGAACCATCCTTATCTCTTCTAGCCCTCTTCTCTACTATACACAGTCATTTTGACCATGGGCCCATCCTGAAGCATGGACTTCATGAGATGCATATTTGAGAATATTACTAGACTTTCTTCATCGAAGAAAGTTGCAGACTAACTTGCTCGAAAGTTTCCACAGCATTTCAGCGAATCAAACTTCACCAATGACACTCTTCGGTTCCTCATAGCACTTTCCGACTTGATAAGTTACTAATCACTCAGTCAATTGTAAAATTTATCTCTTTCTCAGATAGAAACTGTCATCAATTCGACTTCACATCGACAAGTGTAATGATGCATTCAATGACTTCTATAAACAGTGCGTTGAGAGCACTATCATCGAACAACGACAGCATGTTAATCAAGTTTCATTCTATTCATTTCGATCGGTTCAGATCACTACCCATTATTCTATAAAATCAAATGAAAAGCCTCATGCTGCCGCGAGAAATATGCTCTTCACTTATATTTTGTGAATTTGAAATAACTTCTTTCTTAAATCCATCAATTTGATTATTGATCGAAGACAAGAATAGACAAAATCATTCCCATGACATATACATGTATATAGGTATGAATAGATGTACAGGTAGCAACCATGGTCCAATAGGTTCACAGGACTGACTGAGAGACATGATGATTAGCTGCTTTATTTCAGCACAGGATAGAGCATAGGATTTTTTTTAAATTTTGTAATTTCAAAATGTTACCTCCGGGCAAGCTGTCGCCGTAAATATTCGTTGAGTACAAATCAATAATCATTTTTTTTTGATATATTCCTGATCTCCATTTCCTTTACTTAAAAGTACACATTTAGTTACGTCGTCACACAGGAAATGGTTGGTAGAACGTGTAGGCTTGTTGACACATCATTGCAAACATTCCTGGGCTAGTAGACATATTTTTAGGGTTTAGAAAGAGTCAAGCACGTTGACAACATTTGTAATTGCAAATTAATGAAATTATTTACTTGACTCTTTCAAAATCCTAAAAATAATACATCATTGGGAAAGCAATGCTTCATTACAGCCCTACAGACTGCTTTGTTAGATGACTATTCACCTGATTGGGCTGTCAACGCTTTACATAGAAAACCTTACCCTGAAATAAAACTTTCGAAAGACGTCATTTTCCTTACGCGTCATTTTTTTAGGGCACATCATCACTGATTTAGAAGGCATTTGCAATGGAAGATCCGCACTTGGCAAGGCTAAACATAGACTTCTTATAACTTACTTCGATGTCAGGATAAGTTTAAAATTAAATCATTTCTTGGAATCTTAACGTTTAATCTGATGTCAATTTATGGAAACCCTGATATAACCTGGTCCATGAGCACAACCCGAACTCAAATAAAAACAAGAAGCACTATCGAAAATCCAGCGGTTTTATAAAAGAAAGCAAGAGAGGACGTCAAATCAAGCGATTTTTGATTCAGAATCGATAGAAAAGTAATAATATCATCATTATATTATTCAATCGAAATTATCTTAATTCTAAAGAACAATTCGGCGCGCGGTTACAACGCAATAAGAAAAATAATTCAAGTTATTTGAACAGAATAATTATTTCGCTGGTCTGACCGCTTCGGCTGTCTTATTTACATTATAATGATAAAGAAGTTGTGATAATAATATCAAAGTAAAATGTTAAATAAGTAATTTTCTGCAAGTACATGTATGTTAAATGGGTAATTTTCTCAAAATAATTTAACATCATTTTTCTTTAAATTTTACTCGACATTGATAATTTAATGACTTCATGGCACTATTACATGCACTCTTGCAGGAAGTTTGATGAAAATTTTGAATTACAAGGGAGAATTCTTCATTATCATACATGAATGCTTCGCCAGATATTAACATAAACCAAAACCTGTCTCTTTCTTCAAATTTAACTGTGCTCCTCGCTCTGATAATACCGATCTCACTTGGCTAATGGATTAGCTAAATAGCGAAGGAGAAAAAGATGAACCCATTGGTACAAAGGACAAAGTAATTGCAGCACTGAAACCAATGACACACCTAAGAATCGAAGTTTCAGGATATCAGCCAAATACTAGTTTCCATAGCAATGCATTCTCTGCCGGCAAGAGGAAATAGCAGAATGACGCGTACGAAACAGATAATACAAAGCTACGAATTATCTGCTCATTAGGAGGACAGAGTCCATCAATTGTACATCATCAAAGTTACCTCTCATGTCTGACATTGAGGTGAGATGTCTGAAGACAATCTTTAATTAGAAAACAATGACATTTAGCATCACGAGGATATGCCAAGACAGAATTCGTCCAACCAATGTGTCAATAGCACTGCTGTCGCTCAGCATTTCCTGACAGAATTATCCCCATATTCAAGATTGATGCCGATAAGATAGGAGCAGTTTCCTCTCAGTACTTGCACTAACACAAATCTTATTTCAATGATTTTTAACAAATAAGTAGGATGTATTGATAATATGTATAGACAGTGGCTAAAGCCTGGTCTATACTTCCTCCGTTTTTTGCACGGAGACGTCTCCGGGAATAATTTAGCAAAATACGGACATGTCTCCGAGAGATTTTGTGTAAAACCGAGACGTTTCCGTATTTTTTGTCAGCAGACATGAAACGGAGGCTTGAAAATCAAGATACGCAGACATTTGTTTAATTGAATGTCTCCGTATTTCAGTTGACTGAAGTTTGATTATGAACCAATAAGATTGGTGCTGAAGCAATGACATCACGTGACTTGTACAACTCAAGGCTAGCTGACTATGCTTCGAACCTCCGTTTCATACGAATGAAAAAACTATAAATAAACTATAAACATGCATCCGCATTTAAGTTCTTTTATATTTTAGCTTCTGTATTTTCAGGAGCTATCTCCGTTCTCAATACAGAGGAAGTATAAACCAGCCCTTAATGCTGCAGAAATAGATTTCAACTTCATTGAAGACGGCAAGTCGTGAAAAGGCTCATCACGTCTGTTCTGCAAAACAGCTCGTTGTGTGAATTTCATTGTGTCGTAGTATGAATATATCAAATTATATCAATTTTTAATTTATAATTATATAATATAATTTACTATATTATACATTAATTCTATAACATAATATAGTATATAAGATATGTGCGAGTTTATAATAGAAAGAATGAAAATCATTATTGACAGATAAATTCGTAAGAAGGATACAGAAGGCAGTCAGGTGACAAAATCATAATCAACAAAGTTGTGAATGGAATGAAATATTGCTATTTTTTCTTCGGAGTTCTGCATAAAGGCACGCGAAATTTTCTAGAGAACAAAGTTTACATGGAAATATATAATTTAACGAATTAGCTGAATCTATTGCAATTTCTCAAAAAGATATCGACTGATTTCTTGTCTTCGCTCAGTAACTGCATTTCCAGAACAGGTACAAATTCTTGAGTTTTTAGAAAAATTAATGTCGTATACTGCTAGGGTTGATTACAGAGATGATTTTTGTAGGTGTTGCGTTAATTATTGCAATGCAACTGTTTAAAATGAGAGCATCAAAACTCTTCAGCGAAGTCTGCCCATTTCAACAACGACCAAACCAACGGTGGGGTACTAGTAATTACGTTTCTAATACCGCAAAGCCTCTAATAGACCCCATGACTGACATGGCGTTCAATTTTTCGACCAAAATGTCAAGATAGAGTTCGATTGGAGAACGTTGCGTGTTAGAGGCTTAACGACAGTTTAATGCTAATTAAGTATCTGACTCTCCAAATTCATCAAAAAATCACAGAATGTCTTTGACAATCTATCGGAAATAGGTTGAAAATCGAACAGTCCGGTTTGTACTTAGGCATGAAGTTCTCGGGCTCTGAATCTTCTGATGGAAACGAACATTACAAGGACTCAGCTTTGTTAATAACAAAAATACAATTGTCCGCTGGGGGCGCTATCGGAAATAGCTATTGAGAGAAGCGGTTCTCCCTTAAAATGATGAAGCGTATCAGCAACCTACTCAGAGCGGCAACAGGGAAAGCATGCTGCATCAAAACTGGCTACGGCCAATGTTGGGTGCTATCTCAATTAAGAGAATTACCAGAATGCACTCGGTGGTCAACAAATATCATCAAGCGAAGAATTGTAAAAAATTACAAAGTATCAGTCAAATAAGAAGACATGTAAACGAAATGAATCATTCAAACTATATTCCATTTGTGTGATGATCAGCTTTAGTTGATAAAGGATTTTTTTTTGGTCTGAAAACAAATACGCATTTGACCCGTTTAATACTAAACATTTCCATTTTCATGTTTCAGACCCTCTATGTCGCATCTGTCACATTTAACAAACTAGATAGGCGCAAGAAAAGATCAGCCTTGGCAATAACTTGGAGAACTTTCTGGACAACGTAGAGTCTTGTTAACGCCACATTCTTTTCAGACCTATTTCAGCAGCCTTTGTCAAAACCTTAACTTCACACAATGCACTTGCTACGCACTTAACCATGTAGCTATGATGCTTTATGCTTAATTATAATGCCAGATTCGGCTAGATTGAGACGATCAAGTCCTGAGCATTTGAAAACGTCTTGCCCTGTAGTGTCTCAGGAACATTATTAACTTCGCCGATTTCATGCACTGAACGATCGACTAGGAAATGGCTAGTGAATAATTGTTGACTGGGTTTCAAATTCTTCTCACGAGTGACGACGGTATCCATTAAGCCGATCTATTACGTACGACGAACTACCCTTTGATCCGATTTTTGTCTCTCGGAAAAACAGTACACCATAAAATCAACAACGCTGATGCAAAAAGAATAACAGACAGACTGATAACAATTATCATGGAAATATGCAAATAATCAGCGACATTTCCGACTTTTACACAAAGTTTCACTGACTGCAATTTTCGGAGCACTGTCTTATTAAATAGATTTAGGTGAACGCAAAGATCTTCTAAGCGAAAGGATATTTGCCCTGTCAATTTTAAGAAAGAAAATAGACAGGCTGCAAAAAATCATTGTTAACTGATAATGATGCACAGGTGTTAAGAGCTTGGTGTGCAATCTTGACCCTATCAGGACCGGGGGGCCCATCAACTTTTTTTATAACTCCTAAAATAAGTCAGATAAAAGTTCAATTTTTTTGACTTTTAGTTTGTGTGGATGTTAAACTTTCAGTAAAAATTTGGGCTAAATTGACTTACTGTAAGGTCATTTTTAAAGTACTTTTTAGAAAATTGATGGTTTTCTTTTAGAGTAACATTGATTATTGATATAATGTTTCTGTATCACATTTACATATACATTATCATGTTAACATACACATTCATCTTATCTCCCAAAATGAGCTCATGTACACTGTACGCTACATGCATAATTGTACATGTACATGTACGTGTGAAAAGATAAAGCTTTGATGTGAATTTTTAGATATGAAACCCACAGAATAATGCAAGATACATATCACCATTCGAAAGATTGTGTTCGGAATGTATCATAACCTCGTCTTTGTAGCGAATAAGTCATTAGAACGAGACATTTGTAGAGATAGAAAAATGCAATAATACATGGTAATACATCGAAATATATAGTAACCCTGTTTTCAAAGCGCTTTATCCATCGGAACATGGAAAATTTGAGCCCTCCCCCCTTCCTACGACGCTAAAAATCGCCCGGTCCTGATAGAATTAAGGCAAGAGGGGCATCCAGATTGAAAGCATCGATCTGAAATCCTGGTCATGTCAGCAATGTCCAAGTCCATCCATGGTGGAGGAGAAACGGTAAAGCCTTCATGGTTCCAGCAAAATTTCAATCAGACCCGACAACTTGAGGAAGATAAGACACTAAATGTGGAGCTGACATGAAATTTATTAGTCGTCATGTCCAATCACACATTGCTGTCTCCACAGCGCTTGATCAGCATTGTGACCGTTTGCCACGATGGTATAACATAGACAGAAGTCATGACACGTCCAGACAGGTTGAGAAGGTCATCATTGGGCATTATTCAATGAATGCAAAGGAGAACATTTATCATTCTAATCATCAACAGCACCAATCAGAAGTTGCATCAAGCCGAAGTGAATTCTGTTTAAAGACAGAGCAGGAATGAAAGCAAGGAGTAAGCGGATAATTATTAAGTGAGTTGCAACTGAAACGGCCTACATGTCAGAACGGCATTATTCGATCTTGTAAAATTGTTGCTCATCATTTTAGTGTAAAATCATTTATATATTGGCATTGGTCTCATGGTACAGTGGTTGTGCACTTGGCCGAGTAATCTTTTGGTTTAGAGGTCGAATCCGGAATACGTCATTGGAAGTAGGCAGGATGGGCATCCAAACTAAAATCAGAATCCTATGGGAAACAGACTGAGGCTCTCGGTAAAAATGAGATTCCTACGTTTTTCTGATTAAGTAAAATATGGTCAGTCTAAAACCATATTTTTATGAAACTTCTGCAGCTTATGAATTCATGTGTTCCTGTGCCTGTATACATGTCTATGAAGCTAAGTGCATTAGGATCTGAAAAGCTTCCTGACATCGGCAAAAACATTTTGACCAATTTTTGCCACATTTAATCACATTCTCGCATACATCGCCTATCAGAACTATGACCTCAACACAAAGACATGATAGGCAATGACTTGAAACCATTATGGCTCTGACTTGGTCTTTTCCACTTAATCAGAGAAAACACAGAAAATCTCATTTTTGCCGAAGGCCTCAGTCTGCTTTACATACGATTTACTCGTCTGTTGTTTCAATTTACAACAGTCACAACATTCTACTTCAGGTGATAATATCCGAACCGAATGCTCGACCGGAAATCCAAACTTAACGCAATATACAATTAAATAAAAAATTTAAATTTGTAATATAAATAATTACAATGACCGCATTTTACGTATCCTCGAGGCATTGTTTATTAGACGTGATAATCCCAACCTGTGCAAGCAAAAGGACCATGTGATTAATCTTCGCTTGCCATGGTAATCGGGTGACTCACAGTCTGCCGCTGCTATCGCGTGTTGACCTGTATCTCAACTTTCTCCTTCTTAAAAAATGTCTATCTTTCAATGTAATTTCACATGCTGGGTTACCTTTGACAAGACCAGTCGAAACATGTCAGGTTTACATTTTTCTTCCTAATTTCAATAAACTTTATTATGACTTCGAAAGCATTCTGTGCGCTTTTTATTTATAAAATTAACGCAATATATTATTCAATGTCGATAACATCTGTTCACCATCTCGCACTAAATGAACAAATACATGTATGGTTATGTAAATATACTGGGTGTAGAATACTGGGTGTAAATATACTTCGTGTAGAATACCATTGAATTCTAAGGGACTGCCAACCGCTTTTCATAATCACAAATAGCTGTTCATTGAGAACTGAAAAATAATTCAAGTACATAAAAAGACAATTATTGAGCATGATATCTGTAGCCCATCGTCCTTCAACCCTCGCCCCACTGAGGTATTTTTCCGAACTCGGAGGGGGGAGGGAGAATTGCGCCCCCCCGCTGATCTCCCAAACAATCATTCCAGTTTTATCAAACCGCACATCGATCGAAAGGACATTGAAAGTGGATTCAGAAAACAGCATTATTTATATTTTTACGGTCAGGCGAAGGTCAAAGGTCAAAAACGCCAATTTTTAGCAAATTTGCATTAGATCAGTACATGAAATGGAAAATGACAACAAAAACTGAAAACTATACTAATCGAAAGATCTGGTCAATGTGGTTAATGAAATGATAATTATTGATCGTCATGGGATTACATCATTGTATTAGATGAGGTCAAAGGTCAAATAAATCAAACCTTTCGTTCAACTCAAATAGCACTAGAATCGCACACTTTAATATTTAGTTCTTTTAAAAAAAATTTCAACTAAGATATTCCAGGCGTTCAGAAGTGTTTTAGGTGTTTAGAGGGATTTCATAATCACCTGTACATTAAAATATGATGCTCAGCAGACATCAGAGTACAAGGCACGATTACCAAATATTTTCTGTTATCAATTGGAAAGCTGCATCTTCAGAGGGAAAATTTAAAATTTTAACACACTGCTTTATTTAAAACAATGCTCTAAAGGTGCTTTTAGAACCATGGTTTTCAACCTTGAAACCTTGTACTTTGCCCCAATGCAATGTTTTCAACGTTGGTTTAAAACCATGGTTTTGAACATGGGCTTTATACAATAATATACATGTAAACTAGGTTGTAAAGTCTTGATTTCTAGCAGTGATTACAAGCATGATCTATAGCAGAGGGCTTAACTATGTTTTTGAACATCGTTTTCAAACATGCTCTTAAATAAATTTTAAAACCTACTTAAGATCACATATTGAGGAGTATAATATAGACTAGTTCATAGTCGCATTGACAAATCGAGAGCAGATCAAGACAAGCGAACAAGTAACCCTATTGTCTTTCCATGGCTTGCCAGCATAGAAATAAATATATTTTGTTTATCTGTAATTGACTAGAATGGAAATTGACTCAAGGTCACGGCACATTCGGAGGGAACTTAGTTGGGGCAAAAAGACGTTTCGCGCCAATATGGTGAAATCCTGTATTGCTTTCAACTGTACAAACAGAGATGATGCTCCGACTCGATCGCGAGGAATTTCTTTTCACAGGTGAGTTTCTGAAGTATATATTTCATTGAAATTTTGTTTAGAGACCAAAATATAGGTAAATTGTAAGGTGTGAGAAAGTAGCATCGAAATAGCCGTAGAAAATATTATCCGGCAAAATATATGCAGAATTGCTACATTATGTATTTGTCAGTTGTTGTTGGTGTATTCATTCACCTTCATATGCTATATAGGAAGACGTTGATGTTTTTTTTGTGCTCATTACCTTGATATTACTTAGGAATTTGACGCTGACAGGCAATCAAGTCTCGGCAAATCGTCCATTTTCTTCTCTAGGGAAGTCAGTAAAGAGTGGAGCCAGAAGTTAGATTTGATATACCCTACACAATGTTTTATTATCTCTGCCATCGGATGACGGTCGCTGCACAAGTAGTAGGTGTAAACAGACAAAAGTAGAGGGCAGTCAAGATGAAAACGTGCCATACAGAATTATCGTTCCTCATAATTATCACACGCTCACCGGTCTGATCTGAATAGCTGTGGGGAAGCTCTGTTTAACGCATGAAAAACAAACAGTAGTCCCATTATTCTTGTCAGTGACTCACTGCAACGTTGATTCCCCCTCGCTTTCACCAAGAGATTCTTATCACTGATGTCACTCATGTCTAGTACCGGATTGGCTCACTAAACTTTGATCGATTTGTTGACAGTGATACTGCGGCTTCCAGGAGAATGAACGTAGACGCCTGCGTTTTCTCACTGCATCAAGTTGTGTTCAACAGTGATTTTGCATTCTACAGTGCCTACAATTTTCAACGCAATCCACTAGGCTCAAGTAGACCTATTTATATCAGCGGTATATAATGCTTCTAGGAAAATGACTTTCCCGATCATAATCTCAGCTTTACTTCACTTGCCAAGTTCCAAAATCTCCCTCGCAGGTATGCTTATCATGTCCCGAGTTACTCCCTTGTCTCATTTCTGCTAAGTTAGATAACCACAGATGTTATTTGTCAAAAGTGATAATGCAGACCTTCGCAACATCCCAGCCTGTCAAGCAGCCCCGACTGTCCATATACTTTTGAAAGGCTTCAGATTTGATATTCCCCTCTAAGCTCCATGAATCGGCTTTTCCGTGTCAATTATTTGTTGCTGAGCAGTCGACCGGATGCACTTACTTGTCGGAATGGTACACGCCTCACGGTGCGATTTTGACTGATAGGAGACCAGATAATTCGAAGAATGCGTAAATCTAGATTGTCGATCGTGGTTTTGCAGTCAATCCAAACAAAAAGTTTCCACTATTTTTTTGTACACACACATTGATATGTACCAATTAGGGAATGTTCAGACTATATTTTGTGCTTTTTTGACGCAGGTTTTACTAATTTCAGTAAATTTATGTTTTTGTTAAAATTTAATGCAATATTTTATTTTAATCCTAGCTTTTCTTGTAAAAAGTGCCGTGGTGTTGCTGCACAAGCTCCTAAACCGACCGCTAGTAAGCTTCGTATTGGTGATGCTGATTATGAAGTTGTGCCTGCATTTTGTTACCTGGGTGATATGTTAGGACAATCAGGTGGCTGCAGTGAGGCTGCTAGACTGAGAATTCAGCTGGCATGGAAGAACTTTCGTGAGCTCATTCCCATACTTACGAACAGAGACATCCCCTTCAGCAGCCGAGGTCATGTCTACTCCATGTGTGTGAGAAGTGTTCTGTTGTATGCAACCGAGACATGGCCAATCAACATCGAGGAGCAAAACCGATTGTGCCGTAATGACAACGCAATGGTGCGGTGGATCTGCTCCAAGCGCCTATCTGATCGAGTTCCTATGGATGAGCTAAGGTCTAGGCTTGGTATTCATCGACTTGAAGATAGTGTGCGCTGGAGAAGGCTACGTTGGTATGGACATGTACAACGCATGGATGAAGCCGACTGGCCTAAGAAAGTTCAGACCATCGAACTCTCAGGAAAGAATCCTCGAGGCCGACCAAAGAAACGTTGGCTTGACAACATCAAAGAAGATCTTCGAAAATGGAATCTATCCTCCGTCGACCCTTCGGATCGGACGGTGTGGAGAAATGCCATCAAGCCAAATCGACATTTGCGGACGTCCAACCCTTGCAACACGAGGAAAAGAAGACGGAAAACCGTGGACCACTTAATGCAATATAGGCTAACTTATGGCGGTTCAAAACGGTGCAAATACGGCCTAAATGCGGTGGTTCAAATGATTGAATCAGCAATTCCATTAAAGAAGAGCCTACCAAACATCCTGATTGATTTAACGGAGCAATAGGGCCTAGGGGCCTATATATAACACGTCAGCGCGTAGCCATAATCCTGGTTAGGTGTTGTCTTCGATTATGGCAATGAATAGAGCTGAGTCGACGCCGTTAGTAGGGTTCACGCTTTTTAAACCTACCATGCAACTCGCGGTTCGTCATGTAACTAGGGCCTAATAGGTATATTATTATGCTTCCGCTTAAAGTTCAATTAGCCATTATTGCTCGAAATAGCATGTGCTGATTCACGAGGATGGTGAGTTAATTAGGCTCTCATCGCTTATATTTTCATCGCATCGCATAAATTCTGATAGGATATTTATCAGTAACTTTTGCCATTTACCTGGAAACTCTTGCAGTTCATACGTGCAGACTTGATCCATTCAAATACATGTTTATCAAGGAGAAAAAATGTTCAAAGTCACCTTTCGCACGTTTCTCTCAGAAGACACGAAAAGCTCTTGCTATCATGCCATCAAAAATTTTCTGCTCTCCTACAATTAAAAGAAAGCGTGACGTATTTCCCAGAGTTATAATTGATGATCCACTTTACCATGAATGCATAGCTGTCATCATGCAGGCAGCAACATGAGCTTCGCGATGTATTGTGGAAATAATCAAACGTTGCAGTGACATCGTTCGTACGTTACATGCTCGTTATCATTTCAGTAGGATAGAATATGATGACGGCAGCATTTTTGACAATCATCAATCATGTCCACATAAGGGAAAAAGTTGAGAAAGTAATACTTTGCCGGTATTATTCAGCGCATTTCCTAACTTTTTGTGCAAGATAAAATCTGTAACAGGAGTATTCAGTGGGTATTCATGGCAGTATTCAGTCTAACTTCATACGTATGTCTGTCAATTATTATTCAAATATCAACCAGAACGTAACTAGCTAAATTTTGCCACTAAGTCTCATATTTGCCAATAGGCCAGTGGCGGGCAACCAAGTTGGGATAGCGGGCCACAAGGAGTGGTCCGCGAAAAAGGCTGGCGGGCCACCAATTTTAAAAGGCAGTAGTATAGGCTTAATATTCTTTTATTCCGTACTTTTAAATGCAAATATGGGCTGCTGTACCGTGCGTGTATCGCATTGAATAGAAAATTTTACATGTAAATGTAAGAATATTCGGAAAAAATGTTGGCCTACAGGCCACAAAAAGACATGTCTAAATCTTGCACTTGGATTCCTTCATTCGTAGTTCAGGTTTAATTAATATAGCCTCTTTCTAGGTTCATTGAGCAGTTTATTACTTAGAGGAACATGCTCAGCAGGGCTTCGAATACTATGTGAATTAGCATAAACTCGCGCAAGTGATGACCATTTAGCGTTTATTAGAGAAGATATTCTTTACGAAAGGAACATGGTTGGATAATTCGAATGTGAATTTTTGGTTTTTGTGCCACCATATTGTTCATTTTGTTGTTCCTTAATGGTTTTGCAAATTCTAATTAGATTTCCTCACCCTTAGATGCACCTCCAAAAGGTCGAAGTCGGAGTGAATCATTTTCACATCATCGATTCAAATAATGTCACTTTAGATATGAGAAGCGGTGGTGGGCCACCTAATGTGTCCCGGCGGGCCACGCGTTGCACAACAATGCAATAGACCTATCTATGTAATTTCCTAGTTTCTCAAGATTTGAAATCAGACAAATTATTTTTTTGAAATAAAATGTCACAAAAATGTCAGTTTTGCCTACAGTTATGCCTCTATGAATAGTGCAAGCGATCAGAGCCTGAGCGTTTTTCAAAAGATATAAATCTACTATTGAGAACCTACTGATACGAAATCAAGACTCATCATTTGCGTCTTTTGGGGGGGGAGCTACCGTGCTTATCAACTCCCCCCCACGAGAACAAATAAATTTCAATTTTCATGCAATTTTTAGAAAATTTGCGTTACATTCCCGTTTTTTAAGTGAATTCCTAGCATTTAGCCCCCCGAGAAGGCAGGCGCAACCCCGAGATCAAGGGACGCTACTGAGGCACATTGTCCAATAGGCATGAAATGGAAATGTATGCTTCTGATATTTTTATGGTTTGGCTAGATAATAATAGTAGTCAATATGGTTGTGATGGAATCTATTATTTACTGATTGACTGTGATGGATTGAGTCGCTTTCATCATTGTGAATAGGAATCGCTAAAACGCAAAACTCGAGAAGGTGCCATGCCACCTCATTTCTTTCCAGCCATGTCAACCCATTTGACTTTTTGAAGTAAATAAGCCATAATTTCAAAAGTAATAGTAATTGACATCAACAATTCCATATAAATTGTTAAGTCATTTACTTGTCTTCCTTTTTGCAAGTGTGTAGCAGTGTTTGACATTGATGATAGACAAAGACATACAATTTTTAAAAATGTAAAGCATTTTTTTATTAAAAAAGAATTTCTCGGTCTGTTCTGAGCAGGAAGTGAGCTGGGAGAGATTTTCATATATATCATGTATGTAGTCTAGTAAACCTTTATTTCGTATATTTTGGATTTTCTTTCCAATGGAGAGATTCTGGTGCAGAGGGCCATGTCACCCCAAATGCCAAGTCATCCCATTCTCCCCTACTATCCATAAACTATTTAATTGCATCACGAAGTTGGTCGCATTCCCAAACAAATAATGAATTAACAATTTATTATGATGAAGAATTTGTGCATTACTTTAGTATTACATGTATTTAACACCATGTTAACTTATAAGTAGTGCATATCAGTAGTATCCATAGGAGCACTCTGAGTCGGCCTATAAGCATCACACATCTCCATCATATCATTTAGCGAAAAAAATAATATCCTCATGCATGTGCAACACCCCAGCTACATTCTATGGATTCTTTGAGAAGCTCTGAACAAGATGCAGACGAAATTTACATAGCTAGGAATATCCAATATTTGCGGATTTAGCTAGGAGCTCATCCGCAAATATCGCGTTAACTTCTCTTACTGAAGATAAAAGAAACCGTTTCTGTAGGCCTACTTCATCTTTGAGTTCTCTGGACCGTCACACAGTTACGTCTTCTAGTTCATGTAGGCGACATAGATTTGCCTCATCGTATCACGAAAAAAGAATTTTCTGCCACGTCATTATCAACTTATGAATAGATATGGATATAGGAGCGATGGAAATACTTGATGCAATTCAGCAAGGGATGTAGCATTTTTCCTAATGAACGTCATTGCTAGTCGTCTGCTTTAAAAACTTGCTAAACATGGTCCGTTACTTTAGGATTCTTAGGCCTACTCTTGAAACTACTTTTTTAATTCCGTTGCAGTGATCTTTCTGTTCAGGATTGCTTCGTCTCATTCGAAATCTATTTCAACGCTCGGATAAACTCATAGTAGGCACGGTGAAAGCTCGGTCACTCATGAGTCACGTAGTTGTGTATTTGAGAACAAAACTTTGAAGTATAGCAAGTCTTTCGTTTGTAGGTTTTTCTGCGGTTTTTTTTCTAACCTAGGCTAATGATATCTTTTGTTTTTAAAGACTGATTTTCAATCAAACTTATCATTGTTACTCCACTTCGTACATTCTCTCTTTCATTGCTTTTCTTTTTCTTAGCTTGCATTCTTAGTTAGGCCTATAGAATTGAATCATAGGCCTGCGCATTTACTTTACTCTGAATTGCTTAGTTATTCTACATGTATCCTATCATGCCCTTTTTATTTTCTTCGCATTCCTTATTTGACTTCCATTTTCCCTCGATGTACAACCTTCGTGTATACGCGCGTCCTCATTCCTGTAGCTACGATTTTTTGAAAAATTTTAATAAAAATCAGTTAAACCATATGCAAAAGTTTGATATTTTCACTGTTTAGCGTACCTGAAATCATTTAAATGTATGCAGAGAGCAATTGTGCATCAGGTGAATTAGTTGACTTAAATTTTTTAAGTTAGACAAATGAGTAGGCCTGCATGCAGTTCAACAAAATATAAATCATATCAATCTTTCAGGTTTCCTGCCGATCCAGTACTACGAAGAAGTTGGGTCGTAGCCGTGAAAAGACTGAAAGTTGATGATCGAAGGAAGTTGTGGGAGCCGAGTAAATACGATTGTTTATGCTCTGATCATTTTGCCCCGAGCGATTTTCGTCCAACGAAAACGAGGCAGCTGTATTCTGCAGCAGTGCCTTCAATATTTAGTTTCACTGAGAAGACAGCATCGGCATCAACATCGCGCACTTTGCGGTACGTTGAGAGTTATGGGCAAGTGCCCATCTCAGTAACCGAAGGTCCATCTACTTCGACATCAATTACATCACTTGAGGTTGAGGAGAGGCTTCATCGTGCTCAGAAAGATCTGCGAAATGCTCGGAAGCGGGAGAAGCGTCTGAGAGATACAGTAGCTTCATTGCATGAAAAAATCGCGGAGGATGATGGTATAACGAAAAGCCTACTTGAAAAACTGGAAGCGTATCAAGGTGAGTTTACTCCTGGCAACTATTATATCCACATACGTGTGAAGTTAGTGGAACCATTTTAATTACAGCTTGACTATATTCGAAAAACTTCCAATTTATCAATTTCACGAATCTAGGCTCAGATTTCACAATTCGCGGTCGCTTTTGAAAAATCAAAAGTTTAAAAATGAAAGTGGTTCCACTGGTCAGTTAGCGGAACCAAATTCTCATATTCTTAAGATCTCGCGGATATCCGGTTAAAAGCTGCATTGTTGTTTATACTGAAGCACATATTCGTGATCAGTGCAGCAAATTGGATCAGGTAGTGACAAATATAATTGATTTACTACGCCAATCAGCGAGACCGAGAAATTGGTTCCGCTCACTTTGCACGTGTTTTATACTTGCCTATCAATTCATTTAAGTGATGCTTTGTGCTTTTACTAGTATTGTACCGGTATTCGGTCGGACAACCTATCCGGCATCGGGTCCGATAGGTAATATGGGGCCTACTCGTGTTTCACCAGATACCTGTAATTTAATTATTCATTTGAATGGCTATAATTTTGTTCACCTTCTAAATCTTTTAATGTTAATTTTCTCTTGAATTTAGTGCGTGTCGCATTCATCCTTCTTGTAAACTACTTTTAATAATTTTTATTGACCTTCAAAGAAGCGTGTGTGAAGTTAGCCATACCAATGCCCTACATCGAAAATCGAGTGTGCCGCTCTCGAAAGCAACATCTGCGCATAATTTGAGTTTGGCAGCGTGCCACATATTTTTCAAAATAGTGCGGCAGTTTACGAGAACTCACCGATTGAAAATTGAAGGTGGTACGGATGCGAAGTTCGCCATACCAAATTACCAAAACACATGCATCGCATAACTATGAAGTGTCAAACGCATGGATGAATAAACTGCCACGTCCCAAGTATGTGCCACCCATTATTTCACGGAATTTCACTATAATAACTGAGAAATTGGATAAAATTAAGTACAAAGTGGCACGGTTATGAAGTTAGCCGTGAAAGTCTGACAAAATTAAAAATTTCCATCAATCCGATTAAAAAATCATCTCGGCCAACTTACAGAAGTATGCCAGCCTGTGACACCCATCAAACAGAAATGCGGATTGACCTCCGCAGACGTTTCCACTCACCATCTGTGCCACTTGTGAAAATCGTGGATCCTACTCACATCAACCGACAAATGCATTGATTAGGACCACCTTCTGCCACCTCTCAGACAGCTGGACAAGTCGACATACTCCCAATAACTATCACAACTCTCCGAATGGGATAATTCAAACACCTTTCGCATTCATTTCTCTGATGTAGTATAAGTACATGTCGCCAAAAAATAATTTCGTGTATACCAAAATGTGTTATTTAAGCACTTGAAATTGATGTCAGAATTTCAATGAAGCTAAAATTTATTTTACAGATATACCAGTGGAGCTCTTCAAGAGGGATGGTAGAAAATACTCGGCTTCTATGAGGGAGTTCTGTCTCACCCTGAGTCTATACAGCCGAAAGGGATACAACTATGTGAGGACAATTCTGCCTTTGCCGCATCCGCGTACTTTAAGAACGTAAGTTGGTCTTCTGAAGTAGCTATCGATTAATGTTGCCACCAGTATTATTGTGATATGTATTACTGATCAGCTGGTGCATTTACGATTGTGTTCATATAATTAAGAACTGAGATATCCCTTCCTACTGGATACTAACATAAAGTTTTGCAGGTAATTAACTATATTTCTATGCAATAGGCTAATCTTTTAAGTAGTGAGTGGTATGCGTACTTCATGCGCCACATATGAGGGACATGGTCGTGCAATTAGTCACCTTCGACACAACCATGCTGATTTAAAACAATTGCAAATGGCCCACATGGCAAACGCGGAATCTGATCTCACGGCCAATTTTGGCAATTGGGAATCTGTGCCAAATTTTGACAATCACTAACACAATGTTTAACTCAATTGAGATAAGGGATCATGAGTCCGAGTATCTATTTCTTTTATTTCCAGCCCGACTTAGTCCAAGCTTATTCAATGTTTAATCATGCATTAATAGTGCTCAAAGTCATTGGTAGGTCTAATATTTTACGGACAAATCTGATCTTTGTATGACGAATTTGCGTAGTATTCTAGAAAGCCTTTTTATAAGCTGTTTTGAATAATTTAGATAGTCACTACAGACTCACAGCATGAGAATTTAGGCATCATCTGTGTTTCTGTGCTTATAGTATTAGCTTTCTGAAATTTGAGCTAGAAATGATAGAATCAACTGATTTTTAGTTCATGAAAATTTGTTTGACCTCGCTCTGAATTTGTGTATTGGAGCGATCGATGGAGGTTACATTACAGTCCCGCTTGAGATTCGAAAGACATTTTTCTACAACTCTGAGGTTACATGCCTTGTCCTTATCATCAAGCTATCTATCAGGCAAAACAAGGCGAATGTCAAATCTGCATTCAATATCTTTAATCTAGCGTTAATAAAAATCTGGTGTCTCAGTAAAATGAAGAGACTTTAATGCGAATGCTTATTCCCTTGAGTGCCATTATGTCACCATCTTTCAATAAGTCGTGTAAAAGACCATGTAAGGCATGTAATTACTGGGTTCCCTTTTTTTTTTGGAAAACAGTATAGCTGTCTTTCTAAATCACACGTAAAAATAGGCTAAAGCAGGGTTTTGCAAGTTTTCTATTATTCGATTGGAGTGCGATTCGCGAATCACGCCCGATTCGATTCGACTCCTAAGTTAACCGATTCGCAGGTCCTCAATAAAAATTTAAGCATGTGTATCTTAGTAATCAATCCCTTTCATTGACTGACTCCCTATTTCCCGAAACTTTCCGACTCTGTATGGTTTGTTGTTAATGTAAAGCATTCACTAATGAAAATTATATTCTCTATTTCTTCTCTCAAATGTCAGCTTTCCAATTAAAGTAAAGATGTTCATTATTGATGAAATGCAGGATTGTAAAATAGGTTTTTTTTCTTGGAACAGGTGGCTTCAAGGTATTGACGGTCGTCCAGGGTTCAGTGAGCAAAGTCTGAAGCACTTGCAGAGTCAAAGAGACGGTGAAAATGCTTGGCAATATCGATTTTGCACTCTTATGGTCGACGGAATGAGTATCAAGAAATTGATGCAGTATGATCCACGAACAGCTGAATTTTCTGGCTTCATCAATTTCGGTCAAGCCTTATCCCTCAATTCCGATGAAGAGTTAGCGACAGAAGCCTTAGTATTTATGGCCGTTGGCATCACTGGCCATTGGAAGCAAGTTATCGGATACTTCTTGATTCGTGGCATATCTGCTGAAGTGCAAAAGGAATTGGTGCTGCATGCCATAGGAAGTCTTCACGATGTCGGACTTTCGGTCAAAGCCTTGACATTGGATGGACTATCTGCCAACATGTCCATGTTAAAGAAGCTTGGCTGCTCAATGACTCCTGATCAAATCGTCTCTTATTTCTACGTTCCCTCCGGTGAAAAGGTTCATGTATTTATTGATGCATGTCATTGCCTGAAGCTTGTCCGCAACAACTTCGCGAAAGTCGGAGTAATTGAAGTTGCTCCAAATGAATACGCAAACTGGACCTATATAATTGAATTGAACAAGCTCCAGAAGAAAGAGGGTCTTGTGGCCGCGAACAAGTTATCCGATCGACACATCCATTTCAACCAGCAAATAATGAAGGTAAGTTCTTCCAGTAAACTTATATTAATAATATCCGCTGAACTCATTGAAATGCATTTCGGTAAAACTCAATCGCCTTTAAAATGCAACGAGGCCTACTCGTGATTATAGGCCTAATCAGTCGCACCCAGTGGTGGGTGCAATTACGAGTGATCGATTCTAGATTCATCTAATATTGACCCATTGCCGCCTTCGATTATTTTAATACTCCAAGTTGCCATATATAGCTTGATTTTTATGCTAGGCTAACGACGATGACTTACAGAGTGGGCTCACTCATAACTTTAATAATGTCTCATCTGATAGGAGTACAAGTTAAAGTACAGCTTCCAATTCTCCCTCGCAGTTTCCCTCAAAATGTGTCGACATCACTCAAACTTTCCCGGTTCCTGAAAAACAAAACTATTCATCATTATCAAAGATGTTGGGATCGGACATCTTTGAAAGCCTAAGAAAACTAAATGTCTGACTCGCCAATTCTTAGGACTTGTGTTCTTCTGTTCCCCGTTTCTGATGCACTTTGGATCGATTCTCATAGCAGAGATTATCTAGAATCTTCATAATTTTAATAAGCATGTATCATAGTCATTTGTAAAACTATTGCTCTATGCCGAGTAAAAATTCACATAGGTCGCATTCTTCTGGATGACGAAGCTCTATTTTGATGAAAATTATCTTGGTGATTGAAATTCATATGAAGTATCTAAGAAAATGGAAATGAAAACCCGTAGGTTGAAAAATTAGGAATTTTTGGACCCATTCATGTAATTATTCAAAGAAAACACGAATGATACTAATTTATGCGTCAGGAATCCCCATATCTATTTATGTTCAACCGAATTAAAGTCGCAGGACCTTCCTATTGAAACCATCGATTGATGCGGACGGTCGCACAATGTAGCAACCGGGAAAATTTTAACAGAATAACTTGCCATGCTTGTTTTCGTGCACACATACTTTATTTTGCACGACTTTCAATAAATGAGTAATTGTTTAGAATTTGGGCTATATTGTTGGATTGACCTTTCCGTCCTATTTCAAATCAGTGCAGCTGGACATTGCCCTGCACGGGTCGATAGTCATCTCTTAATTGTAGTACATAAAATCTCTAGTTATCCCAGATTAATCGAGTAGCAATCTAAAGGCGTCGTTAATGACTTAGGCCTACACGATATTTTAATCGTAACAGTTTTTGAGTCAATCGCTTTTCATTTTTTTCTTCCATCAACATTTAAGTATTCCTTCATACATACAGTTTTGACTGTGACATGCGTCGCATACTTAAAATTACGTCTTTCTATACTTCAGGTTTCCTTGGCGGCTCAAACTCTGAGTGCTTCCGTAGCGACCGCTTTGGAGTTCCTGAAGAAAATTGGTCATCCACAGTTTCGAGATGTCGATGCCACCGTCACCTTCATACGAACTATCGACCATTTGTTCGACATCTTAAACTCAAGAGTCCCGTGGCAACCGGCTACAAGCAGCCCATCAGACGGTCTAACTTCCAAGAAATTCGAGCAACTTTGATGTCGATGGACCGGTTTCTCCACCAGCTGAGAATTCTGGGAACACGCTTAATGGGTACGACCAAAGCGACGGGATTTGTTGGCTTCTCATTCTGCTTGAACTCCCTCATATCGCTGTCCTATGAGCTGCTGTTTGAAGAACGTCCACCGATGAAGTACGTGCTGAGCTACCGCTTCAGTCAAGACCATCTGGAGCTGTTATTCAATGCCATCAGAGGATCGCTCGGCTGGAATAACAATCCAACAGCAAAGCAGTTGGAATATATAATGCGGCGACTTCATGCACGCGTTGGAATCCAGGGCGACTCTGCCGGAAATTGCCTCGATTTTTCAGAGGACAGCGAGGATCTCAGGCCCGTCGAAATCCTGGAGGACATGGATGAGATCCCAAGAAATTCGTTGTTTGTAAACAACGTCGTTAATTATATAGCAGGCTTTGTCGTTAGGAAGTTGCTGAAATTTGACCAATGTCCTGAATGTCGCTCGGCTTTGGTTTGCGATCCAAAGGACTCGGTGATGATGGCGGAAGACCGCTACTTTTTACGCTTGAAGAACAATGGGGGTCTTCTTCTACCATCAAAAGACGTAGTGGATGTGTTGAAGATATGTGAGTCGATTTACAGATCTTCCACTCTGCAAGAGTGTAAACCTGACCGGGTTTTTTTGAAACTGTATCCCAGGATCAGAGGGTCAGCGTTCTCCTCTGAACACATGATCCTGAATGATCATCGGCCTCGAATAGTCAGATCTCTTGTTACTGCTTATTGTAATATTCGGTCATTCCATGTCACAAGGGTTCACAATTTGAGTGACATAAAGTATTCTCGTCATCGCTTGACGAAGCAGATTCTTTTTAGATCACATTGATGCAACTTTCCTGTTTTTAATTTCACATTTAAAGCTGACAATGACATTCTAGCGGCTTCTTTGTGTGTTACAAACCTGACTTGTGTATTATGTATAATATGCATTCATATTCTAATGCATACACGTCTTCGTATCTTGTGATTTTTGTATATATTTATTGCTTCTTGCTTCTGACTTGTGTTTTATGTGTAATCCGTATTGACATTTTAATGCATAGACGTCTTCGTATCGTTGGATTTTTGTAATATACTCGTATCTATTGCTTCTCGCACATCATGCTCGAAATATGTCAACACTAGCATAAATGTATTTGATAATAAGTGTTTTACATGGTGTCCGTCTGAGCTGCATATGTGCAGTGCTATCTAGCGGTATCTATGCATTGTAGCTCTGACTTGTGTTTATGTATAGAACTTTTGATTTTTTAATATACTTGATTGCTTATTTTTTCTTTGCCTCGTAATGTTGTATTGTACATACATACTCGAAGCATGTCTCTACTAGAAAGTAATGTATTCGATAATAAATATTTTAGAATAATATTTGTCGTTTTCGATGGAGCAACTTAATCCACTATAAGTTACGTTGTCATATCTGGCATGTTAGCTGATGTCTGTGCTCTCATGAATTTTCAAGTCTTCGATAGCTGGTGATGTTCAGATAAATGACATGCCTATCAACTGACTAAAAGTCTATTCTTGATGATGGCGTATGGCTGACTCCCTAACGTACATGATGTCACGCGAGAAATTTCGGAAATGTAGTGGGCATATTACCTAAAATTGAATTAAATTTTTCACCGCCTGGTTTTAGTTTGGGGCGGTTTTATAGCCGTGATTGCTTAAAAAGTGGCTAATCAATATCATAGCAAGCAATTATTGCCTGTTCAGAATAAAATATTCGGCCGGTAAATAAAGTAGTTTTAGAGATTGATGAATCTCGCAGGATTCTTCAGAAAGATCATGTTTATATCCACCCAAACTAAAAAAGCACGACAGTTTTCCTGTTGAAATACTTATTTTTGCAAAATTATATAGGCCTAGTTCAAAGTATTGGTGAGGGCTGAAAAACGACCTATCTGTCGGCCAAAAATAAGTTTTTACTTTGCAGCATGTGTAAGTGACCCTGCCAGCCACTTCAACAAGCGATCAACAAAAATTTTGACCATACGCCTGATGCAATGAGCTGGTTCTCCGACATATTGCGAATTATTAATATTTTTGGTCTGACAGATAGGTTATTTTTCTGCTTTCTTAATAAATTAGACCGGTATTTCAGCGCTCAGACAAGCTAGCGTCCTGCACCTTACCAGGTCATCAAAAACAAAGTGGCACACCAGAGTTTATCAAACTGTGTAAAATATCACAAGACGACAATTCGGTAGTCTAATTCACGAAAACGTTCTAAATTCATTTCCATATGTACATGTGCTTCAGAATGTTGACTTCTCTTGATACATTATCGATGAGCGTGGAGAATCCTGATCATCAAACATGCTTATTTTGTCTAAATCAGTTTATCGCTAATTGAATACAGAAGTTAAGAAATGCAGATACGCAATTTCGATCAGCTGAATCCAATGACATTCCTCTCTGTGATTGGTTCCCTCATAAAATCCAATCCTTGGCAAGTTTGTCGCGTGTGATGAAGGTGACCTTGTAATCGGTTAGCGCGTGTGTCTCTGTGCCATCGAGAACAATTAAGTTCGGTGTGTCAGCCATTCTAGTCCTTCTCGTGTAGTAATATCTATTTCTGTGCTTGCCAGAGAGGGAAATGTGAAGGTATAAGATTGCTCCCAGAAATTTATTTGCTGCCGGTAAATATAAGCACAAGGTATTTCCTTCAGTTACGAATACCATGTTATCGACATTACAGTGACTACATTCACAGCATCAAAACAGCATTAGAAATTTCCGAACTATCCAATACGTTGATCAATGAGGAGAAAGGATGCAAAAATGCTCGGATCAAAGCAAACTTAAAAAACAATAAAAACAAAAATCATGCTTTTTTGTTTTAAAACATTAAAAACATGGTTTCTTAAACCCTTATCGCAACCCTGATTTTCATTCATTACAAGGTAATGAATATTTAAATAGCAGTTGAAATTCGCTAACGATAGTACTGTAGATGTGGTTGCTGAAGAAGCAGCGACCAGAAGGTTTGTATGCAACCTTTGTATTATCATTGGTAAATGTGATTACTGAAGCGATAGCATCAATTATTCTCTGAGGCATAAACGATTTGTAAGAGCATTCGTTTGCCTTTCGTCTATGTTTGATGAATTTGGTTGTTTCTCCTTCAAATTGCAAACAGATCATTTGGTGAGAAATAAGCAGTGAAACTGCAAACAGTGTGTGCAGTGTTTGAGCTATTTTCTAGACTATCCAAGAATTTCAAGAATTTCCAGGATGCATTGGAGCACTCCACTCAATCTCGGCACATTGTTTGTCATTAAAATTTACCCATTTAGTAACAGTCCAAAAAGAAAACTTATCGAGGAGTAACAGATTTCAAAATAGAGATAATTGAATTAAAATATGAATTAGTCTATCTGTCTTAACGACAGGGTCAATAGACATCGAGAATATACACAGGGATAGCTGCCTCAGACGGGGCAGCAGGAAAAACAAGTATGTTCGCTCAAATCCTAGTAAATAGATCGAGCACCACAACGCCATGGCTGTGTGACGCAATTAGAGGCCAGGTGCTCTTCTAGGTAGAAGGAAAGGAAGTAAAAGTAAGTAGATGAAGCACTACAATTGACATATTTGCACTTTAACGAACTATCACAGGTGCACCTCCATCATTCTATCAAGTGTAAACAGCATATGTTGTTGAAAGCCGCGGTATGATTGGAAACCAATAATCCCGCTAACTAGTCACGCCATTCCAAACACGTGCTGATACCTGCTGTAATACGGACCTCGACAACGCTGGAAGCCCAGATACCATTAAGTGACCCTCTTCGCCCGCCACGCTATGTGATGTCATTTGAGGAGTGTCAATCGTACGATATCACGTCACATTCCATCAGTCTTGTGAATGAGACATTCGAATGTACTGACCTCGGTATCAAACTGCCTTCAAACGGGAACTACAGCCGCTTGATTAGGATCTCCAATTAACACCGTCACTGACGAAATCAAATGATGACATAATGCTCATAAATGCGGCATTGCGAAGGCCGTCTGATGTTAAACTTAGTAATCCATTGCTTAACTAGACGAGAATTGGCACGATTTTCAAAATATATGATTATCAAAGATGTCATGAACGCCTTAGCTGAACGGATGGACCTCATTAGTGTCACATGAGATATCATTATAAAATATGAAATCAAAGATTCCTCACTTCTATTTCTATCATCATTTGCACCTTTCATCAAAAGCCCCAACTTGAAAATGGAAGGCTAGGTGTGCTCTGCTTTGCGTCCATAGCGAACGGTCGTGAGACGAAGGCCGCAAACGCTGTCAGATCATGAAGATGGAAAGGGCAGAAAAGGGAATGGTGAGAAGAATGGGTGGTGTGAAACTGAGCGATGAACACGGGAGTGAAGACCTAACGAGGAAGATGAGCTTAGAAGGCATTTCCGATGTTCTGCGGAGAAGAAAGCTACTGTGGTCTACCAACACTATGAGAACAGACGAAGATGACTCCAAAGAATTCTGTTCAGCTTGATGTCAAATCCACGAGGTTGCCATAAAACCAAAGACATCGTTTGACCAAGGAAGATCGTGTCCAATGATATATGAGCTCTGGACCTACGAGTACATGTAAATTCAGCAATGATTTACGATCAGAAGTAGAGGCCGTTATCAGAATGCAACAGCCATCTGACTCCGTTCAACGTGGTCATGGACGAAACACGGATAAATACAAACAATTAATCTACTGTGGACTTCGTGAGTCGCACGTCGGTAGGCAATTTTGAAATAGAGAGGCAACAATTTGAGTTCACTTTCTCTCTTTGTCAGACGTATTCTAAAAATAGAGCATTGTCAACGTATTGTCAATTGAGACGTTATCGTCTCTAATACAAAAATTTCTTGTCGGGTCTGCCTGAAGTTTGGTGACGATTGTTTTTTTGCAGATTTTAGACAAATTTCAGAAACGGGGGGTGGGGATAACCCACAGCTACCGAACCACGCTAGTCTCAGGCATCATAATTCCAAGAGTTCTTCAATTTCACCATAAATGGACATGTCGCGTTTAGAAAAACCACTCTTCAAATGTTGTTATCAAGTTGTCTGTTTTATGACCGTCTCGACACAGATTTCAATCAATATACACACAGGAATGCCAACACTTCAACATTAAAGCTGAAGTATCAGATGAAGAGAATTTTCAGCGAGACGTTGTCCAACTATCAACCTGCGCCTTCAGTTACTGGAGAGACAGAATTTGAAGAAGGAAGAATACAAGAACCTCTTGCTGTCTATTCAAACAGATAAAGTGCTGGTTATAACCATTCCTTTCCACTACTTGAACCGTTCATCTATGATATCATGATTTCATTGATGTTCGGTGAACACAGGAAGCACGACTGTGTTCACCCGATAAGCAGTATGTGGTTGAAAGAATGAAAATTGCTTCGAGAGGAGAAGCCGTTGAGAGGTTCTGTCGTTTAGACAGACAGAGTGAGTCATTCGACTCTCAGCTGTGGCGGGTGAAGGTCAACAGGTTCGGGAAACCGGTGGAATCGCCAATAGCAACCGCCGTCATTCCCACAGGCGAAGCAAAATAGCGAGATATCTGCGCGAGGAAGCAGGACAGACAAATGGCAGGGAGAGGGAGATAGACGAAATCTTAAATGAATCTTTAATCAGGTCAGGGAATTCCGTTGTTGACTGTCCATCTATCATCTATGAAAACATTGTCCGAATTGCAAGTCTGTAGACCGATTGTCAACCTGTAGATCGCAAACAGATGAGAAAAGGAAGTGAGAGACACCGATCTGAATGTCCTGGCTGAAGTTTGACTTAAAACATGATGAGGAATGAGTGAAAAATATGTGTTTATCAATTCACCGCTTCTGGAGACAGTTTCTGAGGGATTTCCGGTTCGAATGGCCGCGAAATGTCAGTTTCAAACTTCTACGATCCTACGCAAAATTATCGCCATCTTTTGTCTTGCAAAGCTACTGAATGTCAAATAATTATGACCAGAAACAATCCCAAACATTGACACATTACGGTTGACGGCAGAAATGACCTACCTTTAAGGGATTACGCACCGTTGTAACAACGACAATTTGTAAAATAATATTAGTAAAAGCAAACTCAAATTCTAGCAAATGAATAACCATTAATCATCTGATTTCCAAATATCAGCTATAGATTACTATCTTCCTTAACAGCAGCATTATTTGATTTTGCTTTCTACGAATGATAGTTCGCTGCAATGAGATGGATGATCGATTTAGTTCATAATACGCAACAGCTCAGACAACTGCCCTATCAATAAGATATGCAAAGAACAGTTTAATGGATAATGGATGTTAACAGAGAAATGCAACAAATTATCTTTAATAAATTTGAAGTCTCCTTCTATGCAGCATTACAATTTATCTTTGGTTGACCATCTTAAACTTTCTAAGCCTCAACAATACTCCTTTTCCTTAATAGTGCGTACATGTATGATGTATATGCTACCTTTCCACACTATTAAATTACATCAGTAAAAGTTATGTAAGTGTTCCTTAACTGCTGTTATTTTCTTTCTTTACTCATCAATCAGTTGGTGAAGTCGGCGTATAGCTTTGCTATATTCAATATCTGCATCAACCAGGTATACCGTTTGAATTTTTGAATATTCGTCTGTCTGAAGTTGCTCATCATCAACAAGAAATGAATTTATCGGCTTGCACAGAACTCTCAGATAACGCGGACGCTTATCTTTACATTCTAATTTCTATGAACAACAATGAATAAACCCTGTTGCAATTAAACCGATATAATTGATCATACAATTCGCGGTTATGATCACACCCTTTGAAAATGAAAATGATTGATTACAAAGGTGGATGATGTGGACGATATAAAAAAAATAAGAAATTAAAATGTCAGGAACAGATGGCTGGCATGTGACAGCTATCATCATGTTTATCACTGTTGTTGATAGATGCATGTAAGAAGACATCAGTGGTGATTGTCTCGAGAAATTCGAGATTGACAATATCACGGTCATTTTCTGATATGTCAACAGATTATCACCATCATCACACTGTTTCGAATGTTTGTAGATAGATAATTCTGAGCGATTAATACGTTATGCTATTCTCGTGGGTAATATGCGTGTAATGATGCCATCTATGCTAAATTGTAAAACTCTGTTACACGTCAATAAATTAATTGTCAGTCATTTAAGACAAATAATTTTGCTAGAGATTTTACCATTATAACTCAATTTTTTCAGAATCATTTCTACCACTATTTTTGGGGCACTTTTTTTATCTGACATCCGCTTAACAAAATTGTAAATTCTACTCTAAGAATTCGATTGCTTGTTTACCATATGGATAGGGTTCAATTGGGACAGGTGACAGAGGAGTCCAGGCAAGGTCTAGTACCATCTATCATCTATAGATGTCACCTTTAAATGTGTCATCATAGGTTGAGACATTTGAAAGAATCCATATAAAATTAGTGGACATGAATAGGGCCTAATAATACAGATGGCATGACGAAACAAACAAAGTTGCAGAATATGAGGCCCTGAAGTTATGCGACAAAAATTGGTAGGGATTATGGAAGGTCGAAGGTCTAAGCAACCGATTTGCATTTATCAATAACCGAAATTTCTGTTGTTCACAAAAGCGACACCATTCACTAGCTTCTACTTTGATTGAAATCAGTTCTGTAGAAAGAAATCATCTGACCTTTCTCAAATGGTGGGCAATAAAGTGAACCTAAAATGCTATTGGATCTGGGTTTTTCACTGTAGATACCATTCGACAATGGAATCTATCTGAAGACAAAGCACGATGCTCCAAAATCACTTTTACCTCAAAAAAGTTGTCTGTTGAATCTGAAAGTTGTTTCCAGACCAAACTTTTACGGAGAATCCGAATTTCGCATTTTAAAAATTATTTATCGAGCTCATCAAAAGACATTTGCGATTTATTGACTGGAATCGATCTGATTGATTAGTAGTGATTGAATTTTGCTAGGATGGCCTTTAAAATTCATAAAGCCACTTTTCTGGATCAAAATCTTTCGTAGAAAACGATTTTAATGCTTAAAAGTTCATTCAATACCTTGTTTTGATGTTATAGATGATCAGTATCGATGTGATTGATTTACGCTGGGATTGCAGTTCAAGTTCATGAAGCAATTTTTTGCGTAGAACACGAAATGAACACTTATGTCATGGGATGCATTGTTTTTGTTGATCTGGTGTTGTATGAATGTCTTCCAATTTCATTTTGATCAAACAGATTCAGCTGGCGAGAAAATTTTCCTTTCTCATAATCGCATAACACCAGTCGGCATGTGTCGCACAAAACTTTGGGTAGCCTATGATCTTCTGGGTCAAATCCGTTACATGCGAATTCGGCTATTAATCTCAAGAACCTGTCTGTGATTGATCTACTCTTTTGCATTTGAGCATTTGGTGAAACCAATAACGCATACTCTCTCTGCAGGCATTCCCTGTGGCTACACGGATTTCTGAAATACGCCATGACTTCTATTCATGAATGTAATGGAATGAAACAACTGTAATAATGCGCAGCAGTGCGATGATTAAGTACTGCTCTCTCGTCTTTTGACCAAGATCAATCTGTAAACAATAACCTGATCGCGACCTTTGCTGCGACCTACATATTGGACATGATTGCATTAATTGCTCTGCTATCTGCAGATGTAACGCGATTGATATGATCTCAAGATCAAGGAGCACTTAATTAGTCAAAATGTTTCTGTTCAGTTCTGATAGCAAGTTTAGAATATCATAGTCATAATCAATCAAAATCAATCAATCAGAAGATGATCCTCGACAAACTGTTTTCAATACCTGATTATGATGTATGTGAACGCTTTGTGTGCCTACGTAATTACATTCAGAAAGTATATAAAGCTCAAGAGTAGAGTTGGCCTATTCATGACAAATCAATCATTGCCTATACATGACATCAGGTTGATACTGATCAATAATCATCTACAAGATGCAGACAATGCATCCCATGACATAAGTGTTCATTTCGTGTTCTACGCAAAAAATTGCTTCATGAACTTGAACTGCAATCCCAGCGTAAATCAATCACATCGATACTGATCATCTATAACATCAAAACAAGGTATTGAATGAACTTTTAAGCATTAAAATCGTTTTCTACGAAAGATTTTGATCCAGAAAAGTGGCTTTATGAATTTTAAAGGCCATCCTAGCAAAATTCAATCACTACTAATCAATCAGATCGATTCCAGTCAATAAATCGCAAATGTCTTTTGATGAGCTCGATAAATAATTTTTAAAATGCGAAATTCGGATTCTCCGTAAAAGTTTGGTCTGGAAACAACTTTCAGATTCAACAGACAACTTTTTTGAGGTAAAAGTGATTTTGGAGCATCGTGCTTTGTCTTCAGATAGATTCCATTGTCCAATGGTATCTACAGTGAAAAACCCAGATCCAAGAGCAATAGAATTTTGTAAGTCATCGCGCTGTGGTCTTGAGGAGATGGTGAAATGATTACCAGCATTTTAGGTTCATTTTATTGCCCACCATTTCAGAAATGTCAGATGATTTCTTTCTACAGAACTGATTTCAATCAAAGTAGAAACTATCTGATACCACTGATTTATATACAGTAATATAGATATAGCAGTAATATAAATACTACACTATCTATATTACTGATTTAGAAACTTGCTTCATAATTATTTTTAAAATGCGAAATTCAGATTCTACCGTGATAGTACCGTGATAGTCAACTCAAAAACAACTGTGGAGTTCAAGACGAAGAGTGACAGGTAATTCGTTCACATGAAAATTTGTTATAGTTTTGTCTACTTGTAACGGTATGCATTTAGTATACTAGCGAAACAATTCCAGTTCAGTCATAATAATCAAATTTGAGAGAGCACGGCAACCATAGATGTTTGGTGTAAAGTGAAAAGGCTTTGTTGTAAAACTTTCCAAGGCATTTCACCGCTGTCAACCGGCATGTTCACGGTATTTCACTTCATGTTTTCACAAATATGGTTTTCATACATTCCTTTATTTCGATTCATTGATTATGCTACTATTTCAGATGGTTTATCCTGATCACCTTACGGTGAAAACGAAGAGATACGACGAGCGTGTGGAAGAAATGTTAGTTAGACATTGTAAACATAGGACAATATTTTTCATGTCCTGTGACAAGAACATAGGCGCTACCAGAGATCGGAAACTTCGAGACAGGACCTCCATCTACACGACAATGAACAGTAAATCACTATGAAATATGAGATATTGACGATGTGAAACAGGAACACTGAAACAATGAGCAATCTCAGTACCAAACAGTAATGAAATGAGACAGAAATTCCGTCTACAAAGCCACGATGAAGATGGCTCGTTGGCAATAGAATTCACGAGTTTCGGTGGCATGTGGTAATACCTCCATCCATTGATACATTGAAGACAGTTGATGTGACATACTCAAACCGAACAGAACAGATGTAGAAATTCCTGACGAAGTGAAACGATATCGCCAACATTCAAGATCACAATGCGAAGGAATTAACTTAATGTCTGTTCTGTCTGGTACGATTGCTCTAACACCGGAGTTGGTCACAAGACCGAAACGGAAACCGATAAGCGGATCCTTCAGAACTACAATCAGCATGCGATGTGGCCTTCATCCATCTATATTGATTATTTATTCAAATGTAGCTAATGTAGACTGTGAAAGTAGTTCAGCTACTCCGATACGGTGAAATATAATTTAGCACTTGCATGAAATCATTTTCCATGTTGTAAAACAATAATAGGTAAAGTGCAATCAATGTTTTACATGCTTAGTGTCAGAATCTTTTGCGCTCCAATTACCGGTACAAGTTACCATTACAAACACAAAAGGCGGTGTTATTCTGCTGCTACGCTCTTTCCGAACTGAATATTTATCAAACAAAAAGAATCAAATATCTTTAGATAAAGGGCTGACAGCTTGATTTTGGGATATGAAATATGGATTCGTTAAGCATGGCTGACGAACGGCTTCCACAGATGGTTGACTCTTATGTCATAGCCTACTCCATCGTAGACTCATTCTTAATGCATAAATCACTTCGTCAGATCTTACATAATGGTACATTAAAATTTAACAATAAAAAGTCAGAAGCTGCTTGATGCTATGAATGCATTGACTAATTATTTAGATAGTATAGTCAGTGTCAACGGTAAAAAGGACTTTCTCGGTTCACTTACAAATGCTTGTGATTGATGACTTACATGAGACATATGAACACAGGCATTTGATAACTTAAAAGTCATTATAGGCAATATACACTGTACATGGGGAAAATGAAAGTGGGAGAATCAGAGGAATTATTTTTTATCTTCTCCTTCTTCTCGGGGGGCGGGGGCTGTTTTCCTGGTTTATTGTCTTGCATTCCGAATAGTTGCAGAAATATAAACCACTTTAATCGGCTTTACTCTTGATGCTGACCGAGACTGTCCAAATATCAGATGCAATACATTCTACAATTATAACCTTATCAGTCTTAGGCATGTTAGCTCATAATCTAAGAGAAAAATGTTGCTCTGATGTACTTACTTGCAGTTGCTCTTCTGCTATATTTGATTTCGAACTGACCAGGTGCTGAGACTATCATCATTGCCCGTAAACATCACTTTGCACTCTACCGTAATTTTAATCTTCGTTAAGAACAGGCACATCTTCAAAGAACTTTGCATCCTAGAATTTCATAATGACACGAGCACAACACACCATAATAAGCCCATTTTTTAGATCATGAACACGATCACGATCACTACAACACAAGCACTATTGTGTTCACACACCCCTAATGTCAAGTAGTTATCGACAATAACATATGAAACGCGCATAACAACTAACATGAGAAACGGTGTACACTTTTTGTGACTATACGGCGTCTTCATGTGACTATGTATAATTGAATCACATCAAAGGCTGCCTATTTTAATACACGAAGTCGGTTAGGGCATGTGTATCTGAGAAAGGAATCGAATGCCTGTTGGCTATTTGTTGATGCGTTGGTCCAATTCAACGAAGAATAGCTTATGTGTGAATACTACAGACAACATGGTGCAGACTAATTCATCATGTTCATTGCTAGTCCTTTCTTTGTTGGTCACCATTGTTGAGACAACAGTAACCACTGCTTAGCGTATGTCGCAGCATGTGGTCGCGAGCATTCATAATTAAGTTATGCTTGGATTAAACGCATGGTTCCAAAGACAGAAACATTTGATGTACCTAGAAATGTGCACTAAAATCGGCAACCTTTCCATATGAAGCTGCGATATTCCTATAACAAATCCTAGCTATTTCACACAACACTTTTTGGAATCTGACGTTATATTCAAATCAAAATGCAGTAAATCCATGGGATACAAAAAACGAAGTTCTTATACCCACACTACTAGAATTAAACATTTATCGTAATTAAGAAAGTCCTTAGAAGCATAATTGACACACAACCTTGCAAAAAATTATCCTATGGCTTGCCGTTTGGAGGCAAGTGGCACGTTCCTACTGGCAGCAGACATTAGATGTCCGTAACTTGTAAAGCTTTCCCAGGGCTATCTGTGAGCTAAACGTGACGGGATTGTGTGGGAGGAGATTCCCACTGGTGCATTTTTTGATACAATTGGGTGGAAGTCAGCTTGCCTGGTTGTATGCGCTGTGTTGATGTCATGGATATGGAGGGGACCCTCTGACCATTACTGACCCATAGTGGATTAGCTAGAAAATTGAATAACAGGATACACGTGGCTTGACCAACGTCAAATAGCTAACAACAACTTTAACATGAGGCCTATGGAATTCAATAATTAAGTACATCAAAATTCATTGATTAAATGGTGTCAACATCGTCTTCCATAATTAGTCAATGATCAATACCAGAACTATGCTTCACAATTTCCTGTCCATTGATATTACTATAATATTTACGAATCCCAAGGCAACGAATTTTTGCGAGAAAAATCGGAAATTCATACAGGAACGAAATATTATACATCTAGTGACAGCACTGGAGTGGTCATGGGATTCATGAGTAATACTTCTTTGGAAATTAGGAAAATGAATGCGATCAAGTTCTTAAATAAGAATCCACAAATGCGCCATTCAATGCGCACTCGCGGCGAACTATATTCAATATCAGTACATAAACTAGAACATTCGTCATCATATGACCGTCAATTTCATTTCAAATATAATCATCGTTAATCCTCATGAGCTGAATCATCCTTATCATAGCGGCTTTGATTGACGATTTAAAGACAAATGTCAAATATTACGTGAATTATCAACCGACATTGACAGTATGACGTCAACAGTATAGACATCCAGTGACAGCTGTAGCATGAAACATCGAAACTCCGTGGATTTTGAGGTCAGCCTTGAAACACATTAAGAAGAATCAGTGCATTTTTACAGAACATTAGGAGCCTGAAATAATCCAGCTAGTTTAGCTACGTGTAGACTAAAACGATCTACCGGCATTTTTTAAAATCGAAGTTGTAGGGAAGAGGACGAAGCTATACACCTAAGGTCTCCCTCAGCAGAAGATTAGAGGCAAAGCAGCAGAAAATGGAGGAAAGAAAAGTGGAGATGATAGCGCAATATAACTACATAACTAAGACATTTGGTTGACAGTGAAGTTAAAGGATACGCAACTAATTACTGAATATTAAAAGGTGTCAAAAATTGAATAGACAAATTAGAGGATTTAAATGCAAAATAACTAAGGAAGAACCAATAAATGTATGACTCATGAGGATGAAGTGGAAATGACGAAAAAAGAATGTTAAAAGCCAAGGTAACATGCTAGAAATTCGTAACACTAAAGACCCTTCAAATGATCAGCTCTCCATAGAGCTTAGTGGAAGCTTATTGACGACTCTCTTGAATGCTTCAACACTGACAGATGTTGGAAATACCTCCAAAGGAAGCCTATTTTCATGCCAACTGGTACAGTGGTATTATACAGTATGCCGTATGTCTGAACTGAAATTTTATTCGAAGATCCGTACCACTCGTAAATCTTTCACATACTCAGTACAATACCGCATTCAAGTCTTTTTTGAGAGCTATATTATTATAGGAATCGTGGAAACCGTTTGTGAATGGGAGCCTTTTCAAAAAGTATCGGCCTACAGCAAACAAGAATTTTTATCAGAAATCTGTCTCCTACTTCATTCAAGTATTTTAAGAGTTGTTTCTATGCAGATCGTGGGAACCGCTTGATATCGTACAGTTTTTCAAAATGGCTGCCGCAGAGCACGGAAAATTAAAATTTGAAATGTTGGTTATATTATAAGTTCTCTACCGTTCGCAGTTATTTCAAAACCCTATTCCATCAATTCATTCAAGTGATGTAGGACGATTTGAAAGTAATCATTAGAACTGTTTTAATTTTTAAAAGACCAACGACAACTAAATGGTATCTAAAAATGTGGAGAATTATGGTATCTTCTGAAATGATCACGGGCATTGCTATAAACAGCATTTTCAAATGGCTGCCAGTGGTCACACTTGATCAATGGATATAATAGCTAAGGAAAATCTGTGTAGTCCAAAGCACTTTAGTGGTGAGCATAACTTTCAAAATTACCTTTCCTTAAACCATTTTATAATTACCCGGCATGTCTTTTGCGCTATATGGTGACGTCTATTAAAATGAATGAATCATCAAACGGTTTCAGGTAACTCCGCTCTCACTCGAACTACAATACCACACATGGTCAGATTGTCAGTGTACAAAGTCTGCCCACTCTTTGCTCTGTAAGTATGGTCACAAGTTAGAGAAAGGAAAGATAAAAGAAAGCGAAGTATAGGGTTCAGCAATTATTATTGTCGTCCTCAGTTCACGATTTCAACTGAAAAACACCACTGATCATTCTATCTTCCTTTGCATGAAGATTCAATCTTCTGTCGGGTGAAGCCCAATGCTTTTAACTTATGTCTTTTCTGTTTTCCAGCAGAACACTCAACAATTAGGAATGACTAAGATAACTGAAACTCAGCAGCAGGAAAATGATTCTAAAGCCAGGAGTTTATTCAACTAGAGCAGAATGTTTCCGGTAATCAGTTTGTCTATATGGAATCCATACGTCTATCTATACACTTCAGAAAAATCCTCACTGCAATCCGCTCAATAATTTAAAAGCCACCAGTGACCGGTTTTCCGTCTGTCAACTTGTAAAGACGTTGACCAACGGTCAATCCTCACCACTTGATCAGAAGGGACGGAAACCCTAGCCTAAGACAAAAATCCATTAATGTTGATAGCTGGATTACGATAATCCGCGTGTCTCATGCTATAAGTGATTCATTCATGATGCTGATTCGTATCTATTTGAATTAGCATTTTTAACGACATTCACATGTAAGTGTTCCATTAAACATGTATATCGGCAATTTACCCATAATCACGAAAATCATGAGCGACTTTGGTTTCATCCAGACATTGATGTTTTAGAAATTTCTTTGGAGGTCACATAATTTGTCAAATGAACGAAAAAAAAATTATGCATCAATCATGTTCGCATTTAGTGACTGACTAAGTAAGTACAAACGTGGTATTCTTATCCGAATCATCAGACCGAAAGGAGAACGAATTAGTGTCGAAGTTAAACCCTAATTCTGATTTATGAAGTTATCTGATATGTAAGCTGTCTCAACAAATTTTATTCAACACTTCCCACGAGGAGAGGGCTATGTTACGGTGAACGCGAACAGATGTTCAGAAAGGGTCTTATTATATTGATATCGGATTGACACTGGCTTCAAGTATAGAAGCTGATAAATTCTCATGTTTGATACGGAATCTGTAATTGCAGTAAACTTCACCACGTCATGAAAATCTTTTGCTTCGAGATTCTATCAGATCAACAGGTTAGATCAACTTTTTTACACGCCAAAGATCTGTCCATTTTGTGAATTTTCTCAGTGAGCCAGTGGTTACCACAAAATGATGTGAAGCTAAGTGAAGAAAACTCTACCGCAATCATATTCTGCAACTTCAAAACGGAAGCTGCGTTTCCCTGTTCAATAGAAATTGGATCTGAGAATGCAAACTTCTCTAACGTGGTGAAATATCTCGAAGTAATTCTTGATGAAACATTCACAATGGAGCAGCAAATCAAAGTAATCTGCATTTTGAAGTTTGAAAATAAGTTCTGTGAGACATTATCTATCGACTTCCGCTGCACACCGCTTAATTAACTCGTTTGTGTTGAAGAGGCCTTGATTATTCATTTTTTCGTAAGACCAAGTGCAGAAGAATGCAATTATTTTATATGCTAGATTAATTGCGGCCTCATCTTAGGTTACCATCAGAAGCAGTCTTTAAACGTGCTTTGAAGAGACATTTACTTTCACTGACTTCAAGATCACATTTGCCTTGTATAATTTTTATATTGATTTGCTGCGTTCTGATCCTTTTGGAGAGAGCGCTATGCAAAATAAATACTTCTCATTTGCGCTTTTTACTTAAATTATTACATTGACGACCTTAAACTGCTTGGGGAGTTTTTGCCACTTTTTTTGCTGAAGAATCGATATGATCTCCCGTCGTCTGGTCAATTGCGTAGATTTATTTTAACTATTTCGATCTCCAAATGAATGTACTTTCAAATATTGAAAACAAACGTGAACAAATGAATAGTCTGGCTTGTTTCTGGCTCATTGTAGTAAAGCTCAAACAATGCACACCAATGTAAATACCATCAGTATATTTCTCCTGATGACCACGGAACAGACTGTGGCTCAATTGCGAAATTTCAGTGAGAAATTCATCTTTGTGTTTCATTCAACCTTCCAAGAATTTTTAAAATGGAGGAGCTACATGATATTCCTACAAAAGATCTGTCGGCATTGTCTTGTACAGACCCGCGCTCACATTCTGAGAAACACAATTCAATCCCGAAGTACACAGAAACATCCATCCACACTGTACACCTGTGAGTATCTTACATAACCGGAATATATTGATCGAAAGATGGCAAAATTAAACTTGACTGCAATTGAGGAAAGTTTTCTACTTGCCTTTCTTATCACAGTGTTAAAATAAGAGAGAGAAAAATGTTTTGAACACAAGTGAAAGCAGGAAGAACTGTTCGTATTTAGAAAATAATTCATGACATTTACAGTCGTAGTATCGGAGTTTATACAAAACCAGAACATCTGGAGACACACCGACTGCAGTTCAGAAGTGAAAACGGAGAATCATAAAATCCGAGATGAAATGGAAGTAATTTCATGATTTGTAGAGGAGAAAGTGATTCTCATTGGAATGTCAGCGCATGTTGCCGCTTAATGACGCAATCAATCTACGAACCTTTACTGATTTATGTTCTCCAATACTTTCATCCTAGCTACGCGACAAACCGCAACTGCATGAGATGACATATTTTATGTCGAAATTCTCATTTTGACTTGACACATAGTTCAGGCCTGTGGAGTTTTGAAAAGGGAACGAGTTCTTGCTGAGTGTCCAGTGAGAGGTCCATTATAGTAACCATTAAATTCATTATGAAGGAAATTCAATTTAACGTTAACATGATAATGGAGAAGATTGAGTGAGAGAAGAGTCCGAGAGTCAATAAATTCCATGTCATGAAATGAACGGATAAATTTACTCACCAAGTCGTAACTCTCCGAAATTCCCGCTTCCAATCTTCTTGCCTACACGGTAGTTCGGGCCGACCATTAGGACGCTGGACGGTGGGCGTGCAATGCCTTCCGGCATCGGGGCAGTGGGGTTCGTGTGACCTCCCATTCCTCCACGTTGGTGGATATTGAGGGCCGGAACCAAGCGGGCATCTTCACTACCGACACCTCTACCACGATGATAGTTCATTCACCTCTGGAATGACAAAGGTGACCGTTAGGAAAGGATAGTACAGTGAGAGATTCAGCAACGACGGAATGCAATCAAATCAATCACAAAGTAATCATCACAATAGGAATTGAAATGCATGTGAAGAGGAACGAAGTTCTCGGAGGGATGAAACTCTAGGTATCTTGTAGGCAGCGCTTCGGAGTTCTAAAATTGTGAATGAAGTCCAACTTAAAGCTTTGAAGATTGATAGGAATAATACTACGACGTAATAAAGTGGATATGTCATCTGAACAACGACGAGTGTTGAGGGCGCTAGACGCCGAACACCTGTCTTCCTGACAGGTTTAACTTTTACTTTATTACGTCGGTCCATAAATTGAAAAAGGTGATTTTTGATTTTTTTCTCACTGAAAAAATTCTCTGAATTTCTCCCTCGCTTTCTCTGAAAAGATGATCTTCCGTCACTTGCTCGACTACATAATACTGCGTCTTTCAAAAATTGATTGGACTAATACTACGGGATTCGAAAATTGAAAGGATTAAAATTGCGGGCTAAACACGCGCTTTGGGAACCTAAATGTTCAGGCACACAGCCTGTCTATATCTTGCGCTAGTAAAGTGCATTTTGGACAGGCTCTTGCTCCATCTTGCTCGATTAATCGTTTATATATCGTGTAGTTTCTACTGTGTATATAATCCAATTTACTCGAAACACGTTACCATGTATCAACACTGACTCATGCGAATTAATTGCATCAGTGATCAAATGAGTATTTTTACATCATCACTTGTGAGCTACACAGTTCACAAATGTTGATTATCATTAATTATAGTCATGATAACCCCACTGAAGCCTTTCCGCATTCATTGATTATCATGGACCCGATGAACCCAACAAAATCAATTCATCAGGTGAGAAAAAATGAACTGCTTCGACTCATATTTTAATGGAGAATATTTGCATATAAACATGGACAAAGACAATTTATAAATTAAAAGACCGCAAACATTTCGGGTTTGGGCTAAGGTGTGACCATGCTGTTTCGGATAGGATTGAAACATAATTCAATCCAAATGAGCATATCTAACCAAATATTTATCGGTGACAAATAGCATCATCGAAGCATTGTTCTCATAAACATTACTCCACTCGTTTAACATGTCTAAACCCTTGTTTAGGCAACACACGCATTTCATCAGTCGGAATAGGCGAATATCATACATATCCTTGTCCATCGCTGAATATTCTTCAATGACAGGTGTTGCAGGTCTCACGAATACTCAACTGCATCTAAGTACCGAGATGAATGAGATTAGAACTCGTTATCCGAACTGATCAATTAGGATCAGTGTTTTACATTTTACATGACAAAGTCAAGAGCGAAACGTCGCTTGGTGTGTTTCCTTCGATGTTAATAAAATTTACTCTCGGTGGCACAATACTATACCTGAATATTATTAATACATTGACTACCATTAATAACCTAAGTCACGAAGTTTAGTTCTCGATTTCCTTCAAGTTCTAAAAGTCGATGCATAATCTTAAGGTTGAGAAAAAACAAAAATTAATTTTCAACTTTAACCTCATGATATCCCCACGGGGCTTCAGGTGATTATCTGGTCAGATTGTGTTGGAGCCTTGAGATACTTTCAGTCACACCCTTTCCTGTCGACTTGCAGTGACAGTCTCGAGGAGGATCGCCGACACGTCTGAAGGTCGCAAAAGTTAAACCACTTGTCACTGTGCTGCGAAGATAACACACAAGACAATGTCGTCATCACAAATATCACAAGTTAAGTGGAACATGTTCCTGTCTAATGGATGAAAATGGATCCCAAGACAAGTTGATCAACAACACCCACAATAAAAAGAGTCTGCAAAAACGCAAAATTAAAATTTTGTCGCGGCATTGATTTGAATGTGTCTGCTTGAGCAACAGGGGCTATCAAAAATTAATTGCATTGTAAATGATTGGCTGCAATTAGCTGATTGCCGCTATCAAAAAATCACAATCTTGATGTCATGCATTTATTGCAATTGATTGTGTCGTCGAACAGTTGCAAATAATTGATTGGTTTTATGAACTAATAAATAATCAATATTTTAATTATATATCAATATTATTATAATAATTTTAAGACTGCATAAATTAATTGATTGGCTGATTTGTGTTGCAATGGGGGAGGTATTTAATTGATTGATTTACTTGCAATGCCGTCACCACTCATCATGATAGGAAAAGCATCTTACCTTCAGTGATTATTAAGAAAGTAATCTATCTGAACATATTTCATTCACAAACTGACCACTTTCAGAATTTCAATGAGGAACAATTCAGTGCATAACATGATATCATCTCTATATTACACTACTTATGTGATAACATTTAAAACTGTATTCTATGAATTCTTAATTTCATGAATTTTATGATTCTTTTTAAAACTCTATCTTGTCAGCCGCACCAGCGGACGCAGCTCAGTTAGTATAGCAGAGGTCTTGTCGCAGCTCAGTTAGTATAGCAGAGGTCTTGTTAACCTGGGTCGTAGGTTCGATTCCTGCCAGACGCAAATCTTTTGCATGGCAATTTGACCTATCGTCTATTTCATTTCATTCTATTGTTGAATGCTCTGTTATAGGCACGTGTGACTATTCATTCAATTGTTTCAATAACTATCACTAACATTATGAAGCATAAACTTAAGCCTGTAATATATTTATTAACATTTACGTCCAATTACGAAAATAGTTACAAATATTACAAATTACAAATACATTTTAATTACAATTAATTGATTGATTACCCATCCGCAATTGAAATTGAGTTTTGATAACCCTGCTATGCACCCCATTGATGACTAAAAACTCCAGATGTCGGATGATTGCATTTCACTTCACGGGTGCATAAGACTGAGTCAACAGTTTGCGACGATACCAAGTCCTTTAGAGACATGGATTTGTGCATCCCATAGGTTCTGTTTTTATAAAGTTGAAATGTGTCTTAAACATGCTTGAGAGATAGCTGTTTTCTACAGTTGAAGATCTTCATGAGAGTAGTATCTAACTCGCCAACGAAAGTTTTATGACCTAGCTGATATCTGCGGAGTTTTTCCTCTGTAAATTGCAAGCTGGTCCATTATCGCTCTACATGCATATCGCAGAAATGTTATTTATCCATGTAGGAAATAAAAATGAAAGTGACGCATAATCATAAAATGAAGAAATAACAGTGGCAACCAACTATGGAAGCATTGAAAGCTAGGCAAAAGTCGGAAACACATCTTTGCTATCAAAATAAAAAACGAAACGGCAATTATGCCACACTGCTTGACCTAGTCATAAAGAAAAGGCGAAGCTTCACATGTAATTAAATCAACTTCTTTAACTTTGAAATGTTTTCCTTTGCTACCCGTTAGCCACGAAAATAGTTACTTGCAATACTAAAAGGCTTGCAATACTGCCGCTGTCTCGCAACTGTGGTACAAATGACCGAAAACTCGATCGCAAACCACTACCAGACAGGCATTCAGCAAGTAACCCATTTCAAAACTGGCATGGGTGGTGCAATGCGGTCACGACCGGGGAAATTACGTCATTACGTTCTTATCACGTGACTCATCAAACTGTCATACGACCACAGCATATGCGATTTACAGTTAAACAACAGGTTGGAAGTCTGCCATGTAGTAGAGACATTCGCCGGTCATTTCTATCCATTGTGATTCTATCATATTGACTCAATATCTGCACACCTCCTCTTGCATAACACTCTGTAATCTGACGATGAAATGCATGATGTAAAAATTATGTAGTATTCAATGAACGCTTTCTTAAATAAATGCGCCATTAATTTGATTCAGGAATTTAAATACTTGCAACTCAATTACAAATGACAACGTCGAATGATTTGAATTAACTTTCAATGCACAGAAAAGCATCTCTATACATTTTCCACGCAAGCACTCATGAATAAGCCAATTGGGAATCGAACGTTTCATCATAAATCGCTTTTGTTTTTGAGAGGAAATTCAATTATCAGAACATCAGAACACAACAAAAAAAGCACCAGAAAGCGACTATCAAAATGTACAGCGACAGAACTTCATATATTCGAATTGTCTCTACACTAGTGCAAACAATATAGTGAAACTAGAAATCACTCATGCTGTTTAGATCTGATATTTACAGGTGCATCGATTGATGTGTGAGATAGCTTCCTCAAACAGTATAGTTTGACACGGTGATCAAAATACAAAAAGTGCTGCGAAACAATAGACTAAAATACAAACGAATGGAGAATTTTCGCAAACTGGTCAGACACACAATAACAAATGCATGAAGATTGTGGGAGATGACGAATCACATCGATTAATGCAGAACAATGACGTGACGCCTTCAGATATGCTTGCAAGAAGTGCATCAAAAATCAGCCTTTGACGCCGATGAGTCTATCTGCCGCAACAACGCACGTATTGAAACAATTAATACTGCGCCAAAGTGTGATAAAATGCTTCATTGCAAATTCCTCCTCTTGATTACTGTGGAGTACAAATGGTTAAAGACAATTTGCTCAATATGTTTCAGCAGTTTCTTTTTGATGTTTGGTTCTTTGCCGTAAGCTGCAGGACTGTTTCGTGGCTCCATACATGACCCTGCTTAGAGATTTAGGCACATACTGCTATGTCCTATACTACATTCTAAAGCCGATACCAATATTTAAGACTTGACTGCGTTTTAATGGTTAAATTCCTGCATCTTACTGAGATCTGGTGAGTATCATTTCATAGCTTGCTAAAATCATTAAATTCACCTTTAAATGTGCAGTGCGTTAACTATGTTCGATGTTTAGCAAATAATAGTAGAGGGCTCTACATTCAAAGGAAAGGCGATGAAGTGTAGACAGGTGCAGGCTTTGTCAAAGTTTTAAAACAGACGTTAAGGCGTTCACGAAGTGAATTCTTCAAGAAAAAACTTAGATTGTTAGAAAACTCAAATATTCCCATCAAAATAATTTGAGACGTGCGCACATATTCTACCAATTTTCCTTGTAGTACGCAAATGCTCCTTCGAAATTTTAAGCCAATTTGCTTGTAAATTCACACATCTACAGTCAAACTGAATATGCGCTCACAAATGAAAGGATGCCAAACAATTTCTGTTTAGAGTCGTGAAAGAATAATATTCAGGAGTAAAGAATTCTTCTTGATTAGCTGATTATCATAGGGAACAGTGGATATCCTCAGCAAAAAAATCCATTCTGGGCTAAATTATTTGGAGTTATGCCTGTTTGAGGATACTATTAAGTCACATCTAAATGTTGATATCGATTATAACTATATCAATATTATACTCAAGTTTAGAGCATTAACCACAGCTTAGAAGTTGTCACCTGCATTTACGGAAATCGTTAGAGGTATGAAGAACGTTGATGTGAGCTATGCAGTGATTCACGGGTAGAAAATTTGCATCATTTCATGATTGAATGTTCAAGATATCAGAAATTACGACAGGAACTAGCACCGATGTTATGCCACTGCGAAAGTACAACGAGTTTTACAAGTTGATGAACACGCATATTCCAAATAATCTTAAAAATATTGGTAAATTACTTCAAAAAGCTAAAGAGTTGCGACAGTCTACTACTGAGAACACAAACTGAATGACATTTAGAAGCAATTTTTTTCTCCTCTCCTTCCTCAACACGATTTTCTTTGTTGCTGAAATTGACCGCACGCTTGAACTGTACTATTTGATGTCTGAGTTTTCATAATTGTGTTTGAAACACGAATGTTTTTGTTCACATGCATGTTCTCCATCTTTTTCCATGTTTTCCAAAGTATTTGGAAATAAACATTTTTTGACTTATTGACTTTACTACACTACTGCGAATTCATGAGAATGCTTGGAAAATTCTTAACTCTGTTCTCATCATTTCAAAAACCACGTTTCTTTAAGCCGCAGTTGAACTTTTTCCTTTTTTCACCTCCTAAAATCCACAGCCTCTCACGCCATCCATACCGTCTGTTTCAAATATTTGCAGATTTTCTCTTTCACATCACACCAACAATTTCTGCTGGCTGAGAAGCATCTTTCTTCCTTCGTTTTATTGCTCTGCCACTCAACAGTTACATACACAAAATGCGCCTATTTTTCTTAATTTTTCTCCCTCAGCGCTTGACAATTATCAACTTTCTCCACATAACAATTCTCACAATTTCATCCCCTCAAGCCTCTACCAGTCCCACAAACAACTTTCATTCTCTTCTTCATCCCAGGTGGCGCCATAACTCGACCTCAAGAGGCGCACCGTACTGCAAGTGGCAAACGGCAGATCCATTTTCCACTCTCAATGGAGATCGTAATGGCGATGACATCAATTCACTTCAACATGCCACACAATAACATCTAACTATGATTTCTGAGTCGTCATCCGTTCCCATACCAAACTCTACTATCCTAAACGTTTTTCCGAACATATCAATGATGTCGAATTGAGAATTATGAGGACAAAGTTGCCACAGAACACAAATCATCTCATTTCAGTTGGATTGGAGTCTTCCGAATGAGTATAACCGGAATATATGAAAGCTGGATGTGTGTGCATCATCTTAATGTATGACAAATCAAAGGTCAAAACGCAGAGATTCAGTGAAATGGGAAAGTGGGACAATCACATGAACAAAATTCATCCTTTTATCTCCGAGTCGAGCTCGTATTCCATCATCGATAAAAACAACATGTATCCACGACTACCGTTTGTCTCATTCGAATTGACCGCGTGATTATAGTGCAAGTCTATCATAATTCATTATTCAGTTATTTTTAGCAGTGGGAAATGACATGTAATTGGTAGTTGGAATGTTTGCCTGTATCGTTGAGTTTTTGTGATCTCGCAATTCATGTGAATATTGAAATTAATAAAAAATGCTGCATTCCATTGCCTCCTTTCCCATGTAGTCCACCCTTTGTTATAATTCGACACACAGCAAGTTCAATGAAGCAGTAAAGCTATTCGATCTCGTATTCAAATGTATTCTAGCAAATCTACGATTGATGATGTCCAGCGGCCCCTGGAGCAATGTCTGATCAAAGACTGACTGTCAAACTTCTAAGTTTCTGACATAGCAACTAGACTCTGCAACCTTAAACATCAAGAGATGAGGTGTCAGGGATTGAATAAATGTTTGGAAGAATTTGGACACTTCATACATTTTCAAGGAAAAACAATGCATTATGATGTACCCAATGACTATATCTTACTGCAGAGACATGTGATTGCTAGCTTTGCAGAACAGCTTTCACTTAGAGGACATTTGAAATGACACAGATAACTGACACACGGTAAGCAACTGTTCTGTGCAGCTCTAATGTTCTTGCATACGAAGGTCCAGTCCTTGGGACACATTTTCGTACGACGCAAGTTGCTAGAGCTGATCCTGCTCAAATAATGAAAGCTTAATTGAAAATTGGATCGATTTTTCGTGAAATGATATCCAATTATTCGAGCAGAAGTTTTCCCCTTTTCGCATTTGAAGGCATCAAAATCGCATTTTCTCTATTATTTGCAAGCACGTATTTATGTTTGTAGCGACTTGAAGATTCGATCATTCACATGCTATCAATTGTAAGTGCATTAGTCTATGTATTTGGTCGTGCTGACTGAGGTAAATTTTCATCCTAACTTGAGAAGTCAGAAAGTGGTCAAAGCAGCAATTCTATATCAGAAATGGTTCAAACATGATTATTATGCTCATTCCAGAATGACTTTGAGGCAGAAAAACATTGCTAGATAGCTAGTCATCGTCAGCATAGATATTATTGGCACATTGAAGTCATCTATCATAGTTTACGGACTATTCGGTCCTCTGCATTTGAGAGTAAAATGTCATGAATATGTTTCAAGCATGATATGCAACTACTTCGGGGAATCCAGTTTCTTAACAATTTCCTGGTAAATAACCCACTCATTTCGTAGTTTGTGATTTAGAACAATGCCTGATTAAAACTTTACAGATTCTGTTCATATCATTAAAAATAACTCTATCATTGTGTACTGAATTATACATTTTTACATCGACGACTATTCGGTAAAAACCATCAAATGACAATGAAATACTTCAAGGATCATCAATATCTGATCTTCAACAAGCTCTGTGTTTAAAAGTCCATGAAATCTCGCACTTATTCGTTAGCTCTCGCTAAAAAATCCGGTCCAGTTTCACATGGCAGAAGTAGAACCAAGCGTCGACCATAGCCGACTATAAAGATCCCCTTTGCCAAGTTCCTAGCATGTTCAATTTCATCTGAACATCAATTAACACAGCAGTTTGTAGCATAATTTAAAAATCGTCATGTAAAGAAATACTTTGCAAGATCAGGAATTTGTCGTTGAACCACCAAGTCAGTGCAAACCGCATCTCAAATCGCTACCGTTTCAAAACCGACCAGCTCCGTTCATTTAATCATTGGATTAAGAAACTCAATTTTAAATTAATATAACGTTCTCGCTTTGAGAAATGAAGAACAACACGTAGAAGTTGATGTAGAAGTGAAATATTATTAACTGAGCTCTTTTGACTGAAATTTCCGTTAGTAGGAGCGCTATTATTTAGCATCTGCACCACTACCCTAAGTATCGGATACTAATCTATTGTGTAATATTTGACATTATTTGCAGAGACCTTTTATGATTTAGCGTTAAAATGTCAGTTAGAAACGGCAATACCCAACCCAATGGCTGTGCGATCATCAAATTACTATTATAAGTAACAAGTTTGAATCTGCACTTGTATGAGTCACCTGGTGTTGGTTGGGTTGAATTACCGTTAAAGAATCACATTGGGGCGATCTGCTTTGTTTTCCCTCATTGCCATCAGAGAGCGTATGTCTACATCAACACTGCGTCTTGACCTAAAATGATTAACACGCGAGAGTTCGTCGCCTAACACCGCTAGCATCTACTCAACTAAGAGACAATGGCTTGTCTTACCGGATGTAAAGCACAAATGAGAATTTGTCAATTCTCTTTCTGAATTGCTGAATTGCAATGGCCAAAACTGTGAGGTATGCTGCAAGAATACTTTCATGTTCGCTAATGCTGAGTGATGGAGTCGATCAACCAAGAATTGGGGCAACTATTGATGAATACAAAGTTCAACATGTATCATTTACCCTAAAGAGCACTTCTATATTAAGGATGTACTTACTGTACAGGCGGAAATACCGGCAAATTATCTATTTTTCCGAGGCGGCCGACCGTTGGCCGGTTTCTAAATTAATTATGTCTGGAGGCTAGTGTTTGAAAGCTGAAAAAATCGGCCTGTTTTTCATTACTTATTTCCATTACAGATCTTAGATCAACAGGTATGTTACAACTTGACAAAGGGGAACACCCAGACAGGAGTTAAGTAATGAATGTCCTTACTTCCGCCCTTTCACGAGCTTTCCCGTCCTCGAGCCACTAACCACATTTAAGAGAAATTGCAAAATATCCTATCGTAAAATTTATCGGAATAGAATGAAGGAAAGTTGAAACCAATATAAATACAAAAATATATTTCACGACTCAAATCTACAAATTTCAAGAACACTCTTGAATTCAAGGATGGCTCTTTTATTTTCCAGTAATTCAAGGACACGCGTCCACGCTGCAACATTCATGAAAGTCTGAATGGCACCAATTTTGACGCATCATTAATTAAACATCAATCAAAAATTGAACTTTACTTTTTGCAGATTGACATAGGGAGCATTTTGAAGGAATCGCATAAAAAATGAGCGCTAACCATTAACATGCTTTGCATGCTACCATCGTCAATACGAAAAACCTGTGATGATACATAAAACTTTCTAATATCTATTTCAGGCTTTTAGTTGAAGAGTGATAGTCTGTCCTCAGCCATAGTCATAGCGCATACTTGTCTTAACGTGAAAATTGCACTTAGCAATTTTATCTATCAAGCAAAATTCGCTTCCCAAAATTCATGACAGCAATATTCCTCCAAGACTGATTCATATACATATTCATGGGAGGGAACTCTAGTGGTAAGGTGCGAAATGTAGGTTTGACCCGTCAGGATTGACAATGCTATTTCAAAGTGCAGCACTCGAAGAAAACTTGGGTCCCGTTTCAAGTGCATTTTTGCCGGTATGAATGCGTAAACTGCTGCTCTTCACCAAATCAACTGCAGCATTGTCGTCTCAAATACAAAATGAAACATTGAACGTCTTTATAAACTTACAATACAGATGGATGCTAGTTGCTATATTCAATATGAGTTTATCGCTTTTTGTCTTGAAATCGATAATCCAATTATATTTAATGAGGTCAACATCAATAATAAATCCTAGAAAAACATAAAACACATCGATCATGAGATCCATCGATAAATGTGTAATGTCTCCTAGAGTCCTAACCATGGAAGAGTACATTCCAAGATTCTTTGATAAACATTTTAATGTTGTCCACGATACTTGTTAAAGCCCTTACTTGTTAGTTGACGCTTGCCTCTTTGTTTCATGTCTGTGGGTGCAGATCGCCATTGATTAGAGTGAATTTTCGCTAGATTTTGTTTTCATTGTGCTGTTGATATGGCAGTTGGCATTTGAAGAGGGAAAGCTTCACCTCATTTCGGTAATTCTGCTGTTGGAATGTCAGCGATGAACTTGAAGTGCTAATGTTGCGAATGATCATGTCATGCTGTAGTTGAAATGCTTTACTTAATATGAAACGGATGATTATCCTCTTCATTGGTCTAACCTGTATTATAAGGAGACATGTTAGATCTGACTGATAGAACACATTTAAGCATTCAATGAAAGGTGCGTGTCTGGCACTGTCTCGATCATATTAAGAGACAGAGTCAAGTATCTCATGTTACGGAAGGTCAATAAAGATTGGTAAAATGAAGAAATGCTATGAAATTCTGGAAACATTAAGAACAAATTTTCCATCAAACGCCAATAATTTGCTCCTGTCCAGAATGTATTAACTGGCCAAATTATTTGAATATGCCTAGACAATGTGCGGAGCACATACCAAATACTATGCGCAGTTCCGTTTGCGGTCCGCATCGCGGAAAAGCAAAAGCGGAAGAACGAATCTGCACATTAGGAGGTAAACTCAACCAAATGATGGACGAAATCAGCATACTACGCTGCATCATGCCATAAGAAAATTAGACAGGTGACAGATCAATATTTGTTGATAAAAGTAGCCCATGAAAACTCATAGAACACTTCTCTATCATGTACTTCCTGTCTTCCAGACTTTATCAATCAGCAAGATTCTCACATGTCAGACTTTGCATTAAGTTACAAAACCCAAATCAATTAACATGGTATTGTAAAACTACTGAATGCTATGATATCTAAACAAAGAACTTTTTTGAGCAAAAGTCAGTGATCGAGTGCAATAAAGAAAACCTAACTCAAAACTGAAGATTTGATTTTAGTGATTAAAGCAAACATAGTCAGCCCTTATGGTAAGAGTCACGCATCTTCTCACAATCATGCAATGGGGATGACTTCGGTTCAGCTCAATCCATTGCCCCTCAGTCAGGCTCCAGTGATTTATCCTCAAAGAACGCATCCCAAACGTGTTCTACTGCCGATCGCCTGAGAATTTTATTCGCGACGACGTACTCATACGCCTACCAGTCTGCTTCTATTTCGTCTCTCATCCACTTGAGTCTAGAGAAAAAAGGAAATTTGGCCATCAATAACCATAAATTGACAGCGATGTTCACCTTCCTATTGACGTCGTTTCGAAGTATTGTCAACGAATTTCATTACATACGCAAAGACAGATCGAAATTCATGTATATTATGTTATCAAAGAGTGCGTAGTAGTTTATGAATCCGAAACACATAGGCACATTGGAACCAAGGGGACATAGGAAACTATGAGCGATTTAGAGAAATAAACGGTAAAGCGGGATAAACATTAATATACAGGGGGTATTCGGAACTGCAAAAAATCGGTCGCTTTATCGAGGTGGTTGCTAAGAGGAGTTCCACCCTCAGACAACCGGGGTACTTTATACTACTAAGATAACCAAGGGTGATTTGAAAAATCACCTCTACAATCGAATCAAAATAGCATGCAAATAGAAATTTACATTCGTGTGGTATGTTGATCAAGAAAAGATGAAAGCTGAATGAATTATTGACAATTCCAATTCCAGGTGCACATTTATTAAGGGATGGATGGGCAGACGGATTGAAATGTATTACTCACTAACGCATTATTAAATATCATTAATGTCGCAAGCAGTCTTTAGGCCTCTACTCTAGTTTGGTGATAAATACAGTCGAATTGATGACTATTAATTGAAAACGATCGCACATTCGGCTGCGAGAAAGTCTGCAAGTATAAGGCATTATCCAAAGTTATCTAACATCATTATCTAATGACTAATCTATCTAATATTAGTAAGAACGTCATCCTCTACTAAATTGTTTCTCCAATTTGTATGTTAAATGATGGTAAAAACATCAATGCATTTCATTAAGTCTAAAGAATTAGCTCAACCCGTTTCTAACTCTGCTATAATACTGTGAATTCACTCGGTTATTAGTTAGCAGGTAGCCTAACTCGCAAACAAGGCTGAAAACATTGTCAGTTGACCTTTCCTGAGCTTCCCGAATCATGGACGCTTGCGATTAAAACCAAATGTCGACATTGGAAGACATGACAATTCCAGTATAATAATACATGATTGCTAACAAGATTGAAGCTGGTCGTGCCTGATCGAGAAAGATCCATTGGCGCATCGGATGAAGGCGGTCCGTGCTGTGTGATTACGTGACTAATAGATAAGTTTAGACGGAGGGAGGGGGTTTGCCTTATGAACAAAATGTGATAACGTAAATATGAAGAGTTATCTTACCTAAACAAGGTACCATGTAAGGTTACATGCTGCTTCTCTTCAGTTGCACAATAACTGCAGCAACAACTCAGTGAAGTAAAGGATGGACTGGAGCACCTACTCAAATTTGAAGGTTGCAAATTAATCAATTATTTGACCTGTGTAAAATACAGCAGAATGCAAAAAATAAAAAAAATCTTTCGAAGATTCAACACGTACAATGTTTGATTATTTCATGTTTCGATTTTTATCACTGGTCAAATGACCGATAGCCGAATTTGTCCTAGACATGTCCAGATCTTCCATCCCCCATCGATGCAAATGACCTAATCATATCCTCCTTATCTGAACCTCAATGAGGTCATACGACTGTCTCTTCCATTTCCTCACTGGACGGTAGCCGCATAAATCAAAATTAACCTCCACACATCACAATATTTACGAAATCGAATTTTTGACCATTACAAAACGCCCCACACGGCTAGTCATGAAAGAAACTTCGACTACAACCAAATCTGCTTTATAGGATATCTTACTTTCTCAGCCTGCTTATTACGTAATCACTCGCCTTATCCCTTCACTATCATGTTTCATTTTTGCAAGCAGGTACCTCCCAGTTCGATCCTATTCCAATTCTAATTATAATTTTATGTTGATCCCGTCTTGATTCCTTTCATCCGACTTTTTATAAACTGGTGTCAATATATTTTTGAGAAATACAATCTGCTTTTGTAGAAGCCTCTGTCAGACAAGGAAGTCGACGAAATTTGATAGAACCATTTTGTTAAATCATTGAATCAATATATAAAAATTGCTTGTACTCAGAAGCACATCTACTTTATTCCAAGTGGCTCAGTTACATTTATTCCACTTTCTCTCTTATTTATCTGAGTGCTGAGCAAGAATACTGCAGAGTGTACCCACTTTACGTCTCAATTTTGACCCGACCAGGCTTTGAACCCAAGTCTTCCGTTAAGTAGAGCGAACACTCTACCACAAGACTGCAGCGCCGGTTATGGAGTTTATTATAAAAACCGAGTCAACATGGTGACATTTCTTTAAAAAAAGAAAAGAAAGGCAACTAGAATATTTTATGAATTTTCTAGTGTATCAGTAAGCTTCGCAATCGCAAGCACACATGCATAGTAAAGAACTGAAGTACGCAAGTATACTGAAATGCATTCAATAAGATAATGATAACAACTTCACTAATAACTTCACGGCATAAACTACATGTTAGATACACAGATCTGCAAAATACGAGGCAGAGCCACAGCTCAAAGGGTATCTATCGATACACAAGTGCTTAAAGTTCTTTGCTGCTATGTTTGCTATTCCAGCGGCTAAAATCAGACTGATATCCAACCTCATTTATAACTTGTACCAAAACTACACTATACGTGTGTACATTGTACATTTATATAAGTATACATGTAAGAGGCTATAGAAGATGCGAGTAGCGGAGGTCGCAAGCATCTATTGGTACATGCAGCAAAAAAACAATAGAATTAGCGCATTTATCAAACGAAAATTGAAATCATTTAGAATTTCATTGATGTTTCGGCAAAATGATGCCGATTTCGTTATCTTTACTAATAATCGCACCTCATCTGTTATCAGCCGTAAACACTTCGGAATCCCCTCCATAAATATCTAACATGAGGTTAATAAAAAGGATTATCAATAATTTATTGGAATTAAATTGCTTTTTTAATCAATGAAATGTAACTGGTAGTCAGAACAGCTTTCGATATTTGAATAATGAATTATCAATTGGTTGGCTCATATTAGTGATTGAAAATCAATTCATCTTTGATAATTCTCACTTGTAAAAGGCTAGTGTCAAAATAATGAAAAAGAAATCTTCCACAGGCAGAGAGTAGGATGAGCATAAAAATCACAAAATCATTTGAGTGAAATACATCTAAGTGAACATTAAACACAGAAACTCCATCGATAAAATAGAAAATGCTTTCAGAAAATCAAGCATGAAGAAAGAAACAATGACGTCCATTAGAAATCAAATAATTGTCATCCAAGAATGTCTCCATGTAGGACATCAAAGCATTCCATCTTTTCGGTTACAATAACTGACTTCATCCTACATCTTCGAAACACTGAAAATCTGTTAGTGTGAGCTGAGGAAGAAAATCTGAGGAATAAATAAATCATTATAAGAAATATGATTCCATCGGTTGGGAGCTTAAATTCAAACTGCCCATGTCTATTACACGTCGGTAGAGGAGCTTCCAGCTAAATGAAAAGTTGGGTTACATTACATTGACAGGGTCAACTGGCGTAGGAACCAGTCGCCAACCCAAGCCCTGACCATCCAAAAAGAAGAGTGGCTGATCGGTGTTTTAAGTTGACTCTGAGGAGGAAATAACAGATCAAGCCGTGGTGCAATGATAAAAGTTGCAAATCACAATCTAGTGATGTACAAATGTTCTGCAATGAACAAGTTCGACTATGAGGTTTTCACAGGATGATGTACACCTTGCAGCTGTTGCGAGTACACCCTGTTTCTCTTCCTATCAGACAAGATCAAATATAAACACGTGGAAATTGGCAACCGAATATGGCTGAATATTCGCAACACGACTTGCAGGCACCTCATTTCGGCGGCATATTTGGAATCATGCACTGATCATCCACATCAGAGGAGGCAATCGAATAATTACCACTTCCAAACATGTCAGAACTTGAGATTATTTTAGGCACTTCATCAGTTGAATATTCACACGATCTTGTTCGTCAGGACGTTGCCATTCTGACCCAACCAGTACAGTCAACATCTACACAAATAAGTCATCTCGTACAGACAGACATGCATTATCATGGCAAATGATATGAATGGATTTTTGCAGATGAGCCATATTTACATCGGAAATGTCCGACTTGGGCAGTGAAGGAGTTAAGGTGATGAATTAATGTGTTCATGTACCTTCGTCTATAAACTTACACACATTCAGGTCAAGCAAGCTTCCTAATGTCGGCAATCACGACATTTTGCCCAATTTAACAAAATTTATCAATGTTATCGCATTCAGCACCGACCGGAACCATGGTAATAACACATACACATGAAACATAATTATTACATATTCCTATAAATACATGATGATAAAGAAAAAGCAGGTTTTCTCGCAATCTTTACGTTTTATAGAATTATAAAAGTGCGAGTCAACCGACGTGCTTCGTTTATACACAGACAGTCTCAAGGGTTGAAACGTTTCGTTTCTATAAATGCGTCAATTCTATAGCTTCTTCGCCGAATGTACCAATAGGTGCTTGCGACCTCCGCTACTCGCGTCTTCTAGAGCCTCTTGCATGAGACTGTCTGCGTATAGACGAAACGCGTCGGGGAATCACATTTTTATTATTCAATATAACGTTGTAAAGATTGGGAGAGAACCTGCTCTTTCTTTATCATCATGTCTGACCTCCCGTAGCGACGACTCTATCATTGTTTGAAATCTGTAAATACACATAGGAAGTGACTATCCATGCCAAACATTATGGCTGCAGACTTAGTACTTTTCACCTGATCAGAAAAAACATAGAAAATTCCATTTTAACCGAAAACTTCAATCTGCTTCCCAATGGATTTACATGTGTTTTTCTTTATTCCTGTCTAACAAGAAGAGGAACAGAGCTAACCAAGTCGAACTCGGCAAAGCCTAGATTCGCAGTAGCCATATAGGGTGAGCATCATTCTCAGAAAATCTCAGTTTGTCTCGTTCTCCGCAGAAGTTCGCTTTGGCAGCCGGATTAATGATGACCCCCATGGCAACTTATCTGGTTTTCAAAATTGTTTGCTTCATCAACTTTTTAACATATTTGTGCAAAATGCTGCTCAACATTGCCATCATTATTGCTTGAAGGTGGTGAGTAATTAGAAGACAATAAAAGAACACATAATTCACTGATAAGTCTACTTCGCCATTCAAAATGTAGTAGTGCCACGCTTAGTAAGATTTAAAATTTATATATTCCTATTTTGTAATAGTATCAGCATTTATCACATAATCGGCTTAACCTGTTATTTCCTAATTTATACTTTATTTCTGATGTCATCTACGTCGTTTGAAAACTGCATTACAGCTTTCAATAGAAAATTCCGTCTCTAATACATGTGAATGCAAAGATTTTAATGAAACTATTAGAAACTTTTGAATTTTGGTCCCAAAATCGCCGTTTGGCTGCTAATTCCACGGTTTAAAATTAGTCTCATTCATTACTTTCTCTCTGGTGTATCATATATCGTCTTGGTAACATAAGTAGAGAATAAATTACGATAATGCTTAAATCATTAAAAGAGGCACATCTTGACGTGCATATGTTTGAGAGCTGAAAAGAAGCAATAGCTATAAGCTTCTGACTATGCTGCAGTCAGGAGCGTTGGTTACGTAATTTCTATATCATCATACATTTTCCGTCCCTTAACACACGGATGGTAAATTGTGAACAATGCATCGATTACGTTTGATGTTGAAATTGCATGAAAGACAGACGGCTTCTAGTTAAGATAGTCTCTTAGTCTGGCTATATGCTAATATATAACAAACAAATACGAGAAAAAGGAACTAGATAATTTGATCGTTTACATACTGTAGATTCAATGATCATTTTCTGAGCAATGAGAATCTTGGACATCAGGTCAAATGAATGCCACTTTCATGAGTTAAAGCGCTTGTGTTTAGTAAGAACTTTCCTATCACCATTCACGTTTGATAGATACACTTGCACAACCTAGTAAGATTCACAATTAACCCAGGAATGTAATTTCCAAAGGTCCACTGTTCAAATCATTATTTAAAACAAATATCAATTCAAAGCAAGATGCCTTTCTATGCGAATTCAAATATATTTGGATGCTAATGGACAGGTTGGAGTTGTCGACATTTTAAATATGATGCCAGATTAAATTGAACAAGTGTCAAATATAAGCGCCGGCCAGTGTTGCTGTTAGAGCCAGCATTTCTGTTGGAGTAAAATTGATGAGGGCCTACGGAAGCCCTTGGGCTCTTATCTGGATAAATATTGTACTTGCATATGAGATGGCTGATGGCGGGAGGACCTAAATAAATCAGCAAAAACATCCGTTTTCTCTCCCGAGCAATTCTAATGCCAGCAAGAATAGTAGTTAAATAATAAAGAATAAAAAATGCGCACTAATTGAAAAGTACAGATATATTTTATTCTTAATTATTTAACTGCTATTCTTGCTGGCATTAAAATTACTGGGGAGAGAAAACGGATGCTTTTACTGATTCACTGTACTAGCATCTAAAATTTGATATTCTAAACGTAAAATAGAGCATTGCATTTGTTTCAATAAGAGGTTTTGCTTTAACTGCTGAATATACCGAACCAAAACAATGTAAATTAGTAAAATCTGACAAGGTATTATTTGTGGATGCCTTTTACTGAATATGCTAGCACTCTTCTCTACAACTGATCGAAACCTCAAACAATACATTTAACCAAAAAATGAGAGGATAGACATAAAGTTCCACTTTGAAGACATCACAGCTCTGAAAGGAGCAATGCATTCTTCCACTGTCTAGCCCATACCCAAAATTGAATAACGGAGAAAAAATCAAACAGATATAAATAAAATTGGAAAACAGCTTCGATCGCGCATGATGACTAATTTAAGAAGTCGTGATTTCTTTTGGTCACACATTGCTTTGATAACGAGATCACTGTCATGTCCATCACACTCAACACTCTACAGGATCAACAGTGTTCACAATCACGCATTCTTACGATCATTGACGGGTTGACGATAGCTCAGCTAGAATGCCTTCGATGTGCGTGGGAGTTGGTTGTTCAGCTAATTTCCTCATCGCGTCTGCATAATAGAGGTTTCAGTGTTCGGCTGAGATCGCGGATGCTTATAAAATTATCTGTATCGGAAAACGAGCGCAATCTCGACGATAAGTAGACGTAGAACTTGATCACAAGTCGATCGTCAGACGAAAGTCATAAAAGCAGGGGTAACTTCATTTATTACTATCATTATGGCAAACACAAGATTGCTTGCGACAACAAAATTGAACACTCTATTCACTTCATTAAATTTAAAGTTCACTCAACATTACGTAATCTGTTCAGCTCCAGCAAACGAGATTAATCAATCGTTTGCCAAGTCTCCGATGGTAACAAGTTTAAGACTCGACTGAATCTCACTTACAGATGAGGCAATGACGCCACAAGAATATTTCCAACAGAAATCTCGAGGAATGTTCTCATCCAAATGTAAACTAGATGATACATGCACACAACAAATGCATTTCGATAGTCTACCACACAGCTTAAAGTCTACTAACATTTCTCAGTTGCCGCGTAGCTAATGAAAGTCATTCGAAGATTAACCGAAGATTTCTGTGACCGGCCCCACAGACTTTCATTCATTAATATGACTGTGGTTGAGATTCTGGCAACTGGGGCATGCGCCTCTCCATAAAAATGAAGAAAACAGTTAGTAGCTGAATTGATTTTGCGGTGAATGTAGAAAGCAACAGTTCGATTGAAATATCCCTTGCCTCAATAAGTAGATATCCAAATAATTTCCGTAAATAATTTATCCCAGAAAATAGCCCTTTGTCAATTACTAAGATGCTAAGTCTGATCCTCATGTAGCCTTCGTAAAAATTCTCATATTCATTGCTTTCTCTGATTTACAAAAAAAGCACTAGTCTAAAGCAATAATTCTTTAAGTCATTTCTTATCATGTTCATGTATTTTGGTCCGTGAAGCTAAGCATACTCAGAAATAACAAGCCTCCTAAAGTCAGCAAAAACAATACATTAGCCAATTTTAGCCACATTCTCACATTCACCACTCATCAGATGTATAGCAAAAGCAGTGCAACATATACATCTGACAAGAAGTGACTTGATAATATTCCATGTCAAAAATTAGTTATGGCTATAGTCTTGCACTTTTCTCTAAAAAAATCTCATTTTCGCAGATAACTTCAATCTGCTTCCCATTGTATTTACGCATGCTTTTTTATCCTGTCTGATAAGTAAGGGAAACGGGTAGAATTCGGTAGGCGCGCAAATTTGTAGCAGCCATTGCGCGTACATCATCCTGTGAAAGTCTGATTTTCGGCCTCGTTCCCTGGAGGCAATATTGAATATTGAATGGCAATATTCGAAGCATGCAAAGAAGACTGACAAATCGCGAAAGACTGAAATATGATTTTAAAATCAGTAAAACCAAGACTTCCAACTGTTGTCAAAAGTGACATCCAACACAGTGATTGATTTACAAACTTAGCACATCCACTTCACATCAAGAATCGCTGCTTAAAAGACTAAATATATCCAAAACATCATCGTTTGCTGTGTAGAATAAGTGGGCATTTGTCATTTTTATCTTCGATTAACATTAAACTGTTTGTCCGAAGATACATTTAGTGATGATTCCTGCCATTTGATTACGGATTACGGCTAATGTCGCCGATCTCGGAAAGGTCATTTGACATCAGTGGAATGTAAATGATAAACTCTAACGTATACAGCTTCGTGTTAACACAAACCAAAGACTCCGCATGTCAACCACATGAGAACGCGTAACCAGACGTATTTATCATGGCAATGACATGAATGCACAAGAATAATCGGCACTTCTTGATTAGTTCCACACAGGTTATCAAACATGTCTTTCAACTGTAAAACTTGATCAATCGCCACAAAAATTTAGATGCCAATACATGAGGGTATCTACGCACACCATTTCGTGCAGATTGGACTAATGCTTTCAGAATTTGAGCCGCTAGTGCGAAGCATGAGTAATCTCTACTAGTCAGGTATAGAGTAGAGATGAAGTGCATGACTGTCCTCTACAATGCGTAATTGGTCACCATAATTTGAATGACCAAGACTTAGCAAAATCTCAAGAACGACTGTTTCGTTGTAGAAAGGGTGGAATCTTGGGAAATCGCGGATATTAGCACCATCTTATCCAAATTTGTCCGAGCACAAACACAATATCTGCAGACTATGAAAGAGGCAAACAAAGTCACAAATTCACTTGGGCTTCTTACATTGCGCTAATAAGATGTAGGAGTAAAACAAAATTATGCCTATGGGTGTTTTATAGCTGTAGTTACATTATTTGGGTATCACCCTTGCAAAGTAAGACAGCACTTTTATGTTATCATGTTCCTCTTTTATTTACAATGAGCAGCACCGATTGTTCATTCATTGACGATGGGTTCAATCAGCGTTGAAGGTCGGATATTTTTCTCGATTTAATTTGTGAAATCGATCCACAATTAAATTAATGACATCCAATGAAATTTAATTAAAATTAATGAATTAAAAAAATGAATTAAATTAATTTAATTGATGACATCCATGCGCATCAGGGACGTAGAGCTTTCTGTTGCTAGAAAAGTCGCAGCAAAGTGCAATGTGATGAATTCAACGCTAAATTACATTTGAAGAAAACAGTCCCGAGTTACACAATTTATCAATGAAAAATGTTGCAAAGATGTTTGTAGACAAAACTTATTCAAGAGACCTTTCGCCTGATTCTCAACGAAAAAAATAGATTCCAATTTCAATTTGGATTAATAAAAATCTATTATTTTAGATTACTTCAATGAAATTGATTGGAATTTGTTTGTAAAGCAAATAAATAAATAAGCTTGGTTTGACTTGAATATATACTTGACATTCCCTTGCATTTGAATTCATAATGAGACCAGGAAGAAAAACTATGCGATTCCTCAATTTTCAAAATCATTGGAGCAGTGAAACATGAAGATAAATTTCTTTCAGACTGCATTTATTCTACGTTCATCATGGAAATCCTTAACTGGTGTCTAAGTTAATAACCGAATTCGCATTAATGCATACAGTTTGATTACAATCATCCTCACTAAGGTAAAATAGGGTAAAACTCTTTGTTTGATGAAGATTCTCTGCAAAATTTAAAAAGTGCGTTCATTCCAATAAAAGCACTTTGAAAAAGTCATTGACAATTGCAGAGTATCTGCTGTAGCTAAACTTTAATACAAATTTTGACGCTTCATCATTCCACGAAGCTGCTGATTTGCTGGACTCTCCAGCAACCCACAGCAGTTGACTGTGCCTTCGATCCCAATAATCATGGATTAAGAAAAAGACCATAATCCAGTATGTGGTACGTGTAAAAATGACCGGTAGTCGTTTGGTTGGATTGATCCTAAATCTTTATGAAGAGAAGAATAACATTGTATGTCGAGTACTTTCGCAGGTCTACGATCTAACATAACAATAACTTTATTGTCGCATATGTTCGAAAGGCGACATATGAAAGTGCATGAAAAAATAAACCGTCAGTAAAATGAAATTCCGTTTTAACAGCATAGTTAATCAGCTGCAGCATGTATTATTCATAAATGCACATAAATGTACTCCTTAGCCTTAGCATTTTGTCGATCAGCCACTTCCTCAAGTCAACACATCTCGAAGGGTTCGTAATATCAGTGTGGGATTGAAACAGCTTCCGGAATATCGATGTTTACGTCTCAGAGACAACTTTAATTGTCAATGTTCACTCAGTTCAGCTAGTGGTTGATTGCAAACATCAAATTCTGCATGTACCGTTGTTTCATTGACACCTAGAATACATAATTGCCATCAGCGATAAAATTTTGTAATGTTTGTTTGCAGTGATGTTCTACGATGAGATTTATCAATCATACAATTGTAACAGTAAAAAGGATAATTTATCGAAGCGTCCATTCCAAGGGAGGTGCATTGTAAATATCCAGTGAAAATAAGGAAATCGCTAACTTCGGATTGTTTAATTAAAAACATGCATACAGGCGCGACATGTCTCGTCATCAGACGTTTTCAAGAGCACGAAAGGAATGATTTCCTTCTTTTCACTGAATCCTGAAGAAGATAATCAAAACGCCCACTTGAAGAGATCATTGGAGATCTTCGCAGGATTTGATTCAATGCACTGTAGTCGGCAAGTTATATCATGAACATGGCAATAGAGAGACTTTTCATCAGATATCAATAGTAGGCCCTACTTGACATACGCGGTTCTAAGACACCACAATCAATTGTGAAATGTTGTTCATCGCTTTGATACGGACGGCAATTCCTCCTAAACTGGGGCAATGATCGATTTTTCAAGATCATTCTAGTCCCGCCGACTACTTAATTTTAGAGATGACAATAAAAAACGGACCTCAATACAATGTTTTATGAAGCGAAACGTCTTATCAAATCAAAATAATTATAGAATCTTCAGCCGGTTTCGATTGTTGTACAGTGAGATGAGCTACTGGTCACAATCTTCGTCAGGATTAAGTAGAAAAAGGCATGTAGACCTATACGTCAACATTAGTAAGAAAATTTGAAATTCAGGCTATCATATGTCAATTGAAGATTAAGGCATAGTGCATAAGTAATGGAAAAGTCATATAAAAAATCACTCATAGAATTAAGACATAGTGACAGGAGATTTGGACTCAACAATGGAAGATCGTTGTAAAACATGCTGCATGTTTATTCCATGCGGCCAACATGTCATCGGTTGACTGATGACCTGAGCTCTTCTGTTTGTTTTCTGTTCATGTTTGTGTTCTGTGCAAGTAAACGAGACAACTTTGTCTGTATTCTTTTGGTAAATATATACAGACAAAGTTGTCTCATTTACTTGCACAGAGCACAAACACGATGAATCTGAAACGAAAACATCCGTATTGAAAGAACTAAACAGAAACGAGAAACAAAGGAAAACAGAAGAACTTAGGTTCATCAGTCACTCATGACAGATTGGCCGCATGGAATAAACATGTTTTACAACGATCTTCCATTGTTGAGTCCAAGTCTCCTATCGCTATGTCTTAATTCTATGAGTGATTTTGTATATGACTTGTATATTACTTATGCCAGGGAGTAGAACGTCTGACAACAAAATCCGCGGAAATCCCAAACACCTACTTTTTCATACTACTCATATTCATCGATGTTTCATGATCTAATTTTGGCTAAGCAATTGTCTAATGTGTGAGTTGCTACATAGAAAAAAATTAAAATTAAAATGCGATTTTCAATTTTTGAAGTTTAAAAACACATTCACAGACAAGTTAGCAATAATACGGAAGTTTTTATACATGCGAATCAGTGAAAACATTTCAGATGCATGTAGAAGAGAAGCAGTTTGTAGTGTTCATGAACATGTATAAGTAGTTTCTAATATGGGCTCCGATTTATACTTTTCACAATTCGACATTTTTCGGAATTTTACATATTTTGCTGTTGAAACTTTTCTAAGTTAATAAAACAACTTGCAGTTGTAAAAATCCAAATAATAGAAAAGCTTATCAGGTAAGGAAAAGTGAGACTTAACGAATTCATACTCACATGACGCAAGCTATACACTATATGAATTACGAGTACATACTTGCAAAACTGAAAGAAGTTTTTTATGAACAGCCAATAATTTTCGGGTACCCCTGCCCCCCTCCCCGAACCCAATATTTTTACTTCATATTTGCACGAAATACGAGAATAACCATTTCCCGCACCAAATCCACGGATCCGCAGAGCCGTTCTACTCCCTGTTATGCACAATGCTATATATTTTCAATGATATATGATAGCCTAAATTTCAAATTTTCTTACTAATGATAACATGTACATATGCCCTTTTCTACTTAATTCCTGACGAAGATTGTGATCAGTGGGAGTAGCCCATCTCACTGTCCAACAATCGAAACCGGTTGAAGCTCTTATGAAGCATCGTCGAACCATCCGTCTCTTGGGCTGTTGATTATTTTTAAAATAAAAAACGGACTACCAGAATTATATCAATCGATCCTCATACCTTCCAATCATGTCGCGAATCAAACGTGCCACTCACACTTCCAGAGCTTGCATTTTCGGCTTTCACAGTAGCTATGACAAACTTGTATGCGCTTTCTTGTTTGCAGGACAGTGGTTAAAATTAGGGTTAAAACGATATCGATACCGATACGATAATATCGATATTATCGGTATTTTTCCGATACCATTAACATCGATATTTCTAAAAATAATACCGATAAAAATATCGATATAACAATATCGATAATGACATCGACAACAATATCGATAACAATTTCGATAATAATATCGATACAAATATCGATAACAATAACGATGTGAATGTCAATATCATCACCGATGATGACATCGGCATTATTTTTAACAATGCTATCGATCTTGATAAATCTTGAAATTGGTGTCAAATGATCATATTGGCTCTAATATCGATATATACGTATATGTTGATGACAAGATCAATATTCAGGCATACACTGGTAGTATTACCGACATAATCAGTGATAATGATATCCTTATAAGTATTGGTGAAATATTGATGATAAGTTGCTATCGATAATACAGGTATCGATCAAGTATATATTAAAGAATGTATGTCGATGTTAAATATTGTTTAGAATATTGATTTTCCCTACCGTACTTTTCATAAAAATATCGATATCGCACCTATATTTTACACACTCCTATGTACACATGTACTTATACATTATATTCGGTAGCTCACAGTAGGAGACCGCAGCCTCAGAGATTAATTAATGTCCTTAGAGATGACTGCTCTCAACAAAATAAGCACATAACGATATGATTCGTCGGAGTAAACGGTAGTAGCCCATTGTTTCATGGCGCACACATAACGGCTTCTGGCGATAGGCAATGTAAATGATCTTTTATCAATCATCGTTCGTTACTCAGTCTCCCCCGTGAACAATAGGTCAGCTGATCCAAACATCAACAGACGACATAAGCTTGCGCAGCCTGCTATCGATCGAGCAAATTTCCCAAGGCGACGCACACTGTCTTGGTTACACATTGACTAAGCGAGACCATCCTACTTTCTTTTGTCATATTAGTGACAGACAACTACTTGATCTCACTCATTTCGAATACTTCATACCATGGGACAAGTGAAATTAAGTCCGGTGTGGACACACTATGATTTGTCCTCGCGTAAGAAGAAGGGGAAATACAGACATTGTACTACCCCAACTTTTATAAGCACAGCTTCAACAACAAACTTGCTTTATCATATGAAGAAACATCATCCTCTAATAAACATTTCATCTGAAAGTGCAAGTGGTGTTTCTAGCAATGGAAATATCGATATTTATATCGATAGAAATATCGATAATAATATCAATAGAAATATCATTAATATCAATGGAAATATCGATATTAGTATCGATAGTATCGATAAAGAATTTTGAAATATCGATAATATCGATAATGAAAATTTCACTATCGTTTTAACCCTAGTTAAAATATGAAGATCACAATTTAACTGGAGGGAAAGATGTGAGCATGTAGTTGAATCAGTCACGAGAACGAGCATTTTCTGAGCCAAATCGGTGAACTGGGGGAGAAATAGTATTATCCTTAATTTGTCGCAAAATCGTGACTCATTGACCAAAAATGTCATATTCTCACTTTTCCATCGAAGATATCTGACCACTTCGGAATCCTTACAATGAATTGAGCAGGAATATGCAAGTCTTTTTCAAATGACTTCAATAGTTCTCTTTCAAACTTTCATTCAACACTTTATGTCATGAGAAGTTCTATTCAATGAATGGACGAATATGACTGAATGATTAGCAACTGCAGTCTGTGCGGTGAGAAAGCAAAAACAAAACTTCGATAATTGTGCGCTGAATTTGAATCATCGTTGACCTTGGTATCTGTGTACCTTAAGGAAAAAAATTGAAAGAAGTTTGAAAAAGAACTTTTGAATTGACTGGAATAAAACTTTCATATTCTTATGCCTTACATCAAAAGGATTCAAAATGCCAAATACAAACATCTCTGATGAAAAAGTGAAAATATGAGATTTTCAGTCGATAAAGTCACGATTTTACAATATATTCACGGTATCAGTGTTTCCCTCCTAGACCACCGATTTCGATGAGAAATATATGAAACAAAACTCAGAAAATGCTCATTCTCCTTATGGCTGATTCATTAGCATACTCACATGTTTTCTGATAGTAAAATTGCGATTTGCAAATTGAGCGATTTTCATATTTTGACCACTGTCCTGCAAGCAAACAAACAGCAAGGAAACACATCCAAGTTTGCCATAGCTGAATGCAAGGTGAATCATGCATCACACGTTTGATGTGCGACACGATTCGAAGGCATTCGATTAGATTGAAATTAGACATATTTTAGATGATTCGTTTATTATGATTAGCTCTGTAGATTGGACTGAGGCTGATAAGATTGATCTCATGCGACTATTGCCTCAGAGCATTGTCTGGAAGAAGCAGAAGTACGCAAACATCAGGAGAATGATACTAAGTGCACCGTACTTTGATATAGCTGTACATTTGGCTGCTGCAACATAAGATGTATAAGGGCCATATTTATACCTGATCGACTGGAAATTCATGCAATCAAGGACAGGACTCCAATCGGACAAATTATTTCATTGTTGGAAACTTAGAGCCAATATCAGAATTTGTTGTAGGAGAAGTCAAAAGTTGCTCGATAGCAGTTTATTCAATGTGACAATGCCTCCGACCATCCGCGCTGGTCACTTCAGCTTTCTTACAAAATGAACGTCATGGTTAGTCGAAAGGCTTCGACACATTTAAGCTAATTTCCATCAACAAATTTTCGGCTTCCCCCCCCCACCATAAATTTTGCTTCGTTGCCCAGACAAACTATATTTTTGTACATTCAACTATCCTGAAATCCATACATCAGAATAAGGAAACTGGAGATGATTTTGTCAGTCAATTTTCATTCAAAAAGTCCTGATGTCGAAATCCTGCGTGCAAGAAAATCAGCTTTCTATTGTGATGCCTATTGACGACAGTTGATTACTTAAGAAAATGAAATGAATGAGCTAATGAATTTCATTTTGTCATGGCTAGGATTGAAACTATGAACTTAGCAAACTTGTAAGCAAAGAGTTAATTCAAGTTTGCGTTCAATGCACTAACCAGTGGTAGGTGGAGGTACATGTATACAAAGAAAGACGGCTACGTATCTTAGAACCCGAATTCTTAGAGCGAGATTGAAATTATTTTATGAACTGCAGATAACTAGATACATCACCAGGTTGGAATTGGATGACGATATATTTGTACATGCGTCATACTGATTCTCTTTAATAAAACACACTTGTAGGCCTACTGAGGAAAGTAAATAAGGAAGAAACATAATTTGTAGATTCCGCCATGATTTTGTCTCTTTTTTACATCTCATAAAAATTCAACCCAAGGGGCTCGGCATAACTTCATCAATCACACTGAAATTATTCAGCCCATTATGTCATGGCCGATAAATTCTATTCAATGAAGACCAAATTATTTACTTATTCATTCGAGTGGCGCATCACGCAAGTGGTGCTGGGCCACTTTACAAAAAAATAAAAGTACAATTTGAACTAAATCAGCATTGAAAATAAGATCGAGAGAAGAGAAAGGTTTTCAGGGAGCGTTTGAAAGGACGAATGGAGGAATGGTTGGTCACTTCAGCTGGGAGATTGCTCCAAGCACGTACGGCGGCGAAAGGAAAAGGCACGGACATCAATTGTCTTCGATCGATTTGACGGAATCCGGAGGATGGGAGTAAGATCGCATCGGGGGCTGCTCCTGCGATGATGCGAACCGATGTGAGTTTCTCAGCAAGATAGACTGGTGCAGTACCATTCATTTTCAACAATCTCTAATTCCTGAGTGATGACAAGTTCGTATATTTTTCAAGACCCACTCTTGCAGGTTGACTTCCTGTCATTGTGTTGTGTACTTGTTATCAGCTGTAATCCTCCACGTGACAGGGTCGATGCCACACCGTAGCATTATACTCTCACGCGTTATCACTTACTAGGGACAGTCGGTGACTTGTATTGTTGATAAACATAAACGAATGCTGTTTATTTCAACCATTAGACAAGTCACTGGATGATGAAGTATTAGCAATCAAGATTTCACAGAACAATCAACGTCATAAGTTACAATGGCCTACTTGTAAAATGAGATTTCAAAAGTCTTTGAAATTTCCATCAGCCAGTTAAGCATTTATGAAAAAAATTATTTTATCCCTCACTTCTCACAAGCAAGCAAAACAATCTGGCAAAAAATTTTTACAAATGATTGGGACAGGGAAAAATTAACTTCTTCTCAGCCGACATCTAACAGAAAATTGCGGACATCTAATATCCTGTCATGTTGATTACTCAAGGATTGGCGAGCATTTCCGATACCATTAAGTTAGGTGCAATAGGTATGTATTTGAACTGGAAAGTACGCAGCTAGTTCAATAATTGATCTATATATTGAACATCACCTTTGAATAAAACTTTCTGGTATCATCTGATTTTATCAACAATAGACTCAACATTTCACAACATCAAATCAAAAACAGAAAATATCGTATTATAGCTTAAAATCCCAAACATTAATAAAGCCTTGTGATTTTGGCCATAATATGGCCAAAATCGGCAATAAGCAAAAAACGATAAAAATCAATCGCTTATAGCAGCATAGTCCTCAAGCTCACTTCTCAGAAACAGAAGAAAAGAAAACGGGGATGCGACCTTTTCTACATTGTGCAATCCTGCAAATTTGATGGAAGTGATTGCCAAGGCATAGACGCTGGTGGAAAATTTGGAAGGAGCGCACATAGCAGTCTTACTGAAGGCATATGCGAACAAAAAAATCACAGGGCTGAGATGAAGACACGAAGTTGACTGAGTTGAGATATTTCTTTAAACTTTTCTAGTTGATAATTTTGCATTGAAAGCAACAGCGCCAGTGGATGTTTAGGAGAAGAGAAATATTACTCTACTGTAGAAGAATAACCCCTACGCTTTGAACAGGATAATAACAGAGCGCTCTAATTAGCATTTGACGACTCATGATTTTACTAATTAAGGAGAAATAGAAATAAGAAGGATTAAATAACTTCAGGTTTCGAACAAATTTCGTGGATTTCAGCCCCATGCAAAATTGAGGATCCTTTTCATTTTTTTACTGCTTGGCATATTAGAATTCTAAGGCTTTCTTCACGAAGTTTGTAGCTAGACGTGTAGATAGCCGGGGATACCTTACTCGATTTTCTTTTGACCCTGAATGCGCACAGAGAGTCGTTAACCAATCAAGGTTGGGAAAAACGTTCCTAAATTATGCAACTTCTACTACAAAATATACTAAATTCGATAGGCCCAATGCAAGTCGGATTTTAGAGCAAAAGGTCACACTGATTGGAATTCAGATAAGTAACCGAATAATCTTAATACGATAGTGGCAGAATTTCACTTAAATGAGCATCGTCACTTTGTACGAGTGTCATTTGAGCAAGTCGTCATCACTATGTAAAACACATTTTCAGATTCGGCGAGGTAAGTATTGCATATTATGAGGCTGCTTTTCATTAAAGCAACTCAGCTATGGTGAAAAAACAGCGAGTCATGTACCTAGGCTTATTTGAAATTCCATTGAAACATTAAGGAGCTTTGCAAATATCACTTTAACATGTTTTCAGCGGTGATATTTTTTAATAAGGCTTCCATGTTATTCAATTATTCTTAGTTCTAATTCTGTTATTCATAGAAAAAAATTTGACAAAGGAACTGAGAATTTATAGGATGGTGTAGCGCAATGTCATTTCAATAAACTTCCCATGTCTCGAAGTTATGGTTCATGAAATTCTCTGAAAACTCGAATCGTAGGCAGAAAGGAGAATGAAATAAGAAACTAAATGCATCTACTTCGAAAAATCTAGGAAAGAAACCAAAATATTTTGAATCCCCAATTCACGATCAGTCTATTTTCCCAGTCTCCGGTACAAGCTGCTCTTTGATGGATTTCATATCTGAAGAAACAAATTAAGAAATTATTGAAGAATCACACTGTGATTTTTGAAATTTCGTACTGCTACGCGCCTTCCAGATTTTCAATTGAGCTACAATACATAATATAACGCATAAAAAATTGAATTCCATGTGGCCGAGTTGTTATTTATCCCACTCTCATTCTTTTTTTGCTGGGTGCTTGGCAAGAATGCAGATCGTACCTCTTTCTTAGAAGTCCTAGGTTTGACCCGACCAAGGTCTCCCGGACGCAAAGCAAACAGTAACACAGGGCCACAGAGGTACGTCATGATTTCTAAGTGCGTGAAATCTTTGAAATTCTGAAACCCTTAACAGACACTTCTCTTTACTGCATTTTGAGCCAATTGTGAGATCCATGGAAGTTTTCGTCGATTTTTACGGAATTCATCGAAAATTGGATACAATGGCCAAGATTTTGGAAGTGACGGACAGTTCAGAGCGAATATGAATTGCATAAAATTGTCTAAGTATCATTTTCACCCTGTAAATTGAGACAGGTCATTGGAAATTTAATTCAATCCATGCAAGTAACGAGGAATATACGTAGGAGGCAATCTTCCTTAATCCATAAACCCAAACAGATTTCTACGAAATATCAAATCTTCTTCGAACAATGTGCCTGACCAGGGAATATCAACCAGCAGCAAACGCACCCTGAGAATCTCTGTAATAATAATTAATTGCAAATAACAGAGAACTGAAAAATGCTGACTTTTCAACTGTGGGTGGGCGCTATGGGGCCAACTGATGAGAAGGTATGGGCCACTTGCAAAATTTACTATCTGATCGAATAAAATATGCATCGGTTACGTTGGTTTGAAGTGCAGGATTTTGTATATTTAGCTTACTGCATTTTTTAACTTTTCGGTCTGATATTAGTTTAGCACAGAATTTTCGTGAATTTCGCAACAACTGTAGTCTGCTGCAGAGAATTAATTCAAAATGCGTGTTGATTTACTGAACAAAAAAAGACAACGAAGAAAAACATTCCATCACAATGTGAATACGCTCGTAGAAAACAAGTTTGCATACTCGCATCGTCTGTCACAAATATTAGTCACGCATACAGCGTCAAAGCCAACAAGCTTTAACAAACTAAGACATACACTTCGCCATTGAATTTGTGCCCAATGCCTCTTCCTAGGAGTGAGATGTTAGACTCACGAAGCTCACTCAGCACGTCCGTCCATTGCACCTATCTTCCCTATACTGAGAAGTAGCCAATCTTGATGTGATTCAGCATTTTTTGAGAAAAGCATAGGAAATCTTGGGGTCAAAAAACTGCACAAAAAATGAACATCGCTGATTGCTCACTTAGTTAGTCTAAACCATAACAATTAATGTGTACAATATAATTGCCAGATCAAATAGTAGAGCCATCGTTTGCTTACAGAACTATAGCATAGAGTGGTTTTATACCACTACTATCTTGCTTCGGTTTCCTTGGAGGACGGTGGCTCATGCCTCTCACCTGCCCAGTACCCATACTTCATCACTTTCTCCTAATTCTACAAAATTTAATACCGTCACTGACTTGATTTTCACAAGTTATCCAACCATCTACCAGGTGAGGTTAGATTCACATGTAAGTTTAGTTCAGACTAAGTCAATCAGATAGACAGACCGTTCCGTTTCTTGAATAACTGCACAATAAAGTCAACCCATTTTCAAATGCAATTTTCGTGTTGAATTCTTGGTTCAGTTTTTAATAACATGTGAAACCTTATGTTCCATAGACTATTTTGGCAGATGTTTCATTTTTGTAAGTGGTCAGTTGTGGCCAGTAGGCCTAACGAAAAAAATTGGTCGTTTTCTTTGATGTAGGATTTCAATACGGAAGACGACCGAATTATTTATGAAAGTTGACAGACAGTATGGCTATCATTCAGCTTTATCATGATGACGAAGGCTTTCAAGACTCGCTGAATGCACAAAAATTTGCAATGAAAATAGGTTTTACCGAAAAAATGCTGCTAAAAAATTCTGAATTTTCCATTGATGAAGATTCAATAATTCAATATTCAGAAATTTCAATAAACGCTATATCATGTAATAGGTTATGTTACGCAATTTAAATTGGCAGAGTGTTTAGGTCTAAAATTATTTAAAATAGGTTGACATCGCGACCGCTTTCGATGTTTTTGATCATTCTGGTGCTGTCACAAATCACATACTTTCTTCCGTGAAACAGGCTTTTCCGTGTGTCAATCCTATTTTCTCTTTTGACAACAAGCGGATTCCTGCCCGTTCTATTCAGGACCATACCACACTTTTTCAGTCGGTCACATGCTATCTATGAACTCCAATGTGACTGTGGAAGCAGTTACATTGGTCGTACTAACAAGAACTTACGAAAACGGCTAAGTTCTAAGTTCCTAACTACCTCGTTGGCTACAAAGTGATGTGAGAAAGTCCAGCCGTGAGTCATCGTCATTTGTATACAGGCATGCAGTCAATTGTGATGATTTTGAAGGTCTTCGACTCCATCTCATTTTTCTATTTTATGCAGTTCTTTCAATGTTACTTCCTTGTGTATTTAGAAGCCCTGCATATTTTAATTCGTGCACCACCCCTTTGTGTTCATAAAGAGTTTGTACATGTATGGTCTATTCTTGTCCTAGTAGTTTTTATTGTGTTATTGCTTTTATGCCATCTTTCGGGCCGTTTGTGTCTTCAGTCTCATTCACTGCATCTAACTGTGTACGCATTTCACTAAGATGTCACTTTTACTCGGCCCCATCGCATGATTAGATGCCTTGAAAGCGCTGGTGATGTCGTTTAGGCTGTGTCTGGTCAGTTGTGGTCATCAGACTTAAATATATGAATTTTTGGTCAATTTATATACTGCCACCTACAGACAAAATTTTGCTATAAAGAAAAGTAATATTATCACTATTGAATCACGCTTCTCATAAGGGTTCAGGTATGATTTTTTTCGAACTTCCACATAATTTGGTGCGATTTCACTCAGGTTACACTTTTACCTGATTTGCGCTATTTGTTGTGCTACTTTGTCAACTGTAAACAACTTAATAACTTTTATTGTATTGGCGCTGGAGTTTTCAAGTTTAGATTTAAAAGAATGCTGGTGTTATCAGTTCCAAAGAAGACGCAAGTTTTATTAAAATTGGCCTGTCGGTTCACTGGCAAGCTTCAAATCTGTGTTATTCCCATTCTCTTTCATTGGGTGAGTCATAACTTCTTTCATTTGAGGTCAGAAGATTTCGAATCTCGGATCAGACGATGCCTTGTCTCGTCTGCACCTGTTGACAACAAACAATAGAATTTTCTCAGTGCCGTAGGAATGCTGACGCTTGCGTCCGATAAATGGAGCGACAAGAACAACTGATCAATGATGATTGACAAGACAGTGAGTTACACGAGTGCCAGCATGACATCTGAAATAACACTGTGGAAGTAACAAAACAGACAATCACTTATTACTTCTTTTATAGTAGTTGAAAAGGTCAACGTCTTCTCAGATGTATATTTTATGTACAAAAGATCTTCAACAGGTTTCAATTGAATTGAAGAATTCAAAAAGATTGAGGCAGTTCTCAAGCCTCAATTGAAACCAGTTAAAGATCTTTTTGTACATCAGCATTAAATAGATTTGAGAAGACGTCAACCTTTTTCAACTACAACAATTGTTTGAATCGAAAATCGATCCGACTTTGATATCTGTTTTTAATTAAATATTACTTTTTCTAATTAGGTAAACCACACTGTCTCCAAAACCAAGTGCATCGTCTGACCAACTGAATAAATTTAGCAATTAGTTATCAGCTTATGATGTCAATTGATGAGAAAATACAATAGAAGTAAGAAATTTTAGGCTGTGCCACGATTTAGGAAACGGACTGTATGGTTGAAAAATTAGAGTGGTTTAAACTATTTATCAACGATGTTAACAATGTCCCTTCTCATAAGGATAACCGATTCTGCTAACTGATATTCTAATCGAAGCATCATTCCAGGCATCATTGCAAGCATTATCATGGCTAAAAAGCGATGATTTTGCCGTACATTTTGTTCTTCTGAGAATAGGCTAATAATCATAAAATTTATTTGAAAAGACGTTTTCCCATTGTAAAAAGCGATGATATCAATGTAAAGTTGGCTTAGTGCAGATGAAATGTTGAGTTGGCTACAAGCTAAGACAGAATGGGTTTCCATTATAAAATCTTATTAATCTAAATCAGCAGATGAGCGTCAGATGGTAAAAACTATTTAACATGCAAATACTGTCTATGGTCATGATACGGTCGAGTTCATCGGACCAAACTTACAAAAAGCTACGGGGCCCAAGACTTTCTAACACTAGTTGATATCGCATGAAATAAGAAAACAAAAAAAGCCACACAAAATTCTTCGATCGGAAGCGCGAAATTGCAAATAAATCAAAATCTGAGATTTTTGTCACAGTTGCACTTTCTGTGGACGATAGCTCATGTAGGCTATTTAGTGGAGTATATATACGTAGGCCAGGCCTACGTGCGCACATTCCACTTCCGCATAATTTCTCAGTATCAATAAAGCAAGCAAGACCGAAAAATATGAAGAACCAAGTCCAAGTATCTCACGGTCAGAAGTTACATGTCTTCAAAGAACATTGGAAAACAGAGATGTTGATCGAAATCGCTCATTTAACCTTTTACGACACGGTGTTGAAGATGGAATTCGCTTTGTAATGACGATCAGCGAATGCATGTTGAGCTTCGAATTCGATACAATGAAAATTTTACAAAATAATGTCCATGTGATGAGACATTTGACAAGCAAGAGTTTTCCACTTTTATGCAAATTCTGAAATCACAGGTTTATAGTTGGAAAGAGTCAGGAGTATTTTACGATGTTAATATAATTAGTTTTAAATGCTTGTGCAAAATTTTTCGACTGCTATCCGGTAATCATCTTCAGGCACAAAAGAATCTATTGATGTTAACATAATTAGATTATTTTGCACCTGAAGATGATTACCGGATAGCAGTCGAAAAATTTTGCACAAACATTCAAAACTAATTATATTAACATCGTGAAATATTCCTGACTCTTTCCAACTATAAACCTAAAACTGCCTAGTCAGGGCCTCTTTCAAGCTGAAATCACAACATGTCATACTTAATTTCATGTGTGTTAACCCTGTCATGTTAGCGTAGGATTTTGCATGACCTTTGCAAGAGTCTTGCAGGTGTTTCAGGCACATAAATATCCTACATGATTTTTGTAGATCACTCGACAACCTGTAAAATTCATACTCCGAGTGATACATGATGCAGTCGACAATTTTGCTGAGCATCATTGCATAATTTGGAATCGGACACAGACTCGGACTTGGTGAAAAAAATAGGCGTTTAAAAATTGTCATATTAAAATCTGGAACCGAGAAGTCAGTTTAGTTAATAGGCCTACTTAGAGAAAGTTTTTGTGCTCCTTAATCATAGAACGCTTGTGCATGATAGTACCGTGATCATTGTAACATTGTCCCTTTCATACCCAGCGCTCATCATATTTGATACAATATGAGAGCGACAAGAAATCTGACCAAATGGAAGATAAAGAACGGGTAGCGGAACCACTCGTAAAACGATCGCAAATTGCGCTTCTAATTTCTTTATGAAAAAAACTGAGAATTTGAAAATAGCACCGCCATGAAAGGGTTTTAGTCATTGACAGTTTTCCCTGAAATCAGACAGAACTTATTCTACGGACATATGCGACACTTGTCTTATCAGCTTGGTAGAATTTTATAGCTAACTGATAGCCTGAGGACATCGCTACTGCACAAGTGGGCATCGATAGTTCTTACAATTCTTTTTGTTTTTTTTAATCGGAAAACATTCGTTATACACGAATTCAAACTGGTCTACGTGGCACAGCGAATAAAATTGGCGGTCCAATGATCTCTTAGTTTAGATGCATTAGAAGTCGGCAGTAAGGGCATCCGAGCAAGAAGGCATTCCAGATCAAGTCTGACTATATCACCACCACTCCAGGACCGTTAGTAATGTTAAAGCTTCATCATACAAAAATAAGAGGGAAGATTCATAAGAGGGATAGAGTCCCAAAAATGGGAAATAGAGGAAATGTAGTTGTCATAGGCCTGTAAATCCGACTGGAATTTCCTGACGTTTCTACGAGAGATATAACTATGTCAATCAAAAATAGAATACGAATTTAGCTTTTTTCTGCATGTTTCAATATTCGAAAATGCGACGAAACATATTATTAACATGGCAAATGTGCTGATTTCATCATAAAAGCGAAGATAGCAGTTGCTCATAGCTTAGTGCAGGCCTTATAGCCGGTTAATAGAGCAGCAAAACTCGAGGCAAGCACTGATAACGGTTTTTCACGCTACATTGAATCACTGAGTTGGTGCCTCTTACATCTGGAAAACATGAGCCGAGGGAACAGCATCCGCGAGGCCAAGAAGTGCTCAGGCTCAGCCGTAGAAAAGACAACATCGAGTATGGTGAAACAGGATAAAGCAACAATTCAAGAGCATTTTTAGGCATTTTCAAGCAGACGACAGGACATGCAGGAATATTGTCCGGCTGAGTAGTTACCGAACCAAAATTGCACCGCCTTCGCCAATGCAACGGTCACTGCCAATTATTTAATTATTAATATATCGCCAACATGCCTGCCGAGTACATTAGGTTGTTGTGATCACAGGTCACGGTAGGACAAATAGAAATTCAAACTCGAGATGCTTCCTTAGCGATGTTGTCCCTAGATTCCCTAGCCTCTTTGCATCGCCGGCATATCGGTACATAATCGTGTGAGCATACCAACAAGGTAGAACATGACAGTCTCGGGGTCCCGGCCGGTTGTTTCTATTGTAACTGTCGGTTTCTGATGAAATCAAATACTTTAGATTGTGATTTCTTTAATCTGAATTTACCCTATTATAGTGTCAAATATTCAATTTTGATATATCAAATGTATAATTGATTTAAGCCTTAGAGAAATCCACAACAAAATTAAAAAACAATAACTTCTGAGAAAACTGAGAAAAGTAAGATCCAATGAAAATAAACTTCAAACAAAGGAGTTGAAATGAGTTATGTGTCATTATGTGAGTTGCACTGTTCAAAAATTACTTATACAACTTTAAAATTTGCTTTTCTTTTGACAGAAAGTAATAATTTGAGTATAAATATATATATATATAAACCTTTCATCAATGTAGGCGTCCTGGTTTTGGTCCTGAATTAACATCTAAAATGGTGAAAATGTCCCGTTTAGTCTCTCGAAATCTGGTAAGTCTACTATAAGGTAACTTTGAAACATGTCATTCATTCCCATTACAGCAAAGAAATTATATGGACATCAAATGCATGCATCGCGCATGTTTTTTGGTTTGAAAACAGGCCTTACTTGCCTGATGGTCTTCAAATGATCCATTCCAATTAGAGTTAGTGGTACTATCCCAAATGGAAATTATGATGATCTTATTTGTCAAATAAAGAAATTTTAATGACTAACATGAAAATATTATGAAATAATCAGGTGACTACCAACGCCTTGAAATGCCATCGAGATTTACTTGTTTTCTGATTAAGATATCACTCAGGAGGAGAAAGATATTGTATATTTACTAGCTTTACATAAAAGGAATTCAACTTAAATACTAAGATTCTTCAAGAGGAATACTCTAAATGCCTCCAAAATAAATTCAAAGTTACACAGAAATGCTATCCATTCTAAAACCAGCTTGGCGTTGAAATATGACGATGGTATTGTATTACAAAGAAAGTAACACGGAAGATTTGCCTGTCTGATGGGTCGAAGATATTGAAACTTAGATGCGAAATGCATTATGTTGAGGGTGATAGTAATATTATGCATTTAAAGTAAACATCTCCGACTTGCTCTTTGGTCACATATGTTCATGCAGGATAATGATAGCTTGTGAGGGAAAAAAACAATTAAGACAAGATTGTAATTCTTAATATTTAATCTACATCTTATCTGCGCGCTCTTTGGTTGCCTGTGGATCTCCATGGCTTCATCGCTTGTTGAGTGTGACAGGATTGAAGAACTATAAGCTTTTGGAAGCCTGTGATCGTGATTATTATACATCCATTGAGGTGTTACAATATTTTTCACAAAGATATTTAACACTACTTGTTTATATGGACTAACACTACTTTAACACTACTTGTTTCCCTATTAAACCTCTTTGATTTTTCATGTATCTCCTTTAATTTTGAGGTATCATAGGTTTTATCATAGACATCGAACAACAACTACTAGGTCTTTTATGATGCTTAGATCTTGAAGTCTGATGGTCTCCAATGGTCACTATCTCAATATCTCAACAAATTCTAATTGCACTTACTTCTGATCATATGAAGGAGAGTGATCATGTCTAACTTGAAAAAATTCAAATGCTTACATGGAATTCTAAAAATAGTGATCACATTCACTTCGTTGAATCACGAATGTTTGGCATGCCTTCACTTGTGATACAATCACAGAGAATACAATCATAGAGTATCCCTACTCCATGGATAGAATCCCTGTGTACCACCTCTTTGCTGTGGACACTATGATAACAGTTGACTGCTCCATGCACAATGATGGATATAGGTGTGTGGAATTCGCGAATTCAACATTTATTTTGACAGCGCAGCTATGTACTGACTGCTGCACACATGGCTGCACACATTGTGTGCCTGAACGTTAATCGATCGCCATGACTTATATCCAATACGTCAATCACATGAGCGCAATAAAATGGACGATTCAGCGAGATGAGTGTATCTGAGATCAAAACAATTGTGAACACAGCCACTCCGTAGACTTTGCAGCTGGCAATCCCTCTATGCAGTGAACACGTAAGAGGAAGAACATGAAGATTATATGTGAAGAAGCTAACTCAATTGATTATATTGACCATAGACAGCGGATAAAATTATTAGTCCTAATAATTTTATCCGATGTCTATGATATTGACCATTAACTGATTTTGACAATGAAGCAGCAACCTTTCAGTCATAGATGCTTTCAATCATAAAGTTTGGATGATATATGTGCTCTGTGCTTTCAATGTTCTGCCAAAAATGAAGAAAAACAGGCAATAGCATCTTTTGTCTCATAGAAGTTTAATGGAAAATACATGCAGCTGACAGTTATGTTGTTATGCATGGAGTTGCAACATCCAATAATTAATTCAATGATTAAGCCAGCATCCAATTGCATTAATGCCGAAGTCAGTTGTGAGTTTAGACGTGGCGCTAATGACAAATTCTCCTGGTTAATGAATGCTCTCTCTCTCTCTCTCCTTGATGAATATCGTCAACAATGTTGGAACACGGATTAGATTTAAGAATGTGACTTTACTAGTTTCCTTGTTTAAATTGCTCATATGTGTTGTTAGGCATCCACTCCAGCACACTGTATGCTTAGAGCTAGTTTCTGTTTTGTGCTTGGTAAATAAGTGTAATACGATGTCTATTCGTACTGCGCTAAACTTTATTGGACGGCTAAGCCTTTCTAAAGTTCAGGTAATTTAGAAGACGTTTTGTAATATTCGATTTTTTGGCAGTTTTTGAAAACAATTTTTCTTGCATGAAGTGATCCATTTAGAGAGGCAATTATCGATCACGTATTCGGTTTTCTCAATTTATTAAACGGCGATGCTGTGAATCAAATGAACGTTTTTATCGCTGCAGAATTTCGCAAGATGATAATTCGTCACTTTTGAAACGTTGCAGAGCAACGATTTTTTTAAATCACCTTGTGAGCGATTCATTCTACAGGTAATTCTGAATGATAAAATTCAAGCGTTGAGTACTTGGAATTGCCTTTATCTGATCACTATCTTCACAGATTGGACACGGCGCACATGAACTGTAAACGGTGTGTGAATTAGCATTCGAGGATTGTCGGTTGCTAGTATTCACTTTCGGCTGTTAATTATAATTACTGTTTATTCTTTGTCACCTAGTTAATTCCAGTATAAAATTGATTCTATAAATCACGTTTTATTGAAAATCGAAGTTTAGGTGTATTCCCGGGTGAGTACAGCTATCTATAGCCAAGGATTATGCCGATAGACATGGTACTTTTGGATGGGTTTGGACTTTAATAAAGTGGTGTGTATAGTCTAGCCAGTTAAGAATTAGGCATTCCGGAAGTTTTCAATTTTGGCAACTATATATTTGATAAAAAACTTCGGTATTTTAGTACGTTTGATCGTTTGATTACGTTTGTTGTTGGATCGGATACATCCAGAAAACAATTACGCAAGTTTTCAGATCGCAAAGTTTTGCGAAATGCAATAAATAATGCATGAATAAGAAACCATGCGTAATTTCTATATGTCACTTCGACGAAAATATGCGCATTTTCCGGAAATAATTACGCATATTCGTTTTTGTGGCTATATACTATGCACAAGTGAATATATGTATCCCATGTAAACGTAGATATGTTGAAACATATCCTTAATATGAAATTCAGAATACGAAATTAACTTGAACAGATCAAATTGGCGGCACAGATCACCCCCTCCTGGTGCGTTTGAAAATGCTTCCCTGTTCTAGTTTGTATACAGAAATAATATTCAACAAAGTCATTATATAATAAAATATCTAATGATTTTTTCATTGAAATTAATTGGAAGTGAATTGCAATTATTGACCAAATCAACACACCAGTATAGGCTAGGCTACGTGGTTAAGATCAAGAAGCCAAAAATTGTAAAAATCGGTTTATTGCAAAGAATCGATTGTTATACAAAATATGTAAAGATGGATGCTCAACGCACTCAAATGCTTTCATCGTACTAGGACTACCGGTACCATAGCCAGAGCTCCGATTAATTTCCCGAAAATTTTAAGTTACTCCCGAATTCGTGAATTTTTCCCGAATTTCCGAAAATATGGACCCGAAATTCCTGAAAATTTCCATTATGCAGTATCTCTAACATATATGATTTTTGGCATTGGGTCCTGTTGAAATTAAGCATCTTAAATAAATATCAACGTTCCCGAGTAATCATACGAGCGTATGGTAGATATTTATCTAAAATATCAATTTCAAACCTCTCGACTCCTTTATCAATCCTCATTCCTTTATTCCTTGAATTTTTCGTTAAGATATAGTTAATTCTAATAAACAACGACGTACATGTACATGTACTTCCCAATCCCATGGTCTCGTGAATCGAAGAAGGCTACCGTAGCATTTTGTAAATATCGAACTAGCAGCAAGTATGTGCTTTAAAGTTTTTGAAAATCATGCTATCAGTGCTGACACAGAATTCGCCATTTTATACTCCTTTTATCGTCCTAAATACATTAGTATGATTCCAACATCATTAATTATGCGTGGCTTTCCCCGAACTTGTTAATAGTTTTATCTCGGCATATCTTACTGTATGAAATGTACTACGCACATGTACAAAGTTTTGTTTTCTGTTTCATGTCCGACTATCTATCTGCGACGAGATCCTTCAAACAGCCATTTCTTGCGATATCCTCGTGATATAAAGAGTTTTACGTGACCATGACGTGACCTGTATGTGGTTGCGTTTTGAATGATTTGTGCTTACATATTAATTGTGTGAATAATTATTTAACGAACTGATTAGGTGTCAGTTGTCAACCTACAGACAGATTCCGTCCAAATCTCCGATTTTCTACGTCTTCCGTCTGTATCTCCGATCTCTATATTATTCACACGTATCTTAAACCGTTAATGAATGACTGAAGATTTCACCATGACCTTTTTCTTCCTGATTGAATGAGGACTTCTGAATGTCTTAAACTAATATCGGCCAGGCAGTTCAGTTTCCTGTCTGACGTTGTGAAAAAGAAGCGATCTTGCCTCTCGCCGGACACTATACAGTCACTGGTCGTCAGTAAGTCGATACTTTCGGCTAATGGTTGACAAATTCCACTGTTCCAATCAATGAAAGCCTTCTGAGTGTCTGTTCTGCTGCACATCAGCACTACAGAAAGAGAAAAAGGGATGAAGCCAAAGCGAACGAGAATATCAAAAGGAAAAACATGGAGGCGCAAATTATTGGAGATTTTTCCAATTTTCGGAAGTCAAATGACTCATAAATATTGAAAGTTCTGCCCTTGAAACGGATCGGCAATTGCAAGAACTTATTGCCAAAAAAGGGAAGACTGCAGAGTTTATTGCGACGGCAACAACAAAAGTGAAATTCTATTAAGAAAAATTGAAATTTCCATTAGAGAAGAAAAAGACTATTGAAACAAAAAGAAAAAAGATAGTGTCTTCGATGGACCAATTTGTTGTCAAAGAGTCATCTTCCAAATAACTTCAGACCTTCGTGAAAATAAATGAATGTGGATAAACTGAGACTGAGTATTTTTTGTAATAAAATATATGTACATGTACTTGTTGAGCAATGGCAGCAGTACAGTGCTTAGATGAAAATAGATAATACATGTGCAACATAGATATGACGTTCCTTCATTGTATGCCGATTAAGTAATATTTTCTATGTGTTGCTGGACACTTTAAATTGTTGAGGTCTACAGATTTGCTTACAGTATCTCAAAGCTTCCATTCATTTCAAAACCCAAGCACATGAAGTTAAGCTTTATGAAGACTTATGCACAATATTTGAAGAAATGTAAGGGATATAACTAGTCTGTAGGGGTCTAACTATTCTGTTCCCGGGGATCAAAATACTTACAGATGCATTACGAGGGCTAGTCAATAAGTCTTGCACATTTGAAATTTAAAGCAAAGCAATTTACTATGATTTTTTATTCAAAGAAAAACAATGACAAGTGAACGTCTACAAGCCCTCTATGTAATCGCCTTTACTGCGGATCACACTTTCCCACCTTTGAGGCAGTTTTTTATGCCGTCCAACCCTTCGCTGTTCAAAGACCAAATCTGGGCCTTCACTGCCACCGACAAGTTTTCCAACGTCGCGCACCGTTTGCCTCTCATGGGTTCCTTCAGTTTTGGAAACAGGTTGAAGTCTGGCGGACTTAGATCCGGACTGTAAGCGGGTTGCGGCAAAACTTCCTAACCCATAGAGTCCAGGGCTTCAGTCACATGCTGTTCTGTATGGCATCGGGCATTTTCGTGAAGAATGAGAGACTGCAGAGGTCTTTAACTCCGTAGGGCACTCTTCAGTTTTTTGGAGATTAAATCGACGTAGTATTCCTTGTTGACGGTCTGTCCAATGGAGACGGCATCGGCAAGAATGATTCCAATGTGGTCATAATCAAAGATCATCATTTGCTTCACCTTGCTCTGCTCATGTCGAAACTTTTGAGGGCGTGGGGAATCCGGACTTCGCCATTCACTCGACTGTCGCTTTAATTATTTAAAATTAATTTAATTAATTCGTACGATCGAATCCATGTTTCATCAATCGCAACAATCCTTTCCAGGAAATCTTCGCTTTCTCTCCGATATCTTCGACGCAACTGCATAGCGATTCTGTAGCGGGAAAGCTTTTCTTCGTCCTTTAGGCGGTGTGGTACCCATCGAGCCGTAACTTTACGCTTGCCAAGATTGAGGGTGAGAATCTTGTAAGCAGACCCGTGACTGATCCTAAGTTCTGTGGCTACTTCATCGCAAGTTATCCGTCTGTCTTCGTCCAACAACTTTAGAACGCACTCGTGTGCCTCATCAGTTGCGGATAATGGGCGGCCGCTGCGATCTTTGTCTTCGATCGACAGATCACCGTCTCTCAGCCTCTGCATCCATCGAGTGACAGTCGAGCGGTCCATAGCCTCTTCCTTGCATGCTTCTTCCAATGCTGCATGGATTTCACACGGGCGCTTGTTTCTTGCGAACTCGATCTTCACGTAAGCCTGCTGCTCTTGACGCGGAAACATTTTTAGTGAATGACCACTTGCAGACAGACTTTGATTCTTCGTGAGTAATATTCATGACAGCTGCAGTCGAGAGTGATAGAGAGCTAAATTAGATTTCTCTTGTGCTTTATGAAGCAGATGTTAGTCTGTTCAAAATTTTGTATTTTGATCGCTGAAAGTGCTTTTAAACGAATTTTGCAAACAAATGTGCAAGACTTATTGACTAGCCCTCGTAAATTAATGTACTGATATATCAATTAATGAATACTATCCCATTAACGGTTTCTATGTCGTTTTAATGTGATAGTATATAATTCCCGAAAACTTCAGCCATTCGGGAATTCCTGAAAATTCGGAGAGTATGTCTCTCGGAGCACTGAAGGCATAGTTAAACGTCTAAAAAGCGGTTATAAAATCGAATAGAAAATCAATAAAAAGCGACTGGCTCAATTTTCAAACGGACAAAATCAACAATCCAGCTTCAAATATGCTCAAATGACAACCGGAGTGATTCCCTTTTCACTCTCACGCTTTGCTCAGGTAGTTCTTTCAATCCCTGATATCCCGGTACACTCCATTTATCCTCTTTCAACGGATTCACTTCTAGCGGACCATCAATGTCACATGAAAGTGTCAATATCAGGCCCAATACGGGAGAGGAATTTGATCGAAGAATATTGTCACTTCCATTAGGCGTTCTCAGGCAATCTAAATCGATTGTTAAGACTTCCGAAGTTGAAGCAATTGACAGCCTTTGCAACAAACAAATATTGTTAACCATTTTCTTGATAAATACAACCATACAATTTCTGTAGTACATCCACTTTGTTGAGGATTATAATGAGTCCAAAACATGGCCAGTCGTTCTTCATCTGCTGCCTCCTCCAATGCTTCATCAGTGTCTTCGTCGATCTAAATTCATAAGTGCGCAATTTTTAGAGCATTATCATTCTTATTCATAACAAAATTTCACTTTATTGTCACATACATTACTGTTCTACTATCTTCTTGCAAAAAAACACTCGTTTGTATCAAATAGCGAAGTTACAAGAGCATAGTTCGCTAAGTGAACACCAAACTACTAGTTTTGGGTAAAAATCGTATACCTTCGAAAACCGTATTACTACATGAATTGCTATGATCTGAGAATTTTTTAGAGTTCATTAGAAAGCTGTAACCACCGAAATTTTTACACAATCATTCGCCTAACACTTGCATAAGTCAAAACTAGCTTTCTCATCTGAGTGCAGGGATTATGCATGCATATGCCCACTATGTATTATACAATTCCGTAGGTATTTTGTGTTGTATGTTGGCAACTAACGCGATAACACATTTTTGCATCATTAACCTGCAATTGTCTCGTATGCTACCTGTTGCCGTCAAGTCGTTTACGACGTCTAACTAGCAGGACCATCTGTCGCAGCGGCTATTGGCTGCCTCATAGATCTTAAACTGAATGTTATTAACTGAAGTATTTAACAAATACTTCAATTGATTTTCTACTCATTAGAAATAATGTATTTAATTGGAATGTATTTCAGCACTTCAATTTACGTGACCCTTTAAAATCATCGATTTTGACCTTGAAAACCCATGAAAATCCGCGGGAACCGTTTCTCTGAAATTTTTTTTTGAGAGGGGTATCAATTAAGCAATCCAGGAAGAACTTTCTTCAACTTTGCTGCGAGATCGATGACGAGGCCGCCAAAGATGAATATGATTTTTCATAAATTCTAAGTAGAAAAATTCGAATAAGTCGAGGTCACTTGGATTTCATCTAGATCAGCCTAAGTGATGAAAATCTGATAACCTTCGCCTCTCACTTTTTACGAAATTTGACGATTTGGTGTGGAATGACCCTTGTATGATTCGAGGATGCTTAGTTTAATCGCAAATTGACATTTTCTGCTCTCATGACATACCAGTACATTGATCACTTGACACATCCCAATTCCAAGGACATGGTTTTCGGACGTTAAATGCTATTTTGCGATGAACCAAGCATTTTAGACCAATGTAATAGGTGTATCACCAACAAATTGAAATGTGACCCTTATCTATCATTTTACAAGGTCAGAAAGGTTATTCGAGGTCACGTGATGATGCAATATGCTATTTTTAAAGCAATTTTTGCACAATTGACATCATTTTTTGACGATTCTTAAACCTTGACCATTGGAGCGAAAACTTCACACGTACTATATTCTTATTTAAGTACTAACTTAAGTACTAAAAGAATACTGAAAGTGACATCTACCCTGACTTCTCCAACTTTCGATATTTTGAACTACCCTACTACTCTATCAATAAAATGTAATTTTTTTAACTGAGCTCAGTTATTGGCATCCATGTTTTTGATCTTATGTATATTATTAGTCATTCTCATATCGCAATACTGGTCAGGCTATTTTTAGTCTAGAGTATAAAACAGATTGGTCCGACAAGAAACGCATGTACCAACAGTTGAAGTTGGGTGATAGGCCTATATCCATAACACGAAATGATTCCTGTTTGATTTTAGTGAAGTAATTGGAAAGAATTATCTGTAGTTATTCGCCGGGACAATCCGAACTTGTAAGAATTCACTTTTTTAAGACAAACACACATCTGAGGAGGCAAATATGTTGGAAATAATAACAAACCGTCAACGAATAGAAGAGAAGACCATTTGTTCAAAAATCATGTAGCCATTAGCTGCTACTATTTCCTCAGTTTTTTTTAATGTCTGTAAAGTGCAAATGCGTCTGGCGATTGGATAACCTGCTTTCTCCTCTTGTATCCTTCTAAATGGCATAGTTTCAGGATTTTTTGCTACTTTCACGAAAGTTATCAGGTTCTGCGATTCACTTGATAGTTTTATTTCTCTCCAATCGAATATAATCAACATGACAAACCAACGTTTTATTCCGCCTTTTCAGTATGGCTACGCTTCCCGACCATTGTCAACCACATCGTTTCGGCGTGCTGAGACACCAGAGGTGTCAACGATCCTTGAAGATAGAATTTTAGGACAATCAGCAACTGCTGAGCTAGAAGAAACTGGAAGAGTATTGAGCATTGGTGATGGTATCGCTCGTGTTTACGGGTTGAAGAACATTCAAGCAGACGAAATGGTGGAGTTCTCTTCTGGTCTAAAAGGTTTGTTTCAAATACAACGCTTTACTTCTGAGACATCGATACGAGTCACATGTTTACAGTAGAATCACAAGTTTTTTATTAGACTCTAGATAGAGAAACTTTTGATTCATCATTCTTAACATTGACCCGCATGCACTACAGCCTAGTCGCGATCAGGAGCTTCCAAGTCGCGACTTGTGAAACAGTTAAAAGGCCGAAATAGGATTGTGAATGACTCGTAGCTAGTCGCGACTAGGATATCCATGCACAGCTTAGTTAACAATAAATGGAATTCAGCCTTTTTTCAAGCCTTGTGCAGATCCTCTCGTGCTGTGTAAGCATGCTTTCAAGGATACCTTATTGAGTATTGTTAATCGTTATAGAGTAGCCTATATAGTCACTTGAAATTATCCGGATATGCTCAAATATATTCATAATTAAAGAAAAATTCAATTTATGAAAAATGCCCGATTTGTTTTTGAGAAATGCGTGTGGGAACGCTGTCTTTAGTCACGACTTGGCTGTGCAATGTGCATGCAAGCCATTGTGTGTGCCCTCAATATGACGATGACTTTCCCATCAGATGTGTAATTTGAGGAACTTCAGCTATCTGAGTAGATACAGACCATGCACCTCTTCCTGGAATAAGTATACCGGTAAGCAGGATCCAGGTATTTAGCCTTTTGGTTATTATCTACAGTTGTACCTTAGTGCATATTTAAGACAAATGTAGCGTGTGAATTTCATCAACATGATTTTTACAGTTGAGAATGACGTTGCCTACTATTAACTCATTTCAGGTATGGCTTTGAACTTGGAACCTGACAATGTCGGTGTTGTAGTGTTTGGTAATGATAAGCTTATCAAAGAAGGAGATGTCGTGAAGCGAACTGGTGCCATTGTCGATGTCCCTGTTGGAGAGGAACTACTTGGACGTGTTGTTGATGCGTTGGGAAATGCTATTGATGGCAAGGGTCCAATCACTGCCAAGGCCCGGTAGGTATCCAGTCTTGGAACCATGTCCGTCACTTGCAATAATAAACAAAATTGCCATTTTTCAGGGCTCGAATTGGAACTAAAGCCCCCGGTATTATCCCACGAACTTCCGTGAAGGAGCCCATGCAGACAGGCATCAAAGCTGTAGACAGTTTAGTACCCATTGGTCGTGGCCAGCGTGAGTTGATCATCGGTGATCGACAGGTAAGTCTTTTGTAAGTCTACAGTAGTGCCGTAAAATCAAATTTTTTAAATCAAACTGAAACATGGAATTCGTATTCATCTTCAATCATGCTAAAAGTATGTTCAGATAACAATAAAAACACCGGCATGCATCAGAAATTAATGCTCTAGGCGATTTCTGTGAAAGCTCGACCTCATACTCTTTCACATGTTTTGGCCTCTTGAGGACGGGTTATTAAATTCGATCACTGTCTCAACTGTCGTGAATGTGCACGGCTGGTCCTAATATCAAATCATAAAATAGCGAAACTACTGAGTTGACGCAAATCCAATGTAATCATCCCTGGCAGTTGAATGAAAAACTGCTCCAGTCCTCTACAGGTTAATATGACTGTGCACTTTGGATACCTGCACTGCGTTGCTGTTTGATGAAAAACATTTTCCCCTAGTTTATGCCGCACACTATTGTACTTGTCATTCAGCAGACTTGAATCAGTTACTTCGATTGGGATTTCAAGTTTGATATTTTTGACAACAACACCTAGCTTTAACTTGATTAGCCTACTATGTAACTGCAATTATAAGGTATCCAATTTGCGCTGTGTAAAAATATATTTTATGTATTTTTAGGAAAGACAGCTTCAAATTCTTGACTTTCCCCAAACATGACCACAAGCAAAGTCATATTTTCACAGCTGATTTCAGTGTGTATTCAATAATAGAATAGTATCAAAAATTCAATATTAGATGTATTCAATAATACATTTACAGTACTTACACCACAGCAAAATAAGCTTCGAAATATGAAAGTCAGAAGAACTGTATGCTCTGTGACTGCCGTTTCGCATTCATCTTCGTACTTATCCTCCAAAAAGTAGTAAAATGTTAATGACAAGTTGGTCAATCTTTAAAACTTAGTTAATTTTCTAAAAATATTAGAATAAAATATAATAGTAAATATAGTTGTAGTTGATTTGAATGTACAAGTATTTCGATGTCTTCTGTCATTCCAGACTGGAAAAACCGCTATTGCTATCGACACGATTATTAATCAACGAAGATTCAACGATGGTGCAGAAGAGAAGAAGAAGTTGTATTGTATCTACGTAGCTATCGGACAGAAACGATCAACTGTTGCTCAACTTGTAAAGCGACTCACTGATGCTGATGCAATGAAATATTCCATCGTCGTGTCGGCAACAGCATCTGATGCTGCTCCTCTACAATATTTAGCTCCTTACTCCGGATGTGCCATGGGTGAATTTTTCCGAGATAACAACAAACATGCGCTCATCATTTACGACGATTTGTCGAAACAGGTCAGTTCCTTCTAAACCTGAGAACGGTTTATGTCGCTATTGATTGTTGAATATTATTTCTAACAACATCTCTCTACAATTTGATATTCGCGCTCCGGCTGCTTAGGTAAAGCACCACTTTCATGAATGAATGATTTATCATGAGAGAATTAGGCCAAGTAAAAACGATTATATTTAAAAGTTATTGGTTTGGAAAAGTCAAGATGAATGTTGATAATTACAGCAAATTTGTATTATGTTGGCCTTCAATTTCGATCTTCATCAAAAGATCGTCAGACATAGAAGTATAGCATTTAATTGCACAAAATTCAACATTCACATTACATAAAGAGCAATTAGATATCATGTGTAAGAAATATAGATGAGTTAGAGAAGAGGAATAGCAGACAGTAGAAATTGAATGTGATCTGACTAAAAGGAAAAAGGGTTAAAGGAGGAAGAGGAAATGGAGCAATGTGAATAATGATAAAGTGATCTAGCATGACAGAAAATGTCATGCATCACTAGGTAAAAAGAAAACCTGTAAAGTTCCAGTTCAGATTTACCATAGACTTTCGGGTTTAATTGCTGATCAGTAAGTAATGATATCCTATGACCCATTATGCAACGTGAATCTTGAATTTTATGTATATTAATGGTTCTTTCTATGCAAGACGATGAACTTCTAATGAAGAACTTAATTAATTGCCTAACATAAGTGTGCAATAAACATCGATATTTCTCTTGACTGTTTCTACCCAATAACTTGAAAATATGCATAGTCAAGACATTCACAAAATCGATCATAATCTGATTGTTGCTTGTCCGTAAACTGTTCATGAAAATGTATTAAGCAATAAATTTAGTTGAATTTATGTGCAATGGACGGAATTTCCTGCAAAATATCAGCCAAATCTCGTGAAGATGCCAATGAAGTGTTATTTATGGAATAATTGCTGTATAATTGATGTTTGAAGTGTTGAGTGATTCTAATATTCTATTAAACATATCATAAATATAAAATGCGATCTCTTACGCAGTAGAATCAACATTTTGTGTGCTGGAATTAAAATTTTCCATTTATTGTTAATGAGGGAAATTTCGATTCCGCTACATCTAGTATTATTAAATCTGTTGAATAAAATTTATCAATTTGATTTAATGGAGTTGTAGATTTTGGGTGGGGGCGAGAATTCAATAAACGTGCAATATGAGCATGAAAGCAGAGCGGTCATGTCGGTTGGTAGCTGCTCATTTTATTTTTAAATTTAACATGACAGTACGCAGGACTCCCACGTCTCCTGGATTTTATGCAAACTCCTGAAGAATCTGAAATAGAATACTAGGCCCAGGATTTCCTGGAAACCTCCTGGAAGATGGTCTTGAGGGTATTTGACGCAGAAGTCTATCATGCAAGTCATGTGCGATGATGGTAAAAGTGCTTCAGATGATGTTCGACAACTTCATTGCTCTTGAATTCATTTATGTACCCAACAAGCTGGCTAAAATGTGCGCGTTTAGCCTCGCTCCCCACTTAAAATCAAATCATGTTTGCGTTGAAATATCGCAAGTTTGTTTACTTCCATACAAGATGTTTTCCAAGTATAGTTTCAGTTAAAGATTGATGATATCATAACAGATTTAAAAACCTATATATCAGAGTCGTCTTCGTAAATTTTACTGAAGTAGGCTTATAATACCCGAAGAACGTTGTATACTTGTAATCGCAAGATCTTAAATTGCTTGAGTTGAGAATCTCCCTTCGATAATCTGTAATATTCTTCTTGTCTCGTCTAGGAGATAGATATGATATCCTTCGGTCTATAATTAGCAATGCATGTAGGTCCTATTGAGAAGACAATAGCTGCTATCATTGTGGCGATTAGTAGATAAAACAACACCATTACGAAAAATTATTTCCCCGTAAACGCATGTATTTTGGAGGTTAATTACGGATCGAAATATGAACAACTTGCATGCGTTGATTTGGGCTTGGCTACGCGATGGTTAACATCTCAAGTAAAAAATGAAATTAACGCTTTGTTTTTCTTCTTTATAGTTCTGAAAACTCAGATTCTCTAGTTCCTAGAACATCTCTCATTTTCTCACTTCAATAGAGGTCGATGTTTGAAGTTTGGCGAAAAAATAAGTTTTTGACGTCGCCTTTGTCACTTATGAAGCCTAATTTTTAAGGTCTTGATTTTCAACAATGTTGATGTGTTGGAATCTGTTTATCTGTGGATATATAATCAATTGGTAATGCTTAGTAATATATGATAGGTGATATAGTCATAAAATCTTTGAACCCCACTTCTCTATGTGAATTAAATATACAGTTGACATCAAATTCCGTTACCAAATTCTCCATGTCTTTGTTGTCACTCAGTCATTTTTGCATAAGAAACTAAATTTTATCAGAAAGGAAGCATATTGATGCATGTTGACACGCTGTATATTCAACTATCGAAATTTTGATGTTTTTCTTTGTTAAATGAGGCAACATTTTATGAAATTCTGTTACCGGTAAAGGAATTTCAAATGTTCATCAAGTCAAGCAATCACATAAAAGCTTCTCTTACACTGGTTTCTACCTCGATTACAATGCCCATTTTCCATGCTATCTTTCTACGAGTATTTTCGTTTATTGTCAGAACTTGTGATTTCATTCTTGGTTGTGATTGCAAAACAAGAGCTATCACCTGGATATAGGTCTACTGAGTCTCTGAAGAAAGCAAGATGATGCAATTATTCAAGGTAAAAGTCAAAGAAATATTATAACTTTATGATTAAGGATGCATTGTTGTCTGTTTAACCACATATAACATAGGTACACAGCCTACTACTGAATGATGTCTGATGTTGGTCATCAGTGGAAATATATGACTTCCAGATTTTCAATATTAAAATAATTGTGCAGTGTGTAGGTGGGACTCGTTTCAGGTCTCCCTCACATTTGTCATGAATGTCAATTAATCCCTTCAAATTAACTACTAACTCATTGTTACACTTATCTTGACAAATATTGATGGTTCTGTAGGTCTGCCCTAACCCTTACAAATTTCGCTTCATAGCAGTTGCTAAACAATGCACTACTAAACAACTTTCGACTAAGATTAATAAAGGCCTAACCGTTATAAGGAATTACTTTAAGGAATATTGTAACACTATCTATAAAAATAGCGGAATTAACTGTTTTTGGAGTATAGTATCTTCGATCGAATTCCTAAATAAGATTCAAAACATCAATATACATAACGTGCAAGTTTTTGACTTCTCCACATTGTACACTAACTTGAATCATGACGATGTTATTCATCACATTTCTGACTTGCTAGATTTGGTGTTTAATGATTCGAATAGGAAATACTTATGCATCGGTTATGAAAAATGTTTTTTAGCTAGTAAAAAGTATCAAGGCTATAGTGTTTTTTACTAAAGATAACTTTAAGGATGCTATTAAATTCATTATTCATGAAGTTTACGTCACTTTTGGTGGACAGGTTTTTCGACAGATAAAAGGTATACCGATGGGAGGTAATTGTAGCCCTTTGCTAGCAGACCTTTTTCTTTTACACTGCGAATATATTTTCATGTCTAATCTTATGAAAAGTAAAAAGTATGGCATAGCTAAACTTCTATCGAATACCTCTAGATATATAGACGATCTGTGTATTATTAATTATAAACATTTCGCTTCTTTAATTCCTAAAATTTATCCACCAAGTCTGGAGGCAAGTAGAAGTGGAGATAATGATAACAACATTGAATATTTAGACATTAAAATGCAAATCACTAATACAGAAGCGGTTACCTCTGTATTTCATAAGGTTGACAACTTCAATTTTCCTGTTACGCTCTTAACATTTCCTCAAAACACTATGCCTTACAAAATAGGTATCAAAGTTTTCGCGGGACAGGTTTTGAGATATATTCGCATCTGTACACATGAGAGCAATTTTATTGAAAAAATAAATCGTACCTCCACCACCCTCATTGCGAGAGGTTATAATCGCTTTGATCTTAAGCGCAGTGCTGAAAAGCAGCTACACAAACACAGAGAGACTTTATTGAAATACGGTTATTTCTCCGCTAAGCAGCTTTTGGACAACTGCCCGAACTTTATTTAAGTTCCTTTTCCATATTTCCAGTTTAGTCAGTTCGAATCATCTCGATGGCGTAGTCAATGTATCTGACTACATATCCGAGATTTTTCTTTCGAGGCTGCTTCCTTTAAAGCAGGGCCCCGCTTGAGCGAGTTTGAACGTACAGGAATTAAGGGGCCGAAACGTGAATCTTGCTCAAGTTCCTGCTGATGACCTCTATTGCTTTTGTCCTCATCAACTTTATCACATCATATATCAATTATCTGTTTTAGTTGCACTTCATGTAACCTGTGGGAAAGCCAGATCGGTCTTTTGGAGGGATAAAATTCTTTACTTTTCATTATCTTCAGCTTCATCTTCTCACTTCGATTGAAGCATTTGCGTAACACCACACGTGGTTGACCAGTTATCCGCATTAGAAATGACTGGTCTGTTTGTAATTGTATTTGACTGATAGCAGATTGGGATTTAGATAAGTTACAAAGTTTGAAGTATATAAGCAGACACACAAGTGCCATGTCTATGATCACTCCTTTTTAGACGCTAATGTCATAAGTAAGTTGTTAGATTTATAATTTTGTTTAAAACGCAGTAGTAAGTTTTATTTTTTTTCTTTCAGTTTTTAGTTAGGCCTGTAGTATTATTATTTTTCTTTATGATCTACCGGAGGTTAGCCTCAACCAATTTAACTATCTGCTCTTTAGTCCAACATTAAATTCACAAAGCGGTGAATATCTAGGGAGGATTTGTCTCTATTTCTACTGCCTACATAGCATGTTCTCTCTGCATCTGCAACCTACCTGTCACCAATGTGCACTTTTACAGAACATGTAATGTGAATGATTATTGCTAGGAATTAATTGCGGCTATACTATGAATATGATTGTGTCAACCTTCATGTTCTTTCAAGGGCGTGCGATCAAGTCATTGCAATCGAGCATCTTTTGAGCGACAGTCTGATCTCTTTCGCTCATTAGACTTGTATCCCCGAAGTTTAAAAAATCCGAGATGACTTATTATTTGTAAACCATTTTTGCTTCCGTAGCTTGCGCCGTCTTCACAGTGACGAATGTTTGACCTGTGTTTCCGTACATCAACAGGCTGTCGCTTATCGACAAATGTCTCTGCTACTGCGTCGACCACCAGGTCGTGAGGCTTACCCTGGTGACGTATTCTATCTCCATTCACGTCTTCTTGAACGGGCCGCCAAGATGTCTGATGAATATGGTGGCGGATCACTGACCGCATTGCCGGTTATTGAGACACAGGCTGGTGATGTATCAGCATATATTCCAACCAACGTTATTTCTATCACCGACGGTCAGATTTTCTTGGAAACTGAATTATTCTTCAAAGGCATTCGGCCAGCCATCAACGTTGGTTTATCCGTCTCTCGAGTAGGATCTGCTGCACAAACTAAAGCCATGAAACAGGTAAATTTGATTAAGATAAGACCTCCTGAATTCAAGAACTAATGGAGCTAATTTCTGTTTCTCACAGGTTGCAGGAAGAATGAAGCTTGAACTTGCTCAGTATCGTGAGGTCGCTGCTTTTGCTCAGTTCGGATCAGATTTGGATGCTGCAACACAAGCCTTGTTGAATCGTGGTGTGCGTCTTACCGAGCTTCTCAAACAAGGGCAATATGGTAAGCATTTAAATAGATTGATATTGCAGAATAAAGATGTTCGAAATTCGAACACCAGCTTCATCCAATTTGGCATTTTCCTGGCATTATTTTTTGTGACACTCAACTTGCGCTTATGCGACATGTAGTTATTGATATATTATGTCTAGCGATTTGCTCAGTTAAACTCAAAGTCAAGTTCATCTTTCCTCATCAGACAAAAACGATTTAATATAGATGAGAAAATGTGGGTACAGACTATTTGATCTATGCTGAATTATGTTATGACTAGTTTGTCATAGTTTCCTTGTTTTTGACTCACCGATCGGAGGCACATGGAGGATAAATGACTTGAAGATGCTCTATGTCAAAAATGACATAGCTGGTGCTTCCCATCTCACTTAAGACTTTTTTAATGAGACAAGAGTCGCAGAGGGAGTCATGAAATTTTTTTCATTTATATTTCCGGAAAAATTAAGAAAAGGTTTTTTACCTTATGTTGCGTGGGCAGCATGGCATCTGGAGATTTTGCAGGCATGGTAGAGCATGAATATATCTTCATGAGAAGTCGGTTCCATCAAGCAATTTCACGTAAACTGCAATGAACGAATGTGCCCCATGCGCGTAAGTGACCCAGTCTCCTTTACATTTAAATCTGGCAAATGGAAATAGGGGTGAGAAATTCGAAAAGTAGCACATAGGCCTACTACCACTACCCCTGCGGCTGTTTTAATTTTGTATTTCCAAAGAAATCTGAATCTTTGAATATATCATTTGATTTGTCTGATACCGCTTGTTTGACATCATGCATCGGATAATTTGCATGAGCCACACACACCGCATAGACTTCTTGACTGTTTTATAAATTACAGTCGACATAAAAGAGTCGTACCGAATTTGGAAGAAAAAATTTTGTATTTGTCATTTCAGTTCCCATGGCAATTGAAGAGCAAGTTGCTGTTATCTACGCTGGTGTTCGAGGCCATTTGGATAAGGTTGATCCATCCCTGATTACCCGGTTTGAACAAGAGTTTCTTAAACACGTCCTGGCAAATCACCAAGAACTTCTGAAATCCATCCGTGAAGCCGGAGAGATCTCTGATGCTAATGATGCGAAATTGAAGCAAATTGTCACTGACTTCATCGCCTCATTCCAAGCATCAAATTAAATGGCTCTGTGGAGGTGGTTTGACTAAAGACTATCGTGATCATTTCTATCCTAACATGGCGATTTCATCGAACGCTTGATGAAAGTTAACAGCAATCATGCCAAAATGTAGATTGTGGAAGAACCATTCGGCGTTTGAGTGATAAAAGCTGTGTTTCAGCTGCCCTACGTTTTTTAGTACTGCAGCGACATACCCTGAATAAAAGCTAGAAGTCTTGTGATGATGACATTTTGTGCAGAAATTAGGAATTACAATGAATTTCTTGAGTACAAAAGAGTTTTTGATGGTCTTAAGATAAGAACTTGTAATATAAATAACCATAAACCACGGTCAATACTTGAAATATGCTTTCATAGGTTCAGTGCAACCGACATGCAGCAAAGTAAACAATAGATGCACATGTGCAAAAGTGTAATGTTTAGAACTACTGCTATTTAGAATTGCATTAGAGTAAATTATGGTTGATAAAGCTATCTGTGTCGGAAATGTAACTAAATGTGTCTCATAAAATTGTCGAAAAAACATCGGATGTGACGACATCGACCAGTAGTATTAAGCAGGATGTGTTATTCGCATTGCTACTTGCCCGATGAACAACGAATACTTAAGCATAATTTGATATGAAAATAATGCTCATCTCAGGCCCTAACTAATTCTTCGTAAAAACAAAGCAGGATGATAAGTTGTGTAAGTTAAATGATAGTATTGTAAGAAATGAAGCATAATTGCATCAAAAATTGAATTATATTGATTGTGGTATACCGACTTAAGGTGCCGCGAATAAGTCACCCGAAAAGTTATGCCACGATTATTCACTATCTCAGGGGACTATAGATGCGCACGACAAATTCTATCGTGATATCATAGCAATATCAAACCATAGCATTTCGAGATATTTCTGAGTTTATGCATCTGTAATCAAAAAAGCAGGTCCTTCAATTCCGAAGTCCGCAACGAGGAGTCTTTCATTGATCGAGTGTCATCAAAGCAGCAAACTTAATGTCACTGATATGATAAATGAAAGACTTAGTAGGAGGCGGAGAGGTCAAAGCTTTTTGTCACTTTTCAAATTCCCGTGGTATGCATGTTTCCAGTACATTTTAAAATGAAAATTCGTTTTTCGAGAGACAATTTACGAGGCATATTGCACATCACCAGTACGTATATTGCTGTAATTAGATTTAAAAATCCAAAGATGTCTTCTTATTTCAAAAAGTATGATCGATAGCTAATTTCACATGGTACTTAAAATGACATCATATTGCGACAGGCTTGATTCATATAAACAAAGATAAACAATGACAAAGCTATATTTTAAATTGGATGTAAATTCAGATGTCATTGGCTTATGAAGAGAATATCTTGAATCTATCATTGATGTCTTTCTTTAACCGTTGTCCTATGTTTGGGGTGCTTTTGGCACCCCAATAGTGATGCAAATGGAAAATTTTCCAATGGAAAATTTTGAAATTTTTTTTTCGGTGATTGACGTTTTTGCCATTGTTTTGGAGACCTGTTAATTGTAGTCGTTTGAAAAGACTATGCAATATGCAAAGACCGAAAACTTCTCTATCATTCCTGCATTACCTTTTGGAACTAACTGCACCCTTTCCATGTCTATTTCAGATCATCCCAAATAAATTTCAGATTTCTCTAGTTGAATTTCAGATATCTATCAGAAACCCAACTTTGAAAGGATCTTAAATTCAACTGGAGAATCTGCAATTCATATGGAAATGTCTGAAATTCATTTGGGTAGATCTGAAATCGATTTGGAACTAGAGCTGAACCATCTGAGCTAGAAATGGAAGATGTGCATGTAGTTTGTCCCCAACGAAGATCGGACAATATGCCAGAACTTAGAAACTGTCATAGATATTCTTCTACTCATCACAGATATCTTTTGTTTCCAAATATCTCACGAGTTTACAGTCTTCCAATATGGTCGCTCATGTATTGCGTGGACTGTGTGCTTATTCTTCACATATTCATCAACATGTGGAGAATTTGTATCACTATGATCAAGGCTGCACAATAAAGCTTAACTTTCAAGCTAACAAGCAAACTCCAAAATTATTTTTGCTGCTCCAGATCTTTCACATTGCATGAAATTATACCTCTATTCTAAAGCATGATTCACGTTATCCCAAACGGTGTCTGTGTGATAATCAAAAATATTAACAAATTAGCACAATAAGCCACTGGTGGCAAAGGAATGTTCAAAAATCCACGGACGGAACTCGCAGTGCTGCGATCGCTTTAATCGAAATAATGATGAAATCAATAGTTTTAGACCCATTCTATTGGTATGTACCTGCCTCGGCTGCGGAAGCGTCCCAATTATAGGGCGCATCACAAAAATCAAAACTTTCAAAATTTTCCAAAATTTTCCATAATTTTCCATGGAAAATTTTGATTCAAAATTTTCCGGAAAATTTTCATCACTACACCCCAAGCACTTTTTCAAATGCTCTCACTTTTATTGTATTGCATTTCAGCCTTAGATATTTCATGACTTTACTACAAATTTGACTTAAATTATCTGGGTAAAGTACTAGAAAAAATAAATTCATAATGTAGAAGATTGATCTAAAAACATGGTAGTCTATGTTTGGGGTGCTTTAGGCACCCCACCAGCAATCATCACGGCAACGCACGATCCTCAGTTCTACTGACGTCAACCACAGACCAACCCATTGGGAAAAGATAAATGGGTCCCATATGCATTTTGCATATGGATACCATATGTACAAGGTTCCCGATCTTACCAGCTAAATCCCACATGCATGCCTACACGCTCTAATGCAAAATTACTTCAACCACATACTACTCATAAATTAAATTGAGCAGTAGTATTGATACACTGTATATTTTCCCCGCGTTAAAAATTCTCCGCTCCTGTTTCTAGAATTGCTTCCCTCAGAAGAAGCTCTCTTAATTTTGAATTACGCTGTCGTTTCGAGACATATTGCAGATATGTGCAGTAGAAATGATGCACACTTGATAATAAAGTGACTTTCAGCCTCATTCAACGTTTTAGAAAAAAGTGCAGAATTCGCTTTTGGTAGCGGTACTACGTGAAAAATCTTTGTGAAAAAATCTGTTCATTACATCGCCAGACAACCTTTTTAACATAAAACTTCACAATAGATTGACTTAACAATTTATTTGATCAAATGGCCAAAATCACAGCACAAACGCAGTAATACGTGTTAAATGCACAAATTCAAAAATATTTATACAAATCATATAAAAACATGAAGCTCACTTAAGTAAACACAAAAAGCAATTTGTAACAGTACATGAATGACATTTATTTACAACGATTCAACAAATCAATGAGAAATTTTGCTTGTGCAGCTTTTGACAACGATTGGCATCCACATTCAGTTGTAAAACCAGTTGATATGTAGTTGCAAAACAAATAAATGTATACAAATTTAAACACTTAGAGTAGACACAGGCGTACAACAGCTCATTGACAGTAGCAGAAATTCTGAGTTTTTTGCACTGTGATGAAGATAATGAATAGTTAAGCCCACCTTTGTAATGCTCAGAAATCATATCATATTCCTTGCACAACCATATACAGAGTCTGACATCCAACGTTCATGATTATAATTTTAGAAGGCACACAAGTCAATAGAAAACACAACAATGAACTGCACAAAGAAGACAAGCGCGCTAAGAAAAAACAGTGATGAATGAATTTGCAGCAATGTGATCTATCATTGCGATGTGATCAGTTATCGGTAATATGGCGAGTATAAATCATGGTCTCTCTGCCACAGCGCTATGGTTATTCGCTTGGCCGTGTGGTCGAGAGAATAGGAAGGACACCATTGGAAGTAATGGGCAAAAGACCGTTCCAGGACACCATAAAATTCAAAAAAATGGTATCTTTAAAAACGACATAAATTCATGAATTTGAACCCTTTTTCAGGTTTTTAAGACCTAAATACATGAATTTAGTCCATTCAAAAAGTACCATTTTTTCAAAAATGGTACTTTTTAAAAACGACATAAATTCATGAATTTTGGTCATTTTTCAGGTTATGAAGACCTAAATTCATAAATTTGGGCGTTTTTAAAAATACCCAATTTTCAAAATTTTCAAAATCTGAAATTTGAGAATTACAATTTTCACCCGCCCTTAAAATCATGACCGTTCCAGGACACCGAAAAATTCATAAAAGTTGAGAATCTCAAATTTGAGAATTACAATTTTTACCTTGTAAATCATGACCGTTCCAGGACACCGAAAATCATAAAAGTTGAGAATTTCAAATTCATGAATTTTATCCATCTTTCAGGTTTTCAAAATATATCATGTGACTAATAATATTTCTTTAAAAATGGAAGAAACAAAAGTGGAAGGAACCTCAAGAATATATCCTTCGTTATCATATGAACGTAGTTCTACTTTAATGGACATTGAAAAGATTAACATTGAAAAAATGAACAAAGAAAAACACAAAGATAGAGTAAGGTATATGAAAGATAAGGAATCTCAATTATTATTAAGATTAGAGCATTATAAAAAATTAAGAAAGAGATGGACTCAAGTTAAGAATGTAACACAAGGAATTGGCATATTCTTAACAATAAGTCTAGGTGCTTTAACAATTGTTATATCTTCAGGTGTTTTAGTAATTCCAGTAGTTGCTACTGCTTTAACAGGTACGGGTGTTTTTGCAACTTCACTTGTTACAATGTTAGATAAATCTTTAATAACTAAGAAACGAAAATCATTAAAAACTAAGCATTTACATATTAAAGAAGTCTATGATAAACTACATTACTACTTTCAAAGAGTATTTGATGATAATGTTATTACGTTAGATGAGATTGAAAAATTTGATCAAATAGCTAATGAAGTAAATCAAACCTTTCAATTACAGTCCGAAAAAGTTGATGATAAGAATAAACAGGATGGCAAAATTTCTAGTGATGGTAAAATTTCTAATGAAGAAAATGACAAAATTTTTTTAGAAGAGCTAAAAACTTTAAGCGAAAATTTAAGCAAAACTTTATTAAACAAAACTTTATTAAACAAAACTTAAAACGAGAAAACTTTAAACGAAAAGATGTCAAACAACAAAGCAATAAAAAAATAATTTGTTCAGTAAAATGTTTTTGTTGTATTCCAATGTTACCACAAAATTCAAATATTATATTTTAAAAATGGATAAAATTAGAGCTGATGATTTTAAAAGAATAAAACAATTAGAAGAGTTAATAAAACAAAGAAATATTATGAAAGAAAATCATCTTCAACATAGAATGATAAAAGCTGGTATTCAATCTGATATGTTTGAAAAAATGCAGCAAACCGAGCAAGTAAAAACTGATTTTGAGAAAACTATGGAACCATTTAAAACTCTTGAAAAAGAAAATACAAATAAGGATAAACAAATTGATATAACAGATCCAGAGCACAAAACTATATTAGATGACTATGGATTACTAGAATCAAACATTAATAAGAAATTACCAAAATCTATGCAATTTGAACATTTTATTTCATTTATAGATGGAAAAATAATACCTAGATTTTATCTCGGACAAAAAGAAATATTTCCACAACCTTTTCGAGGTTTAATTTTTTCACCAGATAAATCTCCTTTTAATTTAGATAGAAATTTTGTTAATCTTTTAAGAGGAGCAGCTTTAAATAATTATGCTGTAGAAGATCTTATAAAATATAAAGCTATGTTAGATAGAGTTGGTGCAGTAAAATCTCTAAAACGTTATAAACAATTAGAAAATTTATTATCAACGGGGGTTAAAGTAGGAAAAGGTTTATCTGAAAAACAGAAAACTGAAACAACTGTATTTTTACCAGATGATCCACAAGAATTACTAAATAGATTAAATATTTTAATATCTGCAATAAAAGAAGGACATAATTCTAGTTTCAATGAAATTCATGCTATATTGAAAAGACTGTTAGAAAAGAAGATTCTAAATGAAGAGGATTGTAAAAGTGTAGCTGAAATATGTTGTTGTTTTTAATTTTTTATAAAAAAAATATTTCATAAAAAATATTTATTTAAAATTTTAACTAAAAAATGTGTTCAGCAGATTTAGACAAAATTAATAATCATTTAGAAAATTTGACAGAGATTTTGGGTTCATCAAAATTTAGTACGACGTTAAAAATTATAACAACTACTTCATCACACACTTGTAATTTAGAACCCATTCTACACTTAGAACAAAATAAAAATTATCAAATTGCATTGACTAGTTTCTCTACATTTAACACTATTCAAAACGTTATCAAAGATGTGAATGATCAATTTAGATATTCTACTGATAAAGGCAAAACATGGAAAATACTAACTTTTCTTCCTGGTTCTTACGAAGTTGAATCAATATCAAATGAAATTAAGAGACATTTAGGTATACCATTAAAAGATAAGAAACAATTACATTTTGCAGTTGAACCGGCAGTTAATAAATTTTCTCTTACTTTAGACGAAAATCATCAAGTTGATTTTAATCATGATAGATCATTGTCAAAGCTATTAGGATTTAATAAACAAACCTATAGTCAAGGTTATCATTTAGGTGAGAAGATTCCAAAAATAACTGAAATAAATTCAATTGTTGTACATTGTGACATTATTGAAGGAGGATATATAAATGGTAAATTATCAAATTTAATATTCAGTTTTCCAGCTTTTACTGTACCCATTGGTTATAGATTAAATGTATTTCCCCAAACATTAATATATTTCCCTATTACAAGAAAAACTATTAACAACATTAACATTAGAATCACTGATGAGAAAGGACAAGAAATAAATTTTGGAGGTGAAGAGATTATGATAGATCTTTTGGTTCGAGAGGTATAAACTCCTACGCGAAGCTAGAGAAGTTTAATTTTCTTCTTCTTCTTTAGAAACAAAAAATAAAAATAAATTTTTTTATTAAAAAATGAGTGAAGTACCCCCATTAAATAAAAAGAAACTTAAATTTAATCATCATCCAAATTTATCTAATAAAGTTTTGTCAGTTATTTGTGGAAGATCAGGTTGTGGAAAAACGTATCTATTGTTTAAAATTTTAACGACTCCAAATTTTTTGGATTATAACAATCTTATAATTTATACAACAACAGCAGAACAACCCGTCTATCAATTTTTAAAATATGGATTTGAAGATAATCTTAAAAAAACAGCAATTGCTTCATTATTCAAAGAATATGAAAAATCTGAAGATGAAGAAGAAATAAGTTCGTGGTGTGAAGAAGCAGCAAAAAATAATCAGTTAGTAGAATCTAATAAAAATAACCATATAAAGATACAATTAATAGATGATAGTGGTAATATGCAAGATCCTAGTAAACTAGATAAAACAATGAAACATTGTGTAATTTTTGATGATTGCGTTAATGATAGAAATCAGTCAGTTCAGAGAAATTATTTTACAAGAGGTAGACATAATAACTGTAGTGTTTTTTATTTAACACAAAGTATGTATTCATTAGACGGAAGTGATATTAGAAAGAATGCAAATATATTTATACTATTTGAAATAAATGCAAGAAACTTAAGTGATTTGTTAAGAGATTTATGTGTAGGAAATAAAGATGAATTTAAACAATCGCGTAACAATGCTTGGTCAAAAGATTATGCTTCATTACAATTAATATTGATAAAAAAATTCATGAAAGAGTTATAGAAAATATTTTCGCGGAGTGATAAAAATATACAAATATAGTGTTATAATATTTTTTTATTTTATGCATATATCAAATTTGTCTATCTTAGAAATTAGAAAATTAAAAAGGTTCAGTAGTTATTCCATCAGGTAAAATTTTTCTTTTATCATCAAATGGATCTAATGCTAATTTATGTTCTTCTTTTAAATACATGTTATGTTTTTTTGAATTAAGTCTATAATTACATGCTGTTTTTATTTCATTATTAAATAATACATTTTTATAATCTTGAAATGTTATTTGATTAGCCACTGATGCCTTTGAAATTCCTTTTAATGTTTTATGTGTTTTAATATTATTAGTTGTATCATAACAGTAACATTTAGATTTTAAAAATATAGCTTCTGTTATGAAATCTTCATTTCCTTCTAATTCATCTTTTACTTTACATAAATCAGAAGGATGAATGATATCTTTTATTTTATCTATTTCTTCATCAAGTGTAGAATTATACGGTATTGTTAATTCTAAGAAAACGGAATCCGTATCTGTAAAGTGTAATTTATAGTTTTTGCCATAAGAAGGTGCTAAATAATCATATATAAATTTATAGATAAATAGTTTAGCTAATTCTAATATAGTGAATCCAATGAAATTAAACTTATCATGTTTTACGCTAATTCGACGTAAATGTACAGCACATAGTTCATCACTAAATCTAGTAGTTCTTTTATATGTAGGTTTCCTTGTTAAATTTTGAAACCTATCTTTATCATAAACTATTTCAATATTTTGTCTATTACGCACATTTTCTTAAGTCTTACCATAAAATGCATTATTCATTAATTTGAAGAACACGTTTCCAAAATCATCTTTATTTCTTTTAGCTATTTTACGTTTTTCAATATTGAACTCTATATAATTTTTTAACCACCTAGATTTTTGATAAAATAGTTTTCGATGTATTTTGGTGAGAATCATTCCATGATCTAAATACCAATCTAGCATTCTTCCTTCAACAACATACTTTCCTTTATTGCTTTGTGTTAACATAAGTTTTTTTGTTGGTCTGTATTTCTTAGGAATTAAAGATTTTTGATAATCTGAAAAATCTTCTATATTAGGAATTTTGTTTTCGGGACAGAAAGGAAAATATTTTGTTTTATCTTTTATTTCATCAGGGTATACTAAATCAACTTCATATATATAACCATGATTATAATTTCCATCATATGTTTTTTGATAATCTAGAATATTACACCATGACATTTCACCTGTTGGTAATTCTTGTATCATGCAAGAAGAATATAAGCTATTAAAATCATAATATAACAAATAGTTTTCTCTCATGAATTCATCAATTGCATTTTCACGTTCTACTCCTTCTCGTTTCGTTCGAAAAATTTCTAATATTTTTTCTTTTTCTTCTGGAGATAAAGGTTTCATTATTCCATAATCATCAGGATTTACTTTCTTATTATAACATTTAACATATCTATTACCTAAAACTGATGAAACTCCACCTCTAATTCCAGATTCAAAAAATAATAATTTATCATATGTATTTTCTTTATAATGTTTAAGTTTAACATTTGTATGTTTTAATCCTGCTAACCATGTTAAACCTGCTGTAGAATAACAATAACATGGATCTATTCCGTAATAGTCTAAACACATATCACGAAAGTTTTCAAAAAGATCAGCTAGTATTAATACATCTATCTGTAGATATTTCATTGTATAATCATACATTGTTTTACAATTTAACTCTCTCCAATTTTTTTCAGCTTCTGCATAGTCTTCGTCAGATAATTTTGATTGTTTTAATGTTGATTTAAATTTATTTATTGGAGGAAGTTGTTTTTCTTCCATAATTTTATTCACAGAATTAAAATCAGTCTTCGACTGTAAACCACAGGTTTTATCTCCAGTTATATCAGTCTTCGACTGTGAGCCGCAGGCTATATACTCATACGGAAAAATTCCTTTTAAAGGTTTTAAATTATATTTATTTGATATTTTACATTGTTCAGATTTCAAAGTTTTTCCCATAACATCTAATGAATAAGGAGTAAAAAATCTAAATGCATCTAAAATTCTAATGCAACCTAATTGCATTGAAAAATATTCTTCTTCTGTTTTACATAGTACATTTATTTGTTGTTGTTGTAATTTTTCAGATGAAAATAAATCTTTCATTACTAGATGGAAATCATATTTAGAACCATTTTAGAAATATAGAGGAACAAAGCTATATTTAAATTTATTAGCATCAAGATTACAAGAATTATGTGCTGCACCTCTATATAATCCATTTAGATGATCATGATCTTTTACTTTGACGGCAGAGCCGTCGCTTCGCTTGTCAAGATATCTACCTCTGCCATTTTTATAATTTTTTGTAAATTCTTTTCCACAGTAATAACATTTTGTTTCATTAATAAAATTTAATTTTTCTTTTTCTGTTAATGGCATCATTGGAATATTTGTTTCAAGCAATTGTGAAAAATAATTTTGTAATTCTTCTACTTTCTTTGTAAACATTTCTGAACTATCTTCACCATAGTATTGAAAATATTCTGATTTAAATAATTCAGGATAATTTGAATGAATGTACATTCCCCAACATAATGGTTTTTGTTCAAATAAATATTTTTCTTTACTTTGTTCAGATGCACTTTTTTCAGAATTATAATTTTCAGAATCGGGCGAAGCCCTGGAACTTTTCGTTCGATTTTGTGTCATATTAACATTATATGCTTCAAAATCACAATAAATAGTAAAGGGTACTTTATTTTTAAAATACCATTTATTATCTTCTAAATAATCATCTTTTGGAAATGTGTTTCTGACTGCTTCATTTTGTTGGCAATTCTCCAAATGTCTATTCATTTCTTCTTTAGTTCTAAAGCTCGTCATACATTGGAGACAAGGAAAATTAGCATTATCTGAAGTTTTTGTAAATATAGAAACATCTTTACACAATATAAAATGACCCTGATAATATAATATATTCGCTTGTGCTGGCTGTTTTGTCGGTTCTAGTTTTTCAAATTTATCTTGATTATTTCATGTGTTTCATCAATTTCTTTTGTAAGATTAAATGTATTTCGATGAAAATTTTGATTTAATATTTGTAACTGATAACTATATTCTTTATCATATTGTTCTTTATATTGTTGTATACATTTTTTAAAGATTCATTTATTTTTTGATTGGTTTCATTTTCTTCATTATTTAATTCTTTATTGCCTTCATTTAATTTTTGAATCGTTTCTATCTTATTTTGATATTTATGGCCATATTCTTGTACTAATATTTTTGTTTGTTGTTGATAATCTGTTTTACATTTTTGTAAACTTTCATTTAAATTTTGTAATTTTTGTTGATATTCTAAAAATAAAGATAAATAATCGGAATCATAATCATAATTATAATTACGTCCTTTATAATTATTATGACTAATCATTATTGGTGATAATGTTTTTATAATTTCAAATTTTTCAGTACATATTATATTTCCTTGGTAAAAAATATTATGATGCATGTAATTTCCCCTATCATTATATACTATTTCTGATTGACATAAATTTTTATTATTCAAATAAAATTTTTTTGAATCTGAGTAAAGTGGAGTAATTTTACCAATAGAAACATAATTCACATTTAATTCAAAAACATTTACTTCTATTAAATTTTTATTCTTTTTATGAAACTTTTTTAACCTATTATAATCATATGGAAATTCATCTAAGCCATCAGAAAGATCAAATTCATTTATGTATTCTTCTTTATTATAATAACTTAGTCTTTCTTTATGATATTCTGCAGGATGTAAATGTGCTATAATACTCCACAGAAAACAATAATCATCTTCATTTTTTATGTTGATTATTTGTGGTGAACTGAAAGGCAAAGGAACATAACTACCACCAGTATTATTTTTATATTTATCAATTACTATTTTCTTAGATAGTATTTTAACAAATTTCCAACCAGATTTACGTAACTGGGCTTCAATTATACAATTTTCTAATTTAAGTATCATCGATTCAAATATGGGTTGTATATCATTTACATCATGAATTTCTTGTGAATTTGTAAAATGTCCTTGTATTATTTCTTCAGGAATTCCATCAGGTCCATTTTTTGTATAAAGTACTTCTACATTCATATAACATTTGAAAGATTTCTTAAATATTTTGAAAAAGTTTTTTAATACATTATAAAAAGTTTCATCGGTTTCATTATGTTCAACCGATTCATTAAATAAATATTTTATATATGTTAATGGCGAAGCCGTGGAAGACATCTTTGATGTCCCGTGTACAGCTTCATCAAATTCATCTATTTCGTTAAATTCATCAGTATCGCTAAATAAATATCTTCCATCTGGTACGGGCGAAGCCCTAGAACCTTCGGTTTGTATGGTCTCATCTTCACTATTAAAAACTTTTTTATATTCCGAATGTGAATAATCATCAAACATTTTTTTAACTTTTATATCAGTAGGCAATGTTTCTAGATAGTTTTTATAACTATTTAATTTTAATATATTTCCTTCATCAACTCGATCTACATTTTGTAAATGCAATTTACTATTTAAATGAGATTGATAACTTCTTTTTGTTTGCAACTTTTTTTTACATAAGACACAATAAAACTTGGTATTTTCCATTTTTTTTATTTTTTTAGAGAAAATTTAAGAAAAAATTTGTGTTTTAATTTTAGATATAAACATTCTAATATCAAGGACTTGAGTGTTATTTTATATTATTATATATTTCACGTTCTTTAGTTATTTTTTTTCTTTATCACATTAAGTTTTATCTTATTAAGTTTTATCATATTAAGTTTCATCATATAACGTTTTATCAAAAGATAATTTAAATTTTTTTTCACTAACTATTGATTCTTCATCATCAATTGATTCTTCATCATCATCATAAATTGTTTCTTCATCATCATAAATTACACTTTTTGGTATAGGATGCCCTTCCATGATAGGATACCATTCTCTTATTGGAATATCTATTTCTAAATTACATTTTTTATCTGATAATAATATAATAGAGAAAAATATTGGTCTTTGATCTCTTTTGGAAAATTTAATAACACCACCATAATCTGAATCACTTTTAGTTTTTATTAAAGATGATAAAATTTTAAATTGATTAGATGTAAATCCTAATTTAAATTTTGTAGACCCGACACATAGTTGTCTAACAGTATCTTCAACTATTCCATCATTATTATTTTCAATTGTAAGAAAATGAAATTTAGATAAATTTTTATAATTACTAATATTTTTATAATCTTTTTTACCATTTACACCTTTTTCAGATGTTACAGAATCATCATTATTATCATAAGATTCTTTAAGATCGGGCAAAGCCCTAGAACCTTCAGTTCGTTTATTAAGATTATGATTATGGTCATTGTTAATAGTATAAGGTGTAGTCCACATATAAATTTTCTCTTGTTGAGCTAAACCATTTATATAAGATTTTAATAAATTAATATTTAAGTTGGAATATAATCCTATATACGTATCATCATCATATCTTTGCGGCATTTCTAATGTTTCTTGTTTATAAATTGTATCTCTATAATATACTTGACATAATAATTCTTCGTTATGCTTTTTACTCTCTATATGAATGTTATATTGGTTTTGTTCACCAACAAATAATCTTATTTTTTCTTTGGAAAAAGATTTTAATTTTTTAACTAATTCTTTAATATTGATATAATTAATAATTTTATTTTCTATCCAATCAGTATTACTAATCGGCAAAACTGCTCTAATAAATCCGTAAACATTATTATGACCTATTATAACCATATTTTCTTTATTTAATTCAACATAAGCTACATCATTATATTTACTGACAATCTCCATAAATTTAATAAATGGATCACCTGGAAATAAACAATAATTAGTTTCTATAGAAGGTAAACCTTTAGTCTGTTCTCTAAATATTTCGGCTTGTAATTCAAACAAAAGATTAACATCTATACATGGATTATTATTATTATTATCAAAACATTTATTTTCAAATCCCGTTGATCTCGTCGAATAAGAAGAACAGGATGATGCGGGCGAATACAATTTTTTGAAATTTGGTTTTTCCATTTTTTTATTTTTATTAGAAAAAATTTTATTTTTTTTTATTAGAAAAAATTTTATTTTTTTATTGTTAAAAAATGATGTTACCAAATGTTGGTGGAGGTGCATATATCCCGAATAATCGTGAATTAGAAATAGAGATAGAAAATTATATCATGAAAACTGGAGACGTTTTATCTGGTCCATTGCATCTTTCTATTCTTCCGCAACAAAATACAGAGTTAACAAATAAACAATATGTTGATACACAAATCAATGACTTAAAAGAAAAATATATAAACGATGTTTTGGTTCCACTGATGAATGAATTAAAGTTGCTAAAACTTAATGACAAATCATTAAACGAAAAATTATTAAAACTTGATAAAAAGGATAGAGAGCTAGAAGCAGATATAGCAAAACTTTTTAACCCTCGGGGGGTTTTCTGGGTCCACGTGGACCCATTTTTCCAGATCACTTGCTGTTATTTATTAAGTTTTCATTATTTATTATTGATATCACTGGACTTTATCTGTATCGATATGTCAATTATAACTGCCAAGTGAAAATGTATTAGCTGTTGTTTAAATAATTGCAATACATCGCAAACCTTTTAGTAAATCTATGGGTCCAGCTAGACCCAGTCACACTGATTCGCTTCATCGGTCGTCATAGCGCAGAAATTCAGTCACTGCTATTCCAAATAACAAAGGCCCGTATTCGTGAAACCAGATAAGGATTTCCCGTATCCTTAGCGACGCTATATCTTAGCCTTATCCTGACTGTCATATTCGTGAAGGCAGCTATCGTCACGCGCTCACGATGTGTAGCATTTTTTCTATTTTTAGCCTTAACGCCATGCACTTCAAAGGCTGACAACTGGTCAGATTTTGGAGACGTTGAAATCACAGGCGCACTTGCAAACGATTCCATCGATTAGTTTGTCGATCTGCCCAGTCCGATTGGGCCGCCTCAACTCGCCTGATACAATGCGAAACAGTAGATAATGAAGCATCGGAATAGCGGTAGTGCTTATTGGCTGCACACAGACACACGCACACTCCTTCCCTGCACACAAAGACACACGGGATAACGCAGCTGAAACTTCGCTTTGCTTCAAAGCTTTTGCTATCGTCGCTATTGTCGCACGCAGGTGCAACTGTGACGAACTAATGAAATCGATTTTGATGTGACGCGTGAACAATGCTCCCTGCCTGCGCTTGGCTATGAGACCGCGCAGGCAGGCCGTTCTGTCATTACACCGCACTGCTGTTTTATGCTACGAGCGAAGATGGCGGAACGCTCACAACGGAGCTCAAAAGTTGAAGCTTTGAGATTATTGAGGGGCGCGCAGGAAGACGTTCCCGAAGCTTCTTCATCTGCGAATGACACGGAGGACTCCAGTGAATCATCTGGTTCATCTGATATCGATGAAAGTGACAATATTTCACCTTCTGATGACGACGTATCCATTAACCAAGCAATCGGCAATCAAGTGAATATTTCATCCGCTGATGGAGAGCAATGGACTTCTCTCCTACCTCAAGAACAGAGACGTGGCAGGGAGCGAAGAGAGAATCTGCTTAGACCAGCACCAGGTCTTACAAGTTACTCTCTGCGGCATATTCGCGCGCCAAATACTATTATAAATAGCTGGGAAATTTTGTTTGATCACGATATGATGGAGACAATACTAAAAGAGACAAATCGGCGAGGGAGATCTATCAAAGGTGCAGCATGGACGGACGCTTCGATGGAAGAAATATTAGCCTTCATTGGCCTGTTATATCTACGCGGCGTGTATCGTTCTCACATGGAGAGTACTGAAGAGCTGTGGTCGAAAGAACACGGAAGGCCCATCTTCAAAATAACAATGAGCCATTCAAGATTCAAAGAGTTACGTATCATGCTTCGTTTTGACAATCCTGAAACAAGGGCTGCTCGACAACTGCGAGACAAATTAGCAGCGGTTCGTCTTCTTTTGGATGGTTTCACGAACAACTGTCAAAAATCGTATGTGCCTGGTGCATTTCTTACCGTTGATGAGGAACCATATCCTTTCAGAGGTCGCTGTGCATATAAGCAATATATGCCAAGCAAACCATCAAGGTATGGACTTAAGTTCTGGCTGTTGTGCGATGCCAACAATTATTTTTGTTACAATCTACAAATGTACACAGGCAAAGAAGACAATCCCAGTCATCACGGACTTGGAGAACGTGTTGTCATGGATTTGACCAGCTCTCTAGAAAATTCTGGAAGACACATAACAACTGACAATTTCTTTACTTCTTTGAAGCTCACACGCTCTCTCCGCTCAAAAGGCATGACTTTGTTAGGAACTCTGAGGAAAAACAGACGAGAAGTTCCTCCGCAGATGAAGAATCTACAGGGCCGTGCTGTTTACTCTTCAGATTTCCGATTCAACCTCGATGATCAAACATGCCTCCTCAGTTACAAATGCAAGAAAAATGATTGTGTCCTTCTTTTGAGCACCTTCCATCAAGAGCCAGTTGTTGATCAACAGACTGACCGAAAGGTTCCAGAAATGATAAAAGACTACAATGCGACCAAAGGAGGTGTAGATAAAGCTGACCAAATAGTGGCGACATATACGGTGAAATACATCAGCCGAAGATGGCACACAATCGTGTTTTGCAACCTCTTGGATTTGTGTGGGATAAATGCATATGTGTTGAATTGCGAAATTGATCCTCATTGGGGAAGAGACAAGCCTCACAAAAGAAGACAATTTCTGCGATGCTTAGGAGAGGAGCTGGTCAAGCCATTTTTGGAGTCAAAAGACGTGCCACGGCCAATAATCGAAGCAAAGGTGGATGTTGAGAGAGCAACACGAAAAAAAGACAGATGTCAACTCTGCGGGTGGAAGAAAGATCGGAAAACGAGAAAAACCTGTGCTCGGTGTGGGAATCACTGTTGTGATGAACATTCGAACTCTTTGACTCGTACTTTCTGTACTAATTGTGCTTGATTGTGAAAATAAATCTTCTGGGTCCACGTGGACCCAGATTTTCACGAAATGGAATAGCGAATTTTAAACCTCCCGAGGGTTAAAAAGATTTCTGAACAATCAAAAATTTTAATATTACTTTCTATAAAGTTAAAATCTGCAGTCATTAAAAATAAACATCAGATACAACTATTGAAAAAACAATTAGAAGATGAAATAGAAAAACTACCTGAAAGAATTAAAAAAAATTTAAAGCAGTTACAAACTACATTCCAAAAAAGTGTTGATGAATTAAGTTCTAAAATGACTCAACAAATGAAAAAGATGAATAGAATAATAAATGAAGTAAACTCGCTTAATCAAAAAGTTGATAAAATGAAAACTCTTAAAATCAATTTAGAAAATGAGTTAAAGAAAAATTTACAAGAAAACTCTAAAGAAAATAAAGAACAGTTAGATTCTGTCAAAAGACAATTAGATGTTCTTAAAATTAAGTTAAATGCACTTAAAACGGCATTGAAGATGAATCAGGAGAAAATGCAAGTTAATAGAAAAGAAATTAAAGTACATCACACGCTACTTGACGCAATAGATAAAGTGCAACAGTCAATTAATAAAGTTATCTCGAAGTTGTTGTCCATTCACAAACGTAAATCTTAACACGTAGATATTTTTCCCAAAAGTCAAATTTAATCCTAAAAAATGCCTATAATTTATAAACACAATCTTAAACAATTTGCTTCAAATCAAAGAATTGCTCATGAACCACGTATGAATCCTGTTTATCATTATGATAATAGAGAAACAGTCGGAACACAAAAGTTCCTAGGCACCGCAGGTGCCGTTCACACGGAAGGAGCTGGGATCTTCTCTGGTATTGGAAGTATCGTTAACTTAATTAAAAATAATAAAGATTTGATTACATCTGCTGCAAAAGGAGCAGCTGCTATAGGTAGTACAGCTAGTGCAATATCAAATGCTGTCAAGTCTCAAAACGAATTAAAACAACTAGAAGCTATTCGTAAACTTAGGAATGATTCCGAAGAACTAAAAAATTTAAAAAAACTTTCAGATGAAACAAAAAATAAAATTGCTAACATAGCTGTGGATTCTGATAGTAAACATAATGAAAAAACAATTGAAGAAATAAGAGGTAATGGCGTGAGCAGCAACCTTCGGTTTAACCAGCAAAGCTGTAGCGGAGCTGGTCTAGCAAAATTCTAAAATTATGTTTTTTAGTAAAATTTTTTAGTAAAACTATTTTAGTAAAATTTTTTTAGTAAAATTATTTTAGCAAAATTTTTTTAGTAAAATTTTTTTAGCAAAATTTTTTTAGTAAAATTTTTTTGGTGAAATGCTAAAATTATATTTTAGTAAAAAATTTTTTGTGTGTGAGAAAAAACAAAAAGTCAAATTATTTTTTATAAAAATGTCTTCGCTTATCGAAAATAAATTTAGATTAGACGATCCTCCGTTCGTCAGTTATAATCAAAAAAAGAATGACTATATAAGAATTGCTATGAATCCCGGATCTTCCAGTAGAGTAAATACTGGAGGAGATTTAATCTTTGAAGTTGATAATCAACAAAGTTATTTATATCTACCTGATTCATTTTTACACTGTGAATATTCTTTGTATAGTGATGCCAATTTTACAACACCATTACCAGAAACCGATAATATTGCACTAGAGAATAATTTCTTTCCAAGATTATTTACACAAATGCGTTTAGATGTTGCAACTCAAAATATAGAAACAATAAGTGATTCTCCAGGTGTAATTGATACAATGCTTAGATTTGTAATAATTGGTGAAAATAATAAAAAGTATGAAATCGAAGGTTGGTTTCCTGATACTAATGATGGTATAATTGTTGATGATTTAACTCACGCTGGAACAGATGCAGCAGGAATTGCGAAAGCTGTAGAAAATGTTGCAAAACATTTAAATAAAACAAATAATGATGCATATAAAGACAGACGTGAATTTAACAAGAAAAGTAAACAGACAGTTAATTGGTCATTGTCTCCATTATTCGGATATTTAGATTATGATAAAATATCATATCAATTAAAATTTAAATTAATAATTCATCGTACAGCAAATAATGAATTAATCTTTTTTGGTAAGACTGGAAAAAAAGCATATTTAAAAATTGATAGACTTGAATGGTGGATTAAGCATATTACTCCTAGTTTAGAGGTTGAAACAGCCATTGCAAAAAGATTAAATACTAACAAACCAATTCCAGTAAATTTTCTAAAGCGTACTGCTAGTTCAGTAACTTTTTCCGAACAAAGATTTAACTGGCATTTTACTAGAACTGCGAATACTCCAAGATATTTATTACTAACATTTCAAAGAAATAATTCTCCAAGTTTTGATAAGAACAATAATCTCTTCCATATTAATACAATTCGAAGTTTACAAGTTTCATTAAATCAAACCCGATATCCAATTGATCCATTAAGATTCGATGATGCCAATAATCAATTTATGGAAGGATATGATTCTTATCGAAATCTTTGTATAGAATTTGGAGTTGAACCACAATTAACTCCTGGAGATTGGAGACATTTATATCCTGTTTTCTGTTTCGATTTAAGTGCACAATCTGAAGATATTATCAAGACTGGTTGTGATGTAACAATTAATATTGAAAAGAAAGATTCCACAACTTCATTGATGGCTTATGGTTTATTGCTAGAAGATGTAAAATATTCTATTGAAGTTCTTAATGGGAAGATGGCTAGAATAAATTAATTTAATTTTTTTTCATAACTAGAATAGATTAAAAAATTCTTAACTAAAAATTTTTCATAACTAGAATAGATTAGAATTTTTGATAACTTAAAATTTTTTTATTAAAAATGTCGCAAGCGAAAAGTAGTAATAATAAAACTGTTGAATTAAAATTACGTAATATTGTTGACAAAAATACACCTAAAACTATTACGATTAACAAAAAAAAGTATTACATAAGTAAACCAATGATAGAGAATATTCAATTACAAGAAAAAAAGAATGGCGGGATTCTCCCATTAATTCCCCTAATAATAGGTGGCATAGCAGCTGCAGGAAGTGTTGCAGGTGGGACAGCTGGTATTGTCCAAGCAGTAAATAAAAATAAATCAGAGAAGGCAGCATTAGAAGAACAAAAACGTCATAATAGAGAGTTAGAGAAAGTTGCTAGGGGTGAAGGAATAGTAGATAATTTTATTAGTAAATTAAAATTAGTTGATGAAGGAAAACGAGTTCTTAAAAATATTCTCCACAATGTTGATGATTTAATTGAAATTAAAGAAACTAAAGATGGTTCTGGAATATATCTAAGTCCTAGTATGATTCGGTAATAACCTCAGGACCTTTGGTTCTTTTCGGTAAAACATTCATTTTATTTTATCTTTTAAATTTTTTTTATCTTTTAAAATGAATTCTAAAAATTCCGAAAATTTAATTAAATTAAAAATTTCTAATTTAGATTTATTGAATTATCTATTAAACAAAAATAAAAACTCAAATTGTCAGCATATTGGTGGTGACAAGAACAAAGTTCCATACCACTTCGGTGGTGATATACAAAAAGCATTAGAAAACTTTCCTGGATTTATTTGGAGTAAATATTCGAAAGAAAAACATCTTCCTGGTCATTCATATACTGGTCCAGGAACTCGATTAGATATAAGACTAGATGAGAATAATAATCCGAAACCAGGTGAAGAACCGATAAATAGAGTAGATGCCGCCGCTTATAGACATGATTTAGCTTATCGAAATCATGATCTAAGTTCTCGACATGCAGCTGATAAGAAGATGATACAAGAATTAGATAATATTCAAAATCCTACATTTAGAGAAAAAATTGAAAGAATGTTTGTTAAGAAAGCTTTACAAGCTAAAATATTATTCGGTCAGGGTTTAAATGAAACGACAGCAAAGCTGTCTGAGAGCAACGCTCGAACCTACGCGTCTGAAATGTCGAATGACCTAGGACGCTATGCCTCCGAAATTCATAAAGAATACAGAAAGCCGAAATATTTATTGAAAGTAAAAGTATTTAATAAAGATGATATTTGGAGTGCTGATCTTATTCATATGCCGAATGAAAGGGACTACAAATACGCATTGACCGCTATAGATTTATATACACGATACGCTTGGGTAAAGCCTTTAAAAAATAAAAGTGGTCTGTCAGTTAAATATGCGTTTGAAGAAATCTTTAAAGAAAGTAATAGAAAGCCAAGGAAATTGTTTGTTGATAAAGGGTCGGAATTTTATAACCGAAACGTTCAGCCACTATTTGAAACTGTTTATTCAACTGAAAATGCAGGGAAGGCCGTAGTGATAGAAAGATTCAATCAGACGTTAAAAAATAAATTATTCAAGAAATTTACTGAGCAAAGAAATCAGAAATGGTTGAAGATATTACCAGGAGTTGTAGAAGAGTACAATAATAAAGTTCATTCTGGTATTGAAGAAACTCCAAAGAATGCTTCTGACGACCCTGATTTAATACGAAAGAAAATATTCGAAAATAATTATTCGAACGAAAATAATTATTCGAATGAGAGTAATGGGAATTTGCAGAAACTTAAGCCGAAATTTAAAATTGGAGATAGAGTTAGAATATTTAAATATAAGAATAAATTTGAAAAAGGCTTTGTTGGCTATTGGACTAAAGAAATATTTGAAGTTTCTAAAATAAATCAAAGTTATCCGATTACTTATGAAATTAAAGATTTAGATGATGAAGATATCAGAGGCCGATTTTATCAAAATGAATTACAACGAACTGATTTTTAATTATCATTATCATTATTATTAGGCGTAGCCATAGAACCTACGGTTCGTTCAATTCTAACATAATATCAAGAAATGGCACTCCTTCTTGCAATTTAAATAAAACATAAAGACATAATTGAACGTGTGTGAAGTTAGCGGAACCACTCAGCGGAACCATTTTTTATTATAGCTTAATTCTATTCGAAACAGCTGCTAGTTTGTCAATTCCAGTCTCCTGATTACGAATCTGAGCTCAGATTTCACAAATTCAAAGTCGCTTTTGAGAAATTCAAGTTTAAAGATAAAAGTGGTCCCGCTGTGAAGTTAGCGGAACCATCCAGCAGAACCAATTGCTGAGTCTCGCTGATTGACGCAGTAAATCAATTTCTTTTGGTCACTACCCGATCAATTTTGTTGTGCTGATCACGAATATGTGCCTCATCTTTCAAAACAGTGCAGATTTCACCCGGAAATCTGAATTTCACTTTTTCTGCAAGCTGATTGTGAAGTTAGCGGAACCATTTTTTAATACAAAGAATTTCTCAGCGAAATCCATCCTCTCCAACTAATTTGAAGCTCCTAATCACAAATCTGTAATCAGATTTGCAAAACTCGCCCGCATTGCAGAGATATTCCTCTATCTGGGTCCGCTGTGAAGTGCCTGGAACCACCTACTGGCATTAAAATTTCAAATTCTAATTTTTGCACAGAATCACTGCAATAGACATACCAAGAGAATGGAATTGCTTCACTGATCACGGTTTGCCGTCCGATTTCACGGGAGAATAAGTACTTGCCGAGAAAAATGGATTTTACGGTTTTCATGGACTTTTCTGCAAGCTGATTGTGAAGTTAGCGGAACCATTTTTCAATACAAAGAATTTCTCAGCGAAATCCATCCTCTCCAACTAATTTGAAGCTCCTAATCACAAATCTGTAATCAGATTTGCAAAACTCGACCGCATTGCAGAGATATTCCTCTATCTGGGTCCGCTGTGAAGTGCCCGGAACCACCTACTGGCATTAACCTTTTCACTACGGCTGGCATACCAGGTATGCCATGCAAATCATTCCGCCAGCAGCGGTAAGGTTTTCCCCATCACGCGCGCATTTTACGATTGTCTATTGAACTGACAACGAAGTCATTGCTCTATAATACGGTTAATTTTGCCTGTCGAGGTATGTTTTGTTGTAAATAACTAAACACTAAACATGAGGTTAAGTTAGTGAATGAAACTGCAATTTATGAAAATCTTCTAAAAATATTAAAACAAACTCGATCTTACATAATCATCAACAAACTAAACTCTTATTCATTGTTGGTAGCAGTTAATAACAATCACAAGCTAATCGAGTGAAAAAGTTGGAAGCACTTTCCAGTTGAGCACAGTCCAGGTTTTCCCGCACAGGCAGTGCATTGGAACCGTGACATCTTTCGAAGACCATTTTTAAAACAGATTCTGCATCTCTTCTGGGGCTTTGAGATCAAATCAGTAGCTGGAATCTTTTCCAAACAATGCTCCTGGCTATTTGCAAGCGACATTCGCGCTCCAGAGTTGTTTGCTTGTTGAGATTCTCCGCTAGTTTCAATCAGTCGACGACGGTTAGGTTTTCGTTTGCGAGCAGAGCCAGTTTCAAGTACGAGATATTCGATGACTTTGTCTGTGTAGCGTAGAAAAGTGAGTGAGCCACCGTACCTTTGATAAACCACAAAAGAATTTCTGACCAATATATGAATTAGGTAAATAGCGTATTTAGTAAACCACTTGTATGTTTTTCGTGCGGGGAATATGGTTCCAGGCATCTGTCTGCGAGATCTACCCCGCCCATGTTTTTATTGTAGAGCAAAACTGAGTTGGGTTTGCTGACAGCAGTTGAAACTCTATCCTTTGAGCGGGACACAACTTCCGTGGTACCAGCGTGGGAAAAGAATCTATCTTGTAGATCAGTTTTTTCCGCTTGCTTTTTTGTCATCATATCGACTGATTAGTACGTCACCCTTGCGCATAAAAAGACATTGCTGCGCTTGAAAATTGCGATTGCGTAATTGAGGCGGTGGGCCTCTGTTGCTGCGGATGGTTCCAGTAAGTAACGTATCATATTCCAAGAGATATTCGGCGAGAGCACATGAAGAAAACCAATTGTCGAGGAAAATGTGAAATCCCAAATCAAAGAGCGGACGAGAAAGTTGAACAATTTGTTCGGACTTCTTCAATGAGCAGTTTATTTCATCATCCCAAGTGTTTTTTCCAGAATACAGAAGAAAATTCCAAACGTATCCAGCACTCGCCTCAGACAAGACAAAAGTTTTCAAACCGTAGCGGGCGCGCTTATTTGGCACATATTGCCGAAAGTGCAATCTACCTTTGTTTAAACGCACAGTCTCATCAACAGAAATTTCACGTTCAGGCAAGTAGTTATTCATACAAATATCACGAACCATATCACAAAAAGGCAGAATTTTATCTTCACTCTTTGAATCAGTAGAAAGCGAGTTGTAGGATGCAAAGCGAACAAATTTAGTTATTGAGAAAAATCGGTCTCGTGGCAAGCACTCCATTCGTTCAAAGAAAGGACTGAAGTATTTTTCGTCTTTGCTCCAGTAAAGGTGAAGTTCTGGCTTCTTGTTAAGTCCCATGAGTAGAGATAATCCGAAATATTTCCGCATTTCATCTTCCGTCACGCTGTCCCATTCCTTTGCGAGTTCATTATCGCTGCGATATATCTCATGCCTCTCATTTGTCCATTTCGCTATTGTGGAAAACAATTTAGATGACAGGAACAAATCAACGAAAAATGAAATATCTTCAACATTTTCAGGAACATCAAGTAAAGGGTTTATGCCAGGTGTGCCTAAGAATTCAGGCATATCAGTCAAACGCGAGTCTCTATCTGGCTCAACAAAATGCCAATCACCAGGATTTTGGATTTCAGCCTCATCCTCACTAGAACTGTCTTCGTCACCTTCTTCATCAGAATATGTCGGCTCTTCATCTGAATTGATGGGACTGTGCGCCGGGTGATGGAATAAATTGTTAATTGCGCTAGACTTGGCAGCTCTTGAAGATCGCGACATGATCCTTGGTTGTACTAAATGCAGAAATGAATGCGTGTTCTCCCGCCTAATTGACCTGCAACGTTGTGAGTGCAAATTATCCAATCAAAAGCGACTTATTCACGGCCGATTCTGACGAACTTGCTATTGTTCGAAAGCGCATTCTACGGTGGATGTGTTTCCCTAAGTCAATATCTAGAGATATGTGCACAAATGACGATAAAACACTGATTCTCATCTAAAAACATGAATCTGGCATACCAGGTATGCCAGATTTCCTTACCGTATTTTAGAGGGATGATTTGTCATGGCATACCTGGTATGCCAGATTCGCTTACCGTATTTTGATTGATGCTTATCCATGGCATACCTGGTATGCCTGCCGTATTTTGAGGGAATGACTGCTAAAAGCTTACCGTAGTGAAAAGGTTAAAATTTCAAATTCTAATTTTTGCACAGAATCACTGCAATAGACATACCAAGAGAATGGAATTGCTTCACTGATCACGGTTTGCCGTCCGATTTCACGGGAGAATAAGTACTTGCCGAGAAAAATGGATTTTACGGTTTTCATGGACTTTTCTGCAAGCTGATTGTGAAGTTAGCGGAACCATTTTTTAATACAAAGAATTTCTCAGCGAAATCCATCCTCTCCAACTAATTTGAAGCTCCTAATCACAAATCTGTAATCAGATTTGCAAAACTCGACCGCATTGCAGAGATATTCCTCTATCTGGGTCCGCTGTGAAGTGCCCGGAACCACCTACTGGCATTAAAATTTCAAATTCTAATTTTTGCACAGAATCACTGCAATAGACATACCAAGAGAATGGAATTGCTTCACTGATCACGGTTTGCCGTCCGATTTCACGGGAGAATAAGTACTTGCCGAGAAAAATGGATTTTACGGTTTTCATGGACTTTTCTGCAAGCTGATTGTGAAGTTAGCGGAACCATTTTTCAATACAAAGAATTTCTCAGCGAAATCCATCCTCTCCAACTAATTTGAAGCTCCTAATCACAAATCTGTAATCAGATTTGCAAAACTCGCCCGCATTGCAGAGATATTCCTCTATCTGGGTCCGCTGTGAAGTGCCCGGAACCACCTACTGGCATTAAAATTTCAAATTCTAATTTTTGCACAGAATCACTGCAATAGACATACCAAGAGAATGGAATTGCTTCACTGATCACGGTTTGCCGTCCGATTTCACGGGAGAATAAGTACTTGCCGAAAAAAGTTGATTTTACAGTTTTCAAGGATTTCATCGGAATCTCAGAAAAAATCCAACCCTCTCCAGATCAGCCGAACCATCATTTATTACAGCACAATTCTATTGCACCATCACAATGTGTAATTACGTCTTGTGCGCTTTCCTTCTCGGTGCATGCTGTTGTGCCTCTGAAGTCATTAGATGTTTGAAGAAGACGGTTTACAAGTGTTCGTCCATCGGAACGCTGGTATCGCTAATTTCTCCATGTTTGTTGTTTGTAATTACGAGGTTAGTTAAAGAAAAACTTTCATGTTGTCCTAAAAAGGATTCAGAATCGCTTCATTGTTGAAAGATTGCAATGCTTTGTAGCTATTGTGCATATTAATTCATTTCGTATCAAAAAACATAAAGTCTTAGTAGGATAACATTTTTCGGTTCCATGCTGTCAAATCTCTGCAGCGGATTGGTAATTCATTAGTTGCATAATATCCTGAGGTGATAAAAGATAAGAAACTTGCTAATAAGTGCGATTCTTGCATAATGAAAAAATCACGTGTGTGAAGTTGGCGCAACCACTCAGCGGGACCATTTTTGTTTTTACTGTGCCACTCCCAAAAATCACATAAACCACACAATTCGAGGTCGCTGATTATGTGCCACTACTCGGTTTCACGAAATTCAGCCTCCTTTGGCCAGAAAACGCATTTCAAATTGGTTGCGCTGTGAAGTTGGCGCAACCAATTTTTCTGACTTTCATAAATTTAGCGCATCAAGCAACAAAACTCATAACAAACGATGAAATATCCATGCCTAATTATGTGCCACGCAAAAAATTACTAAAAATAATCGATCTTCATGGAAAAATCAAGTTTCAAAATTTTATTTCACCGAAGTGTGAAGTTGGCGCAACCAAATTTGAAATCAAAATTACTCAGCACACAGGCAGTTATGCTTCACATAAATAGTACCAGCGGATGTGCCAGGTCAACATTCATCAGAATCAATCAAACAAAAGCAGTCTTTCACCCGCTCTAAAAGAAAACATTAAACATCAAATCACATGACAAAGCTTATAATAAAATATTGCACAACCCGCGCAACCATTTTTCATTTCGAGTGTGCCATTCCTGAAATGCATGTTTCTAGTACAATTTGGGGTCGCTGACTATGTGCCACGCATCAGTTTTACTAAATTCGGCCTCCTTCACTCGGAAAACTCAATTCAAACTTCAACCACTTCACACAATAATTCCAGCGCAACCACTTTTCAAGTTGAAATTATTCTGCTCAAACGCCGTTTCACATCAAATAAATAGCACCATCGGGTGTGCCAGGTCAATCAATATTCATCAGAATCAACCAAACACTCGAAATGAAAAATGGTTGCGTTGACTCGAATTGATCTGAGCTTCAGCTCGATCATGTCTAGGCCTATACATGGCAGGAAATCATATGTTTTTGAAGGATGATATTTTCTGATTTAGCAAGTGAATAGGTACGAGTGTTTGGTTGATTCTGATGAATATTGACCTGGCACACCCGATGGTGCTATTTATTTGATGTGAAACGGCGTTTGAGCAGAGTAATTTCAACTTGAAAAGTGGTTGCGCTGGAATTATTGTGTGAAGTGGTTGAAGTTTGAATTGAGTTTTCCGAGTGAAGGAGGCCGAATTTAGTAAAACTGATGCGTGGCACATAGTCAGCGACCCCAAATTGTACTAGAAACATGCATTTCAGGAATGGCACACTCGAAATGAAAAATGGTTGCGCGGGTTGTGCAATATTTTATTATAAGCTTTGTCATGTGATTTGATGTTTAATGTTTTCTTTTAGAGCGGGTGAAAGACTGCTTTTGTTTGATTGATTCTGATGAATGTTGACCTGGCACATCCGCTGGTACTATTTATGTGAAGCATAACTGCCTGTGTGCTGAGTAATTTTGATTTCAAATTTGGTTGCGCCAACTTCACACTTCGGTGAAATAAAATTTTGAAACTTGATTTTTCCATGAAGATCGATTATTTTTAGTAATTTTTTGCGTGGCACATAATTAGGCATGGATATTTCATCGTTTGTTATGAGTTTTGTTGCTTGATGCGCTAAATTTATGAAAGTCAGAAAAATTGGTTGCGCCAACTTCACAGCGCAACCAATTTGAAATGCGTTTTCTGGCCAAAGGAGGCTGAATTTCGTGAAACCGAGTAGTGGCACATAATCAGCGACCTCGAATTGTGTGGTTTATGTGATTTTTGGGAGTGGCACAGTAAAAACAAAAATGGTCGCGCTGAGTGGTTGCGCCAGCTTCACACACGTGATTTTTTCATTATGCAAGAATCGCACTTATTAGCAAGTTTCTTATCTTTTATCACCTCAGGATATTATGCAACTAATGAATTACCAATCCGCTGTAGAGATTTGACAGCATGGAACCGAAAAATGTTATCCTACTAAGACTTTATGTTTTTTGATACGAAATGAATTAATATGCACAATAGCTACAAAGCATTGCAATCTTTCAACAATGAATCGATTCTGAATCCTTTTTAGGGCAACATGAAAGTTTTTCTTTAACTAACCTCGTAATTACAAACAACAAACATGGAGAAATTAGCGATACCAGCGTTCCGATGGACGAACACTTGTAAACCGTCTTCTTCAAACATCTAATGACTTCAGAGGCACAACAGCATGCACCGAGAAGGAAAGCGCACAAGAGGTAATTACACATTGTGATGGTGCAATAGAATTGTGCTGTAATAAATGATGGTTCGGCTGATCTGGAGAGGGTTGGATTTTTTCTGAGATTCCGATGAAATCCTTGAAAACTGTAAAATCAACTTTTTTCGGCAAGTACTTATTCTCCCGTGAAATCGGACGGCAAACCGTGATCAGTGAAGCAATTCCATTCTCTTGGTATGTCTATTGCAGTGATTCTGTGCAAAAATTAGAATTTGAAATTTTAATGCCAGTAGGTGGTTCCGCTAACTTCACAGCGGACCCAGATAGAGGAATATCTCTGCAATGCGGGCGAGTTTTGCAAATCTGATTACAGATTTGTGATTAGGAGCTTCAAATTAGTTGGAGAGGATGGATTTCGCTGAGAAATTCTTTGTATTAAAAAATGGTTCCGCTAACTTCACAATCAGCTTGCAGAAAAAGTGAAATTCAGATTTCCGGGTGAAATCTGCACTGTTTTGAAAGATGAGGCACATATTCGTGATCAGCACAACAAAATTGATCGGGTAGTGACCAAAAGAAATTGATTTACTGCGTCAATCAGCGAGACTCAGCAATTGGTTCTGCTAACTTCACAGCGGACCCAGATAGAGGAATATCTTTGCAATGCGGGCGAGTTTTGCAAATCTGATTACAGATTTGTGATTAGGAGCTTCAAATTAGTTGGAGAGGATGGATTTCGCTGAGAAATTCTTTGTATTGAAAAATGGTTCCGCTAACTTCACAATCAGCTTGCAGAAAAGTCCATGAAAACCGTAAAATCCATTTTTCTCGGCAAGTACTTATTCTCCCGTGAAATCGGACGGCAAACCGTGATCAGTGAAGCAATTCCATTCTCTTGGTATGTCTATTGCAGTGATTCTGTGCAAAAATTAGAATTTGAAATTTTAATGCCAGTAGGTGGTTCCGGGCACTTCACAGAGGACCCAGATAGAGGAATATCTCTGCAATGCGGGCGAGTTTTGCAAATCTGATTACAGATTTGTGATTAGGAGCTTCAAATTAGTTGGAGAGGATGGATTTCGCTGAGAAATTCTTTGTATTAAAAAATGGTTCCGCTAACTTCACAATCAGCTTGCAGAAAAGTCCATGAAAACCGTAAAATCCATTTTTCTCGGCAAGTACTTATTCTCCCGTGAAATCGGACGGCAAACCGTGATCAGTGAAGCAATTCCATTCTCTTGGTATGTCTATTGCAGTGATTCTGTGCAAAAATTAGAATTTGAAATTTTAATGCCAGTAGGTGGTTCCGGGCACTTCACAGCGGACCCAGATAGAGGAATATCTCTGCAATGCGGGCGAGTTTTGCAAATCTGATTACAGATTTGTGATTAGGAGCTTCAAATTAGTTGGAGAGGATGGATTTCGCTGAGAAATTCTTTGTATTAAAAAATGGTTCCGCTAACTTCACAATCAGCTTGCAGAAAAAGTGAAATTCAGATTTCCGGGTGAAATCTGCACTGTTTTGAAAGATGAGGCACATATTCGTGATCAGCACAACAAAATTGATCGGGTAGTGACCAAAAGAAATTGATTTACTGCGTCAATCAGCGAGACTCAGCAATTGGTTCTGCTAACTTCACAGCGGACCCAGATAGAGGAATATCTCTGCAATGCGGGCGAGTTTTGCAAATCTGATTACAGATTTGTGATTAGGAGCTTCAAATTAGTTGGAGAGGATGGATTTCGCTGAGAAATTCTTTGTATTAAAAAATGGTTCCGCTAACTTCACAATCAGCTTGCAGAAAAAGTGAAATTCAGATTTCCGGGTGAAATCTGCACTGTTTTGAAAGATGAGGCACATATTCGTGATCAGCACAACAAAATTGATCGGGTAGTGACCAAAAGAAATTGATTTACTGCGTCAATCAGCGAGACTCAGCAATTGGTTCTGCTAACTTCACAGCGGACCCAGATAGAGGAATATCTTTGCAATGCGGGCGAGTTTTGCAAATCTGATTACAGATTTGTGATTAGGAGCTTCAAATTAGTTGGAGAGGATGGATTTCGCTGAGAAATTCTTTGTATTGAAAAATGGTTCCGCTAACTTCACAATCAGCTTGCAGAAAAGTCCATGAAAACCGTAAAATCCATTTTTCTCGGCAAGTACTTATTCTCCCGTGAAATCGGACGGCAAACCGTGATCAGTGAAGCAATTCCATTCTCTTGGTATGTCTATTGCAGTGATTCTGTGCAAAAATTAGAATTTGAAATTTTAATGCCAGTAGGTGGTTCCGGGCACTTCACAGCGGACCCAGATAGAGGAATATCTCTGCAATGCGGGCGAGTTTTGCAAATCTGATTACAGATTTGTGATTAGGAGCTTCAAATTAGTTGGAGAGGATGGATTTCGCTGAGAAATTCTTTGTATTAAAAAATGGTTCCGCTAACTTCACAATCAGCTTGCAGAAAAAGTGAAATTCAGATTTCCGGGTGAAATCTGCACTGTTTTGAAAGATGAGGCACATATTCGTGATCAGCACAACAAAATTGATCGGGTAGTGACCAAAAGAAATTGATTTACTGCGTCAATCAGCGAGACTCAGCAATTGGTTCTGCTGGATGGTTCCGCTAACTTCACAGCGGGACCACTTTTGTCTTTAAACTTGAATTTCTCAAAAGCGACTGTGAATTTGTGAAATCTGAGCTCAGATTCGTAATCAGGAGACTGAAATTGACAAACTAGCAGCTGTTTCGAATAGAATTAAGCTATAATAAAAAATGGTTCCGCTGAGTGGTTCCGCTAACTTCACACACGTCATAATTGACCACAATGAGTAGTTCCCGGTTTTTGAATTTGAAACGTATTATAAATTCCATTGCCAAGTATTTCTCTTACTTCATTCGTAGGTGGAAGTCCGTATGAGTCGAACCAATAGTTCTCAGCCTCCGGGCGGTCAAAATAATAATTAGAACAGTTTATATTTCTTTGTCCTGCTGACCAATGTACACCTTTTTCATCTGACGTATGAAGATTTGTTATGAAATTTATAGTTATTGATGGAACTTTGTTCCGGGAACTGAAGGTTCCTGTTGGCTTATTTTTTAGGAATTGTAATTCGTCTCTCATTAGAACATGAAAATTCTTTATTCCTAATCGATTAGCGATTTTCTTTAGGTCGAAATTCGTTGTCGTTTGTGTTCCATATAATTTCAAAAACTCATTTATGTTGCTCATTTTATAATAAAAAAATTTCTTAAGGGACCCCTAGAAGTCAGAAGGGAGGGGGTATTAATTTAAAACTGTTCTCTAATGATGTCTTTCCTTACTACTTGGGGGGGTATTGATTTAAAACTATTTCATATCGATGACTTTCCTTACTACTTGGGGGGGTATTGATTTAAAACTGTTCTCTAATGATGTCTTTCCTTACTACTTATTCGATTTTGAAATGATTTAATTTAGATTAAATTAAAACGTTACATTGTTGCATTGTATTAGTAGAGTTAGTGTTTCGCACATCTTTTATCAATAGTAATTCATTACTCATCAATATGTGAAAATTCTTTATTCCTAATTGCTTAGCAATCTCATTTAAATCGAAATTCGTAGTTTGTTTGCCGTATATTTTTTGGAAGTCTCTAATGTTTCTCATTTTTATAGAAGATAAAATGTTTCTATTATATTCCCGTAAATGAGAAATTAAAAACAACACATGGATATTTCAATTTGGCTACATCCACTTTGCATACATTCAATTTGGATACATTGAAATACATGTAAATTTGTCCACGGGTGGACAAGGTTTCATTGGTTGAAACACTCTATTGTATTTACATGTGCAAGAGGAAATAACATTGCATATAAAACAGGAAATAGCATTGCATATAAAACAGGAAATAGCATTGCATATAAAACACACAGATACAAGTTTTCTAAACAATGGGATTTCTGTCCACGGGTGGACAAGGTTTCATTGGATGAGAGAAAAATGACGTCATATAACAACATAATGAAAATGATTGAAAACAGAAGGGTTGAATAATCAATTATTCCAAAAACACTCATCTTGTGAAAGACACTGCTCCAAGATTGAAAGATTAGTTTTTAACAGTCGTATAGGAAGCGAGACTCTACAAAGAGTCTGAAATTTATCTGCCAGTTTTGCCAACTTCATTGCGAAGCTCAATTCAGTTCGTGAATAGTTAATATTGTGATGTTTTAAGAGATATGTGAAATCTCCTTTATTATTCTCACACAAGGATAATATATGATTGGCGTGTTTTCCAATAAAAATTTTACATGTGACACTCAAAAGATGGCTTTGTTTTTCGTATTTCAAGTGTTGTTTCAAAGAATTCACTGTCGTTGAAATGTCCCCCGCCGGTTCTGTAAAATATTCCACTGATTCGATGAATGTATGACGTTCAACAACACTTTCCTTCAATTGTTTTGTAAATGTTTCGATTCTGAAGGGAAGTGCTGCTTCCTTCTTTGCTCTGGCTGCGATTTTATGTTGCTCTTTGTATGCTTTTCGAGCAGAACGTATAGCGTCAGGATTGAAGAGTAGAGGCGCTTTCTTCACTTGCTGGTCTATATACGAAAAGTATTCAGAATGTTTCTCCGATGGAATGAACAAATCTGCAATATTTTTGAAGAACTCTGGAAGTACCGTTGCTATGTTGGCTTGTTGTTCAACGACTGCTTGACTCATGATTGGCGGATAAAGTAGTACAAATCACTATGTTCAAAATATAAGAATAACGTAATTAAAGATAGCGGAACGATGAGAGCAAGCAGATGATAAGTGTTGATTGAAATAATATCACAACAATCTGAGCACACGATACAATGACAGACGAGAGAGATAAATGAAAACAGTACAGCTGGCAGATATCTTAACGTCATACGGGTGTGCTGACGCACTAACAAGAATTAAAACAACTTGCCTAACGTACAATTAAAATCTCATTGTTTCACAGAGTAGTAGCAGCTGTTTGTTCTTTCATACATTGTTTCCTTTCAAATGTTTGAGTTGGAGGACACAGCTCTTTACACTGAAATGCCTTTTATTCATAAATGCGAGAAGCAGATGTTCTCTACAATTGAGTGTTCATCTGAGTGCAAAGCAGTAGATAAATTGTAAGAACGCCAGGAGCGGTCATGATTTGAGCAAGAAAATGATCATAATCACAAATTTGAAATTCTCAACTTTTATGATTTTCGGTGTCCTGGAACGGTCATGATTTAAGCGAGAAAATTGTAATTCTCAAATTTGAGATTTTGAAAAATTTGAAAATTGGGTATTTTTAAAAACGCCCAAATTTATGAATTTAGGTCTTCATAACCTGAAAAAGGGTTCAAATTCATGAATTTAGACCATTTAAAAAGTACCATTTTTTGAAGAATCGGTATCTTTAAAAACGACTAAATTCATGTATTTAGGTCTTAAAAACCTGAAAAAGGGTCTAAATTCATGAATTTATGTCGTTTTTAAAGATACTATTTTTTTGAATTTTATGGTGTCCTGGAACGGTCTTTTGCCCATTACTATTGGAAGTCAGTAGGAAGGACACCCGGAGCGAAAGTGTCACAACTCTCCAGCTAAACTCTGACTACTTCAGCACCGTGCAAATCCCAAGTTTAGTGCATTGACGCCAAAGACTCATATGGCGAGCATCTAATTGAAATGCGATTTTAATTCTGAAAATCTCCATTAGACTGCTTTTCTGAAATTGAGCACTGATTTCCCTCTCACATCATGTCCATCTGAAAGATAAGAAAAAAGTCCAAGAATATGTTTGATTAAAATTTTAGGATAATCAAGAAATGAAAGTTTGCTTTTTCATGTACATTGAACAGCACATACTCCAGTTGATACATAAATCAAGGAATGTCCTATGAGATTACATTTCAGTCCCCTGACATTCAATTCACTGTTGAAATATTAGATAGTGGAATTCTAAATTTCAATGACATAAATTTCAAAACGGAATTAATTACAGTTGCTACGAGAAATCATTCCATTCAGGTTCGAAAAGATGAGAAAAAGTAGCTATGCATCGAGTTACGTCAATAGTAATTGCATTATGAACACAGCAGACCATGTCCAAAAAAAGATGCAGTTCTGATACCAATCACCACGGCAAAAGAATAATGGACCAAAAAATTCCAGGAACATATATTCTAAACTAACGGCGCGTTTCAAAGTAGAAACAAAGTACGTGAACAATAGATAGAAGTAGTCGCGAGATTTCGCTAATGCGAATTCCGGAATTACCCATCACTTTATTTTAGAATCTCCGAATAAGAAACTACAGATTGTTTCATAAAACATGGATCACCCTTAAACATCGCCTTAACTTCAACTTTGTCTAACTCCGCCAAACTTGAACGAATTTCTCTGAAATTTGGAAGATATGTCAGTTGTACTTACATATCTTGTTGGAAATTTCAAGCATGAATATTGAGTTGTTTTCCTGTTATAGATAAAAAAGTAGTAGATAATTTGATCTTCATTTAGCAATGTTACACAAAATCATACCTCACTCTTATAAAATTACATTTGTTTCCTTTGTTATGTAATATATTATTCTACAAGCCAAAAGCTATCAAGCAAAACAAAAATAAAGAAAATCGGTCAATCAGAGCCAGTATAGCACCATTATTCATCAACAATAATGTAACTGCTACATGTGATTAACTGGACTTCATGTTCCATAGCTTCCTGACTTCGTTGCGGTGGTATTGGCAGCAGTCCTGATTGCTTTCAGCTAGAAATCTATCTCTTACCGGTTGAAAACAATACAAAGCACAAATGAACAATAACGAGATCGCATTCACAAAAGGCAAAGTGTCAGCCTTCTAGAACTAGGGTCTTCTTTGCGAGCTGCAAGCAAGCGACTAAATGTCCCTTACACAAATGTGCATCGATGGCATGATGATGCTTTTCGACTCTGTCGTAAAGAGGGCTCTGGCCGTCCATGCAAAACATCCAAACGTAGAGACCGCTTAATTTTGAGATTTGTTAAAGTTGATCCAAGTCTCTCGTTAACTGAGATGGATGCACTAGTCTCGTCTATTTCTAAGTCCACTATTCGTAGAAGACTTATTGAGTCGAATTTCAAGAGCTGTAAGAGGCCCTCTCAGATCGAATCATCAGATCAGCATACAAAAAGACGTCTCAGATGGGCAATGAGTCATTGTCACTGGCGAAATCAATGGGATCGGGTTGTCTGGTCTGATGAGACATCAGTCCGTCTGAAGGATAGTGATGGTCGATTGAGATTATGGATAAAATCTGATTAGGAAATTCCGAGACATTTACATCGTCCCCGGGTACAAGGTGGTGCGACTCTACTGATTTGGGCTGGCATTTGGACCAATGGCCACTCTGAACTTGACATACAGCAAGGAACCATGAATTCTGAACGCTATGTGAATGTTTTACGAATGAACATCGGCCAAATGACAGATCAACTTGGTGATCCATCGACTTGGTTATTTATGGATGATGCAGGAGTAGTAGAGTCAACTTATGCAAGTCTCAATTAGGACTTAGGGCATTATCTTGGCCAGCTCGTTCTCCTGATCTGAATCCCATAGAAAATGTATGGAGCATTCTAAAACGTAACGTTCGTCGTTCACTGCTACCTACAGATGGCATATCACAACTTACGTCACTGTTAAAAAGAGAGTGGAGAAAGTTAGATCAGTCGAAAATCAACGATATCATCGAATCAATGCCTAGACGAATTGGTAATGTCATTGACAATAAGGGTAGGGCCACAAAATATTAGCTTCTTAAGAACCGTTACTGTATCATAGCTTATCAGATTATATAAGGACATTTAAATATATTAGGGACATGAAATAACATGAAAAATGCTTTCTGTATCATACTTATGTTTTATTTAGTCAAATTTTAGGATGATCCACTTTTTATGAAACGGACTGTATGTCATTGTCCTAACTTTATTTAGATCTACGGATAATCAACACGACAATATTGTACTATGTATGCATTACTACCGAAACAGATCATTATATGAACAAATGTCTGCTGTAAAAATTTATTTGCAAGGCTTGTGTTAATTTCCACAATGAGCAGTATAGTCAGCCTTTTAATTACGCTATGCATGAAACACAGGCATTCCATTATAACAATAACGTCAGCAACGCTCTGACTGACCACGAATGCATGCGTGACATCACATCTATTGATGATTTAGCTGAAGAAAAGTAATTCAGTAGACACTCGCTTGAGCGAAGCTCAATCCATCTTAAGTATGTCGCCTGGAATTAACCGCAAACATGAAGACTGTTCATGATCTCTGAACAGACACGCACACAAGCACTAAATGTATATAAGTCTCATCGTAAGTTGCGCCTCAGATCTTCTTTTTGCCAGCAGCCCCGCTTGACAAAGCGTGAACGTGCGCGTTCACGTTGTTGGGCGTCTTGTGACTTTATTGATGATAACTTTATTAGCCAATACACTTAGCACAATTGAAAACGCACCACCTGTCAAATCCGTCAAATTGATCGCTATACACGATTGATAAAGAATGGAGGACGCATTCTAACCGACATAGATATCTGTGCTACGGCCCGACGGCGGTCAGGGGTCTAATGACATGATTGACAGCTAATGTAAATGAATAGGACAAACTTTTAGTGATTAGGAAAAGAAATTATTAAACATAACATCTATACTTGTACAAGTTAATAGCGGGTATAACCTCCGCGAGCAGTCAATAAGGCACTGATTCGTCGCGGCATTCTGAGGACGAGCCGTCTCAGAAAATTTTTAGGAATTTGTTGCCAAACTGCAACCACTGTCTCTTGTAATTCACGCAGTGTTTGCGGAGGCGGGTCCCGCTGCTGAACTTGGCGCTTCAGATAATCCCACACGTGCTCGATCGGGTTCATGTCCGGCGACCTTGATGGCCAGCGAAGAGTCTGTATCCCTAAGTTTTCCTTCAGCTGCGTCACATTGTATGCACGATGCGAAGGTGCGTTATCATCTTGCAGGATCCAGTTGGCCACGTCTCCGAATGTTCGAGTCGCAAATGGCAGAAGATGCGTTTGCAGCAGTTCAGCACAACGCTCACCAGTCACGTTCGTGTTGAGCACTACCAGCTCGGTCTTGCCCGTCAGGGTGATGCCTGCCCACACGTGAACGGATGGCCCCTGTTGCTGATGAGTAAGCTGGACGTGTTGCTGCAGCATCTCTTGGCGTGGCACACGCCAAACACGAATGCGGCCATCATTGCGGAACAGACGAAACCGACTTTCGTCAGTGAAGATGATACGTCTCCATTGTGGTAGACTCCAGTGAACTCGTTGCATCGCCCACCGCTCTCTTCGTGCCACATGCGCAGGTGTTAATCTGGAGCATTTGCGCATATTCCTTGAGCGAAATCCTTGCTCTCGAAGCCGATTTCTTATGGTGCCCGAGCTCAGGACGTTGCCTCTGCGACTTCTTTCGCCCCACATCAGTCGTAGCAGAGTTGCGGGGAGTGTGGGATTGCCTCGCACCATTCTGAGCAATCGCCGGTCAGCTCTGGCAGTTGTGTGACGAACTACACCAACGCCAGCATGTGCCACGGTACCAATTTGCTCTCGCTTTCTTGAGAAGTCGGGCAATCGTCGTATGCGAACGACCGAAATGTCGTCCGACTGCCCGAAGGGACATTCCAGCGTCAAGCATGCCAATAGCACGCCATCTTTCGGCATCAGACATTTGACGCACCATCTTAAGATTTTTCACAAAACCGTCACACATGCTTGCTAAGTAATTCGGTAATAATAATGCTTGCTTCAGTAATTCAGTCTGAACAATTACGCAATCCCACCAGACCGCCGTCGTGCAGATATCTATGTCAATTAGCGTGCGTCCTTCATTCCATATTCAATCGAAGCGATTTACTTCGAATTAGCTGGATTTGACAGGTGGTGCGTTTTCAATTGTGCTAAGTGTATATCCCAAAGTGTTTAAATATATATACTTACTTTGATATATCCTAAAGAATAAGTTTTACTTTTCGACTGTCGGCAATTTACATGATGACAGGTCTTCTATTCGTGGCTAATATCTTCACACACTAGTATATTTGGTCACTATTATGGTATTACGAGATTGCTTAAATTTTTCTTCAGGGATTTGCTATGCTTCGAGCATTTCGACAATGTCTTTTTTTGAAATTTGAATGATTGAATGTCATCGCAATACAATGCTCAGAAAGCATTATTGTCTTATAGCACTATGGCCTACCACCTGTAGTAATATCAAATAATAGCCTACGTCATAAAAGCCGGTGCCAACATGAAAGCATGGGAAATCTCGTTTAGGCATTCCATAAAACCTCTGCCAGTCAGCAAGATGCGAGTTCATGTTGTCATAGCATTAATGGTTTCAATTCTAGGAGTTCAAGATATAAAGGGTCCGTGTTAGGTACTTCCGCAAGTGATTCCTACCCTGTCAACAAAGTAGAAAAGTAGCCATTGTACCTATGCCAATACCGTATGAATTCAATAATCTATACGCATCTTTTTCCATTTTTATCTACTGTTATGCGTTATGCATGACTCATCGTACTACTTATACCTTTATTTGATAGTAAGTCACGAAAATTCCAAACCCACTGAAAATGATAGAGAAGTAAAATTTAGGAGAATTTTACACAACAGGAACAGAAGCCTAATGCTTTCTCACTCAAAAATCTCTTATGGATTACATCTGCTTGAAACAATCAGGCACCATTTAGGCATCTACCACCATTATGTGCAAGAAGACACATTTCCCATCTCTCCAACAGGCCGATGAAATATTTTTGTACGTGCTTACTTTTACTCATCGGACTGAAATGTACACAATGTTTTCAGTATTCTGCTGCGTAATATGATCTGCTATCTAAAGGATCACATGCCAAAAGATCACCCTGTCACTTTTTCCTAAAATTTGCTAAGTGTAATATAGGTGTGCATTCAAGCGCTTCGATGTGAGTGAGCACTCACACACTCATAAATTCAATAGAGCTTTTCACTTTCCTAACATTTTTAATGAATAATTATCATTTGGTATTTAATATTTTAGAAAATCAGATTCGTTTCGGTTTTAGCATGTCTAATTGATTCGTTCTTCCAAGATTTATAGATGTTAATATACTTCTGTACATTGTAGGCATTTCATGAAAGTGGTCATTTCACTTATTTATTTCTTGGGGACAGGAAACTGCTTATAAAAGTTAACATAATTCAATCAAATAAAAAGATTCTATCTTTTCCGCAAGTTCTTTCGACATAACAGTGATTGTCTTTTAACATTTGAAATGTCTACAATAAAAATTATACACTGTATCTATACATATCAAGCGCAAAGGGAAATGTGTGCTGCAAAGATATCCAACAAGATAGAATAATCATATGGTCCATATGAACTATACAGAGTATAAAAAGACTAAATAAAATAAAAGATATGGTCCATCAGAAATGGAAGCTTTGACAAAAGCACATACTTGCATCAAATTTGGCATCATAGTCGAAAAACACAATATGTGACCAATGACCTTACAGTTTATTTAATAATCTCTTTTATTCATAATTATCTTTTTGGATATCTTTATAATATACATGTCCTTTGACTGTAGATATTTATAGATGCAATTTTTATATGTAATTTCAAATGTTAAAAGATACAATCACTTTCGCTTGACAATGACACAGCATTAGCATCATGAAGCACTTGCGCATAAGGTAAAATCTTTTTACTTGATTTCATTATATTGACTTAATTATTCTAACATTTGCAAGTGGCATACTGTCCACAAGAAACAAATAAGCAGTATGTAAGGTCATAATACAAAAAAATTATTGTGCATTATAATGATACTAGCCCGACTGATAGTATGCTTACGTTTATATTTTATGCTGATGTTGATATGAGTGAGCGTGCTGCTGCAAATGTTAAGAAAGACATTACACTACACAATTTCGCTAACTGTTTTGCCGTTCATTAAAAGACATTCACTAACTTACATCACCAGATGAAACAAATCGTTTTCAATTATCATTTCCTCTTCTGTATGACTTATTGCACTACTCATTACATTATTTGATAGTAAGTCATGAAACCTCTGATTCCACTGAAAATGATAGAGAAGAGAAATTTAGAAGAATTTTACACTAGGATGTCAATTGGAAGTCTGCGTTCTTGACACGAACACAATCGTATTTCGTGTTGTGTTGAGCCTTGTCATTCGTGCTCGTGTTTTATTTTCGTGTTGACAGTTATTCGTTGCAAAATTTAAGTTTTTGAGACAATTTGATAACCTAAAGGTGTACTCCGGCCGTTTCAATATTTTTCAATTTTATTGTATATGATCGAAGGTTTGACTCTAACTGCTTGAATCAGTCCACTGAAAGTCACTCAAAACGCATCGTCAAACCGTAAAACCCAATGAGAATGAATCAACAGCAACCTTCCTAAGACCCTACAACTCGCTGACTTAAGCTGCTGTGCGATGAGTCGACCAGGGTATGCAAAGAATTAATTGATTGATAGACTTTCTTCAATTCAATTAATTGTTTGGATCAAGCACGAAATATTCCAATTAATTGCAATTATTCACAATTCAAATAAGCGATTATTTTATAAGACACACAGTGGATGATATGATATTTCATACTCGTAGGCCTATTTAAGGAGAAGACAATTTTTACTACAGTATTCATTCAAATTTTAGCTGAAGTCTCCAACTATGTGTGATTTTGATTATGATAGATCAATTCACATTTTGCCAGACGTAATGAAACACATACCAACGCGATGGCCGGAATGTGTAGTGTTTCACTGTCTGAGCTACAAAATATTGCACTAGTAAAGTGGAGGAGAAATGATAAATATCTTAATTTTCAAGTCTTTGCACATTGCACGATATTGTCATCAGTGCATTTATACACTTATGTTTTCTTAATGCAAGTTAGTTCAGCAGACATAATAATGCAGAAAATTAATGTTTGTTATTATAGGTAAAGTTCTGTAAGTGTTTTAATGCATCTCCGTAGACCTACATGTTGCGTATGTACAGTGCGAATTAAGAATATTACTTTCTAAGCATTTGTCAATCATGTAAACATTTTGCATGTGGACAAAAGATATTCGAATTAGAAAGCTATCTTCTTATGGATTTGGCAGTGATAAAATCTGCAGTTAATTGTAATTAAGTGATTGCTAATGTGATCCAATTAAATCTTGATAAATGCCGAATGGCAACCGAAAGTAATTACATCACTATTTAATTAAATCATTACATCAACAAAACTTTGACCCTTCCTCATCCAAAACTAGAAGAATAGCCTTTCAGATGATATATATAACATGTCAACATTGTAGTGCATTCGAAGAGATTAAATGATATAATACAGGGTGGCATATGGTTTAAACACCCTGTTGAAACAGGTGTGGAAGCATAGGTAAAACTCACCAGTTTAAACAGGTCACGTATTTTAATATCATCGAATTTAATATCATGCTGTGCAAATCTTGATTAGCGCGGATACGAAACTTATTAGCCCGGAACTTTTGGCGAATAGCGTTACGTCCGACACACACTCGCACACGAAAGAACGCAACAAGGCAGTTTGCTGATGTAATGCTAAAAATTACAAGCTGTCCTACATCGTATAATGCGGCTGTTAATCGTAAATTCAGTTCGGCGGTAATCAACCATACCGTACTAAGAAATAGACTGGGAGATCCTATAGGCTAATGGAGAAGTCGCTTCGAGCCAGTGCTGCAGTTACTTCCGCGTCTCATGATGACAATGAAGATTTCTATTTTTTCATGATATAATTTGCTATAATGTACATAGTAAAGTGCGGTATTTTAGTAGATACTATTGAATTTTGAGATGTACAGTTGCTATTAGTACATCCTGTACTTGCATGTATCGGAATCTCTGTTGTGTGTCAAATTACTGCTCAAATATTTATTTGTCTAAATGAAAGATATCAACTGACAGAAAAATACTAGAATTGCTCTCCAACAATTTCTGTTGGTCAAATAACATGGTCTACGATAAAGCAAAAAAAGTACCCGATGTCTCGTATCACATACATATCCATGGGACTTGGATGTGATGAGTATGAGTGTGGTTTTTGAGCATGTGGTTCTTTGTTTTTCATAAATCATATTTCGCCAATCTACTTTGTGTGGAGAGCTATTCCGGCATTTCTATCTGACAATGGCATCAGCAAACATACGGTGTGCTTTAAGTGCCACAATTGTATAATAATGTGCATTATAATGCGGCTATTATAATAATAAAGTATGATTATCATAATGTCATACTAATTAAAATGTGTGCACAAAGGGACAAAGGTTACACTGTTTTGATGGACACTGGTATGTAATTTAATATGAAATCCGAGTCATATTGAATGGGGCTATTGGTACATGTGCTTTCATCCTTATTACGAAATCTATAACCGCTATCATGAAATTATTTCGAAATGTAGCCATTTCGTAATTACATTATAAATAGAACACTTTGATAAATAGATATTGCATCATTCCCAATTCAGCACTGATTTTGGTGAAGCCTTGACTGTCGAGGATTGATATGAAAATGCATTTATGAAGAAGAGCTTGTGTTTTGATCAATGCTTTAAGCAAGTTCATTAAGTTAACATTAATAACATTAGATTAATTTACCGGATATCAAAGAGCGTTATAGTTCAAACCAGGATTTAACTAGGCTTTATATGAAGGTTTGAACAAGTTTAACCAGGGTTTAAACACGAAAAACAGGGTTTGAGCAGGATGAGATCGCCAGATGCCACCCTGACACCATACCTCAATATGATATTTAATTTAACATATTTTTTTCTAAAGAGGGTAACACTGACATGTGGCTTCAGTTCAGCCGCAAGTTCGAAGGAGGATTGATGCTGCAATATATTGGCCTATCACGTGTACGTCAAATAAAGCGTCACATCACAGTTCGTGTTTTCAAGAACGCTATAGAAAAATCACTTAGATATTTCATTTACAGCCCGTTTGTTCCGCCACAATTGCCAGGAATCTCAATTTGTCATTGATTACTGTGTATGTAGATTTTTGTATCTGCTTCTCTATGGTCCACCTATTACCACAAGCCTTCATGGTCTGGTATCACCTCTAAAATATAATAAAAACAAGACAGATAGAGAGAAATGAGTTCCTGGAAAGCAAGAGGTTAATGCCAGCTACCCACTATGAAAGACAAGCAATCTTACATGAAGACGAATTCGCATCTTCGATTTTAGAGATACTTCGGCATTTACATACACTATTACAATAAGTTGTGCGCCAATTCAATGTCATTTAGCACCGATATTTATATATTATTGTTATATATTGTATTATATTTATACATAGCATCTACATTTATCTACATAACTCAGGTGTAGCATCTGGAAACGACGATTCTGTAGATTCCTACACAAGGCTTTATTCAGGAGGTGCTGCTCAACTGCTGCACAACAGCCTGTATCAGATTACATTACGTTACATCACATTAAGTGAACCAGGTGGCTTCAGAGTTGAAAATGAATCGCAAATCAAATATTCAAGTCCAGTGCTGTGATTTCATTTATTTCTTAAGTGAAGGTGTGGTTCAGCATGGAAGTAATTCAAACCCACAAAAATCATAAGAAAATGGTTATTGAGAATTTCATGTATGGAGTGGAGAGGCTTTTATCGTACATCCAAAACATCTATCGCGTCGATCTCATGACTAATTTCTGTGTTATTGATCGCATAGGACATAGGCAGTATTATACTTGAAAATATAAATTTTTATCATCGTTAAAAATTGTTATAAAATTAATCACCGTTTAATTTTCAATTCTAATATTTCTAATGCATCATGCATCCCGTGGAAACTCGGAAGACCAGTGCTGCCTTAGATATGTGATAGGTCTGTGCATGGATTCCTTAACTATGGCTACAACTATGAAGGAATCCATTGTCTTTGACTGTTGCTGTGATTAGTCATCAGAGGATCGCACATTGAATGAAGACAAGTGAAATATTTTAGCTGTTTCACAGTGTACCTAAGCATTTTCATTGGTTTTAGTCGCGACGTGAGTCATTCTCGGTTATTCGCCTGTCCCTCTTGTATCCAATTTTCTTTGATGCAAAGCAAGTGCCACTTCATATTATCATGTAAACCATGACGTAACGTTGTCTATTTTGCTTTCATATCCAAATCACATGCATCTTGTTAACAACACCCGCCCAAACACCTATGCATTGGACGCGAGATGCGATGAGTCATCAAAGCTTTGTCCAAGACTTTCCATATGCTAACACTGTAGAGCTACGACCAGAAATGGCAGTAATTTACATCTCTCGACAATCAGTAGTATTCTGCATGACAGAAGTATTAATCGACTTGTTCCAGAACAGGTACAGGATTGTTATCCTCCGAAAACTTATTTTACATTGAATAGCCCTGTCTCTTTGAAAATCTGCAACTATAACAAATTTTTGAAAACGCTAGATAAGTCTGATTTGCATGATATCTTAAATTCTAAGTGTAAATGTAATGATCACCCTTCTTTTGTTAATGATTATCACAAACACGTTTTCACAGGTGATTTGAATTTTATTAATGAACCTGAGTTTAAAGAATTGCTTGCTCTAGGAACGAAGCATCGTTTACCCAGGAAGTGTAATCATAAAAATATTATAGACAGTATCACAGTTTCGCTCGATAAGCACATAGCTAAGATGTGTAGGAAGCACAAAAGAATTTTAAGAGCTGATTATTCGGATTGGAGAAATAAGATTTTAAAATTAGTGCGAGATAAACTATATAATAATAATAAGCTCAAGAACCAAAACAGTAACAATAGCAAGAATACAATGAGTAATAGTAACATTAATTCTCTTAGCAAGATTAGCAAGTTACTGCATTATTATCATGATAACTTCATTATTACTGCGGTAGATAAGGCTAATAGCAATTATGCGTTCATTTGCAAGAAATTCTATGTTCTGGTTTTATTACAGGAACTTGGATTTGATTTGAAGACATTAACTCCTATAGGTAATAGTACATACATACCTGTTAACATAGAGATCAATAGTTTAGTTGTAAATCATAAAGAGATCATTAGTAATTTCTTTCATACCATTTGTAATAAAGATAATCTTAAACTACCTCGATTGTATTGGATACCTAAATTGCATAAAAACCCTTACAAATTTCGCTTCATAGCAGGTGCTAAACAATGCACTACTAAACAACTTTCGACTAAGATTAATAAAGGCCTAACCGTTATAAGAAATTACTTTAAGGAATATTGTAACGCTATCTATAAAAATAGCGGAATTAACTGTTTTTGGAGTATAGTATCTTCGATCGAATTCCTAAATAAGATTCAAAACATCAATATACATAACGTGCAAGTTTTTGACTTCTCCACATTGTACACTAACTTGAATCATGACGATGTTATTCATCACATTTCTGACTTGCTAGATTTGGTGTTTAATGATTCGAATAGGAAATACTTATGCATCGGTTATGAAAAATGTTTTTTAGCTAGTAAAAAGTATCAAGGCTATAGTGTTTTTTACTAAAGATAACTTTAAGGATGCTATTAAATTCATTATTCATGAAGTTTACGTCACTTTTGGTGGACAGGTTTTTCGACAGATAAAAGGTATACCGATGGGAGGTAATTGTAGCCCTTTGCTAGCAGACCTTTTTCTTTTACACTGCGAATATATTTTCATGTCTAATTTTATGAAAAGTAAAAAGTATGGTCTAGCTAAACTTCTATCGAATACCTCTAGATATATAGACGATCTGTGTATTATTAATTATAAACATTTCGCTTCTTTAATTCCTAAAATTTATCCACCAAGTCTGGAGGCAAGTAGAAGTGGAGATAATGATAACAACATTGAATATTTAGACATAAAAAATGCAAATCACTAATACAGAAGCGGTTACCTCTGTATTTCATAAGGTTGATAACTTCAATTTTCCTGTTACGCTCTTAACATTTCCTCAAAACACTATGCCTTACAAAATAGGTATCAAAGTTTTCGCGGGACAGGTTTTGAGATATATTCGCATCTGTACACATGAGAGCGATTTTATTGAAAAAATAAATCGTACCTCCACCACCCTCATTGCGAGAGGTTATAATCGCTTTGATCTTAAGCGCAGTGCTGAAAAGCAGTTACACAAACACAGAGAGACTTTATTGAAATACGGTTATTTCTCCGCTAAGCAACTTTTGGACAACTGCCCGAACTTTATTTAAGTTCCTTTTCCATATTTCCAGTTTAGTCAGTTCGAATCATCTCGATGGCGTAGTCAATGTATCTGACTACATGTCCGAGATTTTTCTTTCGAGGCTGCTTTCTTTAAAGCAGGGCCCCGCTTGAGCGAGTTTGAACGTACAGGAATTAAGGGGCCGAAACGTGAATCTTGCTCAAGTTCCTGCTGATGACCTCTATTGCTTTTGTCCTCATCAACTTTATCACAGCATATATCAATTATCTGTTTTAGTTGCACTTCATGTAACCTGTGGGAAAGCCAGATCGGTCCTTTGGAGGGATCAAATTCTTTACTTTTCATTATCTTCAGCTTCATCTTCTCACTTCGATTGAAGCATTTGCGTAACACCACACGTGGTTGACCAGTTATCCGCATTAGAAATGACAGGTCTGTTTGTAATTGTATTTGACTGATAGCAGATTGGGATTTAGATAAGTTACAAAGTTTGAAGTATATAAGCAGACACACAAGTGTCATGTCTATAATCACTCCTTTTAAGACGCTAATGTCATAAGTAAGTTGTTAGATTTATAATTTTGTTTAAAACGCAGTAGTAAGTTATATTTTTTTCTCTCAGTTTTTAGTTAGGCCTGTAGTATTATTATTTTTCTTTATGATCTACCGGAGGTTAGCCTCAACCAATTTAAAAATCCCCTTTTAATGCCACTATTGATCAGACAGATACAAAATACTTCACTATTCTGAACCGTAATCACTAGCGCTTTCAAAAGTAAATGAAATCAAATTTTGAAAGTGAGGTAATTCAATCAGGACTCAAACTCGATACAGTGGACAAATTATCTTTAATATCAACTGTCTACTGGGAGTAAAAAATTATAAAGTCAAAATATGTCATTAGGTCAAAAAGTTAAAATACAGTCAAATATCTTGGGGGTTCAGAAAGATCTTTGCAAAGTTATGCGGTGAACAGCTAGTGAAGCTAATTGTGTAGAACAAATATTCATAACGATTGTAAAAGCAATTTATTCTGCTCCCTGTACTTTTATTTCAGGATGAGATAATGTAGTTAAAAAATAAACAAGCAAGTGACTGATACTTGTTAATTTTAACTACATTATCTCATCCTGAAATAAAAGTACAGGGAGCAGAATAAATTGTTTTTACAATCGTTATGAATAATTACCTCCCGTCAAAAGCAGTTAATATAACATACATTCAATGTAAACATCAACTGCAGGATTGGAGCAATTACACAATTTTTTTCAATTACAATTACAATCACAGTTGAACTTTTACAATTACTTTAAAATCAAAATCTTCAATTATAATTACACGACTTTTATTCACACGACAGGAGCTAGCACCGATAGTATGCCACTGCGAAAGTATAATTTAGTTTTACAAGTTGATGAACACGCACATTCCAAAAAATCTTAAAAGTATTGCTAAATTCCTTCAAAAGGCTAAACACAAACTAAATGACATTTAAAAGCAAATTTTTCTCCTCTCCTTCCTGAACACGATTTTTTTGTTCTTGAAATTGACCGCACGCCTGAAATGTACTATTTGACGTCTGAGTTTTTATAGTTATGTTTTAAATACAAATGTTTTTGTTCACATGCATCTTCCATGTTTTCCAATGTATTTGGAAATAAATATTTATTGACTTATTCAATTACAATTACATGTGTGAATTTGCAATTACAATTACTTACAAGGTTGTATTTAATTACACAATTAAAACTACATCGATTTTCCGAACAATGTTGGTCAGTTATGCGTTGGTTATCCAAAAATTTTCAAATACTAGTAAATTTGATTTTGAGTTCAAGATAGAGAAAGAAGTAGGGCCTATTGTCTATTGCAATTGCAACGTTGCAACCTTCCAATGATCACTTCAAGGAGGAGCATACCAAAAACTTTATCGTCATGAGCCATGATATGTGTCTCATCTCGACGATACAGTTACAGCAACCGCCAGAAATAGGATGAGAAGTCTGTCTCTGAGTCATCATTGACAGCAGGCAGCTATTATGCTACGCTAGGCAGGCCTATTTCTAGTAACAGTGTTAACCCCCAAAAATAGGTTGCGCCATCTCCTCATAAAAAGATTGTCCCATACCCATGCAAAGTCATTCACCGACATGTACATTCTTTTATATCAAATCTAGGCCTCACGTTTATTAATGTGTTGACCTTGCACCTGCGGCGTGTATTGGAGATTGGCGTAAATTATTGGAAATATCAATACATAAATTAGAAAATGCCCATATTATGACATTTGTAATTTTATATGTTTAGTTGTAGAGGCGTATTCCAGAAATTCGGTAAAAACGCGGCACAGAATCAGACCTATAGCCTATGCAGGTTACAATTGTGCATGTAGGGATCGTAGGCTATTTGTTTATTTATAGGCCTATAATAACACTCACCAGTAGTTTAAGCCTGTGGAACATCACGTCATAAAAATTGACACCAGGCGTGTGCTGATTGCTGACCTCTCTACTAGCTGTCTCATACATGTACGCTATAACGCGCGAGAGCTGGGCTAAATGACAAGGATTTTATTACTTTTCCCTTCAGTTTGAAAGATAATTTAAAGAGGCGTCATCATTAAATTTATCGATATTGTGAATGTTCACTATTGTCGACTTTTCATGGCTGCTTAAGAGCAACAAATTTTCGTCATTTTCGTAGGGCAGTGATGTTTTCTAAACAGTCCTTCTCCCTTTTGATGCTTTTTTTAATAAATTTAAATTTTTCATTCCTTCTTTCAAAGCTCCTTGTTTTTCCGAAAATTTAAGAAATCCAATTTGTTATCTAGACTTTGTTTTTCTTTATGTCATGTGTATTATGCAGCAGCACAATAGCGATAAGAAATTTAATAAGAATAAAATATACTTTGCTAAATGAAAGTTAGTGCCTTGGGAGAAAACCTGCATTTCCAACCTGATAAGAAAAGCGCAATTAAAACGCTTCTGACTCCAATGCCATCAATTTGCGTTTCAGAGAAGCTATATATACCATCTATATAAAATCAATAAGGCCTAGGCGCCTACTCTGAATAATAGAGATGAAAGGTGTGAGATCCAAACATCTTATATTTTGATCTATCTTTGACTTTTGAAAATGTTTGTATGATCCTTATCTGTGAACAGAATTCATTAGAAACAATCGTACTGACATGTCTGTAGGTGAAGAAGAATCCCGAATGTCACCCAACACGATATGATTTCGATTGAGACATTTAAATGGTTGACGTATGTACCACCATATAGCATCTCAATTCATCCAATAACATCAATGACTCATATCCAATAAGAATATTTTTATTTATTTCATTTTCAAGGCTGAAAATGAGCGCGATAGGATGTGCATTTAGGATATACATTTATGAGTTCATCTTCCACGCTCTTGTTTCTGAGGTTACTGTTGATGAATCCATGGTCTAGCATAACGGTTTCCGTCAGATGATTGTGGGAGATGCTGACATTGGACATTTAAGCTGAGCAAGTTCGGTGAATAGACATTGGATAACGAAGTTCGAAAAAAATATTTGTGTAAAATTACTGGATAAAGTATCGGTCGCACTGAAATTCCATCCTTGATATTCGTATAAAGTGGTCAAACTGAGGGAAAATAACTTATATATCATGAGCATGCCTACTTAGAATATCTCACTATAAGTGAGATGGAAAGCACTTTTTCGAAGCAATTATTAGTCTTCAAATATGAAAACAACTAACGGAAATTTTTTTAAGCTAACAATGTCAGACTTACGACTTCAACACTTCTTCAATTCGTGCTCCAATGTCAGGGAACCAGATTTTCCATCTCAATTTCCTCGTCCGTAGAACATGATGTACACTACAAGTGTGCGTTTGATAATGAATATGAATACGGTCATCGTCCACGTCCTCACGGTACGACATGCTGTGGAATCATAATCATCAGCACTTTCTGAAAAATAAAATATGCGACGAAATAATACGAGGTTATGCAACTATGATAAAAGTTGCACAAAACAACCATGTACAAATCATTATTTTTTACTTAATTTTCTACAAATGTTATGAAACTGTATCAAGCATCAGATGGACAAAGAAGGAAAAGAAATGCGTTTTTCATAGCTAAACGTAGTTATTGTAATTCGAGTTAGAATATGAGGGATGAGTAAGCCTATTCGGCAGGGCAACAGGGGACACGCTGTTATTATATAAGAAACTCTAGCAAAATTGCATAGTATACAGTGGACATTTCCACGTAAAAATGATTATACTTGTGCATAAGGGACATCACTGCATCTTCTTCCAATCAAAATTAAGATCTTTGCAAATATAATTCTAAAAGTCACAGCGAGTTTCATATGACTCACTTATTCTGTAGATTCGATAAAAATAGTATTAATCTCCTTAAGCTATAATCATAACTGTAACACAAAATATAAATTGCACGGTATCATAATCTGAAATTGACTCCTAGCGTCTCACTATTTTATGGACGGACATGAAGTGAGAGGCCTGACTTGCTTACTGAGTGAAACCTAAATATGTTTTTGTAATTAGTATAGTTGAGCAATTTAATCTACATCTCAAAAAGGCCAACCTACAATGTTCAGTCAGTTTTACATTTTAATTCACCAACATTAACAGCACATTGAATGCTCAAATAGTACCACATCAAAAATATAAGGGACTAAATATCATAGATATCGATTCAAACAGGCGATGTCTGAAAGTAATAGAATTTTATCCTCATTCAATGGCCTAAAAGTCGTGAAATTTTTGAGTGAACGTTTGATTCAATACATTTGCTGATTTCACATCTTTCGGATGCATGCAGACCTCAGACGATGACATGGCTTGCTCTTGCTGCAGATATAACGTCATGCGAATTCATGATGATCAAATCTATGGAAACTCGATGCTGGGCATCACAGATTTGGAGAAGCTAATCGTGAATGCCTTCTAACATGGGATAAAATGGGGACAGCTGAGAATAAGCAATGAAGAATTCATCAGTATTTATTCACATTTAGGCCCATAATTCCATGTGATCTGCGGATCCTGTAGCCTCTTGATTAGGGACCCGCGAATCGCCAAATTTGAGTCGAATCCAATAGGGCCGTGATTTGCGAATCGAATCGAATCATGAAAAACTTAAATATGCCTACACGAACTTATTACTGTGTACGATTCACTTAGTAAGCTACTATACATCGATAGCCTTCAAGAAGATGGGGCTATCAAATTAGACCTAGTAGTTATGCATTTTACATAACTTTTGAAAGATGCAGTGACACGTTGGCACTCATAAAGAAATAAGCAGTCAAATTAAAGTCTAGGCCCATCTATTTTTCTGAGAAAATCAAAATCTACTACGCTTTGTAGCTACAACCTATTTCGAATGAACATTGACGCTAGAGCATCAGTTAGATGGATGCTGGTTTGGCAACATGTCTTGAAATGCCCATTGGCTCTGTTATGCCAAATTTCCCGTAGGTAGCTTAATGATAGGGACTAGGTTTGTAACCTCAGGTGTATAGAACAAAGTTCTTTGAATTTCACGCGAGACTGGAAATGTAGCCACCGTCAATCGCGCCTGTACTCAAATCCTGAGCGCGGGAAAGTACCAATTTTCATAAACAAAAAATCAGTAGATTATATAATTTTTATCGCAATTTTCAGATCAGGAAACGATCATGGAATTTTGGTAACAATCTATTGATACCTACAACATCCCATGCTATCGCAGTCCGTGATGACTATCTACGATAATCAGGAAGAATTCAAAATAAATTAGTAGACACCTATATATACTCCGACGCAAATTTTCACTCAAACTCATACGACCAAAGCATTACAGACAACATTGAACACTTTGATGCATGACTAATTATAGTAGTCTTGGACCTGTCAGCTTTCAAATGGAAAATCAGTGAAGTAAGAAAATCCAGTCGCTAGCCGCAGCCTATGGGAAAATCTGTAAATCAAAGACCATAAATCGATAACAAACTATATCTTGTACTCAAGCTCATTTTAACTTTGTCTAGACGCCGCCTGATTAATTTCCTATCTGAGATGCAGATGATTCAGGATATGAAGAACATTTATATCTATCAACCACAGACCAAATCTCAACAGTAAAGAGAATCTAGTCAGCGCACCAAATGAACAAACTTCACTTTTTAAACGACAATCGAAATTTGCTGCGCTGACTAGAGTTTTTCTGGATGAGATTTGGCCTTATATATCCAGATAAAATATCCCCTTTGCCTTAACGCTTCTGTAGGCCTTCTGTAGGCTTTTGTTAAGTTCATAAATCTCATTTAGAAAAGTCATTTGAGGGGTCTCATCAAAAGAAGTATGAGGAGCACTGCAAAAAGTACGGATGGCACTATAGTCATGCATAAAGCAATATTTTCTTATTTATTAGATATCCTGTTTGAGTTTTGCTTCCTTACAGCATGGCCTACTTTTAGCAAGAGTTCGTGTTTTAGGATGTAGTATAGTTCACTGGTTTATTAAGCTACGTGTTCGACTTAAGAGTCCTGACTAAGAACAGTCTGAAAAGAATGTCTTACAGCCCTGTAAGATAGAAGCTAACGAATCTGAAAATGGGCCATTTACAATTCTGCTTTAAATCTGTTAGGCCCTTGTTAATTGTAAGGCCCTTGTATATCAGACTCGGTCCAGTTAAGATCGACCGAGTCCGAAGCCCTAATCTGAGCAACATGCAGCACATAGGGTAATGACGTAGTTCAGCAACCTCGTAGTTTTCGCCACTATCAGTGAGAATCCAACATCTCAAGCATATTGCAACATCATTTTCAACCATTAACGAACGAAAAGAGACTGTTGAAATAATTGTTGGCCAATCGACGTAAACCGATTCGAATTTTTCTCGAATCGAATCTCGAAGCTTCGCAGATCCCTACTCCTGATTGATGACCTCTCATGCCTGTTGTGCTTAGGGACCTTGGAATCGAATCTCCATGCAATCCCAATGTACCTACACGTACATGTACTAGCTATCATTACCGACTCAAAACATCAATTGAACTAACGTCATTAATTTAGGAATCTGATGGATACGTAGGCTAATACTCACATTAACGATGATAAGGCAATTCCCTACATTTCTTCATGTGAATGGAACTCACAACTCATGCAAAACTGAATTTCTTAGAATCGATCACATAACCGCACTACAATCAAAGTCACGGTTTTGGAGGCAGCAAATTTTGAAGGGACTCTGAATCTAACTCCGAGCTTCGTGCACCAAAAAATGTGAGGAATTTGATAAGGCTCCTGAGTTTGATAAATTTACATAGTTCGGCATATTCATGAATGATGCAGCATTAGATTTTACGTTGCCAAACTTTTCAATGTCTCTTCGACTGGATGGAAAGAATAACTGTAAATCAAACAGGACGTATACATACAGCGCAGATTCTTTGAGATTTCATACAGTTAAATGAGACATCGAGGTGGGTCAGCACTGCAAAACAAGGACATCTTCAAATTTGATAGGCCTATCTCTCATGATTAATTGTATTGTAGAATCCTTCAAAATCAATGCGGTAATCAATGAAACATCAGATGACATTATTTCGAATTATTTGACTAAGCTTCTTAAAGGATGTGCAGATTCCCTCAAGCCGAACATCTCGATAAGAGAACCATTTTCGCTTATTCCTGATCGATTCCTTTTAATTTGTATGAATGTTCTAATTTTCAGTTTACACTGTTCCCGATTACACTTGCAGTTAAAAAAAACTTCGAGATCACAACGACGAATGCCTTTAACACATGCACCGAATTGATGTGACTTTGGATGAGTGAAGAATATCTCTAATCGATGCACTAAACATCAGAGCACTTGCTGTTCCACTGAAAGACAGTCTGTGTCTATACACATTCGACTGTATATCACTTTCTTTCAGTCAAGAAGAATTCCTATCATGTTCCTCTTAAAACAATGTGCACTGTTTCTTGTTATCCTTTACGTTGCTTTATAGACATTTGCTACAGCAGATATTGGACACACTAATCTATTTGTAATGTCGCATAGAACGAAAAAGAGTGAAAAAGCTCCTCTCCCCATGTGACGTAAATTATCCTTTGATTTCTTTAGATATTCTTAATGGTAAAATCACCAAAGCGCATTAAGAAATCACATGGAGTTCAACAGAGATTTAAATTTAGAAATGAAGTAGCTTCCTCTAGCCTCTCTTATGTATAAGTGGCATACAAAAAAAGCTGGAAAATCTGCATAGCTTTGAACTTAAGGGGATACTCCTTCCCACAGATACCTGTGTGTTTGCTGACTGGAAGTGGAGCAACACATGTCATGCAGGGAAAGGAGGATGCATGATCATTCCTTTCCATCATCCTTTTACCTGATGACGGATTGTAGTTACAGTTTGAAAATTTGTACTTTTAATATTTTAACTTGTTTTGGTTAATAATAATACCTAAATTGTCATGAAGCGCTTTTATTTCTGAATATATATATAGAACAATAATAGTAAGAACTCAGTATTTAGAAATGTATATAAAAAGTTTGAATGCAAAAAACCAAACGAATGAAACTTTCAAGAAAACTTGATTTTTCAGCACGAGCGCTTTCATGTATTGTGCATACAATCTTCAGGTGCATAAAAGTGACATCAAAATCTTTTTAAAATTCATATCAGTACATACATAAAAAGCTCATAGAAATTCATGTTACTTGGCGTTCAGCTTGGGATGGAATAGGTCAATAAAATGTCTTTCTTTAGCTTTTCTAAAAATATCTGTGGCATTATGCATCTTGTAAAAAGGGAAGATGGTAAAACGCCCATGACTGCATTCATCTAAATGTTTACTTAAACTAATTTTACGGTATTCAGGAATGTTAATTTGCTCCTTGTGGATTCTACAACGTTCTCTTATTGTGTTACCTGTTTCGCCAATATAAAACTCATTACAATTGGTACACGTAATTACATAAATGACGTTTTGAGTCGAACAATTCATGTTATTTTTGATTTGAAATTGTTGATCATTGAAGTTGTATGTGTTGCCTTCTCTCAAATAATCACATGTTCCACATCTTGCATCATTACATTTCTTTACGACGAAATCACTATTTGTACAAACTTTCGATCTACGCAATATGCGTTTTAAATTCGATGGTTGTCGCTTGCTATTAATGAATTTTTTGCTTTCAAATATACATTTAGTTTGTTGATCACTTTTCAAAGTTATATTAATAGAATTAATCATTGGATATATGTTTGTGTTTCTAGGATTGTGTGTAGATATAAATGGTATGGCAAGTGCATTGTTACTTTTCGAATTCGCGTTTAGAAGTTCAGCTCTGTTTAATTCTTTAGCTCGCTTAATACCATCTGAGATAAGTTCGTCAGGATATGCTTGTTCTTGAAGAAACGTTTTCAATTCTGAAAGACGGGACTCTTTTCGAGATTCATCATTCACAATAGTGCAGATTCTTCTGGCAAGGTTATATGGGATGGCTCTTTTGGTATGCCTGGGATGATTGGAGTTGAAATGGAGGTAGTATTGTTGAGTGTCTGTAGTTTTATAAAAAACATCTGTCACAACTTTGTCATTTTTCTTCATTATCAAAATATCCAAAAAAGAGATTTGTTCTTCGTTCGTTTCCATTGTAAATTGCAGTTCAGTTGATTAAGTATTTGATTAAAGATTCTCAATTTTTCATTGTCAAAAATCCAGATGATGAAGCAATCATCGAGATACCTTTTCCAGTTTTTCTTCACATACTCACCACAATCTTCTTCACCCCACAAGTTTCTTATTTTGTCATATAGTTGAATTTCTAAGTAAGCAAGGGTAAGGGTTGCATAGGTTGGGGCAACAACTGTACCTATTGGTGTACCTTTTACTTGCGCATAAAAGTCATTTCCAAAGGAGAAATTGTTGTTTGTTAGTACCAACTTTAAACTTTCAATGATAAATTCTTGTTGAAAACGTTCATTGATAACGTTCGAATGTAGAGATGTCCAATATTTAATTGATTCTATGCCTAAGTCATGGGGAATATTGGTGTATAATCTCACTACATCGAAGGTAACCAGCTTGGCATTTTCATCAATGGAGTCTGGTAAGAATGTTAGGAAGTCTAAGTCATCTTTCACGAAGCTTTCTACGAATTGACATAAGGGTTTCAACAATATATCCAATAATCTACTCAAGCGTTGTGTCGGACAATTAGGACCACCAACAATTGGTCGAAAAGTCAAATCATTACAATGGAAACGAACGAAGAACAAATCTCTTTTTTGGATATTTTGATAATGAAGAAAAATGACAAAGTTGTGACAGATGTTTTTTATAAAACTACAGACACTCAACAATACTACCTCCATTTCAACTCCAATCATCCCAGGCATACCAAAAGAGCCATCCCATATAACCTTGCCAGAAGAATCTGCACTATTGTGAATGATGAATCTCGAAAAGAGTCCCGTCTTTCAGAATTGAAAACGTTTCTTCAAAAACAAGCATATCCTGACGAACTTATCTCAGATGGTATTAAGCGAGCTAAAGAATTAAACAGAGCTGAACTTCTAAACGCGAATTCGAAAAGTAACAATGCACTTGCCATACCATTTATATCTACACACAATCCTAGAAACACAAACATATATCCAATGATTAATTCTATTAATATAACTTTGAAAAGTGATCAACAAACTAAATGTATATTTGAAAGCAAAAAATTCATTAATATCAAGCGACAAACCATCGAATTTAAAACGCATATTGTGTAGATCGAAAGTTTGTACAAATAGTGATTTCGTCGTAAAGAAATGTAATGATGCAAGATGTGGAACATGTGATTATTTGAGAGAAGGCAACACATACAACTTCAATGATCAACAATTTCAAATCAAAAATAACATGAATTGTTCGACTCAAAACGTCATTTATGTAATTACGTGTACCAATTGTAATGAGTTTTATATTGGCGAAACAGGTAACACAATAAGAGAACGTTGTAGAATCCACAAGGAGCAAATTAACATTCCTGAATACCGTAAAATTAGTTTAAGTAAACATTTAGATGAATGCAGTCATGGGCGTTTTACCATCTTCCCTTTTTACAAGATGCATAATGCCACAGATATTTTTAGAAAAGCTAAAGAAAGACATTTTATTGACCTATTCCATCCCAAGCTGAACGCCAAGTAACATGAATTTCTATGAGCTTTTTATGTATGTACTGATATGAATTTTAAAAAGATTTTGATGTCACTTTTTTGCACCTGAAGATTGTATGCACAATACATGAAAGCGCTCGTGCTGAAAAATCAAGTTTTCTTGAAAGTTTCATTCGTTTGGTTTTTTGCATTCAAACTTTTTATATACATTTCCAAATACTGAGTTCTTACTATTATTGTTCTATATTCATTACCAGTATTTGCGATGACAAAAAATCAACGAAAAGCAAACAGTGACAGCTCAAAAAAGGAAAAGGATGAGAAGGAATATTTTGAAACAATGATGAATAAAATGAATATTATCATTGACAAAATAATAACTACAAATGAACTTCTATGTGAGATTTTGAATCAGAAGAAATGCAATGAACATGAGCAGAAGGAAAATGAAGAAATTCACTCTCCCACTCAAGCCAAACAACTAGAAGAATCAAAAACTCTAATTCAACAACAACAAATTCAAAGTGAAGTCAACGAGTTGACTCTAAAAAGAGAAGCGGAGAAGATCAAAATGAAAATGATGTACGAGTGGCAAGATTATCTCGAAAAGCGAAAAATGTCCTATTGGCACAAGTTACGCAATGAACGAATGGCTCAAATGTATGAAAATTGGGTGGACAGAGAAAATCCAGTGCTTCCAATGAAATTCAGAATGAAGCATATCAAAAATGAACCGAAAGAGGAAAACAAAATTCGAACAAGTGTTGCAGTACAAAGAATGAATGGTGAAATTCAAATTCTTTACTCAAGATCAGAAAAACACTTGAAAGATGTGAATGATTGTGACTATGAAATGATCAATATCATTAATAATTCTTCAACAGGGATTGTCAATGAAATGTTACTACAAATGTGGTCAATCGACTGTAAAAAGGAAGAAAATGTCTCATGCAACCGCTGGAGATATACTGAGTCCTGGCTACTAGATTATGAAAGACGTTATGGAACAGACACGATTAAATCTCGTAATAATGACAGCATGAACTATACTGCACCAAGTGAGAGGAAGACTTATGCATCTGTAGTTAAAAACAGCATGCAAAATCAATTTCAACCAAATTATAATAGACGACAATACAACTATCAATATAATTCACGAAACTTCCAAAAGACAAATCCAAACAAACCAATTCGAAATTATCATGGCTCAACAAACAGAGATCATCGATACCGACAAGGTGAATTCAATTATCAACATCAACGCTATTCTCGTCGATACCAACCTACACGTGTATCTCAAACTTACATGTATCCACCTACTCGTTTGAACTCACGAAATCAGTATGATGCCGAAAATGCAAGAAGTGAGAATCCTCAAAATCTTCATATTCAACACCCCCAAAATAATTTTTTAGGGGGAGGCAAGATGAATGCTGCGAGGAGAATACCTCAACAGAGAACAAAGAAACAAATGGAATACCTGATGTGAAGCCAAAAATTATTAATCTATCTCATCGACCATTGAATGATGCAGAAATCACACTATTATCCAAAGGTCTCAAATTTGCCCCTACTCCACGAGAAAATAATTGTGAACTTTCAGCAGATATCAAAACTTACACCAGGCGTTTAAGACTATCTGAATTTTTTCATGAAACTGTGACAAACGACATTAACTTGATTCAAAATCAGTCTAATTTTAATCCTCCAAGAGGGAGAAACCACTTGTTGGATACATTATGTGATACATTGGAATGTGTTGATCTGAACAATGGGAAAAAGAAAATAAAAGGAAATATATGCATCAAAGAAAAAAATGCATTACGCAGCCTATCGTCTGATGAAAGCATCATTATCAAAGAAGCCGACAAGGGAGGAGCCGTAGTTGTTATGGACAAAGAGTTTTATGAAATGCATATCAAAAATATGCTAAGTGATTCAAACTTCTATTCACAAGTCAATGAAGATGCCGATAGAAAAACAATGATAAAGATAAAAAAGTTAATCAAAGACCCAATATCACAAACTCTTACTACGAAAGAAAAGGACTACTTAACTAAATTCGAAAGTAAAGAAAGTAATTTCTACGGTCTACATAAAATCCATAAATCCTCATCGATCAGAAACTCAATCAATGAACAAAACTCCGAGTATATACAAAACGTCAGCCCTCATGATTTGACTTTTCGACCAATTGTTGGTGGTCCTAATTGTCCGACACAACGCTTGAGTAGATTATTGGATATATTGTTGAAACCCTTATGTCAATTCGTAGAAAGCTTCGTGAAAGATGACTTAGACTTCCTAACATTCTTACCAGACTCCATTGATGAAAATGCCAAGCTGGTTACCTTCGATGTAGTGAGCTTATACACCAATATTCCCCATGACTTAGGCATAGAATCAATTAAATATTGGACATCTCTACATTCGAACGTTATCAATGAACGTTTTCAACAAGAATTTATCATTGAAAGTTTAAAGTTGGTACTAACAAACAACAATTTCTCCTTTGGAAATGACTTTTATGCGCAAGTAAAAGGTACACCAATAGGTACAGTTGTTGCCCCAACCTATGCAACCCTTACCCTTGCTTACTTAGAAATTCAACTATATGACAAAATAAGAAACTTGTGGGGTGAAGAAGATTGTGGTGAGTATGTGAAGAAAAACTGGAAAAGGTATCTCGATGATTGCTTCATCATCTGGATTTTTGACAATGAAAAATTGAGAATCTTTAATCAAATACTTAATCAACTGAACTGCAATTTACAATTTACAATGGAAACGAACGAAGAACAAATCTCTTTTTTGGATATTTTGATAATGAAGAAAAATGACAAAGTTGTGACAGATGATTTTTATAAAACTACAGACACTCAACAATACTACCTCCATTTCAACTCCAATCATCCCAGGCATACCAAAAGAGCCATCCCATATAACCTTGCCAGAAGAATCTGCACTATTGTGAATGATGAATCTCGAAAAGAGTCCCGTCTTTCAGAATTGAAACCGTTTCTTCAAAAACAAGCATATCCTGACGAACTTGTCTCAGATGGTATTAAGCGAGCTAAAGAATTAAACAGAGCTGAACTTCTAAACGCGAATTCGAAAAGTAACAATGCACTTGCCATACCATTTATATCTACACACAATCCTAGAAACACAAACATATATCCAATGATTAATTCTATTAATATAACTTTGAAAAGTGATCAACAAACTAAATGTATATTTGAAAGCAAAAAATTCATTAATAGCAAGCGACAACCATCGAATTTAAAACGCATATTGTGTAGATCGAAAGTTTTTACAAATAGTGATTTCGTCGTAAAGAAATGTAATGATGCAAGATGTGGAACATGTGATTATTTGAGAGAAGGCAACACATACAACTTCAATGATCAACAATTTCAAATCAAAAATAACATGAATTGTTCGACTCAAAACGTCATTTATGTAATTACGTGTACCAATTGTAATGAGTTTTATATTGGCGAAACAGGTAACACAATAAGAGAACGTTGTAGAATCCACAAGGAGCAAATTAACATTCCTGAATACCGTAAAATTAGTTTAAGTAAACATTTAGATGAATGCAGTCATGGGCGTTTTACCATCTTCCCTTTTTACAAGATGCATAATGCCACAGATATTTTTAGAAAAGCTAAAGAAAGACATTTTATTGACCTATTCCATCCCAAGCTGAACGCCAAGTAACATGAATTTCTATGAGCTTTTTATGTATGTACTGATATGAATTTTAAAAAGATTTTGATGTCACTTTTATGCACCTGAAGATTGTATGCACAATACATGAAAGCGCTCGTGCTGAAAAATCAAGTTTTCTTGAAAGTTTCATTCGTTTGGTTTTTTGCATTCAAACTTTATATATATATATCCATCGAATAGACGGATCCTTGAATTTTGGATTCGCGCTAAAAAGCATGACACTGAGCCGATCATTTCTGAAATTGAACAATTATCTCTTCAATGATAGATCATGTATTGATTGTGCTGAAACTATCACATTTTATTTATTTTCAATATCACTTGTTAAAAAACAGTGTTTAAAGGCGGTTATTCGATAAAGTTTAAAGGAGACTGACATTCTGCAGACTAATGCAATAACCTTGAGACAGTAAATAGACAAGCTGCCAGAAATGTTATTAGAGCATCACTAGAAATGTTGCTCTCATATACAATGTGTTGTATTATGAATTGCATTCTGCACTTACTTCTTCTCTCGATGAATGTGAAAATGATTGGTTTGAGTTTGCAAAAAATGAGAAATTTTAACATTCTTCGTGCTATGATAACTTGAACTACACATGAATGTTTACCAAAATATACGGTAGAATCATAGCGTGTTTATTAGCCGTAGACAACTCTTTAATGATAAGCTGCATTACAATGTGGTATGTGGTAATGCATATTTGCTTAAGTGCCTAAGATCCCATCCCCATGACATGCAACCATAGAACTTACTAACTATTGTGCATTGCCTCTTGTGCATAGTGTACTTCTCGTGACGGGAATTCACATCATAGATCCGAAATGATGCTGCAGCAAAATATCGAATCATTTGACGCACTGGCGGTGTTCATGTTGTCAAACTTATGAGACATCCCCAATGTTGGCTCAATTGATTAACCCGAGACGACCGTTTGCCACGTGCACTTCACGATCATCTTCGTGTCCAAAGTGGTATATCAGAAATTTGTGCATTAGCTATGATCATCAAGCTAACACAAGATGAAGATAAGTTTTAGTAACATACATGTAGATGGTAGGAGCCTGCGAGTAGTCAAAAATGTCGAGTTGAGGCAAACACTCGACTTGAATTTTGCCGCTCGTGTACCCGACCGACTCGACTAGGCTTGACGAAAATATTCAATTATATGCTAGTTATATTGATATATAATTTTACATATTGATAATATTTATAATATATGCATATACAAGTTATATCTCCTGAATCAGCCGTTGAAGGCTGCAAAAATATAACAGTTGTCTGCTTGCCCAATGCCAACTTCTGTTATCTTCGCAAGTTAGTTGATCCACTTGCAGTGTAGTTAACAAATACAAGCAGTGAAAAAACAAATTTTGCTGGCACTTAAATCATAAACCATTTGCGCTGCCGTCTCAGACAACAGCTCAGGAAAACTGCTTTCCGTCAAATGCAATGCGGACCTGATATTTTATTTATTAATGTAGTCTGCATTTCATTATCAGTTAGCAAAAAGGCTGAGATTGCTGACAGCAAATAGTTAATATATTAGTGTAATATAAGAAGCGTAGTGGTCATTATTATGCAACACTCACATTGGTACTACAGTTGGTAGATTTTATGAAGTGGTATTCTACAAGAGTACTATAGACAACGTACGTAGCGTGATGCTAGAATGTAGGTACATGCATGCAAACTCCACTAACGCCTATAGTTATTGACATGAGTAGATGCCTTCTCTGACTTTGGAGAGACCAGTAAACATATAACAATAAATGACTGCAACAAATACACTGAATAAAAATCTCGTGCTGTTATTTTTATAGGCCAATCAACTTTCTAATACTGAATGATTGCTGCCCATGTTCTTATGTTAATTAAGAAAAACGATAGGCCTAATTTTTAAAAAATTGTCGTCTTCCTAATACTGAATGATTGCTGCCCTTGTTCTTATGTTAATTAAGAAAAGCGATAGGCCTAATTTTTAAAAAATTGTCGTGTACACGTTTTGATTTCCAATTGTCCTACATGTGAGAATTCTGCCCGACTCGAATCGACTGGCCACGGGTTTCAACCGATTCCGCTCCGAAATGAATGCCTTAGTTGCATGTTGTATGCATCTAATTAATATGACCTCGGCCAAGTGAAAAGGTAAACTAAGCGGACCACTAAGCGGCAGTACATTCGCTGTACTGCTGAGAGGCAGTCTACGTGTCTATATACATCAGGCCTGTCCGCCATCATTTTTTATGTCAAGAAAAATTCCTATCACGGTTCTCTTGAAACAAAGTTCATTTTCCTGTCATCTTTAATGCAGCGCATTAGTTTTTTTACAACAGCAGATGAAACACACACGACCACCTCCGCAATGTCGTGTAGAACGAAAAAGGGTAGGAATAAAAGCAACTCTACCCGAAGCGATGCAAATGAATCATTGGATGATCTCACCCATTTCTCATGAGATGTTGGTCAAATCTTGACTCTTGCTCTTGATTCGAAGGGACATGATTGAATCGAATGTCTTATATTTCTGCTAGAATTAGCAGCGACTTAAGCTCGATCCTCAAGGGTAACTTGAACTTGTAGCAGCTGTTTATCGAAAAATCAAACGGGTGTTATATAGTTGTACTAAATTTAATACCTCAGACAAACAAGTCAAAATCTAAAAATCTTGGTAAGTTTCTTTCTGCTGTGTTCAGTGCTATTCATGCATGCCATTGCATAAAGAAGAGAAAAATTCCTTTGATTAATCTGCTAAATTCAGTATTTTCCCTTGCATGCGCCATATGTCACCAAATTGGCAGAAATAACTGAACAATCATCACACATCAACATGTTGAAGAACTCAGTAAAAAATGGAATATATCAGTGCCAAAGCCTAAAAGATGTAAAATAATAATAAGAAAACATGTACCTCGCAATGTGTAATGCAATGAGTGACTTTCAATCGATATTTCTTACTATCTGGGTTACATCTGGAAAATCCCATATGCTGTACACATAGACATCGAACAACAACAACAACTAGGTCTTAACCTAGACCTTAATGATTAATGTTCGATGTCTATGGCTGTACATATGGAGTGGCCACGCACAATACCACATGTGTTATTTTGCTACTTTTTGATCAAATAACTGCTCATTAACTTGCACATGACTTGTTTATGCATCATTTCCTTCTAGATGAATGACTTCCGCTTCATTTTATCACGAAAATTACACTTTGGAAATTTCGTCCAGATCCATCCCACATACCCATTTGGCGGCCACATGGCTCCCATATTTTCGTCTCCAGTGGGAATTGAGCATCTCCTCTTCACGATTTCAGGACACCCGTTCTCAATGACAACAATAGACGGTATTGAGACAGCATTGACGTTGTTTTTATTATTAGATCACGCCTGATGCTGCTGCAAAATGTTTCACTCATTGGTTCGAGATGAAAAAAATCGACGAACCACATCTGCATGTGTATTCATTATGTGTGTTGTATGCACAGTTTAATCGCAATTGTGGCATCTAGACCTAGACGCGCTGCTGCGATCGAAGCAACTACACCATTTTACCACCAAATTGGTAAAAGTGCGCCACGGCACAATGAGAACACCAAATTGGCAAAACGGGAACACCAAATTGGCAAATTGGGAACATCAAATTGGCACATTTTTTACAAAACAAGTTGCTAAGTTATAAACATAATAAAGCAATGTATGATCTTGAATGGAACATGGCATTGCATCCATTCGTTCCATGATTTTGATATTTCATTTGACAGATGAATGGAAACGAATATTTTCGCCACTCTTCTTTCAGATGCTATGTAAATCGCACACCGGTTTAATTGTATGTCAAATATGTTAATGGCGACACAGTCAAGAAGATATCTATGATTCCCATGGTTTGAATAAGTAGGTGAGACAGTGATTCCATAGCAACGATCGACAAATTCTCACTCGATAAATTGCTTCGTCATTTACAACCAGCATCATAATTCAAGATGGCACCGAGAAGAAATACATACAAGAAAACCGCCGAACAGCACAGATAACTGATTTTAGACAAAGAAGAAGCTGGAGGAGATCCCATTGGCCTTGCTCAACAGTTGGGTATTAACAAGCGGCTTATAACATCCTCAAACGTCAGACAGCAACAATAAAACCGAGAGATGGTAAAAGATTAAGTTGCACGAAAGTAAATCAAGACATCAAGCATCGCTTACTGCGCTACTTGGAGGATCATAATGATGCGACCTTAAAGGAGTTGGCGAGTTTCGTAAACAATGTTATTTCAACAAAGACTATAGCAAAAGTAGGGTCTATTGGATGGCGAAGCTATAACAACTAAAATAATTCGACCTGAACCAATCGGAAAGAATACGCCTGAAAATATTTAGAAGCGAAAGGAGTTCGCTGAATACTATTTGGAGGATCATGGCTATCGTGTTCACGTGGATGAATCGAATTTCAACTTATTCACGAGGAGAAACATTGGTCGATCACCTAGAGGTCAAAGGGCCTATCGTAGGTTACACAACTCACGAGGGAAAAATGTCAATATTCTCCTCGCTGTGGATGATACCCAAGTAGTTCACTGGAAAAGCGTTGTTGGAAGTTGTAAGGAAGCAGTTGTTGATTTCTTCACCGAGTTGAGTACGAAACTTGGAGAACAAAATGTAACTATTTACTTGGACAATGCACCCTCTCACAGAAAAGTTTCAAACTTCATCAATGTTCGACAAAATCATATCATCAAGCGTTTTGATGCAGCTTACAGTCCTGAACTCAATCCCGTGGAGGGTTGCTTCAACGTGATCAAATCATTTATTAAATCAGAAGTGCGAGGTTCTGATCCTCAAAACGACTTCGCAGCTGCTTCATTAGAAGGAAAAACCATGGTGAGATATAGAGAGGAGAAGCTGGTGAGCTTGGTTGAGCCTGCAATTAATAATATCACACGGGAACATTTAAGAAATTTCTATCGACATGTGGATCAATGGATTCCATTCCATTTACTGGTCAGTCGTGGTTCTTGTGAGAACTCCTCGTTTATGACGGTGCTAATTTCTACTTTTAATCGTTTGTTTAAGTCTTTCGTTCGAAAGTTATGAAGTTTCAATTTCTGAGTTTGAAAATATTCAATTACAAGCAATCAGTTCGTTTTTTATTTTGACCTTAATAAGTATGGCGGGTTATGCGATAAATCATGTGAATTCGAACAATCAAGTCTGTTTTCCATGACTGCGGGAAGCCCAAAACGACGATCTTTGCGTATTACTATATATACGAGGCCTTTCGGACGTCACCGACGACCATCGTCAGGCACAGGAAAATGACAGAGTAACTCGACAATGTCTTGTGGAGTAGCAATCATGATCACATGACAGAAAATAGCGTCATTCAGAATAAAATTTCACAACGATAAAATTAACGAACTCTAGAAAGAATTACAAAGAGTGCATACTACTACATAAAGAAATTAAGTAAGACCGTTAACTGTAAAATAACTAATGACAGAAAGAAAAGATAATGTAAGTTATCGCCTTGCACTGTCGACAGTAAAACTGGTTTTGTTGCAGGATTTCAAAGTCTTGGTCCATAGTGCCTCCTTAATCAGTCTCACTGGCACAAGAGACTGATTAAGGAGGCACTATGGACCAAGACTTTGAAATCCTGCAACAAAACCAGTTTTACTGTCGACAGTGCAAGGCGATAACTTACATTATCTTTTCTTTCTGTCATTAGTTATTTTACAGTTAACGGTCTTACTTAATTTCTTTATGTAGTAGTATGCACTCTTTGTAATTCTTTCTAGAGTTCGTTAATTTTATCGTTGTGAAATTTTATTCTGAATGACGCTATTTTCTGTCATGTGATCATGATTGCTACTCCACAAGACATTGTCGAGTTACTCTGTCATTTTCCTGTGCCTGACGATGGTCGTCGGTGACGTCCGAAAGGCCTCGTATATATAGTAATACGCAAAGATCGTCGTTTTGGGCTTCCCGCAGTCATGGAAAACAATATTCCTAGCCCTCTAATTCCTGAAATCAAGTCTGTGTAAAATAATTTGTTATTTCAATTCCTAATGATCCCGCAAGACTGATAGAAAGCCTCAAGCTAATTTGACTAATGTAGATTCATTAGTACCTGACTTTTTATTGTCTTATACCTGATGATGATGATTACACATATTCGAGGTTTGAATGATCTAAAGCATGCTACATAAATTGCTGCTAAAAACATGAATCAATGTCTGCACATGTAAATGAAAAATAAAAATGAGGTGAAAATAAGAATGGGTGAGTGACAAACGATGTCTTGCTGTTCAATTTATGATAAGGTACAATAAACTATTACATGAAATATGAATATTTTATGTATATAATTTCATTGTAAAATGAAAACAAGTTATGCCATTTTGTAGGCGCACTTTTGCCAATTTGGTGTTCTCATTGTGCCAGTTTGGTGGTGCACTTTTGCCAATTTTTTGGTAAAAAGGTGTGTATTTTCTTATAGCAAAGACCATGAGATTGATGTAAGAGATTATAGCAAACGAAGATTGTGTTGATGACGTGGATTCCAAAGTTACAGTTGAAGATGATCAGTTGGACATTGTCGAACAAGAGGAAGATGATATCTTAGATGAAGATTATTTACATCGCTTATCCGAGGATTCAGACGGAGAGTCTGAATCAGAACCGGTATGTGCGAATGTTTTTAGATTCTGATTTTACCCTATATTGTAATATACACTAAAACGAATACCGAATAAGTAGCAATCCCGTGACAAAAGGAAGTCCAGTGCGGTGCAGTGATGAGTGATCGATGAGCCGTCATGCTGACTCAGCCAACCCCCCCTCTGGAAGGAAGGAAGAAGGGAAGTGGCCAAGGATGTGCTGGGAGGAATGGGTCCGTGAGGAGAAAACCGTTACCTACTCCCCCCTGGAAGGAAGGAAGGAGTTTTTCAGCAAGGGGTGGAATCTCGGAAGGAAGGCGGTAGGAATGTGGGAAGGATAGAGTGATGAAAGGGTGGGTTTTGGTGGTTTTTGGGAAGAGAAAAATTCGTCATGAAGGAGGGTTCGGATGGGAAATTGGAGTTCAGATTCAGAATCTACGTGAAATGTTGGGTTGGGAAGGAAGGCAGGAGGAGCAGCAAGGGGTGGAATCTCTGAAAACGGCAGAGGTGGAAAAAGGCGGGTTTTGGTGGTTTTGGGATGAGAAAAGTCGTTTTTCGACATGAAGGAGGCCTCGGATGGGAAAATGGAGGCCAGATTCGGAATCTACGTGAAAGTTTGGGTTAGGAAGGATGTTTCCAGCTCAATCGGAGAGAAAAAATTTCGAGGACGTCCCCCTCTCTCTCGGCAGCGATCTTCCAACTTTGGTTCTAGAGATGGTAGAAAGTCGTGCAATAGCTGATTTGAAAGCTAAGAGTGAGAAAAATGCAGTGGAAATCTCAGTTTGGCCCTATTTTCCTGGGTTTAGAGAGAAAAATGGCAGGAAAAGGTCAGAGTGAGAAAAGGCAGGTTTTGGATGTTTTGAGATGAGAAAAGTCGTTTTTCGACATGAAAGAAGGCTCGGATGAGAAAACGGCGTGTAAATTCGGACGTTTTGGTCAATTTTGGGTCTAGGAACATCTTTCCAGCTGAATCGGAGAGAAAAAGTTCTGACCTCCCCCTCTGGACGAGACTTCCAACTTTGGTTCTAGATATCGTAGAAAGTCGTGTAATAGCTCGTTTGAAAGCTAAGAGTGAGACTAATTCAGTGGAAGAAACGGTTGTTCCTATCTGCCTTCGTTTAGATGTGAGACGTCATTGAAAATTTTGGACATTGGCGAAAAAACGACAGAGTTAGAATTTTTACGAAAACGACTCTAGCGGGTTAACCAAGCCTCGGACGGGAAAACATAGACCAGATTTGGAATCAGCGTGCCATTTTACAGCCGAATGTCATTCATGCTATGTCTCCGAGGTGATAGGAAGAAAGATGACAGAAGCAGTAGAGTTTACGATTGAATTTTGTTCACTACGTTTTCATCGAAAGGTTACTTCGTTTTCCAACTGCTCATGGACAGTTTGATGAATAAAGATGTGAAAGGTCGATTATTTGCAGAGATTGAATTTGAGAAAGTGACTGATGAACATGCAGGTGAACGTGTAGTGTTTCATTTTGCATCCTCTTCTGCAGAGACGATGCATGATCCAAAAGATTTCTATCAGCGACACATGGCGAAAATTGCATCTCGACTAGATTCATTTCATGAGCATGGATCCAACTTGCTCTTATGTTGCATAAAACACATTCATATTCAACTCAATGTGCTAAACTAGATTTGACTACAAGATTTGGGAAAAGCAATCATGAGTCAGTCGTTCGCGTGCCTCCTTTTCCTTGCCGCAACGAAGTCAGGGGAGAAACGGAGGTCTCTGATTGGCCCTCATAGTATCAAATGTGGATTCGCAGGAGACTATAAAAGTAGACGTCTCCCCATTTTCTCTTCATTTCATTATTTTTACTTGGAAAGTGTGTGACTTGTGAAAGGCATTCTCCGTCTCAATTTTGTCTGATTCAATCCTGTTTGCAAATTTACAAGTGAGTGTCATGACTGTGTGGCCTAAAACTTACCAACATTTTAGAAGAGAGACGCAGGAGAGTTTGTGGCCGATGATTGTACAAGCTTATTTTGTTGAACCATCACCACCACCGCCACCTCCACCACCTAGACGCTTTACCTTTAAGTCTTTTAGGGAATTGAAACTTAATTCGGGCCTTCAGACCAAGACATTTAATTTACTGAACGATGACGAAGATTTAGACTTTGGTGTTAAGCTTTAAAGGCAGGGTCAACGGAAAAATAATTTTTTCATAAAAGAAACAACATTTGATCGCGAGTAGAACGCACCGGGTTGCACGCTGCATCGTTGTCTCGTTTAGCCACAGGAGCGCTTTTCCCTATGCGTGCTGACGTCATCGCCACCACACAGCAAGATTCGGCAGTCGAGTTAACGCAGACAATCACTATACATTCTCATAACAACAATTAAGATTTTGTGACCGTCTATTAAAAATGGTAGTTTGCAGTGTATTCGGTTGTACTAACCATAACTCAAAAGCAAAAGATAGATCGTATCATAAATTCCCGAACACAAATTAATTTGACAACAATGGATTCATCGGTGTGATTGAAAGGATATCAACGGAAAGAAATGGGGACCATCGCCATTCAGTGTTATTTGCAGTGACCATTTCACTGAATCTGATTTCGTCAGAGACCTTCGCAGTGAAATACTAAATTCATCAGCTACAACCGTCATCCGCCGCCCCAGACGCCTGAAAGAAAATGCCAGTCCCTCTAGAAACCTTTATCGCGAGCGTGCAAATTCTTCGCCTTCGTCATCCGCGGTATTGGACAAACTTCACACAGCCCGATATTTGCGAAGTCTCTCTACAAATCGGCCTCTGAGCTCTATTGATTTGGAAGAGTCACCATGCATTTCTCGAAATTTGGAATCTGATATTGCAGGTTTTGCCGACAAAGAATCAATGACAGGTGTTCCTGACGAAAAGGATATAAGCTCTGAATTTGAATCTGAATCTTCATCAGAATCGAGTTTCATAGATTCTGACGAGGAGCCTAATGATAATTTGTTTGGCAAGTGCTTCTTCGTCTACTTCGAAAATTTGCTAGAACTACTTTGATTCTGTTCACAGTGTGGTTCTCCTATCCAGCCGACGTCTTGAGTATTCTCGTGTATTGGTACTTTATTGAAAGTCACATATGTATGCCTCAAGAATCACTCGACGACTTGGTCATCACAGCCTGTTCTCAAAAAGTTCCCATTAACTGGTAATGCTTTAACAACCTCAATTTGCATCTCAGGAAATACACATTCGACACTCAAGGAAATTTCGAATACATTGAATCTACAGATCATGAGAAAACAAACATACTCAAAGATTCAGAAGAAATATGTATTACCAGTGGTAGATGAAGCTTATAATTCCCTAATATCTGAGGCATCAGGTTGTGTTCAAGAAAATGGTGAAACAGTCATGATTGGAGATGGAAGGTAAGATATTTGCAGTCTCACATGTTTTGATGGTATTTTGGTAAATGCGAGTATTCGCATTAGAGGCAAACACAAATTCTGTATAAATGAAAATAAGTGCAAAATTAATGTAATGCATGTAGGCCTGATCACGTCGATTAATTCGACAACTAATCAGAAAAGCACTCATGTAGGTTGTAATACATCCTCAAATCCTCAATTGCTGAGAGATTTACGAAAGTGTAGGCAGTTCATACATACATCATATCTTGAAACTTTCCATAGCGTTATTCTTAAGTATGCTCCTAAGCGATTATAATTTCCCTACTCAACAATGAAGATTCGACTTCAACTAGCCGTGATTGATCATATTGTTGGAATCGGGCGTGATGGCCACGATTTAAAGACAGAAAGAGTGTGAAAAAAGCAACGAAGTGTTGTAAGAACTGCAAAGTACACTGTAAAAAGTCTCATGAATGGCGACATGCTATTTTGCTCGACGTTATTAAGTCTATTTGAACTACTGTTAAGCTCTTCTATTATTCTAATTGTACTGAGATTATGATGAACTATATTGGATGTAGACACGCGCTTAATGATACGAAGGTGTGTTTGGGATGCTACAATTATAAAAACTTGCAACTTACCTCTTTGCTCTCCATTATTCGCAGATCAAACTGTAGAAAAAATGTTATTGTTTATGATTGTCTGCGTTAACTCGACTGCCGAATCTTGCTGCGTGGTGGCGATGACGTCAGCACGCATAGGGAAAAGCGCTCCTGTGGCTAAACGAGACAACGATGCAGCGTGCAACCCGGTGCGTTCTACTCGCGATCAAATGTTGTATCTTAGATGAAAAAATTATTTTTCCGTTGACCCTGCCTTTAAATCATGTGAACGCCCCAAAAGGTCCTCTTAAGGGCCACCTCATATGTCACTGCTAAGCTAAGGATTTTCTTTTCTCTGATGATCATGAATGTACTTAGCAGTATTCTTTCGTTACAGACTACCATGGCCATGAATCCTCCTCCAACTGCAGCATCACTGAATCCTCAACATCTCGAGCTGTGGAATCCGAAAATTGAAAAGGTAATTCACGGCTATCCTACCTACAAACAACAAGTGCTCTACAACGGCGTTCGACTCTATCTTCAAACGCCGGCGGTATACTTACAAAAAGTGGATACGCAAGTAAATCGTTGCGGTCAAAACCTGAGTATCCCTATTGATAATTGGTTGCGTCAGCAGCTTGACATTTTAGAAGACGTTGTGAGGCAAATAGGCTCTTATTCCTACTAAACTATTACAGTTGTGGCCAGAAAAGAAAGCTTCTTATTATAAACCATTGTATCGCGGCAATCGCTGCTATATTTTGCAAAGCAAGTATTGTAAAGTCACTTCAGGAGTGACAGTTGAACAGTCAGTTGAAACAGAATTGTCATCGCTAGGTGCAGGCTTTTTTATTCCTTTCATATTGAGGTGCCTGCTGTTTATGTGGGACCTCATCAATCTGACGGAAATTTGATTTCTCTCAATTTGCGCATTGCTCAAATTCATCATCAACCCGAGTTAACAGGACTTGATCACATTGAGAAAGTCATTGATTCTTGTGTCAAAGAGTGTCAAGAACCTGTCACTAAACCTAAACGTCGTCGCACATCAAAGAAAGATGGTGTTACCACCAAAGAGTAATCTTAAGTATTGTAATCAGTTAGTATGTAGTGAATGTGGAAAACGCGGTCTTGCGCGTTATGTTCAAATAAAACATTGTAATCATGTTGTATGTATATTTTGTTATGTGAAGGACAGACATCCTTGTAAAATTCCTGTTCAATGTATTATCTTATAATTAAGTCTTTTTAATGTTGTAGGTTGTTATCTTCATAGACAGTGAGGGAACACCCATGCAGGAATTGAGTGCTATTGTAATGAGAGAAAGCGATCAAACTGTTGTTAGTATATATCATAGATTTGCCTACTGTCCTCCACAAAAAGACGAATGTTCACGGCGTCATGTGCATGGACTTGATCCTTCTATTTTGACTCATATTGGATTTGTAAATGAAACGTATTTGATAAGTGATTTCAAACGGTGGCTGTCAGGTTTTCATATTGTTAAAATATTAGGAAATGATTCCGAACGAGAAGCAACAAAACTTCAGTTGCACATTGATAATTTATATTTACCATGTTGGGTAGATTGTGTAAGACAAGACTATCATATGCATTGTGATCAAAAGAAGTTTAGAGATGAAATGATTTTTGACATGACTGTATGTTTCGGTGAGAGACATCACCTGTACAGACCGCCATCCCATTGTAATACTAGAAATAAAGCCACCTACATTACAAAACTCTCTTCACGCTGGCATTGCATGTAGTCTCTATGACGTTTATGAACTGTATATATATTATTGTCAACAGCATGGGTATATGTAAGACATGTTTTTACTCCTTGTGAATGAGCGATGATCTTTTCATGAAGTGTATTCTGTACTTGTAAATTTTGACTGATGTTGAATAAACTTACAGTGGAACATGATTGTTATTTCTGTTTTATTCATAGTGGGAGTCATTGAAGCAATATGAAATCTATAGTCACAACGTTTATGATGGCGCATCGTACCTTAAGTAACCACATGTGTCATTTGACACTTGATCAACAAGGATTCGATGGATTTTTACAAGATTGGAAACTTACATTTAAAATGAAGATGAATGATATGAAAGTAGTGCTCACTGAAAGCCTTCCTCTCTTCAAAAGATTGATGGAGGTTTACAACCTCAAGATGTAAAGGGTGGACTGGTTGCTTATATAGAGTTGAAAGATTTGCAAAAACCACTTCGTTTTAGATCCTATTGCACAGAATGGATCACTCTTAGTGATCAATTTTATGGTCGTCGTATGGAGAAAATTATGGAGAGAATAGTAGAGACGATGGAAGGAAATGCGCACGTTGTTAAACATGTCATGATTCAACTGAGTGTGTTTACATCCGCGACTTTGTTTGATGGTCGACACATTGCGTAGATGCAATAAAGATTTCTTTTCACTGAGTATTTTGCAATGGTGTATAGAGCAACATGAGTCATTGCACTTTGTTAGATAAATGAATGCGTCTTTGCTCGAGAAAAGGGGCGTGTCACAACATGAGTCATTGCGGTTTGTGCATTACTATCAGGCTCTTTGTTAGATAAATGAATGCGTCTTTGTTCGAGAAAAGGGGCGTGACACAACATGAGTCATTGCGCCTTGTGCATTACTATCGGACTCTTTGTTAGATAAATGAATGCGTCTTTATTCGCTAGAAGGGGCGTGTCACTAAAGTCTTTTTGAGAACCAGAACGACTTTGTGTATAAATAAAGAAGGTTTCCACCCAAGCAGTCAAAAGTTCACATGCGATAACTCTTTGTCACGTAACAAAGACAGGGAAAACGTGAAAAGGGAAACGCATGTGATTGGAGCTAGGTCTGGTTATAAAACGGACGACTGAACTCATGGCAATCATTTCCGTCCTTGCGCTAACCATGCAGTTGCTCGAAGCCATCAACTCCTCTGCTCTCGCACTGGGTACACTGAACTCCCTTACTTTAGCATCGGGTAAAAATGCTTTCAATCAAAAGATGAATTGAATCATGGAGAAGCCGTGACCATAAAAACTCCAAGTCATCGGATGGCTTATCTAAAGGTCATGTCAACAAAGTATGGACTGGCCGTGTGTGTACCGCTAGACTATTGGACACGGTTACAATTCAATACTCTTGAAACATTCCTGAAAGAAAATCTCACCATTCCCAAAGAAATTGTTCGACACAATGAGAAGCGGCCACAAGTTCCCATCATGGAAAGACGATACATGTATGTTCATATGGATAGACACTGTCTCATCATCCATGAAAAGGAGGGTAGCGAATTCGACTTACTCAATTGCAAACCTCTCCCCATTTTGGGAAAAGGATTCTACTCCTTCGAAATTAAAATTCAAACCATCTACATGGGTCCGCGCAGGGACGGAAGGTTGCTTACGCTGAATCTCTATCTTGTCTCCATAACCTTTAAAAATGATGTCCATGTTGATGATGATCAACTACAGTAACACTCTCCACACACTGAGAACGCACCATCGGTCTTTATGAGACCAATACCTAACGGCCACTGTATCAAGAAAGAAAATGTACACTCACCATGCCACACATGAACATGACTCTCTCTTTCTTTCTTAGGCATACCCTTCTTCACTCAGGTTTGAATCATGTGGAAATTATCAGCATGGCTCTATGTATCATGGAAAAATCAGTGTGTTACATTTCATGATACAAAACGTCAACTTCAGATAACTCTAGAACGCTTTCATCTACGAAGGTTACATCGCGCAATCCTATCCAACTCTTGTCGTATCATTAACGTAGGAGACGGCATTGTATTTACTCGCATTCAAGATATGATTCTACATAATGATCACTGCTACATCGTGATTCCAAAACCCTCATGGGAAAAGTATAAAAGGGAAGTTCACTCAACCATCATGTCAATTGTGAATCATGCTCTCCATCCGCATCATCAACGCCATGTGCGAAATGAATCTCAGAAGAGACATCGATTTAGAACAGTTGCATACCCATCTTCCCGATTCAGTCTATCATCGCGGTCGACCACAAATGTTGGTCATTCGCATGAGTAACGGTTGAAATCTTTAAATCTTTCGCTGCGGCAAAATCCAAGTCCTAGGAAACCTTTCTCATTTCGTGATGCAGTCCATGTGTTACGAAGTCGTCAAGAAAATGCGAACACTCATTCCTCATCTACGCCTCAGTCCCCTGACATTGAAGAATATAATAGTGTCTGTTCAATTGAAGATGTTGGTGAATCTAGCCAACATTAAAACCAGTCATCATTGTATATTTTATGAAACTGAACTCTTTCCTGCTGCTCTGATTCGGAAGTGGCATCCTGCACATATTGCAGTGTTTCACAACGGACATTGTATCATGACTGGTTTGCGTGAGTTCAGTAAAGTAGCTGACGTTGTTAAATCTCTAATGCGTTATCTGTATGAGTCACAGTTAATAGAATCGTGTTAATCACATGATGCGTTTTGAATGAATCATCGCAATGAACTATCGCCCACACACGTGTCGGTGAAAAGGTCATCAACAAGGTTCATCGCTTTATGTTGAGTCAGCGCTATTTATAGACATGAAATGATGCCCACACACGTATCGGTGAAAAGGTTGAACAAGACTGATTAGATTCTTATCTAACTGACTGGCGCTTTAGCACTTCATGAGTCAGAGCTATTTACAGACATGAGTCAGCAAAGTGGTTGATGTTTCCTGAGCCGAAGAAATTGTCTTGATGTTACATTCGTTGGTGAGGATGACAACTTACAAATTCTAACATGGTTTTGACTTTATTTTACACTTTACCTATCTTGCAAACAGTGAAGTGATTCTGACTTCATTAATATTTCACCTATCTTACAAACAGCGACATGGTTATAACTTTATTTCTAACTTTGCAATCATCAACTTTATTTCTAACCCTACCCATCTTACAAAATGATCAAAATTTTTACTTCTGTCTATTGAGTGAGAATCCCATCTTTATGTCAAAAGAAAAAGGAGACCGTCTGTACATGATATGTTATGGAATGAAAGACATTTCATCGCAGTCACACATAGTTAATACTATACATGGAGAAAACAAAGTCACTGATGTGTCGGAAACTGTGCAGAGACAAAACAAAGTCAGCAAAAGCACTGGATACTCCACCGATGATATGCTGTGATCAGGAGTTGGACACATGTTACAAGGCACTCACTCGCAACATCCCATAGAAAATGCCATGGAGTGAGAAAGCAAAACATCAACCACAACAGAGAGGAAGCATTCATCATCATACATCGCTGGACGGAGGAAGAGAAAGTTTCTGTCTCTTGGGTGGAGGTAGATGAGTGTCTGGATGGCCGTACGGTAATGAGTGGTTAGGACTCATCCAGCATCGCTTGTCTTCCCAAGCTGAGAGACCGCGTTTCCTAAACGTCGTTGTTCTGACTTGATGCGACTGTGATTTTAAAATGGTCATTTCTACTTTTTTAATTTTAAGTGAATCTAAGGCATCTTGATAGTCCCTATGTGTCATTTTTCTAACGATTGACTTCGAGATGCCTTTCGCCCGTTTAATAGAAAGCTCTGAGGATTTTAGCTTCATGGAGTACATCTTGCGGCGAAGCAAGATCATCTCCTCTATCTGTTTGGCGGCACACTCATCCTTGAAGCAGCCAAGCTTCGCTTTATTTGAGGTAGAGTAAAGCGGATGGTCAGTGGGATAGTTGGAACTATCAAACTTGGGTGCTAAATATTTTAAAATGTCTTCCTGCTTGACTTGGCTAGTGGTTGTCAAAGCTAGGAAGAATCTGTCTGTATCGCCTCTTACTAATTCCACATGTTGGATCAATGGACAAGTTTTAAAGGTGTGGTAAAACAACTTTGTACATTTCCAACTTGGAGTGATCCAAGACAACTTGACCGACATAAATGGGCTTGCAAAGTTCTACTTTGGATTTTAACATTTTAAAACCAGTAATGTCTTCGGAAATGACATCATGGTGGCAAAACAGCGGTGAACGGCATAACTTGATACTCGTTTCCGGATCAGTCACGATACGATAGTCCATGCGCTTTCTTACATCCTCCATGGTTTTACCAAAGAGGGCATTATTCTTAAATTCAAAGAAGTCCTATTCGAAAGGATTCTTGGATTCAGCCCGTTTCTTGCTATTAAATTCTATATACGGTTTTAGAAAGGGCTTCCGCCTAAACTGGATAGCGCGATGGACTTTGTCAAGTTGCATCCCCATACCTAGATAGAATTTGAGGATGGAATAGTGCACGATGTGATGCTGCTTGTTGAATTGGGTGAGCAACAACTTCCTAGTGGGTTTATAGTGTAAGTCATTTTCCGCCTTATATTTCTTATTGTGTTCTTCCATAAAGGGAGAGAACATATCTGGACTGACTATGCCAGATTCGGGTGCGAGAGGAAAATCAACTGTCCTATTATTAATACATTCTTGATAGATGAGGTAGACTTCAAATAAATGACCTATGTCGGCCTCATCTCCCAGTAACATGATGTGTGCTGGATTGGAGAAGTATTCAATGTCATGGGCTCTACCCATTAGAAGTCGGACTGTGGCAAAAGCTTGGATAATTCACTCCCATACAAATTATTTTGGTCTATGTACATTAAATGCGTGGTCGATCCTATGTCTTGGGTGCTGTTGACAACATGTTTTTTAACAAGCGTTAAGCCTCCCTTAATACCACGTTCAAAAAACGTGTACATTTCTGCATCTTGCAGTAAATGTATTCTCTCTTTCGTCATCTTGAAGGCTGACTGATAGGACAGACCCGGCAAACTAACAAAATGGATGGGGTCTAAGGCGTCCTCTTCTAATGTGACCTTCCTAAAAGTCTCAAACACGTCAGCCAACCGATAGACGTCTAATTTTAAGTAGGCAAGCATGTAGTCACCAAAAGTGCGACACCTAAATTCTAACCATGCTTTGCTCTGCATGCCTATAGTCATCCAGCGAACAGTTTTCACCCGTCAAATCATTTTAAATTTTATCGATGGACGGAAGGGATGTTTCTTTCAATGTGTCCATTGAACTAAAATAACTATAAGGAAACACCCCTTTCCGTCGCATGAGACTGTCACTTATGTTGGGATAGTCTTTCTTTAAATGTTGAGTGAGGGGAAGTGTTTCTAAATTATTAGCCAACGCGGCTAAGGAAGAAGACATAAATTGAAAACTATCTGGAAACTTTATGTCATAGAAGACAGGCTTCCCCTCCTTCGTCTTATCTACTTGTACGTTAGCAGTGATGCACATAAATTTTCCCTTACTTCGTGCAATCACTTTGGATGACCAGGATTTCATTTTACTGAATCCATGGCGAATGATGATGTGAGCATCATAACATTTAAAGTTATGGAAGATGACGGGGAGCGTTCGCCGTTTGAGCCTAAGTTTCATATTACATTTACTGCATCAGGCAGACCTAAATTTACCACTGAGATGGCAGTGGTCCCTCACTTTCTTATGTTGCTGATCATCAAAGGATGAACAGCAGCGGGGACATTCCGTGGTCCTATCAAATTTGAATTTATCGGCTTCTGTGAAGCACATGGGCTTCCTAGTCAGCTCCGTTTCATACCGTTGATGAAAACGGGCTTTCCTATCTAAAAAGTTGAGGAAGTTTTCATTGCACTCCTCACCTTGCCACACATGCATTTTATTTTGATTCCTATAACATGGATGCCAAACTTCATAACAGGCAATTGCTGCTGGCTCATCAATTAGGTCTTCTTGTTCAATATAACATTCAATGTCCGCATAGATGGTACATATGGGACTGAGCTCATTGCCATTTTCCTCATACCTATAAAATTTGTCTTTGGGCATGGCTTCCATTTGAAGTTTACTCCGAGAGCACCACTCGTAATGCTGTTCAGAAAATGGTTTTGACCTAAAGCGCCGTGTGCAGCGATCACAGTAATAATGTTTGTTGTCACAACTTTGCTGGTGGCGATAAAACTTTGAAATTTCAAGAATGCCACAATAATGCCATTATGGGTGGTTGTCGCTATAGACGACTGACATAGGAGAAGACTGACAACCCGGTCGAAGTTACTTTGGCGGTTGTTATACCTAACGCCCTTCTGACCTTTTCCCAGAGATGGACGACAATCTTAATGTTATTGAGTTTTTCAAATTGGGCGATGCCTTTAAAATCTAATGTGTTGACATCTAACCCGTCAAACGTAAGCTCATCCCCCCATTCACAATACTTGGTGACTCTTTGACGATGTATACCTATATCATTATAGTGAAGAATGGAGAGGACGGCGTACTTGAAACACTCGGACTGACACTCTACATTGATAACAGCCCTTTTGTCAGCCAGCGCTTTGGGGAGGGTGAAACAACCGCTCCCTTGCAAATTTTCCAGAAGATTGATTTTAATGTCTACCTTCTCTATCCCATCAAAAACCAGACCGCAGTCTCTTTCATTAAATTCATTTAAGTTGCTGACGAGATAGGTCGCATGTCTCTCTATCCACTCGTTTACGTCACCTATGAGATCAGCAACACAGGAGGCTATCCTAATGGTCACAGTGGACTCTACTTCTCCCGTACTACTGTCTACCTTATTGAAACGAGCAGTGAGATAGAACATGCCTTTGAGTGAAAATCTATCTGAACTCGCCAACATTTGATGAATCAAACTTATATTATTCATCAAGAAAGAATGAATATCTTGTACAGGCTCAGAGCTTTCTAACTCATAGTCGCGAACGAGCCTCTCAAGGGAAAGCTTGCTCAGCCTTAGAGTGACGTTGTTGTCAGTGTAAAGCTCAGTGGAATGTGTGTGACAGAGTGTCTGTGAAGAAAGAACAAACTCTGTAGGAAAGGTCCTCCGACACGAAGAACAGGAAAAGCCGACGTGCGATGAAGGATGCTTCCTACCTGTTTTTGTCGATGGTTGCCTCACACTGCCACAGGAACCGCCTTCGATGTGACGTTGTAAGTTGGTGTTGTTGTAGAACGCGTGCGTCCACAACCTTCACACTTGGGTCGTTGAGGGATCGGTCGGCGCGCCTTCCCCAGATCTCCTTTCGCTTTTGGGCAGCGAGAATGCCGGTGTCGTCTAAGGCAGAATGGCTTCGCGATGACCTGCCCACAGTCTGTACAGCTGAGCTGTCAAGCCGTAGGTCCTTCTGTCTCCCTGACACCTTCCTCCTCGATTGAGATCTCCTCTCCGACTATCTCCAACTCCTCCGGCTCCAACAGTCTCTCCACCGACTTGACGGAGAGGAGAGGGAGGTCATTTGCTGCAGGTGGTGGCGGTGATGCTGGGATGACGATGGGACGGGAGGGAACGTCGCCGTCCAGGAGGTAGGCAGCCAGATCTGTTGAGAAAAAGAATAAAGAGATTAGTAACACGATCATAATTTCAAGTTTGAAGTCTTATCCCCTTTTTCCAATCACGGTTACTTACCATCTAATGAATTGATTTCCGGCAACACCGATGGTTGAGGAGGAGGCAGGAGAGGGACGCGAGCCGAGGATGGAAGAGTCCTTGGCTTCGGTGTCGGAGGGACGTGGTGACGAGGAGCAGGGACTGGTGCAGGGAGCGGAGCAGGCGGTGGAGATGGGGCGATGACGTTGCCCGAGCTCGAGAAAGGAGTTGGACCTTGAGCGGAGGTAGATGGGTGGGAAGGTAGGGCCGGAAATTCGGCTTCCAATCTCTGCCTCGCGGCTTCTTCCCACTTCTTCATCTTGGCCAAGTCTGTAGAGAGGAAAGAGAGATTAGATAATGGGACAAGGATGATGCAGAGGATCTGAAACAGCCTAAACATGAGATGTTAAAGATACTTACAATTGCCAAGCCGCTCATAGGCTTCCCCAATTGTTCCTTGGGGGACGGGTTCCCCATTACGAATACATTCATACACTGAAAAAGAATGGCAGCAAAGATAAGCAAAGGTAAAATTTGGATTCGGTTTAAACATGAACGAAATAAGGGAGGGACTCTTGATTTTAATGAGGATGTCAACCCTAATGATGTTAGTAATAGAGTCAACCTTGATACAAATACTTACATTGCTCGATGGTGGCCTTTTCCATCTCAGCAGCAATACGGTAATTTTCAACTTTGTTGAATTCCATTTTCTTGGTAGGATGTATTAATTGTTAAACTTTAATCACTGAAAAGGAAAATGAGAATCGTTTCATTTGCCTAGTCAACGTTTATCATGGGAACAATCATTGAAGTGACATCTAATGAATTACATTTCACTCTACTCCATATCATAAAGACTAACCTTTGTCGAATGGCTGAAGTACTCTGACCTGGCGAGAGAAAGCATCACGTTGAGTATGAAGTCGAACGCCCAACATGAGCAACGGCTCAGAGGTTTCGGTCTAACAAACGACGAACAACCCGTGCAACGCAATCACTCTACGGCAGTACCCGCCGTCCCGAAGGAACGCTCGAGAAAGGAGGTATTACAGCGATGATATGTTTTATGAGCAGAAGTGAATCTCTTGATAGCAAGAGACTACATGAAAACAACCTGATAGCAGGAGCTCACCGACACTTACCTTGTGAAAGATAAATGTGAAGAGCAGAGCTGGTGCACTGCCTTTTATAAGATTTTCCTAAGCGGTGAATGGATGAGACCTCTCCTCCAATCACAGACGAGCTAGACTTCCCGATGTGCGCACACACATTTGTAACGCGTTATTGAAATCGTCCTAGGCAAACATGATGTTTAGCAATAGACTCAACCATGGCGCCCGAAGTCAATGCATTGAAACATGATGATTGCACAATTCGTTTTCATCAAGAGAGCTTCGGAGGCTTAATACAAGATTACATCCTTGAGTTTCAAAGGGAGGAGACAGAATTGGAAGCACGTTTAGACTACACACGAGAAATATTTACGGAGTTGATATCTTATTTCAAAGACAGTCTCATCAAGACATAGTTGACCAGTTTGCGAGTCAGGCGATGCATTTCACAGGCAAGTAAAGAGAGTTTTTGACTCGATATAATTTATTGGTCGAAAGTAAAAAGTTATAAATTTACACGTTGCACAGCGTGACGGGCCTTCGGCGTCCAGCGCCTTCTTACGGTCGATAGTCAAATGGTGGTCAGCATACTTGGTGTGAAGATTTATAAAGAAGTGAATGGTATTAAGAATTGTGTTGCTTGTTGAATGTGAGGTGATCAAAGTGAGAAGGCAGACTGTAGTAAGGTAATTCATGTCTTCTATTGATTGTATGGCTTCAAGTGTGCAATAGCTTTTGCTTCAGTGAATGTTGTGTCTCGAGTGCTCGTCAGCTTAGCAATGAAATCGACCGAAAATCCTCGATGCTACCTAGATCATTATGTTTGCTTTAAATATGCTCATAGAGAGCGCTGGATGCAGACATATTAATTATTGCACGTCTGTGTTCTGCGTGCCGAGTGGAGAATTTTCTTACAGTCTTTCCAATGTAGCATTCTCCACATTTATTACATGTGTACCTATATACTACGTATCTATCACTACATTTATACTTAGGTAAACATTGACAGACTTGACAGCTACAAGTATTAGAGAATTTTTTATTTTTGCTTATTTGGTTTACAGTCTGTCTACCATATTCATTAATAACTGTAATGGGTAAGTTAAACTTCTTAACAGCTTTATTAATTTTTCTATTACATTTATCACTGATAAATGGAACTTTAAAATAGCAATTATTTTGGTTTTTAATTTTATTTCTACCTCTATGTTTGTTCCTTTCTTAGGAAAACTCTTGTTACTATAGCCATTTTTAATAAGAATGTCATTAAATTCGCTAATTTTTTCTTTTTGCATAACTTCATTGCTACACCTATTACTTATGTCTTTTAAACGGTTATTAATGAAACTACCTTCAACATGATTGGGCACAAAAGAGTCCTTTCTTAGGGTTATGTCGGAATGGCCTGGTTTGTGGTACCACGCGTATTGAACTTCATTGTTAATTATTTTTACTTTCATATCTAAAAACGGTAACCATTCCATCGGCTTATGAGCTTCTATTGTAAATTTTATGTTTGAGTTTATTGAGTTAAAGACATCTCTTATATGGGACAGTAAGTCATTATCATACTCTATCGAACCAAGGATGATATCATCGATGTATCTCATATAGAGGGACGGAGAAAAGCTTAATTTTTCAATGGCTAATTGTTCTATGTGACTCATGAAAATCACTGCAAATGCTGGGGCAAAATGTGCGCCCATAAGGGTACTCCTTTTATTTGTTTGTAAACATTGGTTTTGTACCTTATCTCGTAATTATAACATACAAACGTTATCAACTTTTCTATTTGTTTTATGCTAAGACCAAAAGTGTCAATTAGATGCCAGTGCTTTTCTAAACTTTTTATGTTATATTCTATACCCAACTGTATTGGGATACAACTGTTCTACATCTAGCGAAATGAAGATTAAGTCCTTTTCATTAGGAATACTAGCACTATTTAATAAATCGATTAATTGTTCTGTATTACTTAGATGTGAGGGAATATGCCTAAGTACATTTTTCAAGACGTTAGATATAATCCAATCAATTTTTTCGACTGGTGTGTTCTTCACGAAGGCTATAGGCCGAACAGGAAACTGATTGTCTAGGTTGGCCTTATGGTCTTTGACAAAAGAAAAGAAATGTGCTGGTTTTGTTGCAGTACTTAGTAATTTTTCTAATTGCGGATTCAGTTTCGTGCTTGGAACAATTGATTTAATGAGATTATTTGTTTGCTTCTCTATAGAGTCAGACTTACTTTTATTTATCAACTGATATGTTTTTGTGTCTTTAAGAATCATTTCATTTCTAGAGTCATATTTATCCGATTCACAAATTACTAGGCGGTTAGTCTTATCAGATCTGACGCATTGAAGATTATTATCATTTAGAAAATCCTTAGTTTCACGGCATTGATTAAGAATACTTCACATTCAACAAGCAACACAATTCTTAATACCATTCACTTCTTTATAAATCTTCACACCAAGTATGCTGACCGCCATTTGACTATCGACCGTAAGAAGGCGCTGGACGCCGAAGGCCCGTCACGCTGTGCAACGTGTAAATTTATAACTTTTTACTTTCGACCAATAAATTATATCGAGTCAAAAACTCTCTTTACTTGCCTGTGAAATGCATCGCCTGACTCGCAAACTGGTCAACTATGTCAACGATACCGTGAACCTGTCAAGGCGCACGAGAAGTGATGTATCGCATAAATAACAATGAATGTTTTTGTTTCACTAACGCTTGTAACCAAAGTAAGTATATAAGAGAAGTATGCAATCAAAGCATCATTTGTGGGGACATCTATGATATTACTTTTTCGCCAGCTCTTATAAGCAGTTTTATTTGATATCTCAATCGATAACAGAAGAGTATTGAAATATTAAATGCAAGGGACAGAATAGCTATGTCAAAACTATGAATCAGCGAAAAATTACATAGTTATCCGTAGATGTTTGGAAGACAAAATATAGATGAAGAACCATTTCTATGGTTAGAAAGTCAGAGTTGATTTGGCATAGAAATTAATCGATTGTCAAGGTACTTAATAGACGACTGTAAACCACTCACTGCGCATTGATGTGGGCGCCATATGATTGTTTTCCTATATTGATGCATTTGCCAACTTTTGCCCACTGAACATATTGTAATCTTTATCCCGAATCTGCAAATACTTCATCTTCTTGTTGATAACCAGTTGTGCATACATTCATTGATCAGTTTTAGATTTCGATTCACTAAAATGATCACTAAAGCATCGATATATCACTTAAATGATTGATAGTTAGTTAGTGATCGGTCTGATGCAAATAAGAAAAAATGATGAATGATGCTCCTGCCTTAAGCTGCAGATACTTTGTATTAATTGCATTTGAATTTATTGAGAAATTGACACAATAGTTCCTCGGCTTCCGGCAAATCACTGAAAAATAAAACTATATTCACAACAGAAAAATGGAAAGCAACAAGAAACATTCAGATGATGAATGATGCTCCTGCCTTAAGCTGCAGATACCTTGTATTAATTGCATTTGAATTTATCGAGTAATTAACACAATAGTTCCTCGGCTTCCGGCAAATCACTGAAAAATAAAACTATATTCACAACAGAAAAATGGAAAGCAACAAGAAACATTCAGATGATGAATGATGCTCCTGCCTTAAGCTGCAGATACCTTGTATTAATTGCATTTGAATTTATCGAGTAATTAACACAATAGTTCCTCGGCTTCCGGCAAATCACTGAAAAATAAAACTATATTCACAACAGAAAAATGGAAAGCAACAAGAAACATTCAGATGATGAATGATGCTCCTGCCTTAAGCTGCAGATACTTTGTATTAATTGCATTTGAATTTATTGAGCAATTAACACAATAGTTCCTCGGCTTCCGGCAAATAACTGAAAAATAAAACTATATTCACAACAGAAAAACCGAAACCCGTGATATTGCGGTAATAATGTCAATTTCGGCGAGACCTTTCGACCGGTACAGCCAGTCATCGTCAGGCGAATGAGACTCTTGTCTCAAATGCAGAACACAAAAAAACGGTACTTATGGGTCATCTCCCCCCACGTTTTCAAATTTGTCTAAAACCGTAGAAATGAATCAGTCGTCACAAAACTTTAAACACACGCAAGTGAAGATATTCTCAAGCCACATACCTACCAAAGTTTGGGCAAATCGGATAAATACTTTTTAAAGTAGGAGTGATAACTTGAAGCGCAACGATGCCGGCAACTTGATCTGACTTGTCAGCGACCTCATCGTCTGAGCAGAAGGCACTTGAGGTCAACAAAGTCATTTCTCGATAACTCGTGAATCGATGATGACCGGGCCACATCCTTCATATTAATATGCTTCTTTAGAAAAACCTGAGGGAAATAACCCGTAAGTACCAAAAAAACTTATATATTGCATCACATTGTAGGAAACGATTCATTTAGATGAGTTAAATGTTACATTTTGATGATTTGTAGGCATTCATAGCATATTCATAGCATGTACAAGTGCATATACATATGTATAGGCCCGCATCATTAATAGTCACTCCCATAAATCATCATGTCATAATGTCCCAACATTGAGCAAATAAATAGATATCGCATCATCATTGTCTGATTCATCCTATTTTACCTTATGTCAAAAAGCATTATCCGAACTACGAAGCAAAGTAATTAATGCCCGTTTGAAATATTTGAATGAGACTACTCACAAGAGATTATATAATGTCATCAATTTGTACCTTCTCAAATGCCAAAAAACGTTCTCAAACATACCTATTTTATTTAAAAATGAAAGATGTATAATTGCTAAATAGACAGATCCAGCAGATGATTTTGTGCAAAATACATAACTGTGAAATTTCCGGTAAATTCGATTTGGGATAACTGTACTACATGAATAAAATAGACCTACTGTGAATGAATCATGGGTAACTTGTTCAACAGATATCCACTTCTAAGAAGCAGGTGCCCAATTCTAACGAGTATTGCTGAAAAAAGTATGCAGAATATGTGGCAGTGATCATGATGTCATAGAAGAATTAAACCGTTCAGCAAAATAATTGCTACTTTAACTAATTGTCTCGTCTAAATAACCTCACTGAATAGTTTTGGCTGTTGGCACACACTTCCACGTGGGAATAACTAGGCATCAGTTATCCGGTTACTTACACGCAACGTTACGTCCGAATAATACGTCATAATCAGGTCATGACTTGGTAATAAAAAATCAACTTTAATCAATTGCTAATCAAATTGCTAATTGAATTTGACTGCAGAACCGCTTATTTTCTTAAAATGAAAGTATTAACTCACATAATGTACCACCTCTGTCAGCTGCCATTCCCTTTTCTTAAGTAGGCATACTGAAACTGTTCTTAAAAGACGCTCATTATTCAACGTCTCAACTTGGAAGAAGCTATACTTGACATTCTTGTGGTAAACTGGTTCGAAATGGATCGTTTTTGCGAATTTCACTTAATTGATCATGTGCAATTTACATGGCGTAAATTAGCGCACCGCATGCATTTATGGTGGTTGCTTTTAGTTTCATCATATGCCAGAAATTTGACCGACTTGCTGATCCAGTTGAATGTGTTATAATTATTTATACTAGATCAACCACTAGATGAATGGGATGTAAGTCAGCAATGAGCCTCGTTGGCACTAAAAAGCTACACTCTTGCTAACTGAGATATAGAACCGTGTTCATGGGACATCAACTGCAATATTTGTAGTGAATATTCACTAGGAGTTACGCAAATTTGACGATTTAAGTTGAATAAACCTTCTATCATGTACAACAACTTACCAGACGCCATTTTACTCGCAGGTCAGAATGATTTTTCCACAGCAAAATTTATAACACCATGCGCCTCTCAGCCTGTCGTTCACACAGTCTCACTGAATCACTGTCTGTCTCTGTCTGCTTCACTCTTTAATAACAGCAGTCAGACAACAATTCGGTGTGACGTCACAACAGTGTAAACGTCGAGTTATTTGTGTGGGAGCATCTCGTTCAACTCTCATGATGACGGTGGATGTCACAGTTTTCTGATGTCTATGTTCCATTTAAATGTCTATGTTTTCAATAATGTTTCTATGATAGAATTATTAATTGATGAACTCTTAGTTCAAGGTCGGCATCAGCCAACTCTTGACTCAGCATGACGTTTTGTGCGCCAACTTCGAATCACTCAAAAACATCGATTCGTCTAATGCGCTTGTGACTAACTTACTTACTTCCGTTGTTATGTAACATTTCGGTAAGTTATTGAAAACAATTATAAAACTTGAGAACTTGCCTGAGCTTTTAATTACTTGCGGGACTAAATTCTACTACAATTCTACTACTATTACAGTGGAATTTCCAACAGCTGGTGTACTCTGGGCACAGTGACTTAAGACATCGCTAAAAAAGAGCATGCTGTGTTGTTTTAGGACCCACACTAGGGTCACGTGCTTCAACCACGCAGAGTTGACCTTCTATGGGATGTGAAACGTGACATATCCAGCATAAACAAAAAATGTTACTAAAACAGCAAGCAATGATTCCTTTTTTCTCATTCCAGGAAATATTTGTATTAGATGCATCTGAAATATGTAGATAAACAATATCTAAGCACCAAATGAAGCAATTTCTCCACTGTTTCATCTTTTAAGCCAGACCAATCAGGAATGACACGTCCATCAGCAAAGTTGGGATGAAATATGAAAAGCTTGATGAATTTCATGTAGGAATCATTTGGAAAATTGGCTTGTTGCCAAAAATTTTAGCCACAGTAACTTTTTGAAATTGGTAAATATGAATTTCTGAAAATCTTTTTGGCGAAAAAAGATGGCGGACATGTCGCCAAAAAAATACATTAGAGTAATGAGTTGATTGCACACTTAACATATTTAAACACTTTGCTTGTAACTGAACAATTTAAATATACGACGATCTGAGACGAAATAGGAAACACGTGAATGAACGAGACTTGCTTTGTTAAGTAAGCGGAACGTTGGCTAGCGCAGGATATATCAAGAAGCAACGCTGTGCAGTACGTCAACAACCAGGTGAAGTCCGTCCGCAATGTAAGCAACATCAAGTTCCTTAAAGTTTGCATACATCACAAGACGTTACCGGACTACATCAACAACCAACTGAAAGTGGATGAATATGACAACAACAAAGTAATTCAAAGGAAGAAGTTAGCACTTGGAGTAGAGATGCTACGTGTGGATTTGAAAGCATTGGAGGAGAAGCATCGCTCGCTTGTGCAGGAGGGTGGCTATCTGCAACGGAACCTTCAACGAACAACTGGTGAGGAGCAGAACCTGGCCCAATATGTGTTAGACAACACCAAAGTGGTGGTGGAAGCAGAAGTGCGGACTATTTATGGAAGGCACTCGAAGAAGTGGTCTTTCCTGGGTGACTCTGACTTTCCTGTAACTTCTGACGTGTATAAATGGCAGTCGCATTCTCGTTTTCCCTCTAAAATCAACACCACTCAAAACACTTACACACAATCGACTTACATTGGACATAAGTTTAGCAATGAAACCGACCTGGAAGTTCCCGATGCCGTTAAGAGCTTACTAAATAAAGGTCCTAAGTATAGACTACCGCAAATTATTAATGATGAGTACTGGAAAAGGTCTCTTTAAATTTTGATAGTTTAGCATACAATTTACGCTGTATGTCTAAGTTTAATAGAGAAACCGACAACTCGTTATCGGATAGTCCGATAATAGTTCCTTTTGATAAAAACTCTTGTTACTTGCCACCTAAGATGGATATTGATATGGAAAGTAGGCTAAACTGTTTTGGCAAAGAAGTCCAAACTATTTTACAGGAAGAATCGAACTCCCTGAAAAAGTCGAAGCCATATAAGGATATTCTTAATCAATGCCGCGAAACTAAGGATTTTCTAAATGATAATAATCTTCAATGCGTCAGATCTGATAAGACTAACCGCCTAGTAATTTGTGAATCGGAAAAGACACAAAAACATATCAGTTGATAAATAAAAGTAAGTCTGACTCTATAGAGAAGCAACAGTCTAATTCACGGCAGTTATGTATAATGAAACTGTACATAGAAACTACATCTTAGAATATTTTTTTCTAAGGTCACATGGCAAACCGGAGCGCATGATTTTCTATCCAACGATAATAATCTATAAGATGTAACTGTAATTGTAGACCGAGTAACTGTATGCGTACACACGGTACAGTTCCACTTCATTGCCATCTTTGTCGATTTATTGAACGCATAAAAATACCAAATAGTGGCCAGAAGTTCAATTGTATAAATGCAAGTTTCAGTGTGTTGCGTGTAGAGCCTAGATATAGCACATTTTATATATATTAAATCGAAAGTACTTCGTAATGAAATATCTGTAATGACGATAAGCATTATCAAGCGATACGCATGAAGGAGTTGTTTAAAAAGGGTCAATATACCCATTCGGTATGTACTCTTTGACTTATAAAAAGCAAATGACAACGTATAACAGAAGTATATACAACTGTATAACACTATCATATATCCTTGCATTCTGTACGCATCCTTTGCATATATCAATTGTTATGTATAATCATCATCGTACTTGTGCCAGCTACAACTTGATTATTTCCTTTGCAGGATCTCGACGAAAGCTTGACCTCTCGATCGCATAGGAGATGGACAGAAATTGGGACAGGAGCAAGAGAAGGACGTGCACCAAGAAGAAACGTTTGCTATGCCAACCATGGTGTCAGACCAGGAATAAATTCAACCACTCCAAGAGAGGCATTTTTGCTCTATTTCGACGATATAATCAACGAAGCTGTTCGATTTAGCAATCTTGAAGCTAGAAGAGTTATTTCAGCTTACAATCAGAGTAGCAGACTTCGTAAGAGCTGGAAACAGATAACAAGCGAAGAAATGGAGTGCTTTATTGGTTTGCACATTATATGTGGAGCTTTAAAAGCGAACTTCAGAAATGTCGAGTCTGTATGGGCACAACGTGACGGACCGCCAGTGTGTCTTGCCGCTATGAGCTTGGAACGCTTCCTTTCAATAAAGCGTTTCTTTCGTTTCGATGATCGCACAAAGCGAGATGCTGCTGATCCTCTCTCTCCGACGAGGCATGTGTGGAAACTTCTTTCGGAAAGGCTGCTTCAATTCTATACTCCAAAACCATTCATAACAGTGGATGAACAACTACTTGAATTCCACGGACGTGTTGCATTCAGGCAGTACATCGCTTCCAAACCAGGGAAGTACGTGATAAAGATCCTGTGGTCCTGTGAAGCTGATACAGGTTATTTTTTGAAAGGTATCCCATATATTGGAGAAAAGAGTCTTTCTGCTGAAGAGAAGGAAGGTATGACAGTTACTGAAGCGTTTACAATGGCCCTCGTCAGACCATTCCTCGTCAAAGGCTACAATGTGACGTGCGACAACTGGTTTACTAGTTGCGAGGTCGCTGAAAAGTTGAATGAGAGAGATACAACATTTGTTGGAACAATGCGTTCGAATCGACGCGGCATTCCGCCAAAAGCCAAAGACCTGAGCAATCGTCAAACGAAATCGGCCTCTTACTTCAAATCTGGAGATGTTCTAATGGTATCTTACTGGAAAAAAGGCAGATCTCCCGTGATCCTTATTTCTACAATGTACACCTACGCATACAACAATGAAGATGGGCTCCCTGAGATAATATCTTCATACAATGCCACAAAATCCGGTGTGGATACTGCAGACCACATGGTGAGAATATCCACATGTAAGAGAAAATGCAGGAGGTGGTCGTATAGGTTTTTCTGCAATATGATTGATGTGGCCCTTCTAAACGCATCTATTATTTTTCGTACACTCCAACCGCCAGAAAATGCAGCATCATTTCGAACAGAATTCCTTCTTCAATGTGGATATGAACTTGTGGACGCAAATATTCGCCGGAGGTCTACACACAGATTGAATCCACAAACTCGAATGGCTATGAAACTGCTAGGATATAGCACAGTTGTTGCAGGTATGAACTCCTCGTCTCAACAACAGCCGAGAACGCGACCACGGAAGAGACGGTGCAATGTTTGCCCAAGGAGTGTCGATCACAAAACAACACGAACATGTGATATTTGCGCTGTTCCTATCTGCAAAACACATTCATCTGATGTGGTAAAGTGTAGTGATTGCATGTAGCTTTCTTGAGAGATATGCGAGTATACTCTTCCTTGAGCAGCTTGCTTTACGTACATATACGGTGAGATCATTTCTGATTGATTTATTTGCAACTGTCTTGTCAATAGGCCAATATACACACACAATCTGCTGTAGCCCATATCCAATTTGAAATAAAATATTCGAGGGATATTTGTGTATCATGTAATCAATTAATAGCCTAATTTTTCTATTCTTGTGATACGAGTTGGGATTCTAAAATATTTGAAATACAGTCTTTTGCACATGCATTTTTCCTAATATGTCTCATGGAATTATCGCAAAAATTAGGTATAATAATGCGCCCAATCTCACTTAATTAAGTAAAATTTCGTAGGATGTTGCAAATTTTCATAAAACTATCACGTTGTGATTGTAGGCAAAAAAGAAAAGTGGTCAAGTTTATCTAAATCGACATTATATTAAACTTGCTGTAGTGGGGTGCCTCAGGCACCACATACATAGACCAGCGATGTTCAAAATTGGCATAGGACAACGGTTAACATAGCAACATTGCCACTCTAAATAAACTTCCCTGTGGTAAAGGCGACGTCGGCTCGAGGTCGGACGATCGGCCAAATCGACTTTCTGCCGACGTTGGTAGACAGTTGGCCAGTGAGTCGGTGGCCGCTGATATGCCGACGGTTGGCGAATGGTCGCATTGCGATCCAAAGCCGACGTCGGCTCACAGTTGGCCAGTATGTCTGTGACCACCAATTTGCCGACCATCAATCTAAAGTCAAGCACGCGGTTCGAGGAACAATAACTAGTGAGTGTAATGAAAAGCCGTGGCCAAATAGAGATAAATCCATGCAACTTGAGTGAAATATTAAACTCTCTTTTAGGCATTTTTATCATCATTTTGCCTGAAGTTTCTGATGAAACTAACTATCTTTCGTCCTTGTCTCCAAATGGTTAATAGTTAGTTTTATCAGAAACGTATGAAAAAATGATGTCAAAATATAATTCAAAAACCATTAGCGCATCCGTGCATATTTGTGAAACACGGTGAGCAGTATCTGTTCTTTGATGATATTTTACCAAAGTTGCATAAATTTGCCTTCATTTTACCAAAGCTTTTTATTACACTTACTACATATTGTTGTTTTAACTACATGCTTGACTTGGATTGATCGTCGACACACTGGTGGTCACCGACTCAATTGGCTTGGCCTTAGTGAAACCCCATGGCACAGACTACAAATAAGAATTACCAAGTTAGGAAATATGCACTCACCTTGTTATGATTGTCATGTGTTCTGGAGTCGAACTCCAAATGGTTGTTTTGAGATTTCATCGCGATGGGTTTTGTTTGCTGAAGATATGATTTCAACAAGTACAATTTCGGTGTATGTGAAATTTATTCATAAATTATTCTACAATTACAAGAAAATCCGTTAAAGTTGACACATGATGGATAAAAGTCTCAAGCTCACCAGAATTAGAGAATGACATTCATCTTTTGTTACTAAGACTGGATTCATGAAATTGATGATGATTATTCCAAAAGCAATTATTGGCAACTGTACCAAATAGACACATTTGTCAGAAATAATACAGAGACATATAATTGTTTGGAAAGAAATCTCGCAGATTTTGGAGGATCTGAAACTGTGTAATGCTAAAAAAGGTGTAATCTAAATGGTGTAATGAATAGCCAAAGAATGTCTTACAAGTCTATTCAGTTTGCAAATAAAAGGCTTGAAGGGTTAAGTTAAACATTTTAAATCATATATTATATTATCATATTAGTCAATAGTAAAAGTTAGACATAGACCTAAACTTAAGTAAAATACCAATAATAATTTCAGATCAAAAAGCACTTTTTGAGATGAAAGAGTAGCAGTGAGTTAACATGTAAATAAACTTTCTAGTTATCATAAAACATCAAAATTATTTTTCTAAATTGCGTAACAGAATCTAGGTCTGTAATTAAAAGTAAGTCTTGATTGATTACACTAATAATACACTGCACAATTTATAAGGCACGTCAATCAGTTTCAAAAATGAAGTAATTGAGAAGAATGAAGCCTATACTTAATTAGTAGCATACATTTTTAAGTCGTAATTACGAAATATCAGTAGCAGATAAAGATAATCCGGACCCGGTGAAAAAAAAACTGTCGGGATCTGTCGGTAAATTGTCGGGCCGACAATTTACCGACAATTCACCGAGAGATCCCGACAATTTTTTTTCACCGGGGAGCAGATGCGGAAGGTCTCTACATGATCATGATCCATATTGAATCCAAATAACATTCAAATTTGTTGATTTGAGCCTTCAAAAAACATGTTGGTACTTGATACCTCCCCCACGTTTAGAAATGTGTGTAAAATCAACAAAGTGAATGAATCGTCACAAATCTTCCAGTAAACTTAGTTGAGCATATTTTCTACCCGCATACCAAAATTCATGCAAATTGGGCAAGTACTTTTTGATTGAGAGAAGATAACTTGAAATGTAGCGATGTCACAGCTTGATCTGACTTCTTCTGACCCCATCATCTGAGCCAATAGCAATAGATTTGAGATATTCGTGAAGTAACAATTATGACCAGAGCCACATCCCGCAAACTTAAATATTTAACTTAAAAAAGTGTGGTCGGATAGTGGTCGTGGGAATATTTAAAATAGCAGTGGATGAGACGAAAACAATGCACACAGTACACGAATGTAAAATGCATCGAACAGACGAAGTCAGATCAACCTGCATATTGACATTGGGACATTTGACTTTATCGTCTCTAGTTTAAAAGTAGGCTACTTGTCCGATTTGCATAAATCTTTTTCTGTGGGTGGAAAATACACGTATACCCAACTACGTTGGCATGACGAAGTTTTGTGACAATTGGTTTATTTTAAAAGTTTTAGAGAAATTTGAAAAGTGGGGGTGATAACCCATAAGTTGCTGCATGCACACTACATGTTGACTTGCAAGTAAAAATTGAGCTTGCATTTTGAAACTTACCCTTTCTATGTAGTTTGATGCACAATAACATGAGATACATGGTTTAAGTCCTGTTGCATAAGTAAATTGAGAGGGAATTTGATTGCTTCCTTGCGTGGAAAATCTCTCATACACGTGGCAACTGACTGCACACGAGCGTTCATAATTTTCGAATTATTATGATAATTCAGTATCGTTGAAAGAGTTATCTATCACTTCGATACGTCAATAATGCTGTAGTTCAGTGAGGTAGTCTCGTAAGTAACATTCCATGTACTTTGATGGATGAGTAAATGACAAAAGCACAGGTGCAATCACAAAACTGATGATAGATGAAGAAAGAAGGCGCATACATGTATTTAAATATCCTTTGCTGCGACGACGCTTGGTGCTAATAATTGTTAATGAAAACACTGGGCTCGTTTTGCGATTTGCTGTGATAGACCATGCAAGAGACTGAACGAGCAGTCAAGCTACTGCGCAGCTTTCCACTTGACGGCGAGGACAATGAAACAAGCAGGGAACACCAGAAGGCAGACCACGCACACTGTGAGTCACAGGCATAGACGGTTTGTTGCAAGGACGTGGCGGGGAATTATCGACCGCTACTGTTCTGACAAATGAATGAATCTTCACAACTGTATTGACGCCAAATTTTTCTATAGTGATAGGAGGATAGCGTAGTAAGATCAGATCTCACAGACTGAGTGAGCTGATATTAACGCATCTGTTTGATTCATTATCTAAAGTTCAGACATTTTTAGTGAAGTAATTTAGCGAATACAACTGTATCAATCAAAATCAACAACATAGGCTTACTGAAGTAGAACCGCGTAGGTCCATATATATAGCAGTCTATTGATTATTTCAAAGTGAGTCTATTTCTTATTGTAGCCACACTACCGATGATTTAAAAGGAATAGAGATCATCAATAACATGTTTTTAGATGGGAAATACGCAATGAGCATAATATGGGTTTTACATTCGATAACCAGCTTCAACCCATATAAAACCGCAGTTGCATTTTCCATTACAATGCATGATTCGCTATGAAACCTAGAACAGGTACAACTGCATTCGAGGATTCAGCACTGCAGAAAATTCTGATGCTGAAAGAATTCCCAGATGATGTCCGATATCCCTCTTAAGATCTTGCCATTGGGAAGCCAACAATACTCTAGTCTGACCATGGTCAATTGAAATACGAACACGATCCAACCATAGATAATTGGCCGACTATGTGCCAACACAGCATTTTCGGCCGACCTTGGCCAACTAAAATTCGACTAAAATCCACCCACATAAAATTTTGGCCGACAGTAAACCAACCAGTGCCAAACATGAGCCAATACAATATTTTTGGCCGACCAGTAGCCAACCAACAGTCGACCAAAATTTACTGACCGACGATGGACCGACGTTGGCCCGACATCGCTTTAAAGGTGCGAGACCTTTCAACGGCTACAGGCGAACATCATCATCCCCAGGCAATTGAATGATGAATGAGTGTGGATGAGTTCATTATAAGTCATCAGTATCAAGATTCCCGGAACATAGTGTGACTTCCAATAAGAGAAAATACAATATAAAATTACCACTGCTTAAATTGACAGTAAATACAATAAAAGGTCAAAAAATACAAGAGAGAAGTAAAAAGTCTAAAATTCCAGCTACTATGCTCAACCAAACTTCACTCGAAATGCCGCGATACAGCCTCTCAGTCCAAAATGCTTCTTTCATCAATCTTCTCTTCCGTGCGGTTCCTTCTCCACCACCTCCATCCCCTCAAAGGCCACTTTGTGATCACTTTCAAACACATGTCGAGCGACTTCTATGTGTTCCTTTTTCCCTCAGGTGAACGACAGGCCTGATTCTTCAACATGAGACCAACCAAATTGAGGATCCGCACAGGCAGACGTACACCACGCCAAAGTCTTTCGTGGAGTAGGACGTCTCCTGGTGAAAAAAAAACTGTCGGGATCTGTCGGGAAATTGTCGGGAAACCGGCTTCCCGACAATTCATCGACAATTGACCGACAGATCCCGACAGTTTTTTTTCACCGGGCTCCTCACAAGAAAACTCCTATTGGGAAAAGGTTTAATACCATCGTTTACACCAACTTTTTGCTTGAGGACATCGCGGATTCGCTCTGAAACCTTCCAAACAGTTGAGCCTTTGAAATCCAGCATCAAAAATTACCGGAAATTTATTCTATCCCAGTCAAAAATATTTCATCGGGCCATTATCGGATCATCGGCATAGCCGAAATTGGCCCATTAACGGAGGTGTCACAAATGCCGTTAAAAATCCGATGATCGGCATGCCGATATTAAGCCAGGCATTTGCCGTTAAGTTGCCAGTATTACGATAATAATTCGATAAGGAACCGGTAGTTGCCCGGGAAACTGCCGATGATGACCCGATCATCGTATTTGTCATTATGCCGATGATTAACCGGTAACTACGATAATCAGCCGTTAATTAGCCAATAATAAGCCGTTCTTGTACCGTTAATATCCCGATAGATAACCAATAATACAAAAAGCCGTTTCTGTTGAAATTGTATTTCAAAGATAGTGTCATCGATAGACAGATCATCCATTTGGTATGTTTATTTGATCACTCGTCCATGCAAGCGCCTCTGACTCCCCTAATGTCTGTCACTAGTTCCCGATAAAAGCTTCGAAAGCTCTGCTTCATGCATCGACCAATTTGTCATCGTCTTCACATGGCCCCTGAAAGAAAAGAGTGGGTCTTGTGAAAACACATCTGTGACTTTACGTGATACAAAGATATTTACATGTTGCAAACAACTCATATCAAGTTACGTAAATCAGCCATTCCTGGATCTTGAAATCCAAATGGATGTATTATAGTCCTATGTCCTCTAGATAATTAATTGAAGATGTTTTGGTCAGTTATTTATTTCTAATGGTTGATGAGGAAGAGACAAGGTTTTAATGGTGTAGTAATTTAATTAAAGATATGATTAATTTCGGTTGCTATTCGGCCACCATCACATGATATCATTCATCACATATAATTAGTAGGTCACACTCTTGCGAAATCATATGTTATTATCATTTATTTGACAATTTTTCCATGTTTTTGTTTTCTTGCCTTATCTAACAATAATACTGTGAAAACATGCAACATGCAAAATTGTCCAATAAATGATAACAACATCTGAAATGGCAAGTATGTGAACTGCCAATTATATGTGAGAAATGTAAAAGATTTGACATCGGAAGCACAATCAGAGAACTACACTTCAGATGCAGAGAACATAAGAACAATGCTAACTCCTCACCAAACACTTATATTCGATTGTGCAAAACGAACACCATTGCCAATGACCAAGATGAAGCCAATTTACGCCAACGAAAAGCACTGTTCATTCACATATTGAAACCATTCGTCAGCAACAAAACAGGATTAGAAAGCTACAAGGACTTCCTCTTCATTAAGTGATTCGTACTTGACTTAAATTCACTTTATGTCATTAAGTCATTCTTCACATTACCTTCCTTTTCGATATCTACCCTATATGTAGGCCTACATGTGTATATTTTGTATGTATATGTTTCTAAGTCATATGTCTACTCAGATCAATTACTATTTGGTAAGATAGCCCAAAACTATCAGTCGCATATTTCTACAGGGACATCAATGATATAATATATCTAAGGACGTTGAAATCTGAAAGCATGCAGTCGACTGTGGACGAGAAAGATCATAAAATAGATACGGAACGTTGATTCATGAATACACATTGGTAGAGAACTTCAGAGCTTCAATTGTGCATTTTATCTCTTTCAAAGTCTATTGGTCATGGAAGATGGGAAGAAAATGCGGTGTAAAAGGTTGTAAAATTCTACTAAATGCAGAGCTACACTTTATGGATTTCCGATCAAAGATCAAGAAGCAATAGAGTCATGATTATCAAAATACCGAATACGATAAAGAAAGAAGATATATAACTCACAAAGAATCATAGAGTCAGATCCGGCTGGTTCTGAGGAACCTGATAACTTTTTTCTCCATACAGTCCATTTCCGATCTCTGTGTGCCTTGACGTGTTTTTCTTCCACAAGTTCATCCGTTCGCACGTTCCTTCTTTTGACTCTTCCATCCGTGTCACACTACCGTTCCGATGGACACACAATCGAATTCGACCCTATGAACGATGTTGATACATACATTACACAATACAAATAAGCACAGTAATTCAAACTTATATAGCTATGTATATCTTGAAAAAATAATCTGCAAAGCCTGATTGTTCGGCATTAGGTTGTTGAGCCTAAAAATGCGGCTAAATTCATTCTTTCTCATTCTCACTCTCTTATCTCTTCTTTAATTTTCGTTTGACATTAGCTCAACCAAGGTGAGTCAACGCAATTAAGAGAGTTATCAGGTTATCACATAACATCCTACCACAACATAGGAATTAAATTTAGCATCTTCAATTATAATATGATGACATAGACAAGATATTCATTTATCTGAGGATAGTGACATATAAGAAGTTGTTTGAACTGAGAACATATAAAACATTATGACATCGGTACATAGAAAAATATATCGAAATATGAAATGTACACTGAATTTTGAAAACATTACTGGTTTTGATTTATTTCTGGTTCACATTGAGAAATATAAGATTCTTCAGAATATTTTTCAATCCATATGTCATGAAGGAAGCCTCTAAAATTTTTGTGCTTATGTTTTCTTGTTAGCTTGGTATCATGAAAATGAAAGAAGGTTTTTGCATATTGCGGTCTGTGAGCCGCTGTGTTCCGTACGATTCTGTGATGTAAACTTTGATTCATATAGGTCTAATATATTCGGTGCACATATACACTGTAAATCGCTCAATACCAATTACATACGAAGGATGCATACCAAAATATCTTTTGGTATATTTCTGTATTGTCTTGGTATATATTTGTATGCTTTTCGTATGTTATTTCAAATGTGGTATGCTTTACATACTAAAGCCATACTAGCACAATGTTAAAAGAAAGCATCAATCATGTCCAAAGTATCTTGACTTCAGGCCTTTTGTCAATAAAGATCACACTAATGTTACTACTGTTCTGGAAGTAGTGAGATAATGACATTCAAGAGTCATTCTTTCAATACTGAATTCGATTTCAATACACGTAAGTTTAAGGCATTTCATGAATAATCAATAAGATTTCAACCATCAACAATTATGCATTATGTAATTTTGAAATTAAGCATATTATCAATCCTAATAAAAACACATTATAATTCATGAACGCAAAAATAGTCATCTTGGAGATATATAAGTCAACATGATTTCACTAAAGATATCGTTTAAATGAAATGATGTTTATTAACTTGGGTCATAAAGTAGAGTTAAATAAACGTCCTGTTAATGTTGCCAGACAAGTAGCAACGACCGCATTGTCGTAAAAAAGTACCGAAAAAAGTTATTTGACAGTAGTATGTAATACATACATTTTTTTGCTATGTGACTTAAAGCTGCACATACCAAATGGATACCAGAGGCATACGAATGAGGATGAATTTCCATCGGGTCTCGTATATAAAGCATACCAACAATTCGTATTTCAGTGTAAAACAGTCAATCACAGATAGAATAGTTCGTATCGCTACATACCAATCACATACTAAAGTAAGTGAGATGTGGTATGAAAAACATACCAGATCTCTGTAGACATACCAGAATCTCGCATCAGATGTTAGTTTCAAATTGTATGTAATTTTGGTATATGCTTGTATGTAATTTTCGTATCCAGCGATTTACAGTGTATGATGAATAATAACAATAGAAATGTGTCATAAATGTCTTCTGTAATACATACTATGATACATAATTTGCGTATGTAATAAATTCGATGTTTATAAGTGCATTATACATGATTACATCTAGAATTTTCGAAATATAAAATGTCTTATTTATCATGCATAATTTTTGCAATATATTTTATGCTTTTTATAGGAGCTTTTATCAACATCATTATAAATACCATGATTCACTTACAAAATCACTGTCTACACATTTTCGCATGTGCAATTAGTATATGTGTTTACAGTTCTTGTATATTGCGTTCTGTGAGTCGTTGTCTCAACGTTATGAGTGATTCTGCGATGCAAAAGAGGCAAAAGATTCAAAAATGTGTGTGATTAGCATTCATTGCTGATTGAATGAGAAGAATGAAAGGATTCTATCGCGCTGAGTTTGCTGCGTGAATATGCATCTAAGTCTAAGATTATCACGTAAAAAGTGCAAGGAGAATATGATGCATTCTAATGGCTGCATGCATGAGACAGTCTCTGAATATTCGTTTTGAAGAAGACAGGCCATTCACTTAGTTTCTTATTGACAGTGAAAAACATTTTTTTTAGAAATTTCTTTTGATCTGTTAAAGAAAAACTTTGATATCATCTTCTTACAAATTGAAATTACATGAAATTAAATAATATTTTTCAGTCTTCCTACATACAAAAATTCATAGATTACATCAAAATCTATTAATCAATTACTATCTCAATTGATAAGGCCAGATAGGCGAATCATAATTTGTTATCATTTATAAATTTTTGTGCCTAGAAAGACCGAAAAAAACTATACTTTTCCATTAATTTTTACTAAGAAGAAAATGGTGAAAAAAAATATAAAATATGTTTTCGCCCAACATTTCGAGTTTCAAACTCATCACACTGATCTCGTTTAACCCCACTCGATAAGTTTGAAGATCAAAATGTTGGGGGAAAATTGACTTTTTGATTTATTTTACCGAAATATAAAACTTTGAGGTGAAGAACCAATCTTTAGACAAACGAAAAAGAGGCACATCCCTATGTTAATGATTGATAACGTGGGTGCACGCGGCTTCACGTTATGACAGGCGCACATTTTTCTGCAAAACAATTTGATCTAACATACATATCTATCATAACTCAAGGTGTAGCATATCTGGTCTTTTGCGTGTGTCAAGTAAAACATAAACCAAATGAATTTCTTTTTTAAATATTCTGCTGCTGACTAGTAGACTTGAAAGACTATTGGGGGAAACTCAGCATCAATCATTGGACATAGGCGTAGAAAGACAACATTTTCTTCTGGAAATACTTAAAAGCTCCTTGCTTAAAAGTTTTTATGGAAAAACAAGTTAAAAAGTATGCTTACAAATTTAATAAGTAGCATTGAATTGCCCTACACATAACTATAGAGAAAGAAATATGATTTGCTTTACCAGTGGTGGATGAAAACTGAAAACTATTAGGATCGCGAAAATTGTCTCTACTTGCCTACAGTTTGCGCAAAATTACTTAGGATAAAATCATATTGAGTAGAGTAAGCAAAACACATAAACACGTTCACTTGAGGGGAGCTTCTGTGCTAATACAAGGCTATGCGGTACTAATACACTACATACATTTACAGATAATGTTGAAGGTAGAAACACAATCCGAGTAGATATAAATGCGTATAATATGTCAACTATCAGAAACTGTGAAAAATTATTGGAGAAAAATGTCACCATTTGCTTTAAAATGCTTACAAGCAGCGATCAAAATTTCACGTTGCTTTGCTTTCGGATCTCTGATACATGTTTGCAGTTCCTGATGCGGACTCTGTGAAGTTATCGACAAATTTACTCCCATCTTGCGCGTTCAAGTCATAATTATGCTTTCTCTTAATTGACAGCTTTTCTGATTAATAGAGAAGCTTTTTGACTGGTTTAACCTGTATCGAAGCTTATTCTATATCCGTGCGAACACAATATTTTGACTTCGGCTGCTTGCCATCATTTCTTGCTGTTAACATGGAATTTGCACTCAGTAGACTATGTGTAGGTCTACATATGCACGGTTTTGCACTGATGTAACCTTTCTCATTCCACACCTCGGACATCTAACGCTGAGAGCACTTATATTTTCCACTTTTCGTTTTTTAATTGCTAGACATTGCTTATTCACATCGAACATTGGTGAAGTTTTTGAATTATATTCGATTTTCTTCTATTGAAGAAATGACAATTGCTTTCCCTTCTACCGTTGAATCAATACCTGACATGCTTGAATATCATTTGTAGCGGAACTAATTCCTCAAGAAGTATGCGTACATATGTATACATATCAAATAGGTGAACATGACTTAAATTGTTAACTGCTTATTAAGTTCAACCAATTCATCACTCACAAAGGTTCGTGCACAACCGTGCAGTGAGTGAATCATCGGATATATTAATTAGGCTAACGAGCCCTAATTCCCTTTTACCAACAGCCTGTAGATTTATGAGCCGCAATCCATCCAAAACAATGTGAATGTTTGATTGATTATGCAGTATGAATTTAAGTCTTCGTAGAAACGAAGAACAGCATTCATTAATAATATAAAGTCGAAGTCTATAAATTCATTCTTATTAAATGTTTTCTCATTTCATAGAGCCAGTATTATACATCATTTATCTTGCATCCTTCATATTATCATCTATTTGAATTTTGCTTTTCTTTCTACAACTAAAGTGTGACAATCACACTTGACCTTTGCTCCTATTTACAAGCTCATTTCTAATTAAAACAAAATAATCATATCTTTAGCTTGTTCCGAACAATTTTGTGCCAATTGTATATCCGAAGCTGAGTGAGAGTGATATAAACGATAAATGTACATGTAGCTCCGATGGCAATTTTTACAATGATATGAAATAAATACACGATAGATCAAATTGACACGCGAAAGACGCGCGTCAGGTATTTCTTGGCTCGACGGCCACCCACATTATTCTTTTTCTATGCTTGTATATCTTCTTTCCTGACATGCGTCATCGCTTGAGGGATTCGTTTTATTCGATAACTGTATTCTTGATAATCGCAAAGCACACTGTACGTGCATTTTTAATATATAATCACATGACTGAATTTGTAAAACTGTAATGTGCTTTACTGCTATGTTTAAAATAGACGAGCTTTCTCAAGTTAGATTTTCTTTTATTCATATATGAGGTCGTCTGATTGTGTAACTGATTTCTGTTGTACAGCATATTACTTTGCATATCACATTTTCATGGAAACACAAAGACTATTTTCTATTCATAGACTATTTTCTTTTATTCATAAATCACATACCTTGCAATGATGAAACATGTTACAATTAACACATGAATAAATCTCTGCAATAGTAGAATGACTGAAAGTACAGCAGCATGTTGGTAAAAGGGAATGAGAGGCCCTTAGCAGTTTCAATAGCTGTCATGTGGTTCTTACTCGCTGACAGATTTAATAATTGCTTCAATTAGTCACATGCTCATACAAGAACATGGCAAATTTTAGTAAGCATCTCTAAATGTGTGTTTTATCAGGCTTGTGATAGAAGAATGAATGAATTCTACCAATTTTGTAGCGCATGCTATTTCGTACACCAATCAGAAATATCAGGTGCCTTCAAAATTTTAACAGTAGAACTATAATGTCATCGTAAAATGTTGTAGAATATAAATTTGGCTTGATTTACCAGTGCCGGTCGCCGGATGAGAAGATAGTGATTATGATAATTAGTAGGTAACCAGTAAAATGAGAACCAACCAAAACTCAGAACTAGTCCCAAAATTAAGAAATAACCCTATCCTTTAATGAGAAAGACAACTTTATCTTAAAAACATATCACAAAATTATTTTCAAAAGTTAAGAATCGATGCCGATACTCAGAGCTAGCCCCAAACACTGCGAACCACCATTAAAAAGCATCACTGTATGCTCCAGATTAATCCAAATAAAAAGAACAACCGTGTTTACACTCGAGGAAAAACATGTAAACAAACCGAAACTTTCTTCTTATTTTCTTCGAGCTAACTTTTGTAATTTCTTAATTCTAGTAAATATTATCATGTTGATAAGATATAGCTGACTTTATTGCTAAAGCAAATGGTTGGTTCCAGTTTTTAGCCCAGTTCGACTGAGACATCGTTAGTTCTGAGTTTTAGCTAGTTTTCATTTTGATGGTTGCCGATCGTAGTCTATTGTAAATCTGCAAATAGCATTTCATGGTTATATTGCACATAACTTTTTGAGTCTGTGATTTATCTTCCGATATTTTAGTGAATAGATACAGGCATTGTGAGTAGTTACCCCATGGCAGGCGGAAGGACAAAATGCGAAACGATGAGTCATCAGGCTGACTCAGCCCCACCTGTGGAAGGAAGGAAGGAGGTGGTCAAGGATGTGATGGAAGGATGGGTCCGAGAGGAAGAAACGGGTCCATACCCCCCCCTCTGGAAGGAAGGAAGGAGGAGTGATGAGGCAAGGGGTGGAGCGGCAGAGTTGGAAAAAGGCGGGTGTTGGATGTTTTGGGATGAGAAAAGTCGTTTTTTGGGCAGAAGGAGGGTTTGGATGAGAAAACGGAGGCTAGATTCGGAATCTACGTGAAATGTTGGGTTAGGAAGGATGTTTCCATCAAAATCGGAGAGAAAAAATTTTGAGGACGTCCCCCCCCCCCCTCGGCAGCGATCTTCCAACTTTGGCTCCAGAGATCGTAGAAAGTCGTGTGATGGCTCATTTGAAAGCTAAGAGTGAGAAAAGTGCAGTCGAAAGCTCAGTTTGGTCTAATTTTCTTGGGTTGAGGGAGGAAAATGGCAGGAAAACGTCAGAGTTGGAAAAGTCAGGTTTTGGATGTTTTGGGATGAGAAAGTCCACTTTTCGGGCAGAAGGAGACCTCGGATGTGAAAACGGAGTGAAAATTCGGACGTTTTGACCAATTTTGGGTCTAGGAACTTCTTCCCGACTCAATCGGAGGGAAAAAGTTCTGACCCCCCCCTCTCGGCAGCGATCTTCCAACTTTGGTTCCAGAGATCGTAGAAAGTCGTGTGATGGCTCATTTGAAAGCTGAGAATGGCAAAAATGCAGTGGAAAGCTCAGTTTGGTCTAATTTTCTTGAGTTGAGGGAGGAAAATGGCAGGAAAACGTCAGAGTTGGAAAAGGCGGATGTTGGATGTTTTGGGATGAGAAAGTCCACTTTTCGGGCAGAAGGAGACCTCGGATGGGAAAACGGAGTGAAAATTCGGACGTTGTGACCAATTTTGGGTCTAGGAACTTCTTCCCAACTCAATCGGAGGGAAAAAGTTCTGACCCCCCCCCTCGGCAGCGATCTTCCAACTTTGGTTCCAGAGATCGTAGAAATTCGTGTGATGGCTGATTTGAAAGCTAAGAATGAGACAAATTCAGTGGAAAACATGGCTTATTCCACTCTGCCTTCGTTTAGAGGTGAGACGTTATTGAAAATTTGGGACATTGGCGAAAAACGACAGAGTTAGAATTTTTATGAAAATCGCTCTAGCGGGTGAAGCAAGCCTTGGACGGGAAAACAGAGACCAGATTTGAAATCAGCGTCAAATTTTGCATCTGAATGTCATTCATGCTATGCCTCCAATGTGAAAGGAAGAAATATGACAGAAGCAGTAGAGTTTACGAATGAATTTTGTTCACTACGTTTTCATCGACAAAATCTTCGCGGTGTGATTAGGGACTACATCATCTCCTTTCATGATGAAAAGGCAGACTTAGAATTTGCTATCGCTAAAGGTTACTACGTTTTTCAACTGCTCATGGACAGTTTGATAAATAAAGATGTGAAAGGACGATTAGTTGCAGAGATTGAATTTGAGAAAGTGACTGATGAACATGCAGGTGAGCGTGTAGTGTTTCATTTTGCATCCTATTCTGCAGAGACGATACATAATCCCAAAGATTTCTATCAGCGACACATGGCGAAAATTGCATCTCGACTAGATTCATTTCATGAGCATGGATCCAACTTGCTCTTATGTTGCATAAAACACATTCATATTCAACTCAATGTGCTTAACTAGATTTGACTACAAGATTTGGGAAAAGCATTCATGAGTCAGTCGTCCGCGTGCCTCCTTTTCCCTGCCGCAACGAAGTCAGGGGAGAAACGGAGGTCTCTGATTGGCTCACATAGTTTCAAATGTGGATTCGCAGGAGACTATAAATGCAGACGTCTCCTAATTTTCTCTTCATTTCATTCTCTTGACTTGGAAAGAGTGTGTGACTTGCTGAAGCCATTCTCCCCTCTCAACTTTGTCTGATCAATCCTGTTTGCAAATTTACAAGTGAGTGTCATGACTGTGTGGCCTAAAACTTACCAACATTTTAGAAGAGAGACGCAGGAGAGTGTGTGGCCGATGATTGTACAAGCTTATTTTGTTGAACCATCACCACCACCGCCACCTCCACCACCTAGACGCTTTACCTTTAAGTCTTTTAGGGAATTGAAACTTAATTCGGGTCCTAAGCCCAGGACATTTAATTTACTGGACGATGACGAAGATTTAGATTTTGGTGATAAGCTTTAAATCATGTGAACGCCCCAAAAGATCCTCTTAAGGGCCACCTCATATGTCACTGCTAAGCTAAGGATTTTCTTTTCTCTGATGATCATGAATGTACTTAGTGGTATTTTTTCGTTACAGACTGCCATGGCCATGAATCCTCCTCCAACTGCTGCATTTTTCAATCCTCAACATCTCGAGCTGTGGAATCCGAAAATTGAAAAGGTAATTCACGGCTATCCTACCTACAAACAACAAGTGCGCTACAACGGCGTTCGACTCTATCTTCAAACGCCGGCGGTATACTTACCAAAAGTGGATACACAAGTAAATCGTTGCGGTCAAAACCTGAGTATCCCTATTGATAATTGGTTGCGTCAGCAGCTTGACATTTTAGAAGACTTTGTGAGGCAAAAGGCTCTTATTCCTACTGAACTATTACAGTTGTGGCCAGAAAAGAAAGCTTCTTATTATAAACCATTGTATCGCGGCACTCGCTGCTATATTTTTCAAAGCAAGTATTGTAAAGTCACTTCAGGAGTGACAGTTGAACAGTCAGTTGAAACAGAATTGTCATCGTTAGGTGCAGGCTTTTATTCCTTTCATATTGAGGTGCCTGCTGTTTATGTGGGACCTCATCAATCTGACGGTAATTTGATTTCTCTCAATTTGCGCATTGCTTAAATTCATCATCAACCTGAGTTAACAGGACTTGATCACATTGAGAAAGTCATCGATTCTTGTGTCAAAGAGTGTCAAGAACGTGTCACTAAACCTAAATGTCGTCGCACATCAAAAAAAGATGGTGTTACCACCAAAGAGTAATCTTAAGTATTGTAATCAGTTAGTATGTAGTGAATGTGGAAAACGCGGTCTTGCGCGTTATGTTCAAATAAAACATTGTAATCATGTTGTATGTATATTTTGTTATGTGAAGGACAGACATCCTTGTAAAGTTCCTGTTCAATGTATTATCTTGTAATTAAGTCTTTTTAATATTGTAGGTTGTCATCTTCATAGACAGTGAGGGAACACCCATGCAGGAATTGAGTGCTATTGCAATGAGAGAAAGTGATCAAACTGTTGTTAGTGTATATCATAGATTTGCCTACTGTCCTCCACACAAAGACGAATGGTCACGGCGTCATGTGCATGGACTTGATCCTTCTATTTTGATTCATATTGGATTTGTAAATGAAACGTATTTGATAAGTGATTTCAAACGGTGGCTGTCAGGTTTTCATATTGTTAAAATATTAGGAATGATTCTGAACGAGAAGCAACAACACTTCAGTTGCACATTGATAATTTATATTTACTATGTTGGGTAGATCGTGTAAGACAAGACTATCATATGCAATGTGATCAAAAGAAGTTTAGAGATGAAATGATTTTTGACATGGTTGTATGTTTCGGTGAGAGACATCACCTGTACAGACCGCCATCCCATTGTAATACTAGAAATAAAGCTACCTACATTGCAAAACTCTCTTCACGCTGGCATTGCATGTAGTCTCTATGACGTTTATGAACTGTATATATATTATCGTCAACAGCATGGGTATATGTAAAACATGTTTTACTCCTTGTGAATGAATGATGATCATTTTACGAAGTGTATTCTGTACTTGTAAATTTTGACTGATGTTGAATAAACTTACAGTGGAACATGATTGTTATTTCTGCTTTATTCATAGTGGGAGTCATTGAAGCAATGTGAAATCTATAGTCACAACGTTTATGATGGCGCATCGTACCTTAAGTAACCACATGTGTCATTTGACACTTGATCAACAAGGATTCGATGGATTTTTGCAAGATTGGAAACTTACATTTAAAATGAAGATGAATGATATGAAAGTAGTGCTCACTGAAAGCCTTCCTCTCTTCAAAAGATTGATGGAGGTTTACAACCTCAAGATGTAAAGGGTGGACTGGTTGCTTATATAGAGTTAAAAGATTTACAAAAACCACTTCGCTTTGGATCTTATTGCACAGAATGGATTACTCTCAGTGATTAATTTTATGGTCGTCATATGGAGAAAATTATGGAGAGAATAGCAGAAACGTTAGAAGGAAAAGCGTACGTTGTTAAACATATCATGATTCAACTGAGTGTGTTTACATCCACGACTTTGTTTGATGGTCGACACATTGTGTAGATGCAATAAAGATTTCTTTTCACTGAGTATTTTGTAATGGTGTATAGAGCAACATGAGTCATTGCGCTTTGTGCATTACTATCAGGCTCCTTGTTAGATAAATGAATGCGTCTTTGTTCGAGAAAAGGGGCGTGTCACACGATGAGTCATTGCGCTTTGTGCATTACTATCAGGCTCTTTGTTAGATAAATGAATGCGTCTTTATTCGCTAGAAGGGGTGTGTCACAACATGAGTCATTGCGCTTTGTGCATTACTATCAGGCTCTTTGTTAGATAAATGAATGCGTCTTTGTTCGAGAAAAGGGGCGTGTCACACGATGAGTCATTGCGCTTTGTGCATTACTATCAGGCTCTTTGTTAGATAAATGAATGCGTCTTTGTTCGAGAAAAGGGGCGTGACACAACATGAGTCATTGCGCCTTGTGCATTTCTATCGGACTCTTTGTTAGATAAATGAATGCGTCTTTATTCGCTAGAAGGGGCGTGTCACTAAAGTCTTTGTGAGAACTAGAACGACTTTGTGTATAAATAAAGAAGGTTTCCACCCAAGCAGTCAAAAGTTCACGTGCGATAACTCTTTGTCACGTAACAAAGACAGGGAAAACGTGAAAAGGGAAACGCATGTGATTGGAGCTAGGTCTGGTTATAAAACGGACGACTGAACTCATGGCAATCATTTCCGTCCTTGCGCTAACCATGCAGTTGCTCGAAGCCATCAACTCCTCTGCTCTCGCACTGGGTACACTGAACTCCCTTACTATAGCATCGGGTAAAAATGCTGTCAATCAAGAGATAACTCATCATGGCGAAGCCGTGACCATAAAAACTCCAAGTCATTGGATGGCTTATCTAAAGGTCATGTCATCAAAGTATGGACTGGCCGTGTGTGTACCGCTAGACTATTGGACACGGTTACAATTCAATACTCTTGAAACATTCCTGAAAGAAAATCTCAGTATTCCCAAAGAAATTGTTCGACACAATGGGAAGCGGCCACAAGTTCCCATCATGGAAAGACGATACATGTATGTGGATATGGATAGACACTGTCTCATCATCCATGAAAAGGAGGGTAGCGAATTCGACTTACTCAATTGCAAACCACTCCCCATTTTGGGAAAAGGATTCTACTCCTTCGAAATTAAAATTTAAACCATCTACATGGGTCCGCGCAGGGACGGAAGGTTGCTTACGTTGAATCTCTATCTTGTCTCCATAACCTTTAAAAATGATGTCCATGTTGATGATGATCAACTACAGTAACACTCTCCACACACATTAAGCACCATCGGTCTTTATGAGACCAATGCCTAACGGCCACTGTATCAAGAAAGAAAATGTACACTCACCATGCCACATATGAACATGACTCTCTCTTTCTTTCTTAGGCATACCCTTCTTCACTCAGGTTTGAATCATGTGGAAATTATCAGCATGGCTCCATGTATGATGGAAAAATCAGTGTGTTACATTTCATGATACAAAACGTCAACTTCAGATAACTCTAGAACGCTTTCATCTACGAAGGTTGCATCGCGCAATCCTATCCAACTCTTGCCGTGTCATTAACGTAGGAGAAGGCATTGTATTTACTCGCATTCAAGAGATGATTCTACATAATGATCACTGCTACATTGTGATTCCAAAACCCTCATGGGAAAAGTATAAAAGGGAACTTCACTCAACCCTCATGTCATTTGTGAGTCATGCTCCGCATCCGCATCATCAACGCCATGCGCGAAATGAATCTCAGAAGAGACATCGATTTAGAACAGTTGCATACCTATCTTCCCGATTCAGTCTATCATCGCGGTCGTCCGCAAATGTTGGTCATTCGCATGAGCAACAGTTGAAATCTTCAAATCTTTCGCTGCGGCAAAATCCAAGTCCTAAGAAACCTTTCTCATTTCGTGATGCAGTCCATGTGTTACGAAGTCGTCAAGAAAATGCGAACACTCATTCCTCATCTACGCCTCAGTCCCCTGACATTGAAGAATATAGTAGTGTCTGTTCAATTGAAGATGTTGGTGAATCTAGCCAACATTAAAACCAGTCATCATTGTATATTTTATGAAACTGAACTCTTTCCTGCTGCTCTGATTCGGAAGTGGCATCCTATACATATTGCAGTGTTTCACAACGGACATTGTATCATGACTGGTTTGCGTGAGTTCAGTAAAGTAGCTGACATTGTTAAATCTTTAATGCGTTATCTGTATGAGTCACAGTTAATTGAATCGTGTTAATCACATGATGCGTTTTGAATGAGTCATCGCAATGAACTATCGCCCACACACGTGTCAGTGAAAAGGTCATCAACAAGGTTCATCGCTTTATGATGAGTCAGCGCTATTTATAAACATGAAATGATGTCCATACACTTGCCGGTGAAAAGGTCATCAACAAGGTTCTTCGCTTTATGATGAGTCATCGCTATTTATAAACATGAAATGATGTCCATACACATGTCGGTGAAAAGGTCATCAACAAGGTTCTTCGCTTTATGATGAGTCAGCGCTTTTTATAAACATGAAATGATATCCATACACTTGTCAGTGAAAAGGTTGCGCTGTCTGCCGTGAGGCGCCATCGCTTTGTCTGATAAATAACGCCCACACACATGTCGGTGAAAAGGTCACGCTGTCTGACATGAGGCGCCATCGATGTTGAGTGACACGTCCACCACGTGTCGGTGAAAAGTTTGAACAAGACTGATTAGATTCGTATGACTGGCGCCTTACTACCTCATGAGTCAGAGCTATTTATAGACATGAGCCAGCCAAGTGGTTGATGTTTCCTAAGCCGAAGAAATTGTCATGATGTTACATTCGTTGTTGAGGATGATAACTTATAAACTCTAACATGGTTATGACTTCAAATCATCAACTTTATTTCTAACTTTACAAACGTCAACTTTATTTCTAACTTTACAAACTCTAACATGGTTATGACTTCATTTATATTTCACCTATCTTACAAACAGTGACATGGGTATAACTTTATTTCTAACTTTACAATCATCAACTTTGTTTCTAACTATACAAACGTCAACTTTATTTCTAACCTTACAAACTCTAACATGGTTATGACTTCATTTATATTTCACCTATCTTACAACCAGCGACATGGGTATAACTTTATTTCTAGCTTTACAATCATCAACTTTATTTCTAACTATACAAACGTCAACTTTATTTCCAACCTTACAAACAGTGAAGTGATTCTGGCTTCATTTACATTTCGCCTATCTTACAAACAGTGATACGGTTATAACTTTACAATCATCAACTTTATTTCTAACTTTACAAACAGTGAAGTGATTCTGACTTCATTTTATATTTCGCCTATCTTACAAACAGTGATATGCTTATAACTTTATTTCTAACTTTACAAACATCAACTTTATTTCTGACCCTACCCATCTTACAAATGATCAAAACTTTTACTTCTATCTATTGAGTGAGAATCCCATCTTTATATCAAAAGAAAAACGAGACAGTCTGTACATGATATGTTATGGAATGAAAGACATTTCATCACAGTCACACATAGTTAATACTGATGGTAGCAGAAGACGAAGTCACTCATGTGCAAGGAGAAAACGAAGTCACTCATGTACAGGGAGAAAACAAAGTCACTCATATGCAGGGAGAAAACAAAGTCACTCATGTGCAGGGAGAAAACAAAGTCAGGAAAACCAGTTGATATGTATGTCATGATATGAAGTGATCAGGAGTTGGACGCATGTTACAAGGCACTCACTCACAACACCCCATAGAAAACGCCATGGAGCGAAAAAGCAAAACATCAACCACAACAGAGAGGAAGCATTCATCATCAGACGTCGCCGGACGGAGGAAGAGAAAGTTTCTGTCTCTTGGGTGGAGGTAGATGAGTGTCTGGATGGCCGTACGGTAATGAGTGGTTAGGACTCATCCAGCATCGCTTGTCTTCCCAAGCTGAGAGACCGCGTTTCCTAAACGTCGTTGTTCTGACTTGATACGACTGTGATTTTAAAATGGCATTTCTACTTTTTTAATTTTAAGTGAATCTAAGGCATCTTGATAGTCCCTATGTGTCATTTTTCTAACGATTGACTTCGAGATGCCTTTCGCCCGTTTAATAGAAAGTTCTGAGGATTTTAGCTTCATGGAGTACATCTTGGGGCGAAGCAAGATCATCTCCTCTATCTGTTTGCCGGCACATTCATCCTTGAAGCAGCCACGCTTCGCTTTATTTGTGGTAGAGTAAGGCGGATGGTCAGTGGGATAGTTGGAACTATCAAACTTGGGTGCTAAATATTTAAAAATGTCTTCCTGCTTGACTTGGATAGTGGTTGTCAAAGCTAGGAAGAAGCTGTCTGTATCGCCCCTTACCAATTCCACATGTTGGATCAAGTTTTAAAAGTGAGGTAAAATAACTTGTACATTTCTAACTTGGAGTGATCCAAGACAACTTGACCGACACAAATGGGCTTGCAAAGTTCTACTTTAGATTTTAGCATTTTAAAACCAGTAATGTCTTCGGAAATGACATCATGGTGGCAAAACAACGGCGAGCGACATAACTTGATACTCGTTTCCGGATCAGTCACGATACGATAGTCCATGCGCTTCCTTACATCCTCCATGGTTTTACCAAAGAGGGCATTATTCTTAAATTCAAAGAAGTCCTTTTCGAAAGGATTCTTGGATTCAGCCCGTTTCTTGCTATTAAATTCTATATACGGTGTTAGAAAGGGCTTCTGCCTAAACTGGATAGCGCGATGGACTTTGTCAAGTTGCATCCCCATACCTAGATAGAATTTGAGGATGGAATAGTGCACGATGTGATGCTGCTTGTTCAATTGGGTGAGCAACAACTTCCTAGTGGGCTTATAGTGTAAGTCATTTTCCACCTCATATTGCTTATTGTGTTCTTCCATAAAGGGAGAGAACATATCTGGACTGACTATGCCAGATTCGGGTGCGAGAGGAAAATCAACTGTCCTATTCTTAATACATTCTGGATAGATGAGGTCGACTTCAAATAAATAACGTATGTCGGCCTCATCTCCAAGTGGCAGGACGTGTGCTGGATTGGAGAAGTGTTCAATGTCATGGGGCTCTACCCATTAGAAGTCAGATTGTGGCAAACGCTTGAAGAGTGCACTCCCATACAAAATATTTTGGTCTATGTACATGAAATGCGTGGTCGATCCTATGTCTTGGGTGCTGTTGACAACATGTTTGTTGACAAATGTTAAGCCACCCCTAATACCACGTTCAAAAAACGTGTACATTTCTGCATCTTGCAGTGAATGAATGCTCTCTTTCGTCATCTTGAAGGCTGACTGATAGGACAGACCCTTCAAACTTAAGCTCATCCTCCCATTCACGATAGTGAGTGATTCGTTCACGATATACCCTTATATCGTTGTAGTGAAGAATGGAGAGGACGGCATACTTGAAACACTGGGACTGACACTCTACATTGACGACAGCCTTTTTGTCAACCAGTGCTTTGGGGAGGGTGAAACAACCACTCCCTTGTAAATTTTCTTAAAGATTGATTTTAATGTCTACCTTCTCTATCCCATCAAAATCCAGACCGCTGCCTCTTTCATTAAATTTATTTAAGTTGCTGACGAGATAGGTCGCATGTCTTTCTATCCAGTCGTTTACATCACCTATGAGATCAGCAACACAGGAGGCTATCCTAATGGTCACAGTGGACTCTACTTCTCCCGTGCTACTGTCTACCTTATTGAAACGAGCAGTGAGATAGAACATGCCTTTGAGTAAAAAACTATCTGAGCTCGCCAACATTTGATGAATCAAACTTATATTATTCATCAAGAAAGGATGAATGTCTTCCACAGCTTCAGAGCTTTCTAATTCATAATCGCGAACGAGCCTCTCAAGAGAAAACTTGCTCAGCCTTAGAGTGACGTTGTTGTCAGTGTAAAGCTCAGTGGAATGTGTGTGACAGAGTGTCTGTGAAGAAAGAACAAACTCTGTAGGAAAGATCTTCTGACGCGAAGAACAGGAAAAGCCGACGTGCGATGAAGGATGCTTCCTACCTGTTTTTGTCGGTGGTTGCCTCACACTGCCACAGGAACCGCCTTCGATGTGACGTTGTAAGTTGGTGTTGTTGTAGAACATGCGTCCACAACCTTCATGCTTAGGCCGTTGAGGGATCGATCGGCGCTTTCATCCCCTGCAGGCATGGACAGCGGTGTGACGTCTTACATTGTTGGCTAAGGCGAAGACCCTGTCACACCGCTGGCATCGAAAGTCCTTTTCTTCGACTTCCATCTCCCTCTCGTCTCCGACTATCTCCAACTCCTCCTGCTCCAACAGTCTCTCCACCGACTTGACGGAGAGGAGAGGGAGTTCGACCGCTGCAGGTGGTGGTGGCGAAGCTGTGTTCATGATGGGACGGGAGGGAACGTCGCCGTCTAGGAGGTAGGCCGCCAAATCTGCTGAGAAAAAGAGATTAGTAACATGATCATCATTTCAAGTTTGAAGACTTATCCCCCTTTTCCCAATCACGACTACTTACCATCTAAGGACTGTAACTCCGGCAGCAAGGATGAGCGCGAAGGAGGTAGGAGAGGGACGTGAGCCGAGGGTGGAAGGGTCTTGGACTTCGGTGTCGGAGGGACGTGGTGACGAGGAGCAGGGACTGGTGCAGGGGCTAGCGCAGGGATCGGAGCAGGCGGTGGAGATGGAGCGATGACGTTGCCCGAGAGAGAGAGAGGTCGCACCTTGGGTGGAGGTAGATGGGTGGGAAGGTAGGGCCGGAAATTCGGCTTCGAATCTCTGCCTCGCGGCTTCCTCCCACTTCTTCATCTTTGCCAAGTCAGTAGAGAAGAAAGAGAGATTAGAGGTTGCGGAAATAATAATGATAGAGAGTAAGATGTACGGATACAGAAGTGCTAAAACATGACATTCCAACTCTCAGTTCTCATGGGTGAGGATACTTACACTTGCCAAGCCGCTCATAGGCTTCCCCAATTGTTCCTAGGGGGACGGGTTCCCTATTGCGAATACATTTTTGCACTGAAAAAGAATGGCAGCAAAGATAAGCAGAGGTAAAATTTGGATTCGGTTTAAACATTAACAAAATAAGGGAGGGGCTCTTGATTTTAATAAGGATGTCTACCCTAATGATGTTAGTAATAGAGTCAACCTTGATACAAATACTTACATTGCTCGATGGTGGCCTTCTGCATCTCGACAGGAATACGATAATTTTTGTAGGATGTATTAATTGTTAAACTTTAATCACTGAAAAGGAAAATGAGAATCGTTTCATTTGCCTAGTCAACGTTTATCATGGGAACAATCATTGAAGTGACATCTAATGAATTACATTTCACTCTACTCCATATCATAAAGACTAACCTTTGTCGAATGGCTGAAGTACTCTGACCTGGCGAGAGAAAGCATCACGTTGAGTATGAAGTCGAACGCCCAACATGAGCAACGGCTCAGAGGTTTCGGTCTAACAAACGACGAACAACCCGTGCAACGCAATCACTCTACGGCAGTACCCGCCGTCCCGAAGGAACGCTCGAGAAAGGAGGTATTACAGCGATGATATGTTTTATGAGCAGAAGTGAATCTCTTGATAGCAAGAGACTACATGAAAACAACCTGATAGCAGGAGCTCACCGACACTTACCTTGTGAAAGATAAATGTGAAGAGCAGAGCTGGTGCACTGCCTTTTATAAGATTTTCCTAAGCGGTGAATGGATGAGACCTCTCCTCCAATCACAGACGAGCTAGACTTCCCTATGTGCGCACACACGTTTGTAACGCATTACTGAAATCGTGTTAGGCAGAAATGTTGTTTAGCAATAGACTCAACCATGGAACCTGAAGTCAATACATTGAAACATGATGATTGCACAATTCGTTTTCATCAAGAGAGCTTCGGAGGCTTAATACAAGATTACATCCTTGAGTTTCAAAGAGAGGAGACAGAATTGGAAGCATGCTTAGACTATACACGAAAAATATTTATGGAGTTGATATCTTATTTCAAAGAAGTCTCATCAAGGCTCACTTAATTGAAAATGTCAATTACATTCATTTTCCACATGGTGAGAAAGTGGAAAGTGTTGACTTTCAATTTTGTTCCTATGGACAAGAATATGTCACTGATGCTTCTGAGTTTTATACACGACATCTGCGGAAGATTATTTCTCGGATGGACAACTTTCATGGTTACGGTGATCATTTGCTTCTGAATAAAATAAACCATATTGTCATTGCTATTAGTAAAGTGGGTTTCACTGATGTTAAATCAAAGACCAAATACAGTATTTTTTTTCATGACACTTGTGTTGTGCAACACTTTCTAATGCTGTTGTGAACACTGTTTTCATATAACATTCTAAACTCTAAGTCTCACTGCAGTAGAAAACTGCTTTTAGTAAACCTGATAAAGCTAATCTAACAGTCATGAAGTTTGAATTTCTAATAAGGGAACATTTTGCAACTGTCTCCAATAAAACTTTCTAACACTGAAAGTAAGTTACAAGACAATCTACACTGTGCAGTAAAGACCTTTTCGATAAAACGTTTTAGTGCTGTGATGAGTTCGCTCAGTCATAAAACTTCAATGACCAAATTTTACTTTCACAAACGTGTGTCGCAGTAAAACTAGTTGACTACACTAACGCTTGCATTTTATGACATTTATGTTTCATAAAACGCCATGATCAAACTTTTCTAACTATACATCAACCTGTGTTGCAGTAAAACTTTTGTACAACATGATAAAGTTTCTGACGACACTGACAAGTATTTGTTCACTACTGAAGAGAGAAGTCTGAAGTGTTTCATGTGGTGCAAGAGTGTCCTCCCATTTCATTCCATTCATCAATTCGTCTCATTGATAGAGACAAGTAGAACTCGTGGTTTATTCTCATAACGTATGCAATGGAGAGTTTATAAGGTAACCTTCGACTGATGGCTAAATGTCACCATGGCGCGAATGCATGCTGCGTTGAGACAGAGGCAACCACTTGCAAACATGACGCAGAGAGGTTTAACAAGATTGACCATTGCCGAATGTCCCATGCGGTATACATGGCTACGGGTTTCACCACCGTCCTGGACAGGAACGCCCGTCGAAAGGAAGTATTACACCGAACTTCATTTGTGACGTTCAAGTTGACTGATAGCAGATTCAACTTAATGATAGTATTCGCTAGTCTGAAGACCGCCCAGGGCAAAATGCGAGGAGGTTCTATCATGTCTTATCAGAGCCGTTGGTTCAATCTCGGGACTGAAGGCAGGGGGAAAGATCTTCAATGAAAATGATATGTGTTAGAATAGGATATACGTACTATCTGATTTGCTTTTCACTTACCGAGTTAGGCATCCTTAGGCAGTTTCGCGCGCTTCCTAACTGAGAAGGCGGTCAAGTGCCCACGTATTCGGAGTGTGGCGTGTAGGCATTTCTTCTGGGGGTGTCCGTTATAACAGATGATGGAGTCATCTAGGTTTTTATTGACAATAACCTGACTGTCCAGATGATTATCCCGAATAGGGATGTGAAACTCAAACAACCTTAATTCAAGCGATTCCACTCATCCCTCATGCGCTCCAACTTCTCAAACGCCTGTCCCTCATCACCCCGCCTAGCCACATTCCTCTCCAACTCAACATTTCTCGCTCTCAACACAGTCATCTCCTTCATCATCTCCTCAAACTTTGCTTCTGCATCTCTCATTCTTCTCCCTGCAGCACTCGCCCTCTTCTCACAGTCATCATTCTTCTCTTTTAACTCTCGCGTCTTCTTCTTCAAATCTGTCACATCACGCCTCATTCGGATAATCTCATCCGCTACCTCCTTAGACTTCAGATCCTTCTTTTTCAACTCATCCAACTCATTCACCACTTCGTCTTTCACCTTCTTCAAACTTTCATATTTATTCACCAACAAAGCATGTGCCGCCTGCTGCGAAACATGCTTCGTTTCCATATCCTTCATCCACCTCGCCGACTGCACGCATATCCCACCACCCTACACTTTTGGGGAAGATAAGCTCTGCGGGGGTTCCTCAGCAACGATGTCGGACACCTCCGAGGAAGAAGAGCTCAACTTCCTCAGACGCTTCCTCACACGCTTCCTATCTAAATCCACATCATCCTCATCATCACTCTCAAACACTCTCTTCCGCTGAATTTCAGCCTCTTACGTAGCAACAGCTTTCTCCACCTCATCATTCTCCACAGCATTCTCCACCTTGGCGTCCCGCTCTATCTTCAACATTCGCTCCCTCTCTCCAACAATCAACTTGGTGAATCGATGGTCATTCACCAAACCTCCAGTACAATCAGTATGCGCTCGGTAAAACTTCAGCTGATCGTCATCTCCCTTCAACACCCTACGCTTCACTCATGCAACCCTACTCAGGATAATCATGTGGTCGGTGCCCGCCTTCTTGACATGGGTCTTGGCGTCCGCACTGCGATTGATTCGCCCACATATGCACATTTTCACGTGAAACTTGAAGTTCTTGTCGTTTACCATCGCTAACTGTAAGATAATGAAATTTGTATAAGTTTGGAATCACGTAGTACAGTCATATTCCTAAAGCATTACACTTAGTGACGAATTATAGATTTGAGTATAGTGAGTGACACTCGATCCCATCGACAGCCCGAAGGCCTTGTACCGATCACTAGGGAAGTGAAAGATCTTCCCCGATACCCGCTATTTACAGCTGAAGACATCATTGTCACTGCCCCGAAGTGGTAACAGCAACGCCGAGTCAAAGGTAGTGATCAGTAGCTGGGATCTAGCCCCTCAAAGCTGCCTTAGACTTAGTCAAATTTAAAATCTGATAGCAGATTTGAACTCAGCATGCTTCAAAACTTCAGACTACATGATAAAACTTTGAAGAAACTGAAAATTAAGAATTTTTAAAATTCGGCATTATACTACTCATACTACTTTTAAAAATTTTTATCAGTGGTAAAGACACTATCAAACTCTATCACACAAACTTTGAAGTAAGAAGATAGCTAGCTTGCCTACTTCAAAAGATAGAGTCATGTGAAATCCCGATGTCGGGAGCTCAGAGCGACGACCGTCGCTTACCTCGTCTTTCGATGAAGTGATGAGAACTTAGGTTGCAGCGCAGGTCAGTTATATAGTCAGAGAAGAAAACTTAAAATGGCTCTATCTCCGAAAGTATTAATTGTAGTGACATGCGGTTTGTTGCAAACGATTCGTCTCATCATGTTCTATCATATGACACCTGAACCATTCTCATGTGACGACGGGAAATGGGTGTCTCAGCACATGGCCATGTAACATGCCACAAGTGAAAAAATTCCGAAGTGTGGGAGCTCCAGTGTGGTGAAAATTTTGAAAATTTTTTAACTTCCGAATTTCAATCTAGGACCCTAACCAAAACTTTTTTCATCTCTTTTCACTGATACCCCCGGGGGGGGGTCGGAGAAATTTGATGAAAAAGGTTTTGGTAAAGGTCCCAGGTCGAAATTCAACACTTTGGAAATTTTCAAAATTTTTTCCATACTGAGTGGCTCTGACACTTAGGATTTTTTCGCAAATTTCTAAAATCTTGTAACACCTCTAACTTTTGAACGGCTGATCCGATTGACTCGCGACAAAAAAATGTCATTTGGCAGTTTTTTCTCCTCTTTCAAATGAATATCTATAAGACAAAATCCATCCACTAGAAGCAAAGTTAGCCTCGGGGGGGGGTCAGAACTTTTTCTCTTCGATGTCGCTGGAAACATCCTTCCTAACCCAAAATTGGTCAAAACGTCCGAATTTGCACTCCATTTTCCCATCCGAGCACACCTTCTGCCCGAAAAATGAACTTTCTCATCCCAAAACATCCAACATCCGCCTTTTCTAACTCTGACGTTTTCCTGCCATTTTCCTCCGTCAACTCAAGAAAATTAGACCAAACTGAGCTTTCCACTGCATTTTTCTCATTCTCAGCTTTCAAATGAGCCATCACACGACTTTCTACGATCTCTGGAACCAAAGTTGAAAGATCACTGCCGAGGGGGGGGGTCAGAACTCTTTCCCTCCGATTGAGTTGGGAAGAAGTTCCTAGACCCAAAATTGGTCAAAACGTCCGAATTTTCACTCCATTTTCCCATCCGAGGTCTCCTTCTGCCCGAAAAGTGGACTTTCTCATCCCAAAACATCCAAAACCTGACTTTTCCAACTCTGACGTTTTCCTGCCATTTTCCTCCCTCAACCCAAGAAAATTAGACCAAACTGAGCTTTCCACTGCATTTTTGCCATTCTCAGCTTTCAAATGAGCCATCACACGACTTTCTACGATCTCTGGAGCCAAAGTTGGAAGATCGCTGCCGAGGGGGGGGGACGTCCTCAAAATTTTTTCTCTCCGATTTGGATGGAAACATCCTTCCTAACCCAACATTTCACGTAGATTCCGAATCTGGCCTCCGTTTTCTCATCCAAACCCTCCTTCTGCCCAAAAAACGACTTTTCTCATCCCAAAACATCCAACACCCGCCTTTTTCCAACTCTGCCGCTCCACCCCTTGCCTCATCACTCCTCCTTCCTTCCTTCCAGAGGGGGGTATGGACCCGTTTCTTCCTCTCGGACCCATCCTTCCATCACATCCTTGACCACCTCCTTCCTTCCTTCCACAGGTGGGGGGGGGCTGAGTCAGCCTGATGACTCATCGTTTCGCATTTTGTCCTTGCGCCTGCCATGGGGTTACTACTATTGTGTACATTGTTGATGAGTCGGAATACGAAAGGGAGGAAATCAAAGAGAAAAAAGATAAACGGTGACGAGGAACTCGAGACACAGGACTTGCAAGAGATAAAACCAGAAGTGGATCTTGGGTGACGATACAGTACTGGCCATTTTGTTTTTATTTATCGTTTTATATCGATTTCTATGAGAATTTGTTGAACTATCATCGATTATCGCTTCTTATTATCTTGATAAAAAATGTAATCTCCTTTTAGGAAAACAATGAAAATAGATTTCTTAAACAAGTAGTTTTATTTTATTTTCATCATGATCTGCATGCATGCTATGTGGATTATTTAGAATTGAAGAACATATGGCTAAGTCAACTGTTGAACAATAAGAATTGTTGACATTCTTTGCTAGATAATGTATAGGCCTAACTACTCAATGGCAATGCTTTAATAATTAACTGTTAAAGTATCTTAACCCTCCAGGCGGTGGGCCCTTCAGCCACCTTCCAGGCGGTGGGGGGGGCATATTTATGCCCCCCCAGGATATCCTAAACTAAGTGTGCGAATTTTATGAAATGCTGGCCTTTACACATTTCGGACATGATGAATTCAGTGGTGCCATTTGCATTACTTAATTTGACTGTCTTCATGCTATAAATAGCATTTCAAAATTTGAAAATGCGTTTTTTTTCAGAAAAATGTATTTTTTATGTTTTTAGCGAAATTTTATCATCAGATTATCGCAAAAATTGACTCAAACATGTTTCAAGTTCTTTGAATACAATGGTGGTGTTCGCATTGCTTTAAAATTTGAATATATGCAAAAATAGCATTTTAAATTTTGAAAATTTATTTGTTTAGTTATTATCAAATAAAATTATATATATAGTTTTTTTTTGAGATTATCAACAGAGAGGACTCTAAAAATATTGAAACATTTATCACTCTTATCAAAAGAGCTTTTTGCTAATGTCATAGAAGCATATTTGATTCAAACAAATGTTTTTCATTGTTGAATACAACTCAAGTTGATCAAATTTGGTTAGAGCTGATTATGAAGATATCTGTTACCGATTCCAATGCAGTCAAATTAGTCAAGCAATAGCGCCTTCGGCGTGTTTGTAAGTGATGAAAGGATGCAGTGGGAAGGCGATTGAACGTGATACGCAGACTTATTGCCTCTACTGCCAAGGCAGACAAGGATTCTGTAGACTATTCGGTCAACTGATTATGTAAGTTGAAAAGGGAAATCTGAAATTTTGAAAACAGTATTCCATATATTTATGTTCAAATAGTACATGTACATGCCTACATGTAGAAAATACATAACATATACATGTGAATATATTTTCAATACATAACAGTAATAAAAAAGATGTAAAAACTAATATTACTCTATAAAGTACTTACAATATCATTGTAAGTAGTATATGCAGCTTATTTTCAAATTTGAATTGGTAAACCGTGATAAGCATAAAGTTATTTACAGTCAAATAAGTTATTCTATACGTAATGAGTGATTCCAAGCAATAGCAATTCATTCATAGACAAAATTTCTGAAGAATTTCACTGATTTGATAAAATTTCGAAAGTACTTTTCAATAAAGGTCATGTAAAGGTCGTTCCTGTGATCCAATTTTAATAATTTTACAGGAAATTGTCAAAAATACGCAAAAAATAAGCTACTGAAAATTTCAGAATCATACGTTTCATATTTCATGAATTAGATCGAAAAATACAAAGGGGGGGCATAAATATGCCCCCCCCACCGCCTGGAGGGTTAATTGACAAATTTCGGTGCGAGTTCTATTTGAAGGCGGGTTATATGACTATTTTTTCAAATCAGGTGCGAATTCTAATCGAAAATACATGTATACGGTATTTATTATCATCAATTCGATTCTAAATCAGCTCGAATCTCACTAATCGATTCTATCAAGTGCCGGTATTTCACTTTAGCGCGATTCAGTTGAAAATACTTGAGATGATTAGCTTCTAGCTGAAGATCTTTACCCTAAATCTTCTCTGTCGATGATGAATAGAACAGAAAATGCTATTTACGGCATCGCTGTAGATGAAAAAACGTGGGCTTTAAATGCACCGTAAATGGTTCCCGTGTGGACCAGCCTCCGTTGTATTTTAAGGATATCTGAACCGCTAAAATGGATTTAACACACTTTTGAAGATGACGTTGATTGGAAACCTGTTCGAGGCATTTTCCAATCGTCATGGCCACAAATTCACGATAAAAGAAATGCTTCTTTTCGATTTATTACAACCATACTCTGATGAACATGGAGGTACGTAATTTATCCAAAAACGGCCGATTGAAGACTTTAATTTTGATCTGTAAAATCACAGAATATATTACTGAATGACCTCATGCAGACAGATATCACGGATAATTATTTTGCACCAAATTTGTTGAAACCCCACCGTGAGCAGTTGTATGGAATGATTGAATATAGAATAATGGGAATTTCTACTGTCAGTGGTGCGGCGCTTATTAGAGGAAATGCGGTAATATGCTTTATCCCACTGATTTTATGGAGATGTATCAGAAGCTAATGCATTCAACTCGCCATCGGCTCGGAAAAAGATCTCTTTTGATACTCGTCGAAGATTCTGAACATTTATCTCCCGATATCAGAGGGATTATACCAGTGAATAGGGCCTACTTGCTATATCTATTTCTGTTTCTGCTTTTATACACTATAAAGAATATGATTAATAGAAATCAATTATGTTGTTTTCTAAAATTAGAGGCACTCCTAACAACTCCCTTCTTCCCCTGACGCGGTCTGTGTACAGACAAGATGTTCAACAACAACAGCATCGGCTATTTTTGAATTAAATTTAATTTCATTATATCATCAAAAATTACTTTCTTTTTAATTACAGGTCACTGACATATTAATACTTTTTATTATTTTCTATTATTTTAATTGAGGGTTTCTTCATACTACATCCTGCGTTGTTGCATGAAGCATACTATTGTCAAACGACACCTGATCTATATCAATGTTTTTCTAGCAATTAAATCAAGTTTTCTGTTCAAAGACGTTTATCCTATAAAAAATCCAATTTTAAATATTTCAAAGATTTCTGAAATTCAAATCTTGACACCTGAGACAACACTACACTTAAAAAAATTAACTATTATCATATCTGAAATACGAAAGAAATGGAAACCTGAAAAGTGAAATCCTCAACAAATAAAATCGCCATTACTAGTAATATGTGAAGAAAATTTTTTCGGTATGGCATTTATTGGACTTTAACGTCACTATGCTCCTGTATTTTCATTGGAAGTCGACAGGGAAAGCAATCAACGTCGCTCACAAAGGTACGAGTATCACGACGCTCAAGAATAGTCTTGTGATGTCAGCATCGTCGAAGCCCTCAGTAGGTGATTTATGTCGCTAAAGCTTCATGTTTTATAGCAATGATATTTCTTGATAATTAACAAATGGAGAAGTAATCTGAAGAGTCAATACGACATGCTCATGCACGCAATCATCCATAGGTTTATCGGCAAGGATAAATTTTTATGATGCGATATTTCATGATTACAGAAAGAAAAAAGGTGTTAATTGGATCTAAGCAGCATAATTTTAATTGTGATTTTTTTAGAAATAAGCCTTCTTACTGTTCTAACTGATTTTTATTAATTCACTTAAGCTTTCCCCAATACTGGCCTCGTAAAAAGTATAAGTAGATGCATGTAGATGTAAGTAGGTAAAATTGCTTTATTGAATTTTCAAAATTGACAATTTTTTTTACAAATTTTTGCCTATATGACGGTCTGTTCACGTAGGAAAGGATTTTTCAAAATACCATGCATATATCTTCATTATATCAGAGTTAAAATGCCAATGTATGATGTGCTGTGCACTCATCTTTGTTGTTGAGACTTGGTTTCTTAGGTTTTATAAGTGTAGCTTCTTTGAACCGCAAATTAATGCTACTGGTATCAGACGCTATGATCTGATATCAAAAGGAAACACTAGGTTGGGGGAGCAACTTCGGTGATGCTTGAATATTCTAGTATTACCATCCTGACTGTGTGGCAAAAACCGATTGCTGTCACACATTGAGGCATTGCTCGTAAAGCCATGGTTAACCTAAGATATCAATGAACAGTGATGGAAATTTTAGATCACAATTATGCACTCTTGCATAATTTTATGCACTTATGCACTCTATGCAAATTTTGGATAACTCTTATGATTCCGTAGGATCTTCTCACATGCATCTGATATACTCATTATCTCGATTAAGGAGCTTTGTTAAGATTTGAACACAACTATGTTCAGTGCTTTAACTAAAAGTTACACAATACTTAGGATAGAACTTTTCATTAGATTTCTATGAAAAGAATGCATGTTGCGCATAAAATTAAGCATCTCAAAAGCTGTGGTTAACTCAGTATTGACCTAATATTCGTCAGAGACACAGAGAGAGTTCCATAAATTACTTCAGATGCTGCGCGAAAATCTAAGCGACGAGTTAACTCGGGGTCAGTGTGTCATTGTATTACTACATGCAACGGCCCCGTGATGTTGTCTTGCTGTCTCGACAAGAGTTAACTAGAGGTCAGCGAAATTCGATACGCATAAGACAAGCACCGCAGCCTAAGGGTTAAAGAAGCCGGGATTTTCAGAGTCATTCCTCCTGTACATCGCCGTCTTTTATATAGTTTGAAGTTCAGATTCTGTAATGTCGACAGTCCAAACATTTCTTTAAAGTGTTCTAAACGACAGATCTGATTGTCTGCGGATTTTGAAAATTTGCATTGAAGCAGTCCCTATACCTGATATTCCCTTTTCTCTTCAGAAGCGTTTCGGACCATAGCGATGCTTTCATCTGAGAGCAATGTCTAAAATACTATTTCAAATTTCGTCTAACGATCTTATCATCTTTAAACTGTGTATAAGTCTTAACAGTCGATTTAGTACAAGCGAACTTTTTAGAAATGTTGTGTCTAGAATATTGAAGTGAGACACCAATGTTAGTATTTCAATAAGAATAATAACAGTGCCTTTTTTTGAAGAGTTTCCAGTGGAGGGAGGAAGATCTACTTAATGCGACAAAACTCCGCCGAGTACCGGCACCTCAATAAATATAATGGGTATTCCTCATGTCTATATTTCATCTGATAATTAGCATTAGTCAACATATTCATTCATACTTGCAGGATTCCTTAATTAAAGAGAGGTGTGTGATGCGCCACTCACAGGAGAGATCAGAGACGCGCGTGTAGGCTACATGGAATAAAAAGGCAAAAGTGCCAAATTCACAGGGGGATGGGGAGCTGGCCCCTCTTACCTTGCTTGCAAACCATGGATTGCATCATCCGGCGAGATGAATTCGTAAACGTCAAGCAAAATGAATACGATTCAACACAGCAGTCAACCCGTAGAGATTCAGAGAATGGTAAAGAAAAAACTCTAGGCCTACTGATACTGGACCTATACATTCACGTGGAATAAATGAAAGTCTAGAGAAAATTTTGTAGTAATCGGTAAAAAAGCAAACTGAACATTATTTATAGTATTTTCATGCAGTGTCTTTTTGTTTCAATTGCGAATTTCATCATCTTCTCTCCACATCTCCACTGGTTGTCGGCTAGGCTATCAAAAGCAACCGATTTGTCGCCGCTCTGAAGATTAAACTTTTCAAGTAATACATTTCCTTGTTGCTGAAACAAAACTGTTGCATACGAGTCGGGTTGTCACCCCACCTTTAACTGGTTAAAAAAGCACTGTAATAGCTGCTATTCTGCATTACAAGTACAGCTCACTCCATAGCAAAAGCATGAGAAGTGGAAGACTTGCAATTCCGTACTTGCATGCCTGAATTTGACAGCAACTCTTGGCAGAAAGAGCGGTTTAATAATTACAACAGTGCACGAATAGAAATTCCAGTTCATGATTAATATTTTTACTAAAATGAGAAATTACATATTGTGGGACATTGTATTGAAATTAATAGCATCATTTACACTGTTCAGAGTGAGTGGGAACCCAAATGCCTCGATCTTCAGCAATATTATTTATTTAGAACGAGTATCAATAAAGGATATAGCTGAAGATCGAAGCTTTTGGGTTCCAACTCACTCGGACCATGACGTCCAACCCATCATCACTGTTTCAAACTTCATTTAAATGTCTATTTTTGTGATGTTTATTTTTGCTTTTAGCATTGTTAAGTGAAGTTCCGAAACTCAATAACACTTCCATGCACTCAGAACAACTTTATAACTCTGAATGTATCTTTTGCTAACAACTAGGACCTTTCATTATTAAACAAGTTTCTTTATAAGATACCATATTACGTCTTATGATGTTGTTTATAATAGGTAGTTTCCATCACATGATGCATCACGTTTTCCTCAAGTAAATATTTTTAATTTACGCAAATAAACTTTTGATCACAAATGCCAGCAGAACACAACAAAATCTTCATTATCCTATTGAATAGGTACATGTAAGACAAAGACAAAAACAAAAACATTTAGTCACAATGGTACTCGTGATTGCTCTACAGGCATACATAAAACTGATAATAGCAATAAGCCTCCTGCACTAATTCTTTATCCAGGCCTGACAGCTGTGATACATCCTTGTCGGGCCGTCCTGCTTCCTTTGGGTTAAAACTTAAAATGCCAACTTTTGACTGGTCGCACTATGACTATGTTGTTGACAATGACGACAAAGGAAGCGAAAGAATCACATGTAGAAAACTTCAAATGATTGGCAGAAAATTGACTGATGGGTGGGAGAATCGACTGAAAATTCACATACTTGACAAGGTCACTCTCTGCTTCTGATGATGGTCCAAGAGACCGAAACTAGCAAAGCAAATAAAATAATTGCCTTCTTCTGCACATAGTTCAATAACCAAAGCCTCTTCATTACAATTTTATGCTTTAGCTGGTCTTTTCTACTGATCAACTGATCGGAAGTGACAATCAATCGGTTAATTTCTCATAGTACGTTATATTGATCACACGCTGGTTATATCAAATAGCACCTTCATATAAAATCTATATAAAATCAAATCTTCAAAATCGAGAATGAATTTGTCTAAATATATCTAACCCCTTCCTATCATTTCTGAATGACATGCTTCACACGTAGAGGCCGAATGACAGCGTACAGTATGAGTGGTTGAAAGTTCAGCACCAGCTGCTGATTCACTGATTTTGAAAATGACTATTTATGTTCAATCAATATATTTAGGATGTTTAAACAATTCTTCGTACACTTTATTCAAGCAAAGTTATTGGCAAAATATGGGACATCAATCCTACCAATAGTTATAAACAGAACATAAATTTGCTTGATTGAGTGTTTTATATTTCTTTGGTGCGAACTCATTCACCATATCCTCCATAACGCTATTTAGAGACAACAGCATGTTGATGTTTTTCTTAACATCCGAGGATTGCTGTACAATTTAAATATTTTGATGTTGACATTCATTGCCACGAACTTCCTCGGAAAACAATGGGGAACTTCTGCTTATGTCTACTTTTTTCACAAAACACTTTAAAGAAACATGCCCGCATCATACCAGTTGCTAACCCTAATTTGTGAAATGCCCAGAGCTAGCCCGGGCTATAACCCTACCCTGAGCGAAACGGAAGCTACCCCTGATTGATAAAAGTTGTAGTTGCAAAAAAAGAGCTTTCAAACAATTTTCTGGTGAAATCATGCAGCAAACAGCGTTTGCAACCACAAAAAGTAGAAAGTATGGTTGCTCTAAAATACCCCTAAAACCCTTCAGGGCCCGAGCCGGGCCCTGACAAGATTTAGCAGCGGAATGCACTGACCCTCGTCGATTACCAGCTGAACTATATTTTGACTTCGAATGTGTTGGAGCAATTCAAAATTAGTTTTCGTGTGGAGGTAGGAAAAATCTGGAAAATTGAGAGCAACAGGGACTACATAAAACTTCATATGTAATTCAAAGATGGAGAGAAAATAAAGAGATTATAATTTCTTCAATAAAAGGATGAAATCACGCTTTAATCATACGCGTCATTATCATCAATAACTTTGTTCTACAGTTGTATATTATAATCCAACAATAATCACTTATGCTTTTGGGAAAGAAGAAACGATTATAAAATTAAAACTAGTATAAAAAATATTAAATCAATTAGTACAAAAACTGTGACTTCTATTATGTGTGCAGAAATTGGTACCAAACATAATGCATGATCAATTGATCACGCGTAATTGTCAAGAACACGTGTGAAATACGCCAGACAATGTTTGTCAGTTTATCGGATTTTCAACGGCACACAATCTTCGCCGATAAATTGCCGATCATCGGCTGCATCTCGGTCATTCTGTGAGAACAGATGATCGGCATATTATCGTATGATCATCGGCCGATCATGCCGATGAATTGCCGATCATTGGTATATCATCGTGATCATCGGCCGATAATATGCCGATGAAACTTTATCGGCTTATTCCAGGCCCATTAACATTTTTTTGACTGGGAAGTTACCTTACCGGTAATTTACTGGTAATTTATCGGTAATTTACTGGCAATTTATTGGTAAATTACTGGTAATTTGTATTCAAGTCCGTATAACTTCAAATTGAGCGCATGCTTGGTGCACCAATATTCTTTGATTTCAACTAAATACACACTTGGCAATCTGATTCTGATGAACGCTTGAATTTTGCTTAACGTATGATTCTTTGTCATAGATATTGCAATAAGAAAAGAAAAATTGACATTTTTAAGAAGTTTGTTGGTCCCTCACTCAAATAGACCATAATAATCAAAAGTTTGACGGCAAATAAACATTGTTCTAGGGAAAGGCTACACGCTCTATAATATTTTGTAAATTATGCACTGCAGATCAGTGGCGTCGCGTGCTTCATGACCATAGGCCTTCATTCGGCATTGGAATAATCCCTGTGGGAACGCATCTTGCTAATATCAACAGATTATCTGGCGAGGTAGCGATTTTGTGGATAATTTTTTAAAGGTTCATTTTCGTGTAAAAACTATCTTCGCATGTGAAAATGGTCATCATTTATCCAAAAACATGTGTAAAATTTAAAAACGACAGGTGGCGAAAAAGTTGCTGTAGTTAGTTGGTAGATATTTGTTCACTAATGCGAGCTGATTTTCGCCAACTGGCAAAATCGTGGATATTGTAGCAACTAATTAGTGGTAAGTAGTAATGTTCGTATATTACCTTCACATGAAAATATATTGTATACTCAGTCTGATCTGATAAAAAGGGATCTTATTTTAATTCACAAAGGCTTAAACTAAAAAAAGTATTTATCTTCCATAAATGTCGCAGTAAATACTATGATATTATTCAAATATTTGTTATTGTTGTAAGTTATTGAATGTCAAGAGATGTCATGAAAATTGATATATGCGGATTCTCTATATTCTTATCATTATCATAAAATGATTGACTTATTTCTTAGATAGATTAGTCATATGTGGGGGATAGTGAGGAGGTGAGGGAGAGAATACAGCCCGATCGGCTGTAGAGGCGGATTACTAAAGAAAATAAGAGAGAAAGTCAAAAGTAAAAGGTGACATATAGAGCGCGAATTGTCGCCGGCGAACTTTGCCAGCGAATATCCCGCAAATATGACTGAACATATATATAGCATGATATATATATATAGCATGATATTCTGCAGCTGACATCCGCCAGTTTTTCGCAAGATTCGTTCCCACAGGGCTATTTCTACAACAAACATTTTTATGTTACAACATTAATTTTCAAAAAAACTGAATTTTTAATAACAATTTCCCGAAATTTTTTTAAGGTCAAGTAAAAGTGCACTCGAGAAATGATTGTTCATGTCGCTTAACTGCATTACTCAAGGAGCTGAGATCACTATATCTCCATTCTGTCCAGACCACATTTTCTCGAGAAAAAAAGGAGGCAAGGCCAACATTTACTTGTGTTTCTCGCGGCCGGTCAGCGACTCACATGTTTGAAATTTTGATGCATTAAAATGTGTTGTGTATTTCTTATTTCTTTCTCTGTGAGTACTTTCAATTTTATATCAGGTGTTGGCCTACCTTGCTTGACGACTGTCTTTTCAGTATATTCCCTTGGGACGAAAGGCGTGGTTATGATCTCATCAGCAGTACTGAACATAGCGTCACATCAATCACGTAAAAAATAATGGAATTCTACCGAATCTGGGTGTTCGAGTCAGATGCATTACTCTGCATTCATTGGAGAACGCTCATCATCTGATCGCAGTCTTGTCTCAACGTCAGCCATCTGCTACTGTTGACGTAGTTGCCTCTCATAATTAAGCGAATCCACGAACAATTGGATTGCACTTTCTTTACTATATTTAGGCACCACGCCTCGATCGAGAATTGCGTAGAATTTCATTGCAAAAACTGGAGAATGCAGCGCATTATGTCTATCGGAAAGGCCAATATTGTCGAGGGCGCGTGCGCTTACTGCCTCACGCGCACACAACTATCTTTCACTGTCTGAACATCACTGCTCCGTCTGAACACACGAGTAGCTTGTGTGTCTAATTGTTCGAAGAAAACAGCTGTGATTCAAGCACGTGCTGGAAAACTGTTCACTCTGAGGTTGAGAGTCTGATTTTGAGACCGAAAGCTGTGCACAGCTATCACGAGAAGCTATCGAATTTAAATGAATGATGACACTTTTCATTTTTATGATTGTTGGAAAATAATTATTGAGGATGCGCCGAAGGCCTCGCAGGTACGGAGAAGACGCCACTGCTGCAGATCATTTTAGCTTTCTATAAATACAATCCAAGCTAGTTGCCGATCTTAGAAGGAGCATGAAATCTATGCTTAGTAAATCTAGATACATGGAGACAATATTGTTTCAAGAAATGTATTTTGATAACTATGAGTATAATTAGTAATAAGTATTACTATAATATGAGAGAGAGATCATCAATGGAAAGAATATGCAGATATCGTCCCCATTGTAGCCACCTGGTAGAATTTGACAATACGCGCGCAGGCTACAATCACCATAAAGGTGCATAAAGGCAATAAGAGAGCAATAGCGATCGTCTCAACCAATGAGAGACCAGAATTAGAAAATTTTAAATGGGTGTTGAAGAGATAGTAACTAGCGTGGAATTTGATAAATTCAGGCATTCTTTAGTACTGCTAGGGGTTGGTGATGGCAAAGTGAATGGTTTCATCACAGAATTAGATTGTTTAAGCGCATCACTTTGCTAGAAGTGCAAACTGATTCAATCAGATTGTTATGGTTTTATTGGGTTAAAATAAGAACCACACAATTAGTCGTAGAATGTAATGTAACGCAGCATTTATCAATACATGGTTGTGTAGAGCAAATGTCAGATACCAGCGCAGCTGGTGAGGAAGAGGAGAGTCGAAGCAGTTCACTTGGTTCTCTATCTGCCAAGTCGCGTTGAGCAATGTCTGGAGGCGGACAATGAATGAGATACGCTCATTGGCTGACGCGTTCACTCAATAGAATTGAGTCAAGAAAAAAAGACAAGAAGCATGAAATAGAGGTTAGCTTATACAGTCATTAACACTTTATAACATCCCCCCTTGCAGAAAAGATAGCATTGTATGCTGCAGAACACTGAGATTAAAACTAGTCTGTAGAAAAATCATGTAGAAAATATACTAATCCCAACAACAATATAATTTAATGACCATAGCTAGAACAACGTTAGCATTAACAAAAGGTTAGCAATATAGCTTAAACAATCTATACCAATTGTATACACAGCACTGTACTTTACGTATCTTGTAGGATGAATCTAGATGGAGGATTTCTGCTACGTCCGGGATAGCGCGGGCTAGGTATCCTGACAAATGGATCACGTTGAGGGTTTAATGGTTTGGATTCGAATTTCTTCTTCGATAATTTGGATGCGTGCCATGTATGCTTATCCGTCGTTTCGTATGCATGTGGACCCACTTTCCTGCGGACTGTTCGGGCAGAAATTCCATCCGGTAATTTTACTCGTACTTCTTCCCCGGAAACATAGGTTGGATGTCGGTAGCGACGTTCATCAGAGGGCGGGGTGTAAGTAAGATGGTCAGGGCGCACTCCATCCGCAGATATTATGTGACCCATGAATTTGATTTCAGGTTTTCGAATTAATGATTTGTCTGTATTTAACTGGAATCCTGCATCCTGTAACGTACGTAGAACGTAAGTCAATCTATCGTCGTGTTCCTCACGCGTACTTCCTCCTATCAGGATATCATCCATGTAGATTTGGATTCCTTCCCGAGTTCCCACGATGTCAGACATTAACTTCTGGAAAGCGCAGGGTGCACTCGCAAGTCCCATTGGGATTATTTTATACTGGAACACCATCATGCGTAATGAAAGCTGTATACTGTCTACTATCGGGATGTAGTGGCACCTGTAAGAAGGCATACTTCAAGTCAATAACGGAAAACATTGAAAAATTTTTCAATGTCAAAAACACTTCATCCATATGCGGTAAAAGGAAGTATGCGTAATCAAAGACTTATTTACATCTCGAAGGTCTATGCAAATTCTCAATTTTCCTGTTGGCTTTTGGACGACAACTATGTTACTTTTCCAGTCACTTTCTTGAATTGGCTCAATAATATCGTCTTTGATCATGGACTGTAATTCCTCGGAAATCTGTGCACGCAAATGCAATGGTATTCTACGCAGTTTTTGCCTAACGGGTACCGTATCAGGACGTACGTTAATTTTATGCATGTACTTTGAGACACAACCTATCGGATTAACTCTATGATCTTGTGACAGATCAGACCACAGTCGAAAAAGTTTCAATTTTTCAAAGACATGAATAGCTAACAGAGTTGGACCTGTAGTGTCAACTACGTAAACCTGTTCAGTACACGAAAAACTATTCCATCGTAAGTGCAATGAAATAACACCTCGTACATGTAAATCATTTCCAGAAAAATCACGCAGAACTTTATCAGCTTTTAACACAGAAAGCTCAGAAAAATTACGACTATACACACGATATGGTAGCAGTGTAACTGAAGCTCCGGTATCGACTCCAAAAGATATTTTACATGAATCACCGTTACTACTTGTTTCACACTGGAAAGTAGAACATTCAACATCTACGATTTTCATTTCAGCAGGAAAAGAGCACACTTCATCGGCTGCAGGAACCACTCGATGGCGCAGGTGATTTTGTAAGAAAATTTGAAAAAATAGAATGGACGCCATTTTGGATTTCAGCAGCTTTCTCCTTAGAAGAACCGAAACACATCCCGGTGAAAAAAACTGTCGGGATCTGTCTGTAAATTGTCGGGCCGACAATTGACCGACAGATCCCGACAGTTCTTTTTCACCGGGATCCTTGCAAAGTGGCCCCGAACACCGCACTGGTGACATTCACAGTCAAGGGCACGGCAGGAAGGGTCATTCGCCAAATGATGAGGGCTACCACAGCGAAAACACACTTTCGAATGATGTCGCACAGAATTCGATGTTGTAGGAGGGCGTCTTGAATTGGGAGCGGTCTGATTGTATGATTGTGGGCGTGCCTGAGAACGATTACCTTTAGGCGTAGGATTTTTCTGACGGAATGAATCGGAAACTGCATTTACTGAACCATTTACCGTATTTGAAGAAAACGTAATTTGTAGTTCTTGATGCACAATTTCAACTTTTTGCGCAAGGTCTAGGGCACTTTTCATAGTTGTAGGTTGGTCAAGAATCAGTTTTTCATGAATTTCATTTCGAAGACACAGTACTAATTTATCGTTGATGAGGTCTTCTCTCATAGATCCGAAATTACACTGCTTTGAAAGTTCAGAGATTTCTGTAAAGTATTGTAGCACTGTCTCATTGTTTTTCTGTACTCGCTTGTTGAATTTATCTCTAGCAAGTGTGTACGAAACATTTTCAGGAAATAACGTACGCAGTAGATCGAAGAATTCAGCAACTGTAGAAGGTGGAGTACCCGAAGAAGCGGCTCGCAGTACTTTCATTGCGTGAAACCCGACTATGTTGTTCAGAACTGCAACTTTCCGAACTTCAGCGAACTTGTCAGTTGCCGCTGCCAACAAATAGTTCTCCAATTCCTCTATGTAAAGTGCCATAGACATTGAAGGTACATCAGGTGCAGTCATAAACTCAGCAGGTAACTTCGCTTGGGTCGCCATGTTATGTTATGGTTTTATTGGGTGTAAAATAAGAACCACACAATTAGTCGTAGAATGTAATGTAACGCAGCATTTATCAATACATGGTTGTGTAGAGCAAATGTCAGATACCAGCGCAGCTGGTGAGGAAGAGGAGAGTCGAAGCAGTTCACTTGGTTCTCTATCTGCCAAGTCGCGTTGAGCAATGTCTGGAGGCGGACAATGAATGAGATACGCTCATTGGCTGACGCGTTCACTCAATAGAATTGAGTCAAGAAAAAAAGACAAGAAGCATGAAATAGAGGTTAGCTTATACAGTCATTAACACTTTATAACACAGATGGTACATGCAGGAACTTAATAAGTGGTCAAAAAGAAATTTTTTAATACCTTGCAGAAATAGGAAAAATAGTCATACGCCGCTTGCGGATTGCTGTGAATTCCTTCAAAATGCTGCAACCGTCATGATTCCTTTAGATTCGAAGAATTCAGATCATTGCGCAAAAGTTTTCTCGATAATGTCCTCCGATCATTTTTTAAAATGTTAGCAGAAGCACGAAAAAACGCTCACCAACTTTTCTGTAGAACTTGACATCGTCTGTGTCTCTTTGTTGTGTGATCCGGTTGATAACAGTCACTGAAGCTTCGCACTTTGACGTATTTAATGTTGAATTCGCTGCATATTGTTCGATTGCTATGGTAATATGTCAGGAGATTGTGCCATTTTATTGACGTTACATGTTCTTCTGTCTTTCTAATCAAACAGAAGAAGAGACGACCGGTCTAATTCTGTGGGTATAACTATTTACATCGAATTATTCATACCAGGGATAATTCAAATGATAGGACTCCGGACTCCAGTCTATAACAAGACCCGAAATATAATACAAACAAAATTATTTATTCTCGTGCATAGCTGTCACTGTCTTGATGTCAACTTTCTCCATCAAACAAAAGTACAGAGACAATGCAAAGCTTGCAAAAGTACAGAGACAATGCAAGCTTGCAATAGTTGAAGGAATGAACCGTGATAGTGAGAAAAGGATTGTCTTTCCACTCGGTGATTTAGTAGAGAAGACAAGCCGTCCTAGCCTCGACCACACATACGCACCAAAGGTCACATCAGAGACAAAAATGAAATTTGTTTGAGAACATTGCCTCTCACCCTCACGTTAATCGTGTGCTATATCTCCTCCAAAGCGAATATTAAAATCGAAAGTGTACTCAAATTTTTTGGAGAAGGAGGGATTTTCCTGTCTGGTAGAGACTGGAGAAAAACCGTGTGAAGCACACATCAACAGCATGGGAGGAGCCGAGTCGCATGCATCCAATTTAAAGCGACATAAACTTCATCGAAAATGATTGATAATTGACGCAGCAGATCACTAAAGATAATTCAGGTAAGCCTACACTAATCGACAGATCTTGCAAAAAATAGCCCTAACTTGCGGAAGACACCTGCGATTATGCTGAACTTTTCTTGTAAGACTTTCAAGATTCTGTACGCAAGATTCTTAGCATTTTTACAAGTCTGTTCAGATCATAGTAAGATAAAGCGCAAAAACGTTCGGGAGATTTGTAGGATGGATAAGACCGTATAGATTGTATGCACATCGCGATTTCAAGATCTTATAGAAGGATTGTAGGCGAAATAAGGTGTGCTCTATCCCTCAAAGCGCCTAGCAACCTACCGTTCCTCTAAAGTCGAATAGCTACAAAATACCACAAATTTCACTTACTTCAGCCTTTCCTGCTACAGATGTTGAACAGTCCAATAAGTCAACTGACTCTCAGATCATACCGTTAAATATGGCACAGGAATCCACTGACTATCGGTATATATAGATCATTGAAACTCATCACCATGCTGAAACGAAACAAATACTTTCTTGAGGGCTTGTATAAATGAAAATTAACAAAATTTGATAAAAATGAATGACATTATATTTAAGTAACGTAACTTTGAAGCCAGTGGATAAGATACGCAACCGGACTCACTAACGAATTAGAGGGAATGCAAAAAGAAGTCTGAAAATGAACGGATTCAGAAGCTCACGTTAGCTCATCCCATGTCTCCATGAAGTCCTTCAGAGATCCAAGTCGTAAAATTCACCATAATGCATCCACTGAAAGTATTTGAATTGAGATTGTCAGGATAAGCATATTGAAAGTCAAAGCATAATAATTAATGCACAGCATCACAAGATGTGATTCAGAACATCCTCAAGATGAATTCATAAAATAGTCCAACTCTAGACCTGCTGACAGATCTGAAAGTAGTAAATCATATTCAAAATTTGATAGCTATAATTTGAAGACACAATTAATCAAACTCACCAGTGGCGGACGTATGGGGGGGGGCGTCCCGGTCGCCGGGTTTGTGGGGGCGCCACATTGACAAGACAACTTCATCTTATATTCATAATTTGACGAAGACTTCTTATAATTTAGTCTGATCTGAGTGATCGTGGAATGTCCCACTCAGAGATTCATTATGTATAAAATCATCCATCAATTCTGCAAATGCATAAGCTTACAAATACAGGTATAGACTCTATTCATGAAATGTGCGAAACACATAGCAACGTATTTGTTGAGAAATTGAGATTAGGGGCCGTATGCGGAGTCACAAAATAATATCAATGTAATCTATATTGTATTCAGGTATGATTAGAATGAATGCTCGATTGAATCAATGAAATAATTTTTTGATTAGACTGACCTAGTCTAAATGGTATTCAGAGAATGAAATTGGTTTTGATATTAGATAATTCATTCAATCTAAAATTGTTAGACATACCTAGACTTGTCTAATATTCTATTGGAACATGCATCGGTATTCGGTAGTATTTTTCATAAGAAAACCTTTTCAATGCTTCCAGCTGATGAAGAACGTAGTTTAAAAATTTTGATTTAAAGGGTTAGATGAAGGTAAGCTGAACAGCGAGTTGGTACATTGCTACTGAATTAGTACTCGTTAATAAAAGCATGAGATTGTTTCATTTTCACTCATCGCAGTATGTGCCTCGACATCTGATCCTGCGTGTGTGCGCGTGCATTCACACAAAGCGTTTCGCATCGATTAGCTTCGAAATATTCGTCATCCATGGATAGCAAGTATGTAGCAGTAATTTATCAAAACCATCACAGTTGTTTTTATTTAACTGAATGCATGCAGTATTTGGGATGATGAGATTTCTCTAAAGTGTCTTCATCTTTTTTGAATGAATGGAAGAATGACATCCACGAATGTCATCGACGTATTAAAAGGAGCTGTACATTTATTTCATAAAACTGAACAATTATGCACATTGTACGCCAGAGATACCAGAACCGCTCATCTCGATAAGCGGAAAATGTGTCATACTCCATTATGGTTACGAGGTCATCACAGACGTACAGAGATTTGTCGTTAAGCTGCTGTTCTAAGTTAGATGAAATTTCATAGGTAGGCTACTTCTACCGGTGTGTCATGTATAATTAATGATCCAACAAAGACCTTTCTTGAAGAGAAATGCACTATTATTTAGGGGCGCAATTATTATAGTTTCTGCCCCGGGCGCCTGATATCAAAGATCCGCCACTGAAACTCACTACTGTCCAAGTTTTCCATTTTAACTTCAGAGATTCATTTCGTAATTTCTGAAGACATACGGTATCAGGACGTGAGACGGATAAAGTAAAGTAATACCGAAAAAAACCTGTATGACTGAATATTTGTTTACACATTGATGCGAATGAATTTTGTATAATAGGCATAATAACCTCAATTGAGCAGGTTCTGAAACGCATCATTGACGTTTTTCTTCCCAGTTTCCAATTATTTCAAAGCATGTATGGTCGAATTTGTGACATTCAATTCATAACAATTTGACAAATAAAGATGAAGTTGTTAAAGGATTTATCAATCAAGACACGAATGATTTTCATCTTTTTATGCTTCTTCTTGATTCGAATGTGTCCTCTCTTCCAAAACACATGTTGATTAATTGCCTTTGATTAATTAAAATAATGAAATAATATAACTTGATAAAAAAGATAACGGCATGTAAACTTACATTTCCAAATTGAAATGTTCGTGAAATCAGCTAAGACAAACCTTTTCCATGTACTGGCTATCCTTCGACTATACCCTACCACTTGCATTGTAGTCCTACTTGTGTTAACTTAATTAAGTCTATTCCAGAAAGTGTGATATTCTCGTTGCTGAATAAAGCATATTAAATAATAAGTACTAAAATATAGCCTTCAATACAAAAAATATTTCTCACTTTTGTGCTTTGAAAGACTTATTTTAATTACAATTTAGGCCTATCTGTTGTGTCGGTGATGCTTTGAGCAATCTTGTGTGTCTTTCAGGACAATAATCTTCTCGTGTTTATTTAACAGACTGAATACAGTACACTACTCATAAAATTCGCAATTCTTCTATTTTATACCATTTTATGGACAGCTCTGTAATACTGCATTATTTCATGTGATTAGAATGTCAGACATTTTCAATAAAAAACACGATAAATCCATTTGTCTGTGATGCTAGACTCTTGTTTTCAATACGCTGACTGTAGGAGGACTCAGCCCTACAGAACCCCAATACAACAAATTTTTCAGTTCCAATTTCAATCTTTCTTTTCTGTTTGCACTGAAGAATCAAAAATGAACAATAATACGATATTCAGAGTGCATCAATCACATACATAGGTGTAGCAACCATCAAACTGCATGCCAACCATCCAGAAATGAAGAGAATATATGATCTCCTTATCAGAATGTCAAATTCCCCTATTGGTTGGCATAAAGCACAGAATTTGACGACAGTCTCTCTTGATTTCTGGCTAGTTAGTAGTTCCCTAGTGACCGCATAATTGTGCTAATCCCACTAGTTGTTCAAACTTAGCATGTTCTCCTTTTTTGACCTATAAACGATCACGAGTAATTAATAATTAATGATTAATTTTCCGCTTATTTAGCAACTTGAGGACAGTTTTCGAATGAATGGCCTAGAATTTGCTTTTACTTTACATGGATATATTTGCTACTCACGTCTGAATTCGGTGATGACTACTCTGAAATAGCAAAATCCTAGATGGAATATTATCCTCAACAGGAATACACGGCGGTAGCTTTCCATCACGAAGACGAAGACGCAGACGAGACAGAGACACAAGCACTGTGGAAATCGGGGACTCAACTATGCTGACACACGCCAGGATATCACGTTAAGTTGAAGACGCTGTTGGGCTCGCCTTCATAAATCATGCGCTAATCGTTGTCTTGAGAAGTCAGCAATGTAGTTACTTAGGAGTAAATTATGAATGAGATGATATTTATACTTAGTATGACTCGCAAAGCATCAGAAAAAAGAGCAAGCCTGCTGGAGCGCCGTTTTGGACTTCTAAATTTAGAGCACGTGACACGGGAATTCCATTTGGAATCCCCCAAGAATTTTTAGAGCCAATTCACCGTAAACATCACAATTCACACGTCTACATGAGCTTCTGAGGTAGATTAAATATCATTCATACCAATTATGTGCAAGTGCAAGGCTTGAAAATGTGTATATCAATAAGATAATCCAGATAATCATTCAAGCAGCCAATTTCAAGATTCAACGAATAAATAATTTCAAACAGATATTTTCATTTACAGATTTGAAACTTGGTTAACACCTAGCTCAAACACAGCATCAGACAGTGGGCAATTCATCGGCATCGATACGTGTAACATCATGCAGCAGGCATAGTCCTATGTTCCAGTCTGAGTTATGGCATGTTGCTCATTGATAGGTGCATGCTGTTTGATATGAATAAACCAACTAGTATGTATAAATATACTGCATGTGTGTGTTTAGCATAAATAACCAAAGTCGCATCTCCTACACACACAAGGAGGGACGTGTCTGAATAGCAGCGCTTGAAGTTGTCGATTGACTGTCCTGCTGAAGTCATGATGCAGGACCCACACGACAACTTTCGATAAAAACATCTTGAGGTTTTGCAGATAATCTTGTGCACGACAGGCACAAGAAGTGGGATTATATCTTACGATCGTAAGATATTTGGCAGATTCGCAAGTATTTCGCAAGATTGTCTATTAGTGTATAATGCATACATCTATGATGTAGGTAACCAGTATTTTTTTAAAAAACTAAGCTATATGCTTGCCACCCGGCGAGTCGGAGTCGGAGTCCTATCAACCACCGGAGTCGGAGTCAGAGTCCTATCAAAATGATAGGACTCTGCATCCCCGATTCATGCACACCAGTAGTAATAAAACGGCGAACACTCGACCGGCGCGCCCCCCCCTCTGGAACGACAGAGGTCTGTCGTGGTGTGCCGGCCAGGTTGGTCTGAAAGGTTCGCTGACGTCCCCCCCCCTCTGGAACGACAGAGTGTCGTGGTGGACTTGGGCGACCGCCAGGTTTTGACTTGAGGCTATAGTGTGTGATGATTTTCGTGAAATCTGATGAATGTTGGGTTGAAACTGGGATGTTTCGAGTGAAAGCAGTGCTCGGATGGGAAAACGGATTTCAGATTTGGAATCAGCATAAAATTCTGCATCTGTATGGTGAATTTGAAAGCAATCGGAGAGAAAAATTTTCGCTGACGCCCCCCCCCCCCCTCGGCACCGATCTTCCAACTTTGCTTCTAGTGAACGGATTTTATCGTGCAATAGCTCGTTTGAAAGCTAAGAGTGAGACAAATTCACTGAAAGAATCGGATTGTTCATATCTGTCTTCGTTTAGATGTGAGACGCCATTTAAGATTTTGGGACATTGGCGAAAAACGACAGAGTTAGAATTTTGGACGTTTTGGGCTGTAGCTTCAAAACGAAGCATCGGATGGGAAAACGGATTTCAGATTTGGAGTCAGCATGAAATTCTCTATCAACATGGTGAGTTTCAAGTCAATCGGAGAGAAAAAATTTTCAACATTTTTCGAAAAACGACAGAGTTAGAATTTTTGCGATGGCTGTGGGCTGTAGAGCCAAAACGAAGCATCGGATGGGAAAACGGAGGCCAGATTCGGATTGAGCGTCAAATTCTACATGGCTATGGAGTATTTCCAGCTCAATCGGAGCACTAGAACCGGAGATAGACGGATTTAAAGATTTCGATGATGGGTATTACGTCATCAGCTGATCGCCACACACTATATAAGCTGGGAACCGACAGGGACTTGTCATTAAGACGAGATATTGCCAAAGGTGATATGTCCGATGATAGCTTCGGACATTCCAAATTCCGGGTTTCTGTAAGAAACCGACTTAGAAAATTTCATTGCTGATATCAGCTAAGGCGTCAGACTTAGAGGTTAGCCAGGAGATGGCCTTCGTCTCCAGGCCATAAAAGACTCCAAAACTTCAAAGGCTTGTAACTTTGCTTCTACAAGTCCGTTTGACTTGATTCAAAAAAGGTTCGGCCGCTATTGACCTGCCCTAAGTGACAGACTACTTATAAAATTTCATTAGTAGTGCTAAAAAGTTGAAAAATTTAAATTCACTAGTTTTGGAGGTTTTCTGGGGTTTTCGACCCTGCTGAAGTCAATGAAAGCATTTTTAATGATGTCTGAGCCAGTGTTCGCATGGTATAAGCGGCTTTTCACTGAAAGCGAGCAAGACACGGAGAGTTTTGCTGTAATATTCCACTGACAGGGTGTTCCTTCGGGACGGCGGACGATGCCGTAGTGATAAGTGTGGCAAGGGAGTGTGTCATAGTTTAGACCGTAACCGCTGGGACAACTCATGTCTCATGTTGGGCATTTGACACAGTTCTCAACGTAGCACTTTGAACGCCAATCGGTTGAGTCTTAGCTATCTTGTCATGGGTGGCCTCTAAACATCTCCATTGCAAAACGCTGGTGAATCAAGCTCTCTACGGCTTGCTATTAAGCTGATCAAAGCAATAACTTGGGATGTTTCCTCAAGGTTTTCAAGTATGCTGAGTTCAAATCTGCTATCAGATTTCAAATTTAACTAAGTCTAAGGCAGCTTTGAGGGATTAGATCCCAGCTACTGTTTACTACCTTTGACTCGGCGTTGCTGTTACCACTTCTGGGCAGTGACAATGATGTCTTAAGCTGTAAATAGCGGGTATCGGGGAAGATCTCTCACTTCCCTAGTGATCAGTACAAGGCCTTCGGGCTGTCGACGGGATCGAGTGCCACTCACTACACTCAAATCTATCATTCCTCACTAAGTGTGAAAATCATTGTTTTCCGTTTTTATAAACTAGGAATCAATCGTTTGCTATCAAACGTTTACGGACTTATAATCATTGTTTTCCCCTTTTCACTTCAGAAAATGGTTAACTACAATAATGCCAAGACGACTTTCAAGCTCTGCGTTTGCAGAAAAATCTTTCGCAGTGATGCCTTTAAGAAACACTCTTGTGTGAATAAGCGAATGGTAGGGGGCATTCGATACTTTTGCAGCAGCCATAATACATCTCGCCTTGTCGAGACGTTACCGGAGTGGCATGCGAAGCATAGCAGTTGCAGTCAACCAGAGCCGACTGAGGAGACGAAGCAAAGTCTCTTCAGCTCAGAGTTAAAAGCTCTGGAGACTCAGTGCGCTGTCGAGTCTATCGCGTCAGCAGAGCCTCCCTCATCTAGTGTGCCAGCAAAGGCTTTCTCACCCACCCCGATTGAGTCTTCTCCGAATTCGAGTAAATCCTCCTCTAGCGATGAGTCGGCTACTAGTAGCAGCGACAGTGAGGAAGAGGAGGAGGAGGAAAAAGGCTCGGAGAAGGCTCACCTAGTCGAGAGTGTCTACCTCGATAGCGAGGTAGAGTCGGTGAGGGAAGTCGACCTCGATAGCGAGGTGCAGCCGGCTAAGTCATCGAGCAGTGGTGGGATTGCGGCTCAATGTCGCAACTTCATTATGCGCCCACCACTGGTCGATGACTATGACAAGCTGAAGAATGAGTTGGCAGTGTGGAAGAGCGACTGTTTCTTCTATAAAGCGAGTTCCGAGAACCTCTCGCGAGTCACTCAGGAGCTCAAGAAGACTCAAGCTAGTCTTCTTGAGAAAGAAGGAGAGCTCGATCGCGAGAGGTTCTCGCACCTCGCTAGTAAGGCCAGAGAAGAACAGCTCCTGATCGAGAGAGAGAGAGAGAGAGAGTCAGGAGAAGGAGTTGAGAAAGATGAGGGAGGAGGTGGAAGGGCTGCGAAAGCAGTTGGGGAAGGTGGTGGCGACTAATCAGGAGCTGCACCAACAAGTGAAGAGTAGCAGTACTCGACGATCAAGTCGCCTCCACATTCCCCTAGATAAGAAAGGAGGTGTGCCCGCAAGACCGCTCCTCTGTGAACGTGGCAGAGACGAAATGTGTTACAGCAGGGCTAAAAAAGGTATCGAATGCCTTCATTTTACATTCGACCATAAGGAGGCAATCACAGGATTCCTGTTCGAACCACGTCCGGAGAAGATCTGCAAGTTAAAACAAGTAACTTAGAGTTCAAGATGATAACTAACAACTTCTTTCTTTACAGATATCAATGAGAAGCGCCCACCTGCTTCCGTCAACGAGCCGGAGGCGAAGCGGCAAGCTTGAGTCCCATATTCCTCCAATCATCCCGAGAACGACCCATGGGCTCTCTTAAGGACCAACCTTCTAATGCAGCTAAAGCGGTCCGAAGCCCGCCACATATCTACGGATATGGAATGCAGAGGGGAAGAAAAATGATGAATGGAATGAAGGCAGGACATTCGTGCGCCACACGCAACACATCACAGACTTCTCTCTTTTCTAGTGAACAAACTCTTGTCAGTGTCGTACAAAGGTTTTACTGCAACACAGGTAGATGTATAGTTAGAAAAGTTTGATCATCAGCGTTGTATTCATAAGTCTAGTCAGAAACTGTATCATGGTTTGCAAAGTTAGTGTAGTCAAAAATTTTACTGTGACACCCGTTTGAGAAAGTAAAGTCTGATCATCGAAGTTGTATTCGTGAGTGCCCTTAGAAAGTGTATCATGGTTTGTAAAAGTTTTACTGCAACACAGGTTGATGTATAGTTAGAAAAGTTTGATCATCAACGTTGTATTCGTAAGTCTAGTCAGAAACCGTATCATGGTTTGTAAAAGCAAAGTTAGTGTAGTCAGAAACTTTATCATGTTGTACAAAAGTTTTATTGCAACACAGGTTGATGTATAGTTAGAAAGTTTGATCATCAACGTTTTATTTGTAAGTCTACTCAGAAAGTGTATCATGGTTTGCAAAGTTAGTGTAGTCAAATAATTTTACTGTGACACCCGTTTGAGAAAGTAAAGTCTGATCATCGAAGTTGTATTCGTGAGTGTCGTTAGAAAGTGTATCATGGTTTGTAAAAGTTTTACTGCAACACAGGTTGATGTATAGTTAGAAAAGTTTGATCATGACGTTTTATGAAACACACATGTCATGAAATGTAAGCGTTAGTGTAGTCAAATAATTTACCGCGACGCACGTTTGTGAAAATAAAGTTTGATCATTGACGTTGTATGACTGACCGAACTCATCACAGCACTAGAAAGTTTTAGAAGGTTTTACTGCACAGTGTAGATTGTCTTGTAACTTACGTTCACAGTGTTAGAAAGTTTTATTGGAGACAGTTGCCAAATGTTTCCCTATTAGAAATTCAAACTTCATGACTGTTAGATTAGCTTCATCAGGTTTAGTAAAAGCAGTTTTCTACTGCAGTAAGACTGCGAGTTTAGAATGTTATATGAAAACAGTGTTCACCACAGCGCTAGAAAGTTTTACTGCGCTGTGTAGATTGTTTCACACAAGGTCTTATAGTCAGCGTTGAATGTTTTATAAAACCAGATGTTGTCACACACGTTGAGTGTGTGAGAGCTAGTTCCATGACATTGAATCGCATGGGTTGTAAAGTTCATAATCCAAGGCTAGGCTCCTCTACGGTTGGATTTAGGGTTTTATATTACATGCGTTAACCGTTCGTGTAGAATATGTGAAGCACATGTTCGCTTAAATGCAAATGTTGAAATAAGTTTGTAAGAAGTCTTTGACAGGTTGTTGTGAAACGTAGCGAACGTTGAAGAAATGTTTCTGCAGTCACACTCGTTAGCGTGCCAGCTTTACTAGATGTGTTCTATTCTCCAATGAAGATTGTTGTCTAATGAGAATCAAGCATTCCTTTATAAATAGAGAGCCTTCCACAGTGAGAATCATTCCATCGTTGAATCGTACAAGTGACGGACGCACATTCTCTCTCTATCTCTCTCTACATCCCTGTTATATTATCCAACTAAAATGGTAAGTCGCTACTTTCCTCCCTCTCCTCCCTTGAACGTTAACTTAATATAATCTTTTTCATTTTCAGGCATCTACTCCATCTGCTGCACTAGTAGGACAAAATGGCGGTCAAACGTTACAAGGTTCGCTACGATCAGATCATCTACAACTGAGACCAGTGGAAGAAACAACAAAGGTACATAATCCTACACCGCTACAGCGTAAATTTAAACAAGTCTTGCGTCATGAGGATCACAGCGTAGTACTGCAAACGGGAATGCTCCCTTCCACTGATGTGAAGATATTGAGCAATCAGTATGGGGACTACATACTCATCCCCGTGAGTCCGTACATTCGCCACCAACTTGACATTATTGAAGAGTACGTGACATTAAATATGGACATTCCTACTCCTCTTGCTCAAGAGTGGAAGGCGAGAGATGAAAAGGATACTCCCTATAGAAAGATTTGGGATGGCAATCAAATTTGCCTACCATTATCACATTGGTGTAGTTATTATAAAAAGGATGGAGATCAATCAATACCCATCAGATGTGATGAGCTCGGAGAAGGTACTTGGGCTATCATTTTCAAAGTGAATGGGCTATATTATGGTCAGCACAAGGATAACAAAATAGCCTCTCTCTCGATATACACTGAATCCATCCTATATATTCCAAAGCCACCCAGCGTAGATGACATTATTGACGAAATCCTTAACGGGGGTGGTACGAAGCGCAAGTCGGGCAAGAATGCTACCTCCAAACGCAAGTAAAGGAAAGAGAATTGCTAATCCTTTCCTAACTCTACCCTATGACAATTCGCTTATGTGCTTTGAGTGTCGTGGACGTGGTCTTATTAGATACATTTTACTTCTTCGTTGCCATCATATCATTTGTGTATTTTGTCGTGAAAAGCATCGATGTAATTCTTCATTTTGTGATATGTTATAGAACGTTTCCTTAGATGTGTAATTTCCGTTTTAGGCTTCTATCATCATTTTTATGGATTGTGAGGGTGAACCTGTGCAGGAGCTCAGTGCTATTGCTATGAACAATTGGACATATCAGATTGTTAGTGTCTATCATCAACATGCCAACTGTGATCCCAATGTTGATCAATGGGCGAGAAAACACATTCATGGACTTAATCTGAAATATTTGCAAGACTATGGCTTTTCTTGTGAGACTGCTCTTCTTATTGACTTTAAACGATGGTTAGCTGCTTTCAATGTTATACGCATCTTTTGTAATAATCCTGGTAAGGAGAGGAAAGTATTTCCCAATCTAGTCATTAATGATATTTTGCTCCCACCTTGGGATAGTGGAGTGAATCAACACTATCATGAAGTCACGAAACGTTTTAAGGATTTGTGTGTTCCTATTTTGTCTGTTCGTTGTAGTAGCTACGTTCATAACCAATGCTTCTTTCCTCCTTACCTCAACACTGCCAAAGTCCTATATGGTTATCATTTCTCGCTATATGACAGTTACCAGCTGTATCTATTTTATCTGTTTCAAACCATTGATTTGTAATGCATGCTTGTTACAGTTATTCAATAAATGTTATTATGCGAAGAGTTGTTGTTATCATGCAACGGATGGGTTAGATGAAGGGTGATCATATCTTTTTCAAATGACTGTGGAACATTGATTTCCATGATGAAGATTTAAACAGTTGGATTTGATGACGAATAAGATTTACTAGTTTGCAAGTTAGGCTAAGCGTTCTATTATTTGTAAATGAAAAATATCGTTTCAACAGTTTACAGATTAAAAATAAAGTTTCAATAGTGTATGTGTTAGAAATAAAGTTTAAGCTGTTTCTATGTTGCAAATAAAATAAAGTTTCAAGAGTTTACAAGTTAAAAATAAAGTTTCAACAGTGTGTACGTTAGAAATAAAGTTACATCTGTTTGTAAAAATAAGATTGCGTGATTTAATAGTTTGTAAGTTAGACTAAGCGTTCCACTATTTGTAAATGAAAGATATAGTTTCAGCAGTTTACAAGTTAAAAATAAAGTTTTATCTGTCTGTATGTTAGAAATAAAACAAAGTTTCAACCGTTAACAAGTTAAAAATAAAGTTTCAATAGTTTGAAGTTAAAACTAATGTTTCAATAGTGCATATGTTAAGAATAAAGTTTTATCTGTTTGTATGTTAGATATAAAATGAAGTTTCACCAGTTTGCAAGTTAAGAATAAAGTTTTATCAGCTGGTATGTCAGAAATGAAATAAAGTTTCACCAGTTTAAAAGTTAAAAATAAAGTTTCAATAATGTGCACGTTAGAAATAAAGTTTCAACCGATACCGTTTACAAGTTAAGAATAAAGTTTCAATAATGTGTACGTTAAAAATGAAGTTCTATCTGTTTCTATGTTAGAAATAGAATGAAGTTTCACCAGTTTACAAGTTAAGAATAAAGTTCTATCTGTTTGTATGTTAGAAATAAAATGAAGTTTCATCAGTTTACAAGTTAAGAATAAAGTTTTATCTGTGTGTATGTTAGAAATAAAACAAAGTTTCAACGGTTTACAAGTTAAAAATAAAGTTTCAATAGTTTACAAGTTAAAAATAAAGTTTCAATAGTGTGTATGTTAAGAATAAAGTTTTATCTGTTTGTATGTTAGAAATAAAATGAAGTTTCACCAGTTTGCAAGTTAAGAATAAAGTTTTATCAGCTGGTATGTCAGAAATGAAATAAAGTTTCACCAGTTTAAAAGTTAAAAATCAAGTTTCAATAATTTGTACGTTAGAAATAAAGTTTCAACCGTTACCGTTTCCAAGTTAAAACTAATGTTTCAATAGTGTGTATGTTAAGAATAAAGTTCTATCTGTTTATATGTTAGAAATAAAAATGAAGGTTCACCAGTTTACAAGTTAAGAATAAAGTTCTGTCTGTTTGTATGTTAGAAATAAAACAAAGTTTCATCAGTTTACAAGTTAAGAATAAAGTTTTATCTGTTTGTATGTTAGAAATAAAACAAAGTTTCAACGGTTTACAAGTTAAATATAAAGTTTCAATAGTTTACAAGTTAAGAATAAAGTTTCAATAGTGTGTATGTTAAGAATAAAGTTTTATCTGTTTGTATGTTAGAAATAAAATGAAGTTTCACCAGTTTGCAAGTTAAGAATAAAGTTTTATCAGCTGGTATGTCAGAAATGAAATAAAGTTTCACCAGTTTAAAAGTTAAAAATCAAGTTTCAATAATGTGTACGTTAGAAATAAAGTTTCAACCGTTACCGTTTACAAGTTAAAACTAATGTTTCAATAGTGTGTATGTTAAGAATAAAGTTCTATCTGTTTATATGTTAGAAATAAAAATGAAGGTTCACCAGTTTGCAAGTTAAGAATAAAGTTTTATCTGTTTGTATGTTAGAAATAAAATGAAGTTTTTACCAGTTGGCAAGTTAAGAATAAAGTTTTATCTGTTTGTATGTTAGAAATAAAATGAAGTTTTTACCAGTTGGCAAGTTAAGAATAAAGTTTTATCTGTTTGTATGTTAGAAATAAAATGAAGTTTCACCAGTTGGCAAGTTAAGAATAAAGTTTTATCTGTTTGTTTGTTAGAAATAAAACAAAGTTTCAACCGTTTACAAGTTAAAAATAAAGTTTCAATAGTATACAAGTTAAGAATAAAGTTTCAATAATGTGTATGTTAAGAATAAAGTTCTATCTGTTTCTATGTTAGAAATAGAATGAAGTTTCACCACTTTACAAGTTAAGAATAAAGTTCTATCTGTTTGTATGTTAGAAATAAAATGAAGTTTTTACCAGTTGGCAAGTTAAGAATAAAGTTTTATCTGTTTGTATGTTAGAAATAAAACAAAGTTTCAACGGTTTACAAGTTAAGAATAAAGTTTTATCAGCTTGTATGTTAGAAATAAAATGAAGTTTCACCAGTTTACAAATTGAAAATAAAGTTTCAATAGTGTGTACGTTAGAAATAAAGTTTCAACCGTTTACAAGTTAAAAATAAAGTTTCAACAGTGTCTACGTTAGAAATAAAGTTTTATCTGTTTGTAAAGTACGATCGTAGGATTTACTAGTTTGCAAGTTAGACTCAGCATTCTACTAGTTGTAAATGAAAAATATCGTTTCAACAGTTTACAGATTAAAATAAAGTTTCAATAGTGTGCACGTTAGAAATAAAGTTATGACTGTTTGTGTGTGTGTTTGTGTTAGAAATAAAATAAAGTTTCAACCGTTTACAAGTTAAAAAAAAGTTTCAACAGTGTCTGCGTTAGAAATAAAGTTTTATCTGTTTATATGTTAGAAACAAAACAAAGTTTCAACAGTTTACAAACTGAAAAATAAAGTTTCAACAGTATGTACGTTAGGAATAAAGTTTTATCTGTTTGTAAGTTAGAAATAAAGTGTTAACTGCTTGTATGTTAGAAATAGAGGTATAACAGTTTATATGCTAGAAAGAAAGGTATAACTGTTTGTAAGACAAGATCGTAAGATTTACTAGATTGCAAGTTAGACTCAGCGTTATACTAGTTGTAAATGAAAAATATCGTTTCAACAGTTTACAGATTAAAATAAAGTTTCAATAGTGTGTATGATGGAAATAAAGTTTAAGCGCTTTGTGCGTTAGAAATAAAGTTTCAGCCGTTTACAAGTTAAAAATAAAGTTTCAATAGTGTATACGTTAGAAATAAAGTTTTAGCGGTTCATATGTTAGAAACAAAATAAAGTTTCAACAGTTTACAAGTTAAAAATAAAGTTTCAACAGTGTGTACGTTAGAAATAAATGAAAGTAAGAACTTCATCGTATGAGTATTCAAAGCATGTTTTGTAAATCAAATGTGTGTCGTACTGACATGATAGAATCGCGTTAGAAATAAAGTTTCAGCCGTTTACAAGTTAAAAATAGCGTTTCAACAGTGTGTACGTTAGAAATAAAGTTTTAGCTGTTTATATGTTAGAAACAAAAAAAAGTTTCAACAGTTTACAAGTTGAAAATTTAAGTTTCAACAGTGTGTACAATAGAAATAAATGAAAGTAAGAACTTCATCGTATGAGTATTCAAAGCATGTTTTGTAAATCAAATGTGTGTCGTACTAACATGATAGAAACAAGCTTGACAAACGCGTTTGTCAAGTTCTGTGGTTCTATCATGTCAGTACGACACACATTTGATTTACAAAACATGCTTTGAATACTCATACGATGAAGTTCTTACTTTCATCTATTTCTAACGTACACACTGTTGAAACTTAATTTTTCAACTTGTAAACGGCTGAAACTTTATTTCTAACGCACAAAGCGCTTAAACTTTATTTCCATCATACACACTATTGAAACTTTATTTTAATCTGTAAACTGTTGAAACGATATTTTTCATTTACAACTAGTAGAACGCTGAGTCTAACTTGCAATCTAGTAAATCTTACGATCTTGTCTTACAAACAGTTATACTTTTCTTTCTAGCATATAAACTGTTATACCTCTATTTCTAACATACAAGCAGTTAAAACTTTATTTCTAACTTACAAACAGATAAAACTTTATTCCTAACGTACATACTGTTGAAACTTTGTTTTTCAGCTTGTAAACTGTTGAAACTTTGTTTTGTTTCTAACATATAAACAGATAAAACTTTATTTCTAACGCAGACACTGTTGAAACTTTTTTTTAACTTGTAAACGGTTGAAACTTTATTTTATTTCTAACACACACACACACACAAACAGTCATAACTTTATTTCTAACGTGCACACTATTGAAACTTTATTTTAATCTGTAAACTGTTGAAACGATATTTTTCATTTACAACTAGTAGAATGCTGAGTCTAACTTGCAAACTAGTAAATCCTACGATCGTACTTTACAAACAGATAAAACTTTATTTCTAACGTAGACACTGTTGAAACTTTATTTTTAACTTGTAAACTGTTGAAACTTTATTTCTAACGTACACACTATTGAAACTTTATTTTCAATTTGTAAACTGGTGAAACTTCATTTTATTTCTAACATACAAGCTGGTAAAACTTTATTCTTAACTTGTTAACTGGTGAAGCTTCATTTTATTTCTAACATACAAACAGATAAAACTTTATTCTTAACATACGCACTATTGAAACATAAGTTTTAACTTGCAAACTATTGAAACCTTATTTTTAACTTGTTAACGGTTGAAAATATGTTTTATTTCTAACATACAAACAGATAAAACTTTATTCTTAACTTGTAAACTGGTGAAACTTCATTCTATTTCTAACATAGAAACAGGTAGAACTTTATTCTTAACATACACATTATTGAAACTTTATTCTTAACTTGTAAACTATTGAAACTTTATTTTTAACTAGTAAACGGTTGAAACTTTGTTTTATTTCTAACATACAAGCTGATAAAACTTTATTCTTAACTTGCCAACTGGTGAAACTTCATTTTATTTCTAACATACAAACAGATAAAACTTTTTTCTTAACTTGCAAACTGGCGAAACTTCATTTTATTTCTAACATACAAACAGATAAAACTTTATTCTTAACATACACACTATTGAAACCTTATTCTTAACTTGTAAACTATTGAAACTTTATTTTTAACTTGTAAACCGTTGAAACTTTGTTTTATTTCTAACATACAAACAGATAAAACTTTATTCTTAACTTGCCAACTGGTAAAAACTTCATTTTATTTCTAACATACAAACAGATAAAACTTTATTCTTAACTTGCAAACTGGTGAACCTTCATTTTTATTTCTAACATATAAACAGATAGAACTTTATTCTTAACATACACACTATTGAAACGTTAGTTTTAACTTGTAAACGGTAACGGTTGAAACTTTATTTCTAACGTACACATTATTGAAACTTGACTTTTAACTTTTAAACTGGTGAAACTTTATTTCATTTCTGACATACAAGCTGATAAAACTTTATTCTTAACTTGCAAACTGGTGAAACTTCATTTTATTTCTAACATACAAACAGATAAAACTTTATTCTTAACATATGCCCTATTGAAACATTAGTTTTAACTTCAAACTATTGAAACTTTATTTTTAACTTGTTAACGGTTGCAACTTTGTTTTATTTCTAACATACAAACAGATAAAACTTTATTTTTAACTTGTAAACTGTTGAAACTATATCTTTCATTTACAAATAGTGGAACGCTTAGTCTAACTTACAAACTATTAAATCACGCAATCTTATTTTTACAAACAGATGTAACTTTATTTCTAACGTACACACTGTTGAAACTTTATTTTTAACTTGTAAACTCTTGAAACTTTATTTTATTTGCAACATAGAAACAGCTTAAACTTTATTTCTAACACATACACTATTGAAACTTTATTTTTAATCTGTAAACTGTTGAAACGATATTTTTCATTTGCAAATAATAGAACGCTTAGCCTAACTTGCAAACTAGTAAATCTTATTTGTCATCAAATCCAACTGTTTAAATCTTCATCATGGAAATCAATGTTCCACAGTCATTTGAAAAAGATATGATCACCCTTCATCTAACCCATCCGTTGCATGATAACAACAACTCTTCGCATAATAACATTTATTGAATAACTGTAACAAGCATGCATTACAAATCAATGGTTTGAAACAGATAAAATAGATACAGCTGGTAACTGTCATATAGCGAGAAATGATAACCATATAGGACTTTGGCAGTGTTGAGGTAAGGAGGAAAGAAGCATTGGTTATGAACGTAGCTACTACAACGAACAGACAAAATAGGAACACACAAATCCTTAAAACGTTTCGTGACTTCATGATAGTGTTGATTCACTCCACTATCCCAAGGTGGGAGCAAAATATCATTAATGACTAGATTGGGAAATACTTTCCTCTCCTTACCAGGATTATTACAAAAGATGCGTATAACATTGAAAGCAGCTAACCATCGTTTAAAGTCAATAAGAAGAGCAGTCTCACAAGAAAAGCCATAGTCTTGCAAATATTTCAGATTAAGTCCATGAATGTGTTTTCTCGCCCATTGATCAACATTGGGATCACAGTTGGCATGTTGATGATAGACACTAACAATCTGATATGTCCAATTGTTCATAGCAATAGCACTGAGCTCCTGCACAGGTTCACCCTCACAATCCATAAAAATGATGATAGAAGCCTAAAACGGAAATTACACATCTAAGGAAACGTTCTATAACATATCACAAAATGAAGAATTACATCGATGCTTTTCACGACAAAATACACAAATGATATGATGGCAACGAAGAAGTAAAATGTATCTAATAAGACCACGTCCACGACACTCAAAGCACATAAGCGAATTGTCATAGGGTAGAGTTAGGAAAGGATTAGCAATTCTCTTTCCTTTACTTGCGTTTGGAGGTAGCATTCTTGCCCGACTTGCGCTTCGTACCACCCCCGTTAAGGATTTCGTCAATAATGTCATCTACGCTGGGTGGCTTTGGAATATATAGGATGGATTCAGTGTATATCGAGAGAGAGGCTATTTTGTTATCCTTGTGCTGACCATAATATAGCCCATTCACTTTGAAAATGATAGCCCAAGTACCTTCTCCGAGCTCATCACATCTGATGGGTATTGATTGATCTCCATCCTTTTTATAATAACTACACCAATGTGATAATGGTAGGCAAATTTGATTGCCATCCCAAATCTTTCTATAGGGAGTATCCTTTTCATCTCTCGCCTTCCACTCTTGAGCAAGAGGAGTAGGAATGTCCATATTTAATGTCACGTACTCTTCAATAATGTCAAGTTGGTGGCGAATGTACGGACTCACGGGGATGAGTATGTAGTCCCCATACTGATTGCTCAATATCTTCACATCAGTGGAAGGGAGCATTCCCGTTTGCAGTACTACGCTGTGATCCTCATGACGCAAGACTTGTTTAAATTTACGCTGTAGCGGTGTAGGATTATGTACCTTTGTTGTTTCTTCCACTGGTCTCAGTTGTAGATGATCTGATCGTAGCGAACCTTGTAACGTTTGAACGCCATTTTGTCCTACTAGTGCAGCAGATGGAGTAGATGCCTGAAAATGAAAAAGATTATATTAAGTTAACGTTCAAGGGAGGAGAGGGAGAAAAGTAGCGACTTACCATTTTAGTTGGATAATATAACAGGGATGTAGAGAGAGAGAGAGAGAGAGAGAGAGAGAGAGAGAGAGAGAGAATGTGCGTCCGTCACTTGTACGATTCAACGATGGAATGATTCTCACTGTGGAAGGCTCTCTATTTATAAAGGAATGCTTGATTCTCATTAGACAACAATCTTCATTGGAGAATAGAACACATCTAGTAAAGCTGGCACGCTAACGAGTGTGACTGCAGAAACATTTCTTCAACGTTCGCTACGTTTCACAACAACCTGTCAAAGACTTCTTACAAACTTATTTCAACATTTGCATTTAAGCGAACATGTGCTTCACATATTCTACACGAACGGTTAACGCATGTAATATAAAACCCTAAATCCAACCGTAGAGGAGCCTAGCCTTGGATTATGAACTTTACAACCCATGCGATTCAATGTCATGGAACTAGCTCTCACACACTCAACGTGTGTGACAACATCTGGTTTTATAAAACATTCAACGCTGACTATAAGACCTTGTGTGAAACAATCTACACAGCGCAGTAAAACTTTCTAGCGCTGTGGTGAACACTGTTTTCATATAACATTCTAAACTCGCAGTCTTACTGCAGTAGAAAACTGCTTTTACTAAACCTGATGAAGCTAATCTAACAGTCATGAAGTTTGAATTTCTAATAGGGAAACATTTGGCAACTGTCTCCAATAAAACTTTCTAACACTGTGAACGTAAGTTACAAGACAATCTACACTGTGCAGTAAAACCTTCTAAAACTTTCTAGTGCTGTGATGAGTTCGGTCAGTCATACAACGTCAATGATCAAACTTTATTTTCACAAACGTGCGTCGCGGTAAATTATTTGACTACACTAACGCTTACATTTCATGACATGTGTGTTTCATAAAACGTCATGATCAAACTTTTCTAACTATACATCAACCTGTGTTGCAGTAAAACTTTTACAAACCATGATACACTTTCTAACGACACTCACGAATACAACTTCGATGATCAGACTTTACTTTCTCAAACGGGTGTCACAGTAAAATTTTTGACTACACTAACTTTGCAAACCATGATACAGTTTCTGACTAGACTTACGAATACAACGTTGATGATCAAACTTTTCTAACTATACATCAACCTGTGTTGCAGTAAAACTTTTACAAACCATGATACACTTTCTAACGACACTCACGAATACAATTTCGATGATCAGACTTTACTTTCTCAAACGGGTGTCACAGTAAAATTATTTGACTACACTAACTTTGCAAACCATGATACACTTTCTGAGTAGACTTACGAATACAACGTTGATGATCAAACTTTTCTAACTATACATCAACCTGTGTTGCAGTAAAACTTTTACAGACCATGATACACTTTCTAACGGCACTCACGAATACAACTTCGATGATCAGACTTTACTTTCTCAAACGGGTGTCACAGTAAAATTTTTGACTACACTAACTTTGCAAACCATGATACAGTTTCTGACTAGACTTACGAATACAACGTTGATGATCAAACTTTTCTAACTATACATCTACCTGTGTTGCAGTAAAACCTTTGTACGACACTGACAAGAGCTTGTTCACTAGAAAAGAGAGAAGTCTGTGATGTGTTGCGTGTGGCGCATGAATGTCCTCCCTTCATTCCATTCATCATTTTTCTTCCCCTCTGCATTCCATATCCGTAGATATGTGGCGGGCTTCGGACCGCTTTAGCTGCATTAGAAGGTTGGTCCTTAAGAGAGCCCATGGGTCGTTCTCGGGATGATTGGAGGAATATGGGACTCAAGCTTGCCGCTTCGCCTCCGGCTCGTTGACGGAAGCAGGTGGGCGCTTCTCATTGATATCTGTAAAGAAAGAAGTTGTTAGTTATCATCTTGAACTCTAAGTTACTTGTTTTAACTTGCAGATCTTCTCCGGACGTGGTTCGAACAGGAATCCTGTGATTGCCTCCTTATGGTCGAATGTAAAATGAAGGCATTCGATACCTTTTTTAGCCCTGCTGTAACACATTTCGTCTCTGCCACGTTCACAGAGGAGCGGTCTTGCGGGCACACCTCCTTTCCTATCTAGGGGAATGTGGAGGCGACTTGATCGTCGAGTACTGCTACTCTTCACTTGTTGGTGCAGCTCCTGATTAGTCGCCACCACCTTCCCCAACTGCTTTCGCAGCCCTTCCACCTCCTCCCTCATCTTTCTCAACTCCTTCTCCTGACTCTCTCTCTCTCTCTCTCGATCAGGAGCTGTTCTTCTCTGGCCTTACTAGCGAGGTGCGAGAACCTCTCGCGATCGAGCTCTCCTTCTTTCTCAAGAAGACTAGCTTGAGTCTTCTTGAGCTCCTGAGTGACTCGCGAGAGGTTCTCGGAACTCGCTTTATAGAAGAAACAGTCGCTCTTCCACACTGCCAACTCATTCTTCAGCTTGTCATAGTCATCGACCAGTGGTGGGCGCATAATGAAGTTGCGACATTGAGCCGCAATCCCACCACTGCTCGATGACTTAGCCGGCTGCACCTCGCTATCGAGGTCGACACTCGCGACTAGGTGAGCCTTCGCCGAGCCTTTTTCCTCCTCCTCCTCTTCCTCACTGTCGCTGCTACTAGTAGCCGACTCATCGCTAGAGGAGGATTTACTCGAATTCGGAGAAGACTCAATCGGGGTGGGTGAGAAAGCCTTTGCTGGCACACTAGATGAGGGAGGCTCTGCTGACGCGATAGACTCGACAGCGCACTGAGTCTCCAGAGCTTTTAACTCTGAGCTGAAGAGACTTTGCTTCGTCTCCTCAGTCGGCTCTGGTTGACTGCAACTGCTATGCTTCGCATGCCACTCCGGTAACGTCTCGACAAGGCGAGATGTATTATGGCTGCTGCAAAAGTATCGAATGCCCCCTACCATTCGCTTATTCACACAAGAGTGTTTCTTAAAGGCATCACTGCGAAAGATTTTTCTGCAAACGCAGAGCTTGAAAGCCGTCTTGGCATTATTGTAGTTAACCATTTTCTGAAGTGAAAAGGGGAAAACAATGATTATAAGTCCGTAAACGTTTGATAGCAAACGATTGATTCCTAGTTTATAAAAACGGAAAACAATGATTTTTACACTTAGTGAGGAATGATAGATTTGAGTGTAGTGAGTGGCACTCGATCCCGTCGACAGCCCGAAGGCCTTGTACTGATCTCTAGGGAAGTGAGAGATCTTCCCCGATACCCGCTATTTACAGCTTAAGACATCATTGTCACTGCCCAGAAGTGGTAACAGCAACGCCAAGTCAAAGGTAGTAAACAGTAGCTGGGATCTAATCCCTCAAAGCTGCCTTAGACTTAGTTAAATTTGAAATCTGATAGCAGATTTGAACTCAGCATACTTGAAAACCTTGAGGAAACATCCCAAGTTATTGCTTTGATCAGCTTAATAGCAAGCCGTAGAGAGCTTGATTCACCAGCGTTTTGCAATGGAGATGTTTAGAGGCCACCCATGACAAGATAGCTAAGACTCAACCGATTGGCGTTCAAAGTGCTACGTTGAGAACTGTGTCAAATGCCCAACATGAGACATGAGTTGTCCCAGCGGTTACGGTCTAAACTATGACACACTCCCTTGCCACACTTATCACTACGGCATCGTCCGCCGTCCCGAAGGAACACCCTGTCAGTGGAATATTACAGCAAAACTCTCCGTGTCTTGCTCGCTTTCAGTGAAAAGCCGCTTATACCATGCGAACACTGGCTCAGACATCATTAAAAATGCTTTCATTGACTTCAGCAGGGTCGAAAACCCCAGAAAACCTCCAAAACTAGTGAATTTAAATTTTTCAACTTTTTAGCACTACTAATGAAATTTTATAAGTAGTCTGTCACTTAGGGCAGGTCAATAGCGGCCGAACCTTTTTTGAATCAAGTCAAACGGACTTGTAGAAACAAAGTTACAAGCCTTTGAAGTTTTGGAGTCTTTTATGGCCTGGAGACGAAGGCCATCTCCTGGCTAACCTCTAAGTCTGACGCCTTAGCTGATATCAGCAATGAAATTTTCTAAGTCGGTTTCTTACAGAAACCCGGAATTTGGAATGTCCGAAGCTATCATCGGACATATCACCTTTGGCAATATCTCGTCTTAATGACAAGTCTCTGTCGGTTCCCAGCTTATATAGTGTGTGGCGATCAGCTGATGACGTAATACCCATCATCCAAATCTTTAAATCCGTCTATCTCCGGTTCTAGTGCTCCGATTGAGCTGGAAATACTCCATAGCCATGTAGAATTTGACGCTCAATCCGAATCTGGCCTCCGTTTTCCCATCCGATGCTTCGTTTTGGCTCTACAGCCCACAGCCATCGCAAAAATTCTAACTCTGTCTTTTTTTCGAAAAATGTTGAAAATTTTTTCTCTCCGATTGACTTGAAACTCACCATGTTGATAGAGAATTTCATGCTGATTCCAAATCTGAAATCCGTTTTCCCATCCGATGCTTCGTTTTGAAGCTACAGCCCAAAACGTCCAAAATTCTAACTCTGTCGTTTTTCGCCAATCTCCCAAAATCTTAAATGGCGTCTCACATCTAAACGAAGACAGATATGAACAATCCGATTCTTTCAGTGAATTTGTCTCACTCTTAGCTTTCAAACGAGCTATTGCACGACAAAATCCGTCCACTAGAAGCAAAGTTGGAAGGTCGGTGCCGAGGGGGGGGGGACGTCAGCGAAAATTTTTCTCTCCGATTGACTTGAAACTCACCATACCGATGCAGAATTTCACGCTGAATCGGAATCTGGCCTCCGTTTTCCCATCCGAGCACTGCTTCCACTCGAAACATCCCAGCTTCAACCCAACATTCATCAGATTTCACGAAAGTCATCACACACTATAGCCTCAAGTCAAAACCTGGCGGTCGCCCAAGTCCACCACGACACTCTGTCGTTCCAGAGGGGGGGGGGACGTCAGCGAACCTTTCAGACCAACCTGGCCGGCACACCACGACAGACCTCTGTCGTTCCAGAGGGGGGGAGTCAGACTCGAAGCACCACGGCGGCCGACCACACCCTCTGTCGTTCCAGAGGGGGGGCACGCCGGTCGAGTGTTCGCCGTTTTATTACTACTCACACCTGGTTGAATACATTCATAGGTTATAGATACACAAGCTATGATTTAGTAATTTTAAGAAACTCTAAATTCTTTAGGTTACCTGAGAATTGTGAGTGTATTGGAAATTTTGTAATAGCAAAATATAATGAGGAAACCCAGAAAAATGATCAATTGTGTGTCGGTAATTTACCGGTAATTTATTTCAATCTTACCGGTAAATTACCGGTAATTTACCGGCAATTTACCAATGGTAATTTACCACACTTCAAACACTAGCTGTCTGCGACTCAGGTGATCAACACCATCGGCTACACACCTGCGTACTGAAGCCACTGGCTTCCCAGTTTCGGAAAACTGCATCCCTTTCCTCAAGATAATTCTCCAGCGAGCACATTGGCGCGATAAGAATGACTATGCCTTTGGAGACGAGAAGAACGGCGATGCATGTAGATAGCGGTGTGAGTCGAGACGCCCTGTTAGTTCGAAACACGGATACTCAGTCCTGAGGCTTAACGTTGAAATGTTAAATTCTAAATCAAGCAATTTTTTGGTCCGATTCAAAATCACTCGAATGATTGATTGATGACTGTTTAAGTAGGAGTCTGCATTTAACCCTTAAAATACTGATGGTGGTCAAAACGGCTACCCTAATTGGACATGTTTAAATTTCGACATAAATGCTAATTCCCTCATCTGTTTTCACTCCATGACTTTGTCAACTGATTCATTTGAAACTTGAACAAATTAATTATATTCAGTTATTCATCTTCAAAAAGGCAGACAAGTCAATAATACACAGATCCACTTCATCCTGCTGCTCTAAAAAAGATCAGGATAACGTCGACATAGCGGATCCAGAAATGAGGAAATTTTGATATGGCCTGCCATGTGTGCCGTGCCCCATCCTATAGCACCATTTTTTGAAACAACCGTGGAAAGATTTGCGGGTACTTCAATTCTTTCCACCCCACATTTTTCAAATTTTCTAAAATCTTCAAATTTCACCTAAGTTAGTCACATTGGGTTTAGAATAGATTTGATCTGTCACTGACACTAAAACACGACTGAGAACCCTGGGATGAAGGATTGGTCCCTTGGATACTCAGTTAGAATACAAGGTACAACTGTGATCATGAGCTTCGTGTGATTATTGTCTACAGACAAATGAGGAGCAAGAGACCGTAGGAGCAAGAGAGATCGTTGACGATGCAACACTTGCGGATGTCAACAACAGAAATGTCGGGGGGGGGAGGAATACCGATTTGCGACATGAGCAGGTAGAGTTAACTGGTGGCATCTACTTAAGAGCGTTGCAATGGCTATTGTTCTAGGTCTTCAGCAGAGAGACGATTTCCGAGAACTTTTTTTCAACAAGATGGAGCCCCCTCACTATACGCAAAACATCAGTGAGAAATCATCTTAGGTGAAATCCAGAAGAAAGTGAACTTTTTGCAATTTTTTGTCCCTCCCTGGTCTCCGCAAAGTTACTGATCAAACAGTCAACTATAATACATCATTTTGTAGGATTTCGTTTGCTCTATCCGGCCCATACATAATTTTTTATATATTTGACTGTGTATTATATTTCGCTTGATTTCTCGTATTATTCTTTCGCTTGAATTCTGAAAATACCCGATTTTTGCATGTCCGCGGAAATTTATCTACTTTTTAGAAACCTGTGAAGCATATTCAGCAGGCAAATGACCAAAGCTCTTTTATGTTGTACATAATGTCATTCACCCACGTTATCTGTGAGATAGCGTAGTTGTCTTGAAATTCATTATTTGTAGTTTTAGAGACTAAAAACCGATGTCCCCAAAATTTTGTGTCATCTCTTCGACGGCGTTTTCGTCATCGCTTCGACGCCATGTATTCGGAGTCAAAGCAATGATAGAGATTCGCAATTTCATGGAAACTTTTGTTACGCAAGCTTCTTTGATATAGAGGAAGCATTTTAGTTATACTTTAAACATAGTTATTCTCAGAAATAAAAAAAGCCATTTTTGGGAAAAAATGTCACCACAATTTGTCATCTCTTCGACGCCACTTTAGTTTGCTCTGGACTAAAAAGTTTCGAACCAATCTTTACGCAATTTTAGCATATAAGAGGTCCAATTATCCTTTATCTACAGGTATATTGCAAATTAACGCGCGAGATATCGCTTCTTTAAAAAATATAAAAAACACCACTATCTGTCATCTCTTCGACGGTTGATCCAAAACGTCTAAGATATGACAGGTATGACTGAAATTTGCAAAAATGACTTTGTCCTTCACAAATACAATGAAAGAAAATGCCGTTTGATGAATTCAATTCAACTTTAATGATTAAAGGTCCTATACTGTCATATATAGTGACCTATTAGTCTGTACCTATAAAACTCCTCCATGGGGAAAATCAGAAGAAAATTTTGTGACACTAGGAGTCTATCTGTCAACCATCGCGTTCCTTCATTGGCTCCTATGTTTACCAAATGATATTGAACTGTAGTGCCTACATCACAAGTTTTTACTGGTTGTTCACGTGGTTGTTGAACCGGTAATTTTGAAGAAGATAGAAACAGTTCATTATTATGAAGAAAAATGATAGCAGCTACAATATTGAAATTTCAGGGTCCATGCAAGCAACCCATCAAGCTTATTTCGCATTTATGTCTAGCAATCCTCACTGACATTGATAAGAGGATCATTGTTCAGACTATCTATGGTACTATTTGCTAATAAGCGGTCAACAATGATGAAAAAAGCGGTCATGAAATGGCTAAGGTAATAACAATAATGATAAGGCTACAGTAATTATGTTTGCACAAAGAAGGTGGGCCCCCAAGAAGGTGCAATGCCTGAGGGGGCAAAATAAATATAATTTAAACGTAATTATGTTTGCACAAAGCTAGATAATGAAATCTAGCACACATGAGCTAGATATATTGTCTTAATTGACGCAGAATAAAATAAAATTAAATGAAATGAAATATGGTGCTTCATATATCTAGGCGTCCATGATACATCACACTGGGCATAGTTCTGTATAGTACCATAGATAACCTGAACAATGTATTGTTCATTCAATTGAAGAAAAGTGTCATTTGATTGAAGAAAGGCGTCATTCAATTGAAGAATTGAGTCATTCGACTAGCGAACTATGTCATTCGAATAAAGCATTGTAGCATTAGATTGAAGATATCTTGCTTTTGAATAAAGAGATATCTCTTTTGATTGCAGAATCTTGTCATTTGAATAGAGAATCATAGCAGTCAAATAAAGAAAAAAAATTAGATCATTCTCTTTGACGTGTAATTCGTACTAACCATGCTGAGAGGGAAAGATCTAGCGCGTTCTGACACCTAGAGACGTAGTACTGATTTAGTTTACTATCAGGGATGTATTAATCCTATGAAGATGTTTGCACATTAATAATAATAATAATTTATTTGTCAACAACAAAAGTACAAATGAAGACAGGTGTCGATCAACAGAGTGATATGACGATCAACATAAGTGACGAGATAGCATTTTGCATTATATCTAGATGTTTCAGTCTTTATTCAATCACTTCAGTCTCTGCTGTAGGTGGAATTAGCAAGTGTTGCTTGACAAAACTCTTGATAACACTCCAAATGTATTCGATTGTATTTAGCTGTGCTGAGTATGGTCTTAGTCGTTATAATTCCACCTGTCGCTCTCGATTCAAATTGTGAGTGACATGACACGTTGTCACAGACAATAACGATGTTGCTGAGATTCTTTCCTATAGGCCTACTTTGCATTTCGGCATTCAATTCTTCCAACAACATGATGCCTGTTCATTTCAGGAATGTTCGTATTGATATTATGTTCACATCTTTGATACCAGCAAATGCAGAAAAAAACAACGTGATCAAGTACGAGAAAACCCTGATGATTTCAAATTCCAAAAATTGCCTTCAACACGCTGTTGAAAATTTGTAAACATGTCTACCTTGTTGTCGAATATAGTTGAAAAGAATAAATCGCAATTTTTGTGACAATGGGATTTCAAGGTCAAAGCTAATTAATGGCTGCTATCAAGGACGATGCTACTATGTGTATCATGTGCTGTAAAAGAAGAAATGCTACATGACGTAAATTAATTCTATTTTCTGCTGATATTTTGAGGCACATTAGTCGCATCGTCAGGACTAGTGAATCATGCAGATTCAAATTGTCATCTTTACATTGATTTTTATTTTATTGCTTTTTTCAATCATTTTTCATTTCATTCTTGCTTTTGACTTCAATTTTTAAAGCAGCCTATTATGGAAATTTATGAAAAGGTAATTTTCGAATGTTGGAATTGCAGTGGAGAATTTAATGAAGAATCATGAAATAGTATCATTAGATACTTATTAAAAACATTGTTTAAAAGTCATCGAGTAGTGTAAGTTATACATATGATTAAACTTATAGAATGCAACTGAGATAAGGAAGGATATTGTCTCTTTTAGTGTACACACACTTCAAAGATCCTCACAGCTCACTACGTCCTGCTAGAAGACGTTGGCGTCTTCTTTCTTGGGCCGCTGCTCTTCTTGCAAGTCGACGTTCTTGATTTCTTATATTCGCGATTTCGTGTCTTCGACAAGATTGTCTTTCTGCCTCTTCCTGTGCAATTTGGTATCTTTCCATTTCCCGTTGGTCTGCTGTCCCGGATTCTCCAATGATCGGCTCACGACGCAGGCACGGCTAAAGAAATTTCATCATATGATCGGTGTATGCTGTGGCTAGTTCAGGAGTTACATTGTTCATTGCACAAGAAACTCTGCTGATCAATGTGTCATTTCCAGATAAGTTATCTGTACGAACTTCAAACTTAGAATGGCTCCATGCCTCTTCGATCGGATTTAGGAAAGGGCTATAAACAGGCAAGAACTTCAACACAAACTGAAAGTTCGTTCGAGTCTCAGAAAAGCACTCATTTTGTAGACTTCTCGTTGTGTGTATCCGAGCATTATCGCAGACGATGTAAATGATATTATCAGGATCAACACCACATCCATCATGGTCTTGCAAAATTTTGGCTTGAAGTGATTGAATGAAGTCGATGACAGCTCGGTCATTGGTCTTTGAAAAAGAACAGGAATAATGTATCACTCCCTTTGATCCATTCATTGCGCCAATTATCGTCAAATTAGGAGATCGAGCCGATGCGGATACCCGCACTGCAGGTAATCCTCTGCAACTGCACCCATTGTTTCTTCGTAGTCCACTGTTGAATCCTGCTTCGTCAATAAATACTAAATTCGAATATACCAGACGAGAGATGCCAGTCAACCACATGGCATATTGATGGCGCCGTTCAATTGTTTCTTCCGTGTTGCGCTGGTACGGTACATTCTCTATGAGCTTTAGAATGAATCCCATTTTCCGTATCGCTCGCCTTGTTGTGGAAACGCTGGCATTTAGCTCAAATCGATCATTTAACCGCCTCGTAAGTGTGACGGCTGTTAAGGAACAATCGACAGACAGGCATTGATCAATGAAATCAGTCTGCTCATCTGCAAAGGATGTTGGGTTTGTTGCCCCCTCGCTTGCGACTGAGCTGTTCTTCTGTTAACGCTAAACTTTGCCGGTGTCGTTGCAAAATGGAATAAATTGCCCTAATCTTGATTCCTAGTAAACTTTGCCGTTGTCGTTGCAAAATGGAATAAATTGCCCTAATCTTGATTCCTAGTAGCATTGAAACGTCTTTGACTGCTCTTCCATCATTATAAACTAACTCAATAACAGAACGCGCTAGATCTTTCCCTCTCAGCATGGTTAGTACGAATTACACGTCAAAGAGAATGATCTAAATTTTTTTCTTTATTTGACTGCTATGATTCTCTATTCAAATGACAAGATTCTGCAATCAAAAGAGATATCTCTTTATTCAAAAGCAAGATATCTTCAATCTAATGCTACAATGCTTTATTCGAATGACATAGTTCGCTAATAGAATGACTCAATTCTTCAATCGAATGACGCCTTTCTTCAATCAAATGACACTTTTCTTCAATTGAATGAACAATCCGGTAATTATATATGCCTATTTCTCGGTCATCAGTGATCCAACTGGAGGTCGCTTACGCGACCTCCGGTTGGATCATTGCTGACCTCTAAATAGGCATATAAATATAACATTGCATAACAACGAAGTTGCTTTGCACATCGAATTTAGCGAGACTACACACTCTTAAAGACAGAGTTGAAATGTAGGCCTACTGATTTTGGTTTTCACCATCAAGTTAAATATTTATCGAGTGTCACATTTCTCATGATTCCCCTATGTCTATGACACAGTGTTGTCCCACACGAGAAGAAAATAGTTGCAGTCGCAAACAGATTTGCAACCTGTTTTTGAGATATCTGATTGAAAAATTTGGATATCTTGCAGAAGTTTTTTGCAAGTTGACATGCGATGGACAAATTGATGAAATGCCTGGGCATTGACATATGCGTTGTTGGCTCTACTCAGGCACGGGCAGGGCCCCTAATATGGCATCGGATAATCTTTGAAGATAGGTCATGACAGGAAAGTTTCCGCTGGTCGCTGAAGGATGACTATGATGACATACAAACGTTTCTTGAAGATAAGAATTCCAGAAAAATGAGCTTTCAGATCACTTCACAGGAAATTGAAGACTGTAACAATTTCTTTAAAAGGACTCTCATGTTCATTATTTAGTGTCAGGTGCACAGATGCGCACTGTTGAAATTAATGGGTTTATTTGATCAACTCCGATTTGCATTGCAAAGCTTGTAATCCTGTGTGGAGTAGGCCTACTCAGCTGTCAGTGTAGGTTTTCAAAGAGACTCTACGGTTTTCATTTACCTCATATTGATAGACTTCCTTTGTTTCACCCATGTGTTAGTATTACCACACAAGATAATCAAGAAGTAGAAACTTCTATCTCTTCTTTTGGAAGAGAGGAATATAGGAAGATAGGAATATTCTTCCTCAAATTTAAGGTTAGAGCACTATATAAAGACATGGGCCTATTACCTTTTATAAATGTGATACTAACGACTAAAAAGAATTGAAATTATGATTTGTGCTCATCTTCCACAGTGCAGAAACAATGCGCCATTATTGTAATCACACACGTACATTTTCGGAATAGAACAAACTTAGATACAAAAAAAGTTCTACACATCAAAAATATATATAACTTCATATCATCAGATTTGTCTGAACTTACTTAATTCAAAAATCGGCAAAGTAACCCACGAACGGCTAAAGTAAAATGTCAATGACAAAAGAACGTGCTGTACACGTCCTCGGCTGATACAACAATGAAAATATTGACGTGTACTACACGTTCCCGTCATATTGAACAAATACATCATAGCAAAAGACGACAGTTGATGCTTAAAGTTTTGGAGTGTAGTACTCGATCGTCTCCGTCATTTCCCAGAAACCCTGCCGGCGTCAAGGGGTTAGTCAAAGATTTAGTTTTTGAAAGAAACCCTCATACCAAAACAGATCTCCAGACCTACGTTCGTGAAGCATTCTCTCAAATTCATGATGGTGATTTGTATCAGATGATATGTACTAGTGTCCTCTCGGTGAGTCGGTACAATCAGTGTATTGAGGCAGCCGGAGGGCAGTTTGAACATATGCTGTAATCATTACAGTGTAATGTCTGTGTTGTTAGAATTTTGACATTTTATGAAATGGAAAAGATGTCGATCTGAAAGATGATTTTGATAATACATTTCTATGGAGTAATCAAGCAGATATTCACAGACAATGAATGATATTCTGGCTCATAGTGAAACTTGTCAGCAGACTTTAACATGACTTTATAATAACCACAGAATTAAATATTGTGTTTAATCTGCTTCGGTTTGCTAGAAGTGTGATTAATACGAAATTGACGGCACATCGAGGAACCTATTAAGTGGGCAAAAAGGAATTCATAATGCCTTACAGAGATAGGAAAAAAAGTCGTGCGTCGCTTGCGGATTAATGTGAGTTCCAGCAAAGTGCTTCGATTGCACAAATTCCTTCAGATTCGAAGAATTCAGATCATTGCTCACAAGTTTTCTCCATAATGCTGCCCCTTCCGATCATTATTAAAAATAGTAGCAGGCGTACGAAAATTAGTTCACTTGATTTCACATCCTCTCCTCGGCATTTCTCGCTGTATAGTGCATACAATCGAATGTCAACCAAGACAGGGGTGTGTTTTGGTGTGTGCGAAGTGATATCACAGCACGCGCGCATCTCTCACTGGCTCTGGTGTCCTCTGCTGACAGCTTATTGTTTGCCATTTCCTATAGCAAGCGATACATGAATTATCTATTCGAGAAGGAGAAAGTTGTCTAATTCTCTGATGCGCCATTTGAATTGGAAGGTTACATACAATCGTTCCTTTTTAGGAAACCGAAGCGCAGGCAGATGAATCTAATTCTGTGATAGTAACTATTGGGCACTCTGTACAATGCATAGTACATACGAACAATTGCATCATTATAGCTCGAAATGTACCAAAGCCCATTTTGTGCTTTTGAGTTTAAGTAAGCTATATGGAATAAGCAATGGTTAAACTCATTTGGGGGGTCCTTTTGTGGAGGAGGTAGCCTACTTAATGAAAAATTATAGCAAGTAGGCCTAAGTTAGCGGTTGCCCTGCACTAGAAAAAATTTTGCTTAGCCTACCAATAGGTACTCCTGGACCTCCATTCCTCTAATGTAGTATCATCACTTTGTGATCACTATATGATCACACAAACTCTTAGAGGCGTTGTTTTGAAAACTGAAAATCATCCAAGACACATTCTGCCGTCTGCATGTTATTGGCGAGAATGATGAAATACAATTTAGCATGTCAATATCAGCATTTTATTGGGAAAATCTGAGTTTGCTCATGCCAATTAAGTCGCTTTCTATGAATGCGACGAAAGTTTAACCGAAGGCACATTTACTTTGATTACCTTGACGGGGTTTTAATCACTCCATTGCTGAAGGAACCCCTCCTTGTGTCGTGCACCTCTGTCTGTCGATCGCGTGTTGTCTTCAGTGGTGGTTGCAGTATTGGACATTGGACCATGGACTCATGGTCCCACCGTCTTGGAGTCTCCCACCTGGAACCAATTCTTGGATACTACTCGGTTATTGTCCGGGATCGTCCTCCGTTTGTCCTACGCATTATGCGACCAGCTCATTGCCATTTACTTTTCATGATAGTTAATATGATGTCCTTCAACTTCGTCTGATCTCTGATCCACTCATTCGTTTTGCGATCGCGGAGTGTTATGCCTGAATGTGTTACATGCGTCGTTGGGCCACTGCTAACTTGGACATGGCTGTTGCTATTGTTGTCCAAGTCTCTGCGCCGTACATCATTGATGGTGGAATGCACTGGTTGAAAGCTTTAGTCTTCAATCTTTGTGGAATGGAACGACTTCTCATTAGGTTGCCGAACCTCGCGAACGCTGCCCAACCAGCCATTATCCTATTGTTTATTTCGGAAGCATCATCTCTGCCTGCATTCACTATCTGACCGAGGCAACCGAGGCATCTGTGATACTGCACATTTTCTAGTGTGCATGCTCGTTAAACATTACCTTCGTTTTTGTAGGATGTATCCTGAGACCGGCGTCTGTGCTTCTCTTGTGGAGGTCTTCAATGAGGTCTCGTAGTTCTTCAGGTGTGTACGCCATTAGCACAAGATCATCCGCAAAGCGTAGATTAGTAAGAAACTTCCCATCGATATTCTTTCCTTTACATTCAAGATTCATTCTTCTGAAAATTGCATCCACGAGACAGGCATTGAACAATTTTGGAAAGATATTGTTTCCTTGTCTCACTCCGCGGCCTAGATGTATTTTGTTGCTGTCTTCATGCAATCGAATTACTGATGTTGCATTCTTGTAGATTTCGATGAGCATGTCAATGTATGGCTTCTCCACCCTTGATTTTCGAGTGCACCAAAGAGCGTAGCGAATTCGACAGAGTCAAAAGCCTTTTCGTAGTCGATAAATACCATACAGAGTTGGATGCCGAACTCTCTGCACTTTTCGATAAGTTGGTTGACAGTGTGCAAGAATGTGTGGTCGATGGTGGAGTATCCAGATAGGAAACTGCGCGACTCGAAAGTTCGCAATCGTTCGTTTTTTCAGTAGCAAGAGAGAAATCAAAAGTGGGCTTCCATGGAAACAATGAAAATTGTACATGGAAGCAATTCTATTGGAACTTCATGCTGTTATCACAATATCATAACCAAAGCGACATACTGAAATATCAATCCGTTTGGTTTCCAGATAATTTTAAGTGACTTATACCCATTTCATTCAGTACCACCTACCCATTCCACTCCACCATGCCCTATTTCATGCTGCTGGGACTGCCAGTAAATTATTTGAATGTTGCATTGATTAGAAACATGATAATGTGTTGAGCAGCTAATAGGAAACTAATTGCTTACATTTCGAAAACTCAAACCTTTGGAAATGCGCATCGTACCGATATGAGTGACGACAACACAATAAAATGGATGTACCTCTATGCATTGTCAATTCTACAGTCAAGAGGCGCAAATATTAATGCGCTTGATCAGTAACTTATTTTTCTGTATTTGTGTGGTAACGTTTCGAACACTTTTTGACAAATATACACTAGGACTATTGAACCTAGATGACCTCACTTCTCAATCAAACTTTAATGATACCAAATACCACACAGACCGTTTCGTAACGAAACGAATATTTCAAATTTTAAAGAAGCAGAGTACTGCACATTTTTCATTCTTCGGTTTATGTGGAAAGGCTACTACAATGGGAATCTGCTGCGCCCCTACGAATTGACCAAAAAGTACATGTATGTTTTAATAAAATGGAATAGACAGTTCCCGAGTGAGAATTTTTCACACTTCGGAATGTCGCAAATAAATCACTCTTGTAAAATAATCTCTTCTATCGAAAAAAAGAATTAAGTACAAAAATTGAAGAACAAAGGCAAATTTCATGCGTAATGCTGATTAGCCGTGACTACCAAATCAAGCTACATCACATCTTGACGGTACACTTGCGATTGACCAATGGAATCATTGATATATAGGCCTATGCATTATTTATTTGCTATGTTTGCATCTACCTTGTCTGTGTGCTCAAATAGAGGTCAACTTATAAAGTATGCCGATGATTTTACCCTTGTTGAGTCCTGCACAAATGTTGAGCCCAATCCATCGCATTTATCAGTAATACAAGATTAGTCTTTTGCTAACAAGTTGAAGCTAAATCCTGATAAATGTAGACAGATGTTAATTCGTCGGAAAAAGAATGCCACTGTGTTGCCATATGATGGCATAGAATTGACATGTAAAATTAATATTCTTGGTGTGACTTTAACAGACAATTTGAAATGGAACGTTCATTTTGAAAACATTTTATTGTCAGTCAATCGTCGTCTACATGTGATACGCACATTGAAGCCCTATGTCTGTAAAGCAAAATTGTTTGAAGTTTTTCATAGCTGTGTTGTCTCTCTACTTATGTACGCCACTCCGCTTTTTTGTAGATTGTCATCAGAGATAAGTAATGAGATAAATAAATTTCGGAGGCGAGCGCATCGCATCATCTGTAATGAAGATTGTAAATGCCACATTATTCCTGATTTTGACAACATGCGCAAAGATCTAATTTGTAAATTTTTATTTAAGTGTCAGTCACCTGCTCACCCACTCCATGCTTTTGTGCCTGTCCGAATGACTCATTCTGGCAAATTTCGTTTGAATCCGTGTTTGACATCACACCGACAAAACTCTTTCTTCATATGGTCATGCATGCTGGCGAACAGTGAAACAAGCTTGTAAATAGTGTTTTTCCTCTATTTTTTCTGAGATTTTTGCTTCAACAAACGGTTTTTCTATTTCATTATACTTATTGTTGTGAATTTACTTTTGTATAAATGATTGTCATTCTCTTACAATAAACGCATTACTTACTTACTTACTTACTTATATATCAAAACACACATCTCTTATTGTAATGAGTGATATGCAATGTGTCACAGGTGAGAAATATGAGGCGCGGTGGACATGGAATAATAAAACAGGCTCAGTGTACATGTACATAGCCACTGCCGTGAATCATGGTGTGAATCGATCCTGATCAAGAGGAGATTTGATCTATGGTAACTAGCTGAACACCCAGTATATGTCTTGTCTCTTCGACATTTCTCTGATTATTAGAGTGCAAAAGATGAGTACAACTTAAGCGTAAAAAAACATGTGCTTTTATGGAAACATATGGAAATTTCAAAAAATTGTACCTAGCAAACGAAGGGTTCGTAGACAAAGTGTAGCTTTATTTCTGTGACCTTGAACAGATCAAGGCCGGTCTAGACTTTTAGTGGTGATATCCGATGTCTGTATTCGACATAGAACATGTGTGACTTCTGTTATATCGACTTAATAAGTAAATAGGGTTAACTACGAGGTTTTTCATTGTAGCTTTTCCGATAAGACTCAAATTTTGCATGAAGAAGGTCGTGCTACTGTAAGTCGCATGCTGATATCGGCGGACCGTATAAAATATCATATAGTCTACAAGAAAATGAAATGATTAAGCTTACTCCATATGAAAGAGCATCCACATTATTCCACTAACGAGATAGATGGCTCTAATTGTAGGCAGACTAGTGTTGTTCGATGAAACTGAATCACCTCTAAATTTTCCGAAAAAATGATCAAAAACAACTATTGTTCGATTCAATTCTGTTGATTTGTATTTGACCATTAACAAAAACATAAAAGAAGGGAAAGACTGACAAAGTACATGTCAACCAAGTATCTCAGATGATCAATAATAAATTGGACCACCTCTTACTCTCATGCATTCCCTGATTCTGGAAGGCATTGAGTCAATCAAGTTGGGACACATTTTCTTCAGATAGTCATCTCTTGCCCATTCTCGCAGCAATGCGTTGATCAGTTCTTGTTTTGTTGCCAACGTTTCTTTTCTAATTTTGCGCTTGAGGATGGCCCAGATGTTCTCAATTGGTGATCTGGAGAGTTCCCAGGCCATTTGAGAACTCTGACGCCGGATTCATTCAAGAGTTACATCGTTTTTCGTGATGTGTGGCATGGCGCTAAATCTTGCTGAAACCAACAATTTTCAGACGACGAATACCACTCATTTATCTATGGAAGAAGTCTACCAGAGATGACGCGTGCATACTGATCGGAGTTCATTGAACCTTCAACCAAGTGAATAACCAGTTCCATGGAATGAGATGCAGGACCAAATCATCAACTTCACTGGGTGTCTGAAGGATGGCCTGAAGTGCATTCTTGTCGGAGTTTCACCGGAATTTCTCCTCATGAACTGCGACGCTGCCGGCTGTATTTCTACCGAGGTCTCGTCGCTGAATATAACTTTGTGCCAATGATCCAGCGTCCAGTCCTTGTATTCACGACACCATGCGAGTCTTCTTTTTTTCATGTCTTCGCTCAGAACCTGGCATTTCAATGGACGATATGCTGGTCTGACGTTTTCTGTTAAGCGTTTTCTTACAGTTGATGGGCTGATGTCAATGTGATAATCATCTTTCAATTTATGAGAGAGGTCGCTCGATGTTGCACGGGGATTTTCTCTGGAGAGCTTCAGCAGAACTCTATCGCCCCTTTCATCGGTTTTTCTTTCAGATCCGCAGAGAAAACGGTAACTTTCGTATGAATTTGTGCTTCGGTACCGACTAATGATGCGACTTGTGGATGATTGGCTTACACTGACAGCGCCTGCAATCTCACGTGTTGAAAGTCCAGCATGCTCATGTAGTGCAACGACCTGGGCTCTGGTTTCGTTGTCTATATCACCCATTGTCACAGTTTCGTATCCAAACAAATGAATTGTCTTATCAATGCTGTAATCTGCTGCTTTATAAGACACTCGCTACTTCACTACGCAATTCAGCGGCGCCAGTCATGAATAGAATTCAATACATTGATTGCATGAAGGTCTTCTGATCGAGTGTGAGTCATCCCAACAGCTGCGCTGTGGATGATTTGATTAGCGTTGACACAGAAGCGATAGACAGCGATGATTTTGCGCTGGACCGGGTATGGGCGATAGTCAAGGCCCAGTAAGCAATCAAGTGTTCACCAGTTGTTCAGTTTATCGGAACTTCCTAGAGTTACGGAATGATTTTACTGAAAGCTGATATATCACACGCGAATTTTTCAGCCACTTTACTTGGAAAAAGCAAATTCTCCTGTTAATAATTCGATGTTTTGTTTGATGAGACACTTTGTATCGCCATCCAATGGCTACAGTCATGAATAGAATTCAATAGTTTGATTTCAAAATGTTCTTCTGATCGAGTATGAGCGATAACAACAGTTGTAGCGTGGATAATTTGATTAGCATTGTGACAAAGCCAATAAACATTGATGATAGTGTGCTGGACCTGGTATAGACGATAGGCCTAGTAAGCAATTGAGTGTTGACCCAGTGTCCTATTTATCGGATTTCTCTGGAGCTACTGAATTAATTTATTGAAAGCTGACATGTCACGTAAATTTCTGAGAAAAGTACTTGCGCGAATTTTTCAACCACTTTACTTTTACTCCAAATATCGGTAAAATCTGCCGAAGCTTAGTTGTCCCGGTAAGGTCTGTCTTGGAAGGAAAACTTATTGCAGATTAACTTTTGTCATCATGAAGTTTCAGAACATAACCAATATGAACTAACTGAATGATTGGTGAAGCCTAATTTAGCAATTAATATGATATGTAGCAAAGAAAAGAAGTTATCAGGAATGTCCCTCAATTTTAATGGAGTGATTCAGTTTCTTCGAACAACACTGTACACCGAAACTGATATACTCATATCACTAGGTGACATGCCACGCTCAATCACGCGTAATTCACGCGTGAACCATTCGTAATTATACATGACCCCAAACATCCGTGGCTATGCGGGATATTGCTGCAATATAAGTTATATAAGTTAGTATAGTTGGCAATCATGTTTTATAGAGACTTTGCGTCTCATGTGTCTGCATGTATCAGAGGCTAAACAATGTGATAGGATCTCAATTTCATGCTCAGGGAAGACAGAACATGCTTAGCGGTTCATCTTAGTGGTTCAAGCGGCAGCGCAGACAATCGTAGACGACGCGCAAACTATAAACGCTCGCCCGCGCGTATTCATAAGCATTTCCCATGTTTTAACAGCATCAGATCAAGTGATTTCTGACTCTTAGTGCAGCGCGTATGTACGCGGGTAGAAGAATAGAATGTCCTTAACCACGGATGTTTGGGGTGTTCCGTAATACAAGTAAATCACGAGTGGCATGTCACCTAGTGTGGTCAGTTGAAATATTTATCCCGTTATTCCGCTTTGAGGCTACTTCCAAGCGGACTTGTCTACCGTTTACACGAAAAAATGGTGTCACATCTACTTTCGCCATCTAATTTGACTAAAAGTGCTTGAGCGCGACAAAATTTTTTTCGACCTCCGGTCGAACTCCAGAAAAAAAATTTGTCGCGCTCAAAATAATTCTATTTTGGTGGCAAATTTTTGTGACAGATCTCCAACGACCACTGTTTTCAATTCAACACATGCATTAATTAATTCGCTATTAATAAGAGTCTATGCTATTCAATTAATTTGGTTGCTCTAGGCCTACCTATTAGCCTTTTTCTGCATGAATTATTTTCAAAATTAAAGTTTTTTTTGCTGAAGATGAAAAAACAATTCAATCTCTTGACAGCGTTGTAAGTAGTAAGGAATCATCCCATCAGCACACAGCGGCCCCCCTCTGGAGCGTGAGTTGGTTGTTGTCGTTCTGGGTCGACCGTCCTTGCTGGTCTTGGGTCGCGGTCTATGTTTTTGGTGTGTAGGAGTGTTTGTGGGTGTGAGTTGTGTTTAGATTTGTCTTCCTGCTGAAATTCTGCGTCGCCCTGTTGAGTTTCATGAGTGTAGGTGTAGGTCTTGTGTGCTTTAGGTTGTTTTAAGAGGGTTTTGAGTGAGAAAATGGCTGCAACGGCTAAACGAAGCCTCGTACAATGTACGTTAAAATGGACGGCGGATTTGAGCTTTTTGACCAATTTTGGGTCTAGGGGAGTTGTTTCCAAAGTCGTAGGCCAAAGACTGAAGAACTTCGATCCCCCCTCACACAGCGTTTCTTCCAACTTTGGTTCTAGAAATGGTAGAGAGTCATGCAATAGCTCGTTTGAAAGCTAAAAGTGCCATAAATTCATTGGAAAGCACAGTTTGGCCTAACCTTCCTTTGTCGAGCCCTGAGAGTGACATTGAGACTTTTGGTCATGCAAGAGAGCAGTCAGAGGTTGAGTTTTGTGTTTTGGGCTCCAGCGGGTGAACGAAGCATCGGACGAGAAAACTGAGACCAGATTTGGAATCAGCGTCAAATTTTGGATAACCAATGTCTCCTCATTCTCTTTCCGATTGCATACTCACAGGATATATAAGTACGAGTCCGTGAGAGGAATCTCACTAAATTGAGAAACTGACTACAGGTAGGTCATTTCTCTTGAGCTCCGATATCGACTTCTGACTTTTCATTCCTGATATCAGCTAGGTGTCAGACTTATAGGTTAGTCAGTATAGCATGAGTGACCATTTGATGATAGTAGGCCGAAATCTTTAAACGGCTATAACTTTGCTTCTGCAAGTCCTGTAGACTTGATTCAAAAAACGTTCGACAGCTCATGATGTGCTGTAAGTGACATACTACTTATAAACGTTTCATGAGTAGTACTAAGATACTGAAAAATTAAAATTCGTATTTAATGATGAAGATTAAAGTTTTTGAATAAAAAGCAGTCGTTTATGAGTCTCTGTGACTTGGGACGTTTCCTCTTGTAAATAACTCCACCGATTTTCATTTCAAAATCGGGGCCCGCATACCAACACAGTGACTTGACGAACACTCTGTCCGCCCGAGGTTGGATTTGTAGGTCGAGGCCTTGGATCTGGGATAACATCCCCTCTGAGGAATGCCTGTAACGAATTCAAAAGCCTAACGCCTAGACGACTGCTATTAAATGTTTTTGGACTTAGTTTTCCAATGCATATCAGCAAGTAGTATCCTATAAACACTTGCTATCAAATTTTTACTCTATCTTTACAGAATCGTCACTATGACTAAAATGATCAATGCACGAATGCTCATCGGCAAGTGTAGCTGTGGCAGTATTGCCAGAGGCAGCAAACTAAAGAAACATATTAAAGAGGGGACGGTGGGCGATCATGTGAGGAAAGTGTTGTTGAGCGTGTGCGTGCATCATAAGGTAGTATGTGAGGATGGGAGTAGTCCATTAGGAACCTTAGTCAGTGCCCTAGTGACAATATTAGTATGCATGGGTTTAAGTCGTGGTTTGAGGGAGTTTTGATGGATGTGGAAGAGATGAGAGGGGCAGTGACGACGATTGAGGATGCGGTGGGAAAGAAAGTGGTAACCAAAGTGACTGATGAGGGTTTGAGTGAGGAAGAAGTGGAGTTGAGAAGGGACATCAAGAAACTTGATGTTGATGTTGATTTGGCTGACGTGTTGGAGGAATTGTTTGCGAACATTGATGATCTTGAGGAGAAGCGGAAGGATGAGGGAAAGAAGTGGGTAAACCGTTGGCGGCATCATTACCTCGGAGGGAGGAAGGGAACACAAGGGATGAATATGTGAGTATGAAGGATCAATTGAGGGCGGTTGAGGAGAAAAATAAAGTATTGGTGATGCGAAATGAGAAGTTGACTGCAAAGGCTGAAGGGTATAGGGTGACGAGAGAAGCGTTGGAAAGTATGAGGCAGAATGAGAAAGAGTGGATGGTGGAAAGGAGTGAGTTGATGAAGAAAGCAAGTTTGGTGAGTAGTCTGCAGGCGTATTTGTTGAGGAAGGATGATGAGATAGATTGAATGCGAAGCATGGTGAAGGAGACAAAGGAGGTGAAGGGCGTGAACAAGAGGTTGGTGGCTGAAGTAGAGCGATTGCATGAGCGTGAGAAGTGTAGAAAAAGAAGAGTGTATGAAGTCCATCTTCCCCTCTTCCAAAATAATGTTTGTGGCGCACCGACGATAACGAGCGACCCAAACCAGACGCAGCAGTCCTATGAGGACGACGGAGTCCGAGGTCTACACATGAATATGGACATTACTGGTGTGCTTGAGGACTTCGTCGTCCGAAAAGTCCGGAAAAGGTTCTCAGTAAGTTGCTTCAACATGATCATTTCTCCACCGCATCTAATCTCCTATTCTTTTCCTTTCAGAGTTTTTACATCACCAGTAGGATCGTTTTGATCCCAAGAACGCCACAAACGGTTCTTTCATGAGACACACGGAGCAAGAGTGATAGTACCTCCTCGTGGTTTGCTCTGGAGAGACTTCGGTCTGACTGAATCTATCGCATAATTAGAAAGACTGAGTCATGTCTTTGTATCAGAGGGGTATATAAACCATTGCCTCTCTTTCATTTTCATTCTATACTCCATCATGAAAACACCAAAGACGACAGTCAGCTCTCCTGACAAGCCTCGGCTTAAAACGAGAAATTTGTTTCATGTGTTTCTACAGATGGAGGAGCGAGAGCGAGTCTATAACAATGTTGCTCGAACTGGCTTATCAACAACTGACGATGATGCCAATTCAACAGAATGGGGGTTTATACCGCCCTCTAACAGTCGGACGGTAGTAGAGGAGGTCGATGCCGCTGACATTGAGAGATTAAAAGTCTCTCTCAGCGGAATTGGCCAAACCTAAGTCTGTATTCTTATCCCGAGAACAAACCAACGGTCTTTTTAAAGACCACCATGGGGCAAAATATGATAGTACCTCTAGGTTGTTTGCCCTGGACAGACTTCGGTCTGACTGAATCTATCATACAAATAAAAAATAAAATCACAAAGTTGTATCTTCTGTCAGTCAACTTAAACGTTGCATGCTAAGGAGAATTTCGGTATAATACTTCCTTCTGACAGGCGTTCTCTTTTGAGACGGCGGTGAAATTTGCAGGAAAGGGTGTCGCACGGGACTATGGTATACCTCAGTCTGCTTATTTCTCTGTGCTCATGTTAAGCAGCATTTACCATTGCTCTCAATGTAGGATTATGACCGTCATGGATGACATTTAGCCATCTGTCAAAGGTTTCATTCACCATTGCATACGTTATTTGAGAATGATCCATGAGTTTTTTTAAGAACTGGCTGTGTCACTGAAGTTAAATGATGAAAGGATGAAGCGGGAGGCCACTCTTACGCCACACGTACGAGTATACAAAGTCACTTTCTATCTTCTCTAATGGTGCGATCTCTTTTGATAGAAAAGTAGACCGATAATAAATGTGTTAACTAACCCAATATCTAAATTCCTCCATTTATTTCCATTTCTAGATCAATACATTGCAAAACAAAGACATGTAGTATGTAGGTATATTTACAATTGAAGCACATATACTTTATAGCGAGGAAAAGTCAATTGGAAGAACCTTTAAGTCATTGTAGACTTTGTAGCACCTTAGACGTTTTGGTGCATCGGGCGCTCTTCTCACGCGCGTTGTCTTTGGTGTAAAATCACCATTACTCCACACAACTTGCACAATCTTGTCTTTGTCACAAGTCTCCTTCTGATCACTTCAAAGATTTTGTTGAAGATCTCTAAGGCGGGAGATGTACCTTCCATCATGAGATACGAGTAGATGAGAATGAGAAGTGTTTCAATTTTCTGACTTTTATATGGTTTTCAACAATGAATTCCTCAACAACCAATCAGAATGATTCTAGTTTAGATGAAGACTACATAAGTCAGAAGATTGTAGCACTCTTATTCACATTATATGAACTAGCACGCTGAGATGATAAACTCAGAAACACCATGTAATTTTGTGATCTTCAGTGAGTGGTGTGATGAAGACAAGTGTGATCGGAAGGAGACTTGCGACAAAGACAAGTCTGTAAGAATTGTCTGGATAGATGAAGAGCGGACACCAAAAACAACGCGCGTGAGAAGAGTGCCAGATGCCCCTAAACGTCTAAGGTGCTACAAAGTCTACAATGACTTAGAGGTTCTTCCACTTGACTTTTCCTAGCTATAAAGTATATGTGCTTCAATTGTAAATAAATCTAAAGAACTACATGTCTCTGTTTTTGATATTCAATCCCTTTATCATTTATCCTCAGTGATAGAGGTAGTACTTAGGAAAAAATGATTGTATCTATCATCAACTGGTATGATTTATACTGAGCTGTCAAATGATCAAATTTTCACTATGATGTTAATGATTATGTATGCTACATTACCCAGAAATAAGTGAAAACAGACAGATGACGCAAATAAACATTTATTAAGAAATTTGCAAATAATTCAAAAGTTCCTCGGATGTCACATTGTCTCATAAATTCTCAAAACCACTGCAGTTGCACTTCAACTGCCTTAATCGTTCCTCTGCCACGACCAACACACCATAGATGTAATTCCATTCCACTTCATTCCCGGGTTCGGATGATGGACTGTACCATCTCCGTATATCATGGAGAAGGTTAATGTCAGTTTCCGTTTTTACATCTTTCTGATTGTAAAGCGGGCATTTCCACCGCACATAAATTATTTCTAATTCTTCCTGCTCCGCTAGAGATGGTAATTCCAACTTTGGAATGTCATCCAGCCTTCTCTGCTTCTCCACCGTTGCCTTTTTCGGAGCAAGAGGACAAGTTGGCATACTTGATGCAGACACTGGTGATTCATGCGAGGGAGTTGATGGCGAATCCATGACTTTGAAATGTATGCCATAAACTTGATTTCTTAGTCCTTAAGTATAGGCAAGCAATCAATCAAAATGAATAGCCAATGCATGTTGAGTATGGGAGTATATAAAAGGGAAAAATAGACTATTAACACTAAGTGAGCTTTTCTCTCCACTCAAATATAATCTAACGTTGCTGACGTATCCTATTTTGGTTTCAGTCAATTACTACATTCTGACTATCAAAGTATCAGATTTTGACTTAATTTCGTTGAAATGGTAAGTTAAGGATTTCATCACTCATCTTCCTTAAACGTTGGGTTAATAGCATCTTTCTCAATTTCAGCCATCTACTTCATCATCAAAGCACTCCCTTCTCGAGGAAGCTTTACAACTGCTGAGTGAAGGTAGGTTGTAAAACTAAACTATGACTTCAAAGATGACAGAATGATTTCTCCTCCAGATGATGACAGTTCCAACTCAAGTGCGCAGTCACGGGAAGCATCCAAAACATGTGTTGATTGTGGGCATATCTTTACGAGGAAGCGCGATCTCACCCGACACATCAGACAACGTTTGTTTCAACCAAAAAACCATCATCAATCTCCCGAGGTGAGGATGATTCTATTCAACATATCTCCTTTACTTGTGACTTTTGTTTCCAATCTTTTGAAATAGGTTTTGAATTATCTTCACATAGACTTCACCACACACACACACACACACACAAATGATAGTTATAGCAACAGCACCTCCTCTGTTCGACTAACTGAAGTATCGCGCAATAATGTAGTGAGAAATTACCATATGGAAACCTCAGAAACTATTGCTGATTTTCCGGAGTGGTTTCATCAAAATTCAACATTGATAGATGCGCTCTTTCATAATTTAGAGCATTTTAGAATAAAAGCGCTCATCTACCTTAAAATGAAATATGTTAAAGTTGATTATCATACTGGTGAAACAGTACAGAGGTTGGTGTTTTACATACCCTCCTCTCCTGCTACAGAGGTAGTCGATAAAGAAGCTTGGTTAAATTTTCACATCCAAGGACTAAAATCAAATATTGATAAATTTAACGAGCGCGATAGTGGTCTAATTTTTGATGGCATAGAATCTGCCAAGTTTAAAATTACTCTATTAGAAAATTACCGCGGTCGAGGCTCCTTCAATCTTCCAAAAACGTTAAGAGCTAAGAATACAGTCATTCATAGAATGCAGCTAAGAATGCAGTTTGATAACTGCAATAGCGAAGACATGAAGTTTGAAGATATAGAGAAATTTGAAAAATTAAATGAAATTAAAATAGTTGTTCACATCTGGCAAGAGGGGCTTAAGGGTGTGCGTTACAACAACCGTTCATCAACTTATGATCGGGTAGTCAATCTCCTGCTAATATATCAAAATGATAGTCAGATGATCAAGTAAAATTTGAAAGTTGTGAAGCTTGTGCAAGGTGTAATAAAACGTTTGGTGGAGATAAAATCAAGAAAGTGCGCGACCATGATCACATCACTAGTAAATTTGGAAACGCACTATGTACAGGATGTAATTTTTCACTGAGACTGAAACGGCGCACTCTACGCGTTACTTTTCATAACTTCAAAGGTTATGACAGTCATTAGATGACAAAAGGGGTTTAGGAAAAATGAAAGAGTGGAAGTTAAGTGTGATAGCTCAAACGAGAGAAAAGTTCATGGCCATGACAGAAAAAGTAGCAGTTGACAATACTAAAGAAAATAAGGCAGTCTATTTTGATATAAAATTTTCAGATTCCTATCAATTCATGGCTTCATCACTACCATCTCTCGTTCAAAATCTTAAGTCTCTTCCACTAACTCAAAATTTGAAGAAACAATATTCTAACTTGACAGATGAAGTCATCACACGCAAAGGAGTGTTTCCATATGCATACTTTGATAACAGTTCTAAACTTAGTGAGACTTCTCTTCCATCAATAGACAAATTTAAAAATGATTTGACTGGTGTAGAATGTAAGGTAGAAGATTACAATCATGCTCAAGTTGCATGGACAAAATTTGACTGTCAAACTTTTAGCGATTATATGATCGCCTATCTAAAATTAGATGTATTTTTGCTGGCTGATGCATTTCAGGAGTTTCGACGAGTGGCATTAGAAGAAGATAAATTAGTTCCTGTTCACTTTGTCAGTCTTCCAGCCATGTCATTCCAGTCTGCTTCTAAAATGACTGGAGAGACCATCCATCTTTTGCAAGATCCAGAGATGTATAATTTAGTTGAACGAGGAATTCGCGGTGGTCTCACATTTGTAAATAGACATCAAATAAAATAAATTAAAAATAGTAGATGATGATCAGATTCATCTTAAGTACTATGACCAGAATAGTTTATATGGTAGTTCACTGTCCAAACCTCTACCTCACTCTGAGTTTAGCTGGTTGGGTGATAGTGAAATTCAGCATTTCTCCAACCCTTCAAACATACTAGCTATTCCAGATGATGGTGATTGGAGATATTATTTTGAGATAGATCTTATCTATCCAAATAGTATTAAAAAACTGTGGACTTTCCACTTGCACCAGAATCAGGCGAAGTGACTGAAGATATGTCTTCGGACTTTATGAAACAATTTCATAAAGATTTAGAAGGGAGCGGACAGCCCAAGTGCCTTGCCGTAAACTTTTACTTACTCAATTTGATAAAGAAAATTATTTAGTCCACTTCTCTATCTTAAAATTTTATTTAGAAATGGGGATGAATTTAAAAACAGTTCACCGCATTATCAAATTTATACAGAAAGCCTTTCTGAAATCCTATATTGATAGTAACAGCCAGAAATGTGCACTTATAGACCAAAATAATTTTGAAAAGGATTTCTATAAATATAAGCATAATAGTCTTTTTGGTAAGACGATGGCGGACGTTAGAAAGCTTATAAACTATAAACTTGTGAATCATAATGATAAATTTCAAAAGTTAGCGACATCACCTCTCTTTATTGATAGAGATATTATAGATGATGAGTTAGTTGGCGTTAAAATGATAAAATCAGAAGTAGAGTTGTGCAAGCCCATCTACATTGGGCAAGCTGTGCTAGATTATCCCAAGCTTGAAATGTGTCAACTCTTCTATAGAATATTAAAACCATGCCCTCTAATTAAAGACGTGCGTTTGCTGAGCGGTGATACCGACATTTTTTTTAAGTATCTCTGCTCAGAAAGAGGTTAATTTCAATGAAGTAGGAAAATCTTTAGAAAAATATTTTGATACATCAAATTATTCTACAGATCACCCACTATATTCTACTAAAAATAAAGCAAAATTAGGATCCCTTAAAGATAAAATGGTAGGAAATAGGAAAGAAAATTAAGGAAATGATTCTTCTTCGTCCTAAAATGTATTCTATGAAACCAAAAGACTCCAGTGACATTATTAAGCGCGCAAAAGGCATATCTAAATCAATTGAATTGTTGTAAATATGAAACATAGGGTCTACAAGATAGCCTACATAAATACGAACATGACGTTTGTCAACATCGCCATCTTAAAATCAAAGACACATGAGGTAAAAACTAATACATTTAGGAAGCGAGCACTTTCAGCGTGGGGGGATAACAGGTGTTGGATAGGACATAGTAGATCTCTCCCACATGGACATCTTGACACAAACATATCACCATCCAAAAGAATTAAACTCACACTACCACTTTCAGGAGATGTGCAAACAGATTCATTCTGAAATCAGTATTTTGATGATGTATTTTGTTGATATTCATTGCTGCTTTATGTATCGCTGTAGATTGCACTTCCTTGTGAATATATGCCTACAGTCAGTTCATTCCCACTATATCTGTGAAAAGACTTTCCCACTTTGTCAACGATTCTTCAAAACACTTTTTCATACATATCTTTTTATTTCAATAAAATTTTACAATGACTTAACTTTGTTTTCCGAAGCACTAAAGCTATGAGGGATTTAGTATCTTTCACATGGATGCACTCATGTAAACCATTTGTAATTTTGAGAGAAATAGACGGGATAGTTTGTTTGATAACAGGATGGTAGAAAATAGGTTTAAACATCTTTTCAACGATTCCATAGGAAGCGTTTTTATCATGAAAGAAATTACGTAAAATGTATTCTTTTTTCTCACCAACAGAAACAGGTGAAATCAGATCACTTTGAATGTAGAGATGTTGTTCATGTTTATCAAGTGTCATTGGTGTTCCTACACCAATCGTGTATGAAGTAGCAAACTTATCTTGTAGCAATGAAAAACCAAAGAGTTTTTTCAAATTTTTACTCAATTGACATTGAATGTGATCACCCAGCTTCAGAACAGCACTTTCATTTTTAATTGAAAACGAAATGTGATGTGCCTTTGCATCATATCTACTTTTCAACACTTGCTTCAACTTATGTTGTATATATGGATTTATGACAAGAATAAAGTTTTCAACTGTATTGTATAGACGTGGCATTGTATTGATACTAACTTTAGTTTCTTGATAGGATTGGTAAATTTTCTTGATGCGATCACCATAGATGTCCACCCACCATTCATCATTAACTGAATCAGCTTCAGTGTGATATTCATGAGAAACATAAACCAAATCGCTTCCAATAATAGGCGATACATGTCTTACAAAATGACGCAAGGTTGGAGAGAAATAAACTGTAAGTTTGTCATTATATTTCTGAATAACCAACTTATCCTTCCGAGCCATGACTTTCTCTCCATACTTCTTACCCACAGTCTCATTCCATCGTTTTACTAACTCAATTGATGTCAAAGTCTTGACACCACGCTTTTTCAAAATGATGCGTTCTTCACATTCTATAACATCTTCATCAAATAGTTTAAATTTATAATGAAATTTGTTTATTCGGTTTGAATAGATTTTTGTAACATTTGCAATAGCCATTGATGTCAGATGCAGACTGTGTCCAAAACCGAGATGTGGATAGAATTCATTATCCAACCTCAATGTAAGACCTTTAGTGAAAGAGTGAAAACGGTAGAAGTGTCTCCCGCGCCATTCATGGATAGTAAACTCATAAACTTTCTGACTTTCTTTCGGAAATTCATTCATAGATGCATTACTGGATAAGTAAATTAGAAACGAATCCTTATTTTCACTTTCCATATCATTCACATTGGAAACATATATTTCCACACTTTTGCATTAATTCTTCATTCAAAAATGGAGTGTGATACTTGTCACAGCATCCTTATGAAAAGGAATCAACGTACCAGCATTGTCATAAATTGAAATATCAATTTGTGGTTTGATTTCAAGTTTGTATAATGCACTTTATGAAAAGTATGCTCAGATAGTATACTATAGCTTTTTGGTTGGTAGGGCATCATTGCTGGAAGTGGAGCTTTAACATCTCCAACACGTACATCTTCACCAATATTGGACTATATCTGAAAAAAGTTAATACGACGCGATAGCGATATGTCTGCGCTAGCTTTTGTTACAGTACCATTTTTAAAAGTGTTTTGATTAAATCCCAAAATGTTCATTCGGTCAACATTTTCAGTCTCTACTGTAAATCATATTATGAAGGACTTAAAATACTTCTATATGAAAAAACATTCACGCATAGGAAATCGCATATGATTGCGACTTAACAAACAGCGAATTCAAATCTATCTTTCACTACTTTCTACCTACTTAACATTTCATTAAGGCAGTTGGGAAAGGTGTAAAAGGAAGATACATTTTATACTAATTTTTTACTCATTTTACTCATACTATTTACTCATCTCTTCATCATCAAACGTCACCGCTACACCATCGTCAACATTCTCCGACGCATCAGACTCTACACGAAAATCGATCTCGCAACATTAAATCAACAAATTCCAAACAGCAAGTATTATCCGGGTCGACCGCAAATGTTAGTGGTGAAGATGAGCAATTTACGGAATCTTCAACTCTTCCCAAATGGAACTGTTCAGACTCTCGGCGCCCTTTCTCATTCATCAGCGCGGTTAATGCGCTTAGAGCTGAAGAAACTACTACGACGGATATGGAAGAGGGAGAAGTGTGTGATGTCGAATCTGACTGTGGACAATGTGGTGATCTCTACTCAATTGAGTGAAGATGTATCGTTTTTAAATATTCATACCAGCAGTTTCAATTTGTGTTATGAACCAGAACTTTTTCCCGCGGCTCTCATTAGTTGCTGGTTACCTGTAGATGTTGCAATCTTGCATAATAGTAAAGTTATCATTACTGGACAGAAATCTGAAATTCAAGCAGATATGATCCTAGACTATCTAATCGAGTATGTACATAACCAACGGATTGTTAAATAAAACAATTTTTATTCCAACATGATGTTTTTTATTTCAAATCATTATAGAACATACAAATCATCTTTTCATTAGAAGATGGATTACATGAAAACTTTTGAAGAGCAGATTTAAATTGGTGTACATGTAAACGTTTTAAAATGAAGTACAATACAAAAGCACCGCAAGTTGATGAAAGTGGATGTTGCAGTATGCGCTCATTTCGTTGATATTGACGAGTATGCTTTCTCAACCACTGCTGTGTTGGTATAATCGGAGGTTGAGCAAGAGAGTCAAATAGTTCACCACGTCTGTCTTTTCCAATAAAGATAGCTTGCCAATGCTCACCTTCTAAATTCTGTGAATGAGTGTTCAATACAATAAAGATGTGACACTTTTTTACTGTAGTCGGTAAGGTATCTAGCGAATAGACATTATCAAAAGCTTTCAACGTAGCCTCGTCTGCATTACGCTGCACTTTAGTCTTAATATCGTCAGCATTCAATCAAGTCATTAGCGATTATAGTGAAGAATCACGTCACGATGCTTAGTTATTTCAATACTTGAATCAAAGACTGCATAAATTAATACATTGATCGTCTCCGTTAGCGTTGTTTTGAACTCGGGATCCAAGCGAATATTATGAGGAACGTTAGCTTGACGATAAGGTGCACTAATATCGCTGTCGACAGTCAAATCAATACATAAATAGAATATCCATTTTTAAACTTTTTCATTGTGAGTACGTTGCTATCGTTTGTGTTGTAAAAGCCAAAGACATTCATATAATCAACATAACTACGCAGAAATTGATAAGAAGTAAAATCTGGTTTGTAGGGCGGACCAGGATGACTAACACTATTTACACGCAAAAAAATTTCACTTCAATTGTTGTGTTTGAAGTTGAAAAAATTCTTCTTGACATTACCATTGAATGCATCATTTTCAATCATTGCTACCATAAGGAGCTTTGGCGCTTCCGATGGAAAAAGACCGTCTTTCATAAAACTCTTTTGATCTTTAGGAATAGTAAATGTAAGAAGCTTTGTATGTTGAATGGGATAAGTGGCATTGTTGCGGTTAAAACCCTCAGCATGCCCTCTAATTACACTTGGATTAGCCACCACTCGACGAATGTATACTGTAATATCTTCCACATGAATTTTAAATTTCACAACTGAAGCAAATGCATTCAACAAAAGTTCAGGCTTATTCAATGTAAGTTTGAATCGCATACTGGTATTACAGAGTAAAAATTTTGATTGTCTGAGGAAGTCTAAATTAAGTTGACCATATTGCTGACATACTTTACTATCTTTAATCAAAGCAGATCGCTTTACGAAACCAGTGTTTGTCTCACTATGAAATAGTGCTGCTTGATCTCTATACCATCCCATTGCTTCCATATGACTGTTTTGAGCTGCTGGATGAAACTGTGATAGAGCATTCAAATATGCTTTATAGGGATAATCGCTTTGACCACCTTCCACCTGTTGCTCTCCAATAGTTAGAGAAACATCGCGAAATAATGTAGCCAGCGGTAAATTGTTCAGACCAACTTTATGTGCATCTTCAATTTTAGTTCCATCTTCTTGTTGAATTCTAAACCTCACATCAACCATCGCATAACTCAAATCAATGTAGGCATCGCTAACGCCAGGAATAACAAATTCAATAGGACCAGTATTCTCAGCTGTACGAGGATGATAATATACAATATTTGAACTACGAATATCTGTCTGCATTGCTTGTTGATCAAACAAACAAAAGCCTGACAAACAAACTCCATGATTAGAACCCTTAGCAAAGCAGTTGGATGTATCTGGGTACATCTGGGTGCATCTGACTGCACTTAGATGCATACCAGGATGCCAATGTGCATCCAATGCAGTTGCCCTTCAACCATAAGGCTCAACTGCAGCTGCACTGAGAGTCGTGGAAGAATCGAACGCTTATGGAATGCATCCGAGTCTCTGTAAATGCAGTCACGCATCCACACTCACCGTGCATTGTTGAATGTGACAGATCTGCAATCAATAGCGTAAGCCAACGACCAATGCCATGCACTGCTGAATTTTCAAACATCCCGAGCTAGAACACATCTTGTTTCCTTCCGTCGCTGTTCGTTTGACTACCTATTGCATATGGCGTCGTGGATATGTTTATTTGCTCAATGCACAGTGAGTAGTAAGGAATCCTCCCAACTGCGCACAGAGTCCCCTCTGGAGCGTGAGTTGGCTTGTTGTGGTTCTGGGTCGACCGTCCGGGTGTGTCGTGGTCGACCGTTGCAGTTGTTCTTGGCCGGCCAGGAGTAACAAATTCAATAGTACCAGTATTCTCAGCTGTACGAAGATGATAATATACAATATTTGAACTACGAATAACTTTTTGCATTGCTTGTTGATCAAACAAACAAAAGCCTGACAAACAAACTTCATGATTAGAAGTTATGACAGAGTCGTCGTTTAGCACTTGATGAAAGATTACAGCGCGCGCGACGTTTGCGTGAATGCCTTTTCTTAGCTTTGCTTGAAGTTAGCTTCTTTCCACCTTCACCCTGTTTTCTTTTTCTTCTAACATTCATTCGTTTAGGTGCTTTCTTTTGTTTAGTAGCATTAAAAGTTTGCTGTAATGTTCTTAAACCGCGTTCCTTCCCACGATTTAGTAAACTACACTTTACATTTTTACCACTGGCAAAATCATTAAAAACATCACCAGCAAAGCTAACAGCATTATTGAAAAAATCTCGTTTTAAAGATCTTCCGACAGTAGATAAGAGAGGTGCTACAACAGATTTCAGCGCACCAAATATGCTACCTCCACGTTGACGGCGGGTAGCAGCTGTAAATTGCACCCACGCCACTTAGATAGGAGGAGCGTGAATAAAACGATACAGTCGGATTCATAACTTAGACCTTCACATTACAAGTTATATCTTTGCATAAATCACTGACGATCTCGTAGATGAAGGATGTCTGCACGATGCATCCAAGAGTTCATACTTGAAGGATAACCGACCCATTTAGCAAGACACCATTCTTCACCTTGTCGTTTTTTATATCGAATGATTTTCTCTACTAATTTCTCTCATTGTTTCACTTTGAGTGACCAACTCAATCTCATCACGATAAAAGCTACCATCAATTTCTTCATTATCGTAATCGTTCAACTTGTAAGTTGTTGGGGAGTCTTTTTTATTGATGCTTGAAACGGTGAAAATTTATTCTGTCCAATTCGGGACATGACCTTTGGCAAAAACACTCTTAACATTTAAATTTTAACTTTAAACGTTAACTTTTCTTAACTTTAACTTTTGATATGCGAACTTTATCACCTATTTTCACATCACTTTTTGGATTATTACGCTTGCGTTGGAATGTTTCACGCAATATATGTACGTTGTCAGCATTCACATCCGCTGGTCTGAGTCCAATAGAACGATGAATAGAGTGATTGTAGGCATAAAGCGTATCTTGTAGAACATTTGTCCAATTTTGTGTTAAGTTGGCAGTGAAATGTCGCCACAAGCGATTTTTTAATGTGCGATTAAAACGTTCAACTAGTGCAGCCTTTTAATCACTCTTTACACTAAACACCTCAATATCATATCTCTCAAATAATCTTCGCACATGCTGATTTTCGAACTCTTTTCCTTGATCACTCTGAATTCTTTTTGGAATACGACCCTCTCGGAAAATTGACTGGGATGCCTTTACTTGACTTACTTTACTTTACTTGAAAAATTGACTGGACTCGCTTGCCTTCTTTAGTTTTTAAAGGTTGAGCCCACGCATAACGCGAGAAAATATCAATTACGGTTAAGATAAAATTGTGTCCCGAGTGATGTTTTGAAATAGCGGCAACGTCACACAAATCTGCTTGCCACTGTTTATCTGTCATGAGCAATATAATGACGGGTCCGGTACTTCTTTTTTGCTTGTTTGTGGAGTGTATATGTAGCTTGACCTTTTAACCATTGTTTAACTTGTGAGTGTGGAAGACCGCTCGCTTTTGACAATTTCTTTATAGATGCAAATCCTGCAGGATGTTTTACATCATAATATATTGACTTTAAAAGTTCATCCGATGACGACTAACTCTTTCTCCTTCTTCTCATGTTTTTGCTTCTTACCTTTTTGCATTTGCAGCAACCACAGGATTTATGGGATTTACGTTTACATTACTTAGGAGTCTCATTGTGAGAGCTGGGACAGCAAGTACAAGTTACAGTTACATTTACTTCCGGCGGCTCATTACATGGTAAGCAACACATCTGCTTCATATTAATAGTCTGAGAACATGTATTTCTTTGGAGGAGATCTTCTACGTAGCTTTCTTCTCCTTGTTTGCTTGATGGGTGTGGGAGGGGATTTAGAAGGTGATCTCTTAAACCAATTCCTTGGCCTTCGTTCTTTGGCCTGCGATTTTGGAAACAAGTCCCATAGACCCAAAATTGGCCAAAAAGTCCAAATCGTCCGTCCATTTTCACGTACGAGGCTTCGTCAGCCGCTACAGCCACTTTTTTTACTGAAAAAGACACCTAAACTACACCTACACCCAAGAAACACAACAGGTCGACGCAGAATTTCATCACGAAGCCAAATCTAAACACAAAACAACTTCACACACACTCCTACACACCAAAAACATTGACCGCCGCCCAAGAACAACTGCAACGGTCGACCACGACACACCCGGACGCTCGACCCAGAACCACAACAAGCCAACTCACGCTCCAGAGGGGACGCTGTGCGCAGTTGGGAGGATTCCTTACTACTCACTGTGCATTGAGCAAATAAACATATCCACGACGCCATATGCAATAGGTAGTCAAACGAACAGCGACGGAAGGAAACAAGATGTGTTCTAGCTCGGGATGTTTGAAAATTCAGCAGTGCATGGCATTGGTCGTTGGCTTACGCTATTGATTGCAGATCTGTCACATTCAACAATGCACGGTGAGTGTGGATGCGTGACTGCATTTACAGAGACTCGGATGCATTCCATAAGCGTTCGATTCTTCCACGACTCTCAGTGCAGCTGCAGTTGAGCCTTATGGTTGAAGGGCAACTGCATTGGATGCACATTGGCATCCTGGTATGCATCTAAGTGCAGTCAGATGCACCCAGATGTACCCAGATACATCCAACTGCTTTGCTAAGGGTTCTAATCATGGAGTTTGTTTGTCAGGCTTTTGTTTGTTTGATCAACAAGCAATGCAGACAGATATTCGAAGTTCAAATATTGTATATTATCATCCTCGTACAGCTGAGAATACTGGTCCTATTGAATTTGTTATTCCTGGCGTTAGCGATGCCTACATTGATTTGAGTTATGCGATGGTTGATGTGAGGTTTAGAATTCAACAAGAAGATGGAACTAAAATTGAAGATGCACATAAAGTTGGTCTGAACAATTTACCGCTGGCTACATTATTTCGCGATGTTTCTCTAACTATTGAAGAGCAACAGGTGGAAGGTGGTCAAAGCGATTATCCCTATAAAGCATATTTGAATGCTCTATCACAGTTTCATCCAGCAGCTCAAAACAGTCATATGGAAGCAATGGGATGGTATAGAGATCAAGCAGCACTATTTCATAGTGAGACAAACACTGGTTTCGTAAAGCGATCTGCTTTGATTAAAGATAGTAAAGTATGTCAGCAATATGGTCAACTTAATTTAGACTTCCTCAGACAATCAAAATTTTTACTCTGTAATACCAGTATGCGATTCAAACTTACATTGAATAAGCCTGAACTTTTGTTGAATGCATTTGCTTCAGTTGTGAAATTTAAAATTCATGTGGAAGATATTACAGTATACATTCGTCGAGTGGTGGCTAATCCAAGTGTAATTAGAGGGCATGCTGAGGGTTTTAACCGCAACAATGCCACTTATCCCATTCAACATACAAAGCTTCTTACATTTACTATTCCTAAAGATCAAAAGAGTTTTATGAAAGACGGTCTTTTTCCATCGGAAGCGCCAAAGCTCCTTATGGTAGCAATGATTGAAAATGATGCATTCAATGGTAATGTCAAGAAGAATTTTTTCAACTTCAAACACAACAATTGAAGTGAAATTTTTTTGCGTGTAAATAGTGTTAGTCATCCTGGTCCGCCCTACAAACCAGATTTTACTTCTTATCAATTTCTGCGTAGTTATGTTGATTATATGAATGTCTTTGGCTTTTACAACACAAACGATAGCAACGTACTCACAATGAAAAAGTTTAAAAATGGATATTCTATTTATGTATTGATTTGACTGTCGACAGCGATATTAGTGCACCTTATCGTCAAGCTAACGTTCCTCATAATATTCGCTTGGATCCCGAGTTCAAAACAACGCTAGCGGAGACGATCAATGTATTAATTTATGCAGTCTTTGATTCAAGTATTGAAATAACTAAGCATCGTGACGTGATTCTTCACTATAATCGCTAATGACTTCATTGAATGCTGACGATATTAAGACTAAAGTGCAGCGTAATGCAGATGAAGCTACGTTGAAAGCTTTTGATAATGTCTATTCGCTAGATACCTTACCGACTACAGTAAAACAGTGTCACATCTTTATTGTATTGAACACTCATTCACAGAATTTAGAAGGTGAGCATTGGCAAGCTATCTTTATTGGAAAAGACAGACGTGTTGAACTATTTGACTCTCTTGCTCAACCTCCGATTATACCAACACAGCAGTGGTTGAGAAAGCATACTCGTCAATATCAACGAAATGAGCGCATACTGCAACATCCACTTTCATCAACTTGCGGTGCTTTTGTATTGTACTTCATTTTAAAACGTTTACATGTACACCAATTTAAATCTGCTCTTCAAAAGTTTTCATGTAATCCATCTTCTAAAGATCTTCTAAAAATCTAATCATCTTCTAAAGATGATTTGTATGTTCTATAATGATTTGAAATAAAAAACATCATGTTGGAATAAAAATTGTTTTATTTAACAATCCGTTGGTTATGTAAAACTATTATGAAAGATTGCAACATCTACAGGTAACCAGCAACTAATGAGAGCCGCGGGAAAAAGTTCTGGTTCATAACACAAATTGAAACTGCTGGTATGAATATTTAAAAACGATACATCTTCACTCAATTGAGTAGAGATCACCACATTGTCCACAGTCAGATTCGACATCACACACTTCTCCCTCTTCCATATCCGTCGTAGTAGTTTCTTCAGCTCTAAGCGCATTAACCGCGCTGATGAATGAGAAAGGGCGCCGAGAATCTGAACAGTTCCATTTGGGAAGAGTTGAAGATTCCGTAAATTGCTCATCTTCACCACTAATATTTGCGGTCGACCCGGATAATACTTGCTGTTTGGAATTTGTTGATTTAATGTTGCGAGATCGATTTTCGTGTAGAGTCTGATGCGTCGGAGAATGTTGACGATGGTGTAGCGGTGACGTTTGATGATGAAGAGAAGAGTAAATAGTATGAGTAAAATGAGTAAAAAATTAGTATAAAATGTATCTTCCTTTTACACCTTTCCCAACTGCCTTAATGAAATGTTAAGTAGATAGAAAGTAGTGAATGATAAATTTGAATTCGCTGTTTGTTAAGTCGCAACCATATGCGATTTCCTATGCGTGAATGTTTTTTCATATAGAAGTATTGTAAGTCCTTCATAATATGATTTAGGGACTGAAAATGTCGATATGATAAAGCAAATACTCTTCTTACTTTAACAGTATAATCTTTGAAACATACGTTTCGTTCATGATCAATCTCAACGTGTTGTAGGAAATCCAATTTCCAAGTGTTCATGATGGAGTGTTACATTGTGTTGATGATGGCGTCTGATGAAGATTTGCGTAGCATTGCGATGAACTCGCGACGAATGAATGACATAATAGAGCGATGTACACATTTTTTATACTTTTCCCAATTGCATTTGCGAAATGAGAAATAGATGGAGAGATGAGAATGATAGATTTGAATTGCATTTCTGTGATGTTGAAGCCAAACTTGATTACCCAAGGAGATGAATTTTAACGTTTTAAAATATTTCAAATCCCTCATGATATCATTAAGATTGAAAAATTGTCGCCATGTTATTGTATTTCCTTTCGATGTATTTCCACAAGAATTCTTGAAATGAACGTTTCCATCGCGATCAACTTTAATATATTGTAGAGAGTCCAAAATCCAAGTCATGATGTTATGCAAATTGGTAATGCATTAATCACCGAAATGGAAATGTCATTCTATCATGTTTTGCTTAGCAATGTTGCAACAAACAGATTCGCTGGTAATCGAGCTGCTATCTTTTCTACTCTTATTGATAATACACGGCAGCTGAATGGAAAGTGGGAAGTAGGAGTCACCCAAGCTGTTCACAGTAACTGTGTCCATACTTTTCATCATGAAGTGATGACTATTGATATGAGACGTACAGATGCCTATCAGTGTGAAGAGGGATGTCGAGTTTACATTCCGAAATGGCCGAAGAAACATTTCTCAACATGTAAAAAAATCGTATTTGATTTCCTGAATAAAGCATGTAGACACATTGTCGAGTTTACTCCGCACAATGGTGAACATGATCATGTGTATCATGCAGTTGATAAAGATTGGATTTTTGCTTTGAGTCCGAGTTTAAGAAATGATATAGGTTACTTTGCTAGCGCCTTGACAAGCTATGGTAATTGTAAAGCTAATTACTATCCAAGAGGTTGTAAAAATTTAATTTATAAAGAGAAAGCCTATTATGTGGATCTTATTCCGAAAAATGAAAAGACGTTGGTGAAGAAGATTGTGATTAAGGCAAGAAAGACGAACATGACTCCTGAAGCATTATTGAAGCAATTTAATTATCTCCTTCAAGTACATGGTGAACAAGTGGCAACATTAACTTACAACAAATTGTCTAATCATATCGTAATCAATAAACTAAATGATGATGATCTAGTATTGGTTTGCTCAGAAGGTTTTCATCAGTTCTTGCGACATCGTTCTGCAGCTCTTCATGGAAAATTTAATATGCGCTATCTGGGATATAATAGTTCAAATCAATTTCATACAGAATGGTCCGTATCTTTATACAGAAAGTGTATAGATCCTTTAGGTGGCATCTTACATAAACAAGAGTGCTGACACCTCACATTATCACTTCAGTGAAATTGGCTATAGATTATTTGAATAAAATGATTAATGAACAGCATATTTCTTTTTCTGAAAAAGAATGTGTTCTGTCTCTTAGTGCAAGTGGGGAAAATATTGAGCTGATTATGGACAATACCATAATGGACATTTTGGGATTTGATCAAAATACTTCTAAAAGTAGTTCTGTAACAGAAGCCAGCGCGAGCATATTATTATCGCGTCGTATTGACTATTTTCAGATATATTCCAATATTGGTGAAGATGTACGTGTTGGAGATGTTGAAGCTCCACTTCTAGCAATGATGCCCTACCAACCAAAAAGCTATAGTATTCTATCTGAGCATACTTTTAAGAAAATGCATTATACAAACTTGGAATCAAACTATATACCACAAATTGATATTGCAATTTATGACGATGCTGGTGCGTTGATTCCTTTTCATAAAGATGCTGTGACAAGTATCACACTCCATTTTTGAATGAAGAATTAATGCAAAAGTGTGGAAATATATGTTTCCAATGTGAATGATATGGAAAGTGAAAATAAAGATTCGTTTCTAATTTACTTACCCAGTAATGTAATGTATATCATGCTATTGTGACATCCATGTTCTTATATGCATCTCTTGTATATGGTAGTATTCCTGCATTGTTATTGAAAAACTCGAAAAGTTTCAAAGAAGAGCCCACAGAACTATATGTGGCATTGATTGTCATTGTAAGAGGTTTCCGTTGTTTGCTGACCGCTTCCATGAAGCTGGTTTGAATTTTTTAAAAAGTTGTGAATGTTCTGTGAATCATCCTTTGCTTGAAACAGTCCCGGATCGCTTGCCACGTGGTGGTCATTTTGCTATCCCTCGATGTTCTACTTCCAGGCGTCTGCATTCGTTTTTCCCATGGTTCTGCATTCAGACGAATCTACACGTAACTTCATAGTTTCTATAACTCTTGATTTTTCTGGTGTTCCACTTCTTCGTGTCATGTGTAATTTGTCACTTTGTTACTTCTACTGTTCAGCTCGATTTTCAATCATCCGAATATAAACACAATTCTATTCTAATGTTCGTATGAATAAATTTCCCAATAATAAACCATCAGACTATCGAGCAGAATTAAATCGTCCATTACTTCTACAAGATGAATGGGATATAGGTGTTTCCAGCATTTGTTATGATAGTAATATTCAGAATGTGAATGAATTGGAAGAAATGGTATTGACTCCTCGCATCCATGATGGAATAACGATGAATAATGCATTCAAGTTTCCATGCAATTTGACATCAGATGGAAAGTGAATTTATGAATAGAATCAGTTAAAATCAAATTATTATGGATCATCACAAAAATATAAAATCACTAAGGTATTCAATAGTGGCAATGCTTCTATTACGAAAAATAAGGGTCACAAAGTTTATGAGTTTACTATCTATGAATGGCACGGGAGACACTTCTATCGTTTTCACTCTTTCACTAAAGGTCTTACATTGAGGTTGGATAATGAATTCTATCCACATCTCGGTTTTGGACACAGTCTGCATCTGACATCAATGGCTATTGCAAATGTTACAAAAATCTATTCAAACCGAATAAACAAATTTCATTATAAATTTAAACTATTTGATGAAGATGTTATAGAATGTAAAGAACGCATCATTTTGAAAAAGCGTGGTGTCACGACTTTGACATCAATTGAGTTAGTAAAACGATGGAATGAGACTGTGGGTAAGAAGTATGGAGAGAAAGTCATGGCTCGGAAGGATAAGTTGGTTATTCAGAAATATAATGACAAACTTACAGTTTATTTCTCTCCAACCTTGCGTCATTTTGTAAGACATGTATCGCCTATTATTGGAAGCGATTTGGTTTATGTTTCTCATGAATATCACACTGAAGCTGATTCAGTTAATGATGAATGGTGGGTGGACATCTATGGTGATCGCATCAAGAAAATTTACCAATCCTATCAAGAAACTAAAGTTAGTATCAATACAATGCCACGTCTATACAATACAGTTGAAAACTTTATTCTTGTCATAAATCCATATATACAACATAAGTTGAAGCAAGTGTTGAAAAGTAGATATGATGCAAAGGCACATCACATTACGTTTTCAATTAAAAATGAAAGTGCTGTTCTGAAGCTGGGTGATCACATTCAATGTCAATTGAGTAAAAATTTGAAAAAACTCTTTGGTTTTTCATTGCTACAAGATAAGTTTGCTACTTCATACACGATTGGTGTAGGAACACCAATGACACTTGATAAACATGAACAACATCTCTACATTCAAAGTGATCTGATTTCACCTGTTTCTGTTGGTGAGAAAAAAGAATACATTTTACGTAATTTCTTTCATGATAAAAACGCTTCCTATGGAATCGTTGAAAAGATGTTTAAACCTATTTTCTACCATCCTGTTATCAAACAAACTATCCCGTCTATTTCTCTCAAAATTACAAATGGTTTACATGAGTGCATCCATGTGAAAGATACTAAATCCCTCATAGCTTTAGTGCTTCGGAAAACAAAGTAAAGTCATTGTAAAATTTTATTGAAATAAAAAGATATGTATGAAAAAGTGTTTTGAAGAATCGTTGACAAAGTGGGAAAGTCTTTTCACAGATATAGTGGGAATGAACTGACTGTAGGCATATATTCACAAGGAAGTGCAATCTACAGCGATACATAAAGCAGCAATGAATATCAACAAAATACATCATCACCGCTCAGCAAACGCATGTCTTTAATTAGAGGACATGGTTTTAATATTCTATGGAAGGGTTGATACATTTCAAGCTTGGGATAATCTAACACAGCTTGCCCAATGTAGATGGGCTTGCACAACTCTACTTCTGATTTTATCATTTTAACGCCAACTAACTCATCAACTATCACATCTCTATCAATAAAGAGAGGTGATGTCGCTAACTTTTGAATTTTATCATTATGATTCACAAGTTTATAGTTTATACGCTTTCTAACGTCCGCCATCGTCTTACCAAAAAGACTATTATGCTTATATTTATAGAAATCCTTTTCAAAATTATTTTGGTCTATAAGTGCACATTTCTGGCTGTTACTATCAATATAGGGTTTCAGAAAGGCTTTCTGTATAAATTTGATAATGCGGTGAACTGTTTTTAAAATTATCCCCATTTCTAAATAAAATTTTAAGATAGAGAAGTGGACTAAATAATTTTCTTTATCGAATTGAGTAAGTAAAAGTTTACGGCAAGGCACTTGGGCTGTCCGCTCCCTTCTAAATCTTTATGAAATTGTTTCATAAAGTCCGAAGACATATCTTTAGTCACTTCGCCTGATTCGGGTGCAAGTGGAAAGTCCACAGTTTTTTAATACTATTTGGATAGATATGATCTATCTCAAAATAATATCTCCAATCACCATCATCTGGAATAGCTAGTATGTTTGAAGGGTTGGAGAAATGCTGAATTTCACTATCACCCAACCAGCTAAACTCAGAGTGAGGTAGAGGTTTGGACAGTGAACTACCATATAAACTATTCTGGTCATAGTACTTAAGATGAATCTGATCATCATCTACTATTTTTAATTTATTTTATTTGATGTCTATTTACAAATGTGAGACCACCGCGAATTCCTCGTTCAACTAAATTATACATCTCTGGATCTTGCAAAAGATGGATGGTCTCTCCAGTCATTTTAGAAGCAGACTGGAATGACATGGCTGGAAGACTGACAAAGTGAACAGGAACTAATTTATCTTCTTCTAATGCCACTCGTCGAAACTCCTGAAATGCATCAGCCAGCAAAAATACATCTAATTTTAGATAGGCGATCATATAATCGCTAAAAGTTTGACAGCCAAATTTTGTCCATGCAACTTGAGCATGATTGTAATCTTCTACCTTACATTCTACATCAGTCAAATCATTTTTAAATTTGTCTATTGATGGAAGAGAAGTCTCACTAAGTTTAGAACTGTTATCAAAGTATGCATATGGAAACACTTCTTTGCGTATGATGACTTTATCTGTCAAGTTAGTATATTGTTTCTTCAAATTTTGAGTTAGTGGAAGAGACTTAAGATTTTGAACGAGAGATGGTAGTGATGAAGCCATGAATTGATAGGAATCTAAAAATTTTATATCAAAATAGACTGCCTTATTTTCTTTAGTATTGTCAACTGCTACTTTTTCTGTCATGGCCATGAACTTTTCTCTCGTTTGAGCTATCACACTTAACTTCCACTCTTTTATTTTTCCTAAACCCCTTTTGTTATCATATGACTGTCATAACCTTTGAAGTTATGAAAAATAACGCGTAGAGTGCGCCGTTTCAGTCTCAGTGAAAAATTACATCCTGTACATAGTGCGTTTCCAAATTTACTAGTGATGTGATCATGGCCGCCCACTTTCTTGATTTTATCTCCACCAAACGTTTTATTACATCTTGCACAAGCTTCACAACTTTCAAATTTTACTTGTACATCTGCTGTTATATTCAATGAACTGCGTTGGAGTTCAGAATCATATTTTTGCTGAAATTTGGTAGCGGTTTCGAGGAATTGTAAGAATTTATGTATACAATCCTCACCTTGCCAGACGTGCATTTTACTATTTTTATTTTTGAAGTAATCATGCCATACTTCATAACATGATATGGCTGCCGATTTATGGGTGCTATCCAGAGTTGGAAAAGTCGGAATTGGAATTAATTCCGACCCGGAATTTATTCCTTTTTTTGTCGGAATTGGAATTGGAATTTACGATATTTAAATCTACTGGAATTGGAATTGGAATTGACCTTGATAAATCTCAATTCCACTTTTCCGATAGAACTGTGATAAATCTATTTGTACAAAAATTGAAATCACAGTACTCGGCCGTTGTGTTAACTGCACGCAGAGATAAGAGAGAGATAGATCGACAGAGCTAGTTTTATTCTACTGTTGAATAAAGGGTGCTAATTGTGACTTTGATTGCCCTACAGCCCAGGACAATGTTAATTTAGCAATTAAGCAAACAATGAGAAGATAATCGTCTTTGTTCAATCTGTTATTTAGTTATTTATCATGTAAGATAATTAATCAAAATAAAACAATTGTTGAATTTAGTTATTGATTAGATAAGCACAAAAATTGAAGATTAACTTAATTGTTGTACACACGAAAAAGAATCGGTTTGGAAAGAGGAAAATTAACCCTGCATTAAAGGGCAACCTGTCAGTTCAAATCACAACATAGACAGTGTCAACAAATTATTCTAATAATTAATGATTCAATTAAAATGGCAATGACATGGAATATTATTCAACTTCCAATCACAACAATTGACAATATTAATTTTCAAGACTATAGTTATACAAATACGATACTCAACGGTAAAAGAAAAACTTTAAACTTGCATTTCACTTCTTGATGTTGAATTCACTTCAATTCGATCGGACTCACTTATACCAAAATAATGTCATAAATATCATGAATATCAGTGTCACTTATACCGTCAATCTTCAATCGCGCTCACTGATGTGTTGCCGCATACGCTACTGTGTTGTTGTTCGCTGGTATGCAGTTGTAGTTGTTACTTCCGCAGTCAAGTTACACCGCGAGAGCCCGGAGTTCTTCTAACAACTACTGAAGATGTCGTATGTGTTGTTGTTGGTAGTTGTTGTTGTTTCAATTTCTCATCGTTTCTAATTTATACAAATTTTTGACACTTGACGATAAATCCACTCTTTCTTTTGGAAATTGAAAGAGTTTCCTTTAATCTCTGCTCGTTAGCTTTCGACCCGACCACATTTCGTTCTTATCGCGGAATTTTTAATCTCCTTTTTTAACATGGACCATTAATCAGTTTTCATGATATCATTTTTATCATCGTTTTTTCTTCCATCAACAATCACGTTATTCGCACATTGAATTTCTTTCTTCTGTCAGTTTATTAATAGATTTATTCGCATCTCTCTCTCTCTCATAGAAGTAGATAATAGTACACTAGAATGGAAGTTTGATATCTTGCCTATGTACAATGATGGCACATGGAAAAATCTATGGTTTGTAGATCAGATTCGATCTAAAACATTGATTCATAGTCAAACTACATGTATTTGCCAAGTTGGTTGTGGAAGTTGTTGGCAGTAAATTAATGCAGGATTTTTATGAAGATAATATTAATGTTGTAAAGCAATGCCGACTTCCAATAAGTTTTAATAATGAAAGCAACACAATTGACTTCATGTGTTTAATACCCGAGCGCTTTCGTGGCCTCTTGTCAAGGGTGGACAGTCAAGTGTGAACATGTACAGAGATGGCTGAGAAACATTCAATGATAACTGCCGCCAGTGACACCAACCAATCAGTGCCAAGGTAAAGACAATGAATAAAGGAAATCTTTATGTACACATAAAACAGGTCGCCTCGCAGCTATGTACAGTGCTTCCAATACAGGCAAAGAAAAACGATATTTACAAGATGATAAAATAGAAAAATATGTACAAAGTGGACGATACAGAAAAGAGTCACATTCAGTATGTGTCGAGCGATAGAACTTTGAGGGGATTTTCAATGTGACTGTGGACACAGTTACATCGGACGTACCGAGAGGACTCTGCGGGTCCGAATGAGAGAACATGTTCCTAGGTGGCTTGAGGATAGAAAGACAAGACCGCGATCTAGAACAGCACCTCAAAGTTCTATCGCTCGACACATACTTGAATGTGACTCTTTTCTGTATCGTCCACTTTGTACATATTTTTCTATTTTATCATCTTGTAAATATCGTTTTTCTTTGCCTGTATTGGAAGCACTGTACATAGCTGCGAGGCGACCTGTTTTATGTGTACATAAAGATTTCCTTTATTCATTGTCTTTACCTTGGCACTGATTGGTTGGTGTCACTGGCGGCAGTTATCATTGAATGTTTCTCAGCCATCTCTGTACATGTTCACACTTGACTGCCCACCCTTGACAAGAGGCCACGAAAGCGCTCGGGTATTAAACACATGAAGTCAATTGTGTTGCTTTCATTATTAAAACTTAAGATAATATTAAGTGAGATGGTGGCATTGTTTCATGTGGTATGGCCTACTATTCCCTGCGTTGGTATATTGTGTCGATTTACAGCAGTCATTAACAACTATTTTTCAAAATTCGAATTAAAAATTGGTCCACAAAGTCATAATTGAAAGTGGGCGGTGCACTGGTTGTAAGAATATCTCAAGAATTCAATAAAAAAAATTCTAATTATAGGATGATTTCTCCTTCATACGGTTAAGAAACCTAGCGCATTTGTCGAATAAACACATTAAAAGCTTCTTCACCGACAATAATATCTCAGATAAGTGAATAGTCGCTGGAACTTTTCAATTAATCATTAAATGACACATGTGATATAGTGTGATGATATTTTGGAAGCTGATATTCGAAACCATGTAAAGATTTTGAAAATTGTTCAGATATAGTGAACAGGGGAGCCCTTTCAAGTAAAATGAATACTCTGAGATTTCTTGACCTCTGATTTCAAGCTGGAGCAATGTATGTTCTGTAAATCGACATTGCAAGTTGCATATGTGACTGATAATACTCTTGATAGATTATAGGAGCGATATTTCAAAATGATGAACGCACAGAACGTTTTAAAGGATTTCTTCTTTCTATGTCATCCTGTCGCCGCAGTATTTTGTAAATTCACTATTGCTTTTGTGTATGATCTTTGGACAAGGGGCAGCAATCCAGATCACAATTTGGCTTGATAAATATAGATACAAATAAGAAAACATGGAAACCAGCTCGCACAATTTGCGTTTTGCACAACTTAGTTCCCTTGGCGTATGCCATAATTTTCATGCAATTTCCATTCTAGGACTTTCTATGCTCTCTCTCTCTCTCAGCGTTTGATTCTTTGCTGACCGTTAATTTTCCTTTCTCTTTTTCACAAGATGTTGAATATCTCGTTTACGAAACGAAAATGGCGTAGGCTGACCGGCTACATATATACATGTACATGTACACAAGAAATATGAACTATGAACATGAGAACGCATATAGGAACGACGCAGGGAACGGCACACAGGAATAACGAGGATAGGATACGGGCACATGGGTTAGATTGAAGCGAGGAAACTTTAGATACATTAACATATACGCGTCATGCAATTATCGGAATTGAATCTCATTATGGAATTGGAATTGGAATTGAATTGAACTGTTTCGACTGGAATTGGAATTAAAAAGTTTCAGTGGAATTTTTCCAGCTCTGGTGCTATCATCAATATAGCATTCGAAGTTAGCATAGATGACACGAAGAGGACTTAATTCATCACCTTTGTCTCTATATGAAAACTCTTTGTCTTTGGGCATGCATTCTATTTGCAGTTTACCTCGCCTACACCATTCATAATGTGTTTCAAATTTATCTTTTGACCAGAAGGGGCGCATACAACGGTCACATATGAAATACTCTCCTCTTCCAGATGTTAAGTGGGAATACAGTCGAGTCATTTTAGGAATTCCACAGTAATGCCATTTTTCACTATCATTTTGATATACTAGCAGGAGATTGACTACCCGATCATAAGTTGATGAACGGTTGTTGTAACGCACACCCTTAAGCCCCTCTTGCCAGATGTGAACAACTATTTTAATTTCATTTAATTTTTCAATTTTCTCTATATCTTCAAACTTCATGTCTTCGCTATTGCAGTCATCAAACTTCAATTCATTCTCCCATTCATGATATTTGCTTTTACGGAAACGGTTGTTCTGTACATCATGATAGTGGAGAATAGATAATACGGCATACTTAAAACACTGTGATTCACAATCAACAGAAATGACTGCATTCTTAGCTCTTAACGTTTTTGGAAGATTGAAGGAGCCTCGACCATGGTAATTTTCTAATAGAGTAATTTTAAACTTGGCAGATTCTATGCCATCAAAAATTAGACCACTATCGCGCTCGTTAAATTTATCAATATTTGATTTTAGTCCTTGGATGTGAAAATTTAACCAAGCTTCTTTATCGACTACCTCTGTAGCAGGAGAGGAGGGTATGTAAAACACCAACCTCTGTACTGTTTCACCAGTATGATAATCAACTTTAACATATTTTATTTTAAGGTAGATGAGCGCTTTTATTCTAAAATTCTCTAAATTATGAAAGAGCGCATCTATCAATGTTGAATTTTGATGAAACCACTCCGGAAAATCAGCAATAGTTTCTGAGGTTTCCATATGGTAATTTCTCACTACATTATTGCGCGATACTTCAGTTAGTGGAACAGAGGAGGTGCTGTTGCTATAACTATCATTTGTGTGTGTGTGTGTGTGTGTGTGGTGAAGTCTATGTGAAGATAATTCAAAACCTATTTCAAAAGATTGGAAACAAAAGTCACAAGTAAAGGAGATATGTTGAATAGAATCATCCTCACCTCGGGAGATTGATGATGGTTTTTTGGTTGAAACAAACGTTGTCTGATGTGTCGGGTGAGATCGCGCTTCCTCGTAAAGATATGCCCACAATCAACACATGTTTTGGATGCTTCCCGTGACTGCGCACTTGAGTTGGAACTGTCATCATCTGGAGGAGAAATCATTCTGTCATCTTTGAAGTCATAGTTTAGTTTTACAACCTACCTTCACTCAGCAGTTGTAAAGCTTCCTCGAGAAGGGAGCGCTTTGATGATGAAGTAGATGGCTGAAATTGAGAAAGATGCTATTAACCCAACGTTTAAGGGAGATGAGTGATGAAATCCTTAACTTACCATTTCAACGAAATTAAGTCAAAATCTGATACTTTGATAGTCAGAATGTAGTAATTGACTGAAACCAAAATAGGATACGTCAGCAACGTTAGATTATATTTGAGTGGAGAGAAAAGCTCACTTAGTGTTAATAGTCTATTTTTCCCTTTTATATACTCCCATACTCAACATGCATTGGCTATTCATTTTGATTGATTGCTTGCCTATACTTAAGGACTAAGAAATCAAGTTTATGGCATACATTTCAAAGTCATGGATTCGCCATCAACTCCCTCGCATGAATCACCAGTGTCTGCATCAAGTATGCCAACTTGTCCTCTTGCTCCGAAAAAGGCAACGGTGGAGAAGCAGAGAAGGCTGGATGACATTCCAAAGTTGGAATTACCATCTCTAGCGGAGCAGGAAGAATTAGAAATAATTTATGTGCGGTGGAAATGCCCGCTTTACAATCAGAAAGATGTAAAAACGGAAACTGACATTAACCTTCTCCATGATATACGGAGATGGTACAGTCCATCATCCGAACCCGGGAATGAAGTGGAATGGAATTACATCTATGGTGTGTTGGTCGTGGCAGAGGAACGATTAAGGCAGTTGAAGTGCAACTGCAGTGGTTTTGAGAATTTATGAGACAATGTGACATCCGAGGAACTTTTGAATTATTTGCAAATTTCTTAATAAATGTTTATTTGCGTCATCTGTCTGTTTTCACTTATTTCTGGGTAATGTAGCATACATAATCATTAACATCATAGTGAAAATCTGATCATTTGACAGCTCAGTATAAATCATACCAGTTGATGATAGATACAATCATTTTTTCCTAAGTACTACCTCTATCACTGAGGATAAATGATAAAGGGATTGAATATCAAAAACAGAGACATGTAGTTCTTTAGATTTATTTACAATTGAAGCACATATACTTTATAGCTAGGAAAAGTCAAGTGGAAGAACCTCTAAGTCATTGTAGACTTTGTAGCACCTTAGACGTTTAGGGGCATCTGGCACTCTTCTCACGCGCGTTGTTTTTGGTGTCCGCTCTTCATCTATCCAGACAATTCTTACAGACTTGTCTTTGTCGCAAGTCTCCTTCCGATCACACTTGTCTTCATCACACCACTCACTGAAGATCACAAAATTACATGGTGTTTCTGAGTTTATCATCTCAGCGTGCTAGTTCGTATGATGTGAATAAGAGTGCTACAATCTTCTGACTTATGTAGTCTTCATCTAAACTAGAATCATTCTGATTGGTTGTTGAGGAATTCATTGTTGAAAACCATATAAAAGTCAGAAAATTGAAACACTTCTCATTCTCATCTACTCGTATCTCATGATGGAAGGTACATCTCCCGCCTTAGAGATCTTCAACAAAATCTTTGAAGTGATCAGAAGGAGACTTGTGACAAAGACAAGATTGTGCAAGTTGTGTGGAGTAATGGTGATTTTACACCAAAGACAACGCGCGTGAGAAGAGCGCCCGATGCACCAAAACGTCTAAGGTGCTACAAAGTCTACAATGACTTAAAGGTTCTTCCAATTGACTTTTCCTCGCTATAAAGTATATGTGCTTCAACTGTAAATATACCTACATACTACATGCCTTTGTTTTGCAATGTATTGATCTAGAAATGGAAATAAATGGAAGAATTTAGATATGGGGTTAGTTAACACATTTATTATCGGTCTACTTTTCTATCAAAAGAGATCGCACCATTAGAGAAGATAGAAAGTGACTTTGTATACTCGTACGTGTGGCGTAAGAGTGGCCTCCCGCTTCATCCTTTCATCATTTAACTTCAGTGATACAGGCAGCTCTTAAAAGAACTCATGGATCATTCTCAGATAACGTTGGCAATGGAGAATTTAAAAAGTAACCTGGGGTAGATAGCTGCGACTTAACCGATTGACGCTCAAAGTGCTACGTTGAGAACTGTGTCAAATGCCTAACATGAGTTGCCCCAGAGGTTTCGGTCTAAATTATGACACACTCTTTTGCCACACTTATCACCACGATGTCATCTACTTTTCTATCAAAGAGATCGCACCATTAGAGAAGATAGAAAGTGACTTTGTATACTCGTACGTGTGGCGTAAGAGTGGCCTCCCGCTTCATCCTTTCATCATTTAACTTCAGTGATACAGGCAGCTCTTAAAAGAACTCATGGATCATTCTCAGATAACGTTGGCAATGGAGAATTTAAAAAGTAACCTGGGGTAGATAGCTGCGACTTAACCGATTGGCGTTCAAAGTGCTACGTTGAGAACTGTGTCAAATGCCTAACATGAGTTGCCCCAGAGGTTTCGGTCTAAATTATGACACACTCTTTTGCCACACTTATCACCACGATGTCATCCGCTGTCTCAAAAGAGAACGCCCACCAACAGGAAGAATTATACCGAAATCCTCCTTGACATGCAATGTTTAAGTTGACTGATAGCAGATACAATTTTGTGATTTTATTTTTTGTTTATATGATGGATTCAGTCAGACCGAAGTCTGTCCAGGGCAGACCACGTGGAGGTATTATCATATTTTGTCTCATGGTGGTCTTTAAAAAGACCGTTGGTTTGTTCTCGGGATATGAATAAAGACTTAGGTTTGGCCGATTCCGCTGAGAGAGACTTTTAATCTGTCTATGTCAGCGGCATCGACCTCCTCTACTATAAGCTGACTGTTAAAGGGCTGTATATACCCCCATTCTGTTGAATTGGCATCACCGTCAGTTGTTGATAAGCCAGTTCGAGCAACATTGTTATAGACTCGCTCTCGCTCCTCCATCTGTAGAAACACATGAAACAAATTTCTCGTTTTAAGCCGAGGCTTGTCAGGAGAGCTGACTATCGTCTTTGGTGTTTTCATGATGGAGTATAGAATGAAAATGAAAGAGAGGCAATGGTTTATATACCCCTCTGATACAAAGACATGACTCAGTCTTTCTAATTATGCGATAGATTCAGTCAGACCGAAGTCTCTCCATAGCAAACCACGAGGAGGTACTATCACTCTTGCTCCATGTGTCTCATGAAAGAACCGTTTGTGGCGTTCTCGGGATCAAAACGATCCTACTGGTGATGTAAAAACTCTGAAAGGAAAAGAATAGGAGATTAGATGCGGTGGAGAAATGATCATGCTGAAGCAACTTACTGAGAACCTTTTCCGGACTTTTCGGACGACGAAGTCCTCAAGCTCGCCAGTAATGTCCATATTCATGTGTAGACTCGGACTCCGTCGTCCTCATAGGACTGCTGCGTCTGGTTTGGGTCGCTCGTTATCGTCGGTGCGCCACAAACATTATTTTGGAAGAGGGGAAGATGGACGTCATACACTCTTCTTTTTCTACACTTCTCACGCTCATGCAATCGCTCTACTTCAGCCACCAACCTCTTGTTCACGCCCTTCACCTCCTTTGTCTCCTTCACCATGCTTCGCATTCGATCTATCTCACCATCCTTCCTCAACAAATACGCCTGCAGACTACTCACTAAACTTGCTTTCTTCATCAACTCACTCCTTTCCATCATCCACTCTTTCTCATTCTGCCTCATACTTTCCAACGCTTCTCTCGTCACCCTATACCCTTCAGCCTTTGCAGTCAACTTCTCATTTCGCATCACCAATACTTTATTTTTCTCCTCAACCGCCCTCAATTGATCCTTCATCCTCACATATTCATCCCTTGTGTTCCCTTCCTACCTCCGAGGCGATGATGCCGCCAACGGTTTACCCACTTCTTTCCCTCATCCTTCCGCTTCTCCTCAAGATCATCAATGTTCCCAAACAATTCCTCCAACACGTCATCCAAATCAACATCAACATCAAGTTTCTTGATGTCCCTTCTCAACTCCACTTCTTCCTCACTCAAACCCTCATCAGTCACTTTGGTTACCACTTTCTTTCCCACCGCATCCTCAATCGTCGTCACTGCCCCTGTCATCTCTTCCATATCCATCAAAACTCCCTCAAACCACGACTTAAACCCCTGCATACTAATATTGCCACTAGGGCACTGGCTAAAGTTCCTAATGGACTACTCCCATCCTCACATACTACCTTATGATGCACGCACACGCTCAACAACAGTTTCCTCACATGATCGCCCACCGTCCCCTCTTTAATATGTTTCTTTAGTTTGCTGCCTCTGGCAATACTGCCACAGCTACACTTGCCGATGAGCATTCGTGCATTGATCATTTTAGTCATAGTGACGATTCTGTAAAGATAGAGTAAAAATTTGATAGCAAGTGTTTATAGGATACTACTTGCTGATATGCATTGGAAGACTAAGTCCAAAAACATTTAATAGCAGTCGTCTAGGCGTTAGGCTTTTGAATTCGTTACAGGCATTCCTCAGAGGAGATGTTATCCCAGATCCAAGGCCTCGACCTACAAATCCAACCTCGGGCGGACAGAGTGTTCGTCAAGTCACTGTGTTGGTATGCGGGCCCCGATTTTGAAATGAAAATCGGTGGAGTTATTTACAAGAGGAAACGTCCCAAGTCACAGAGACTCATAAACGACTGCTTTTTATTCAAAAACTTTAATCTTCATCATTAAATACGAATTTTAATTTTTCAGTATTTTAGTACTACTCATGAAACGTTCATAAGTATTATTTCACTTACAGCACATCATGAGCTGTCGAACGTTTTTTGAATCAAGTCTACAGGACTTGCAGAAGCAAAGTTATAGCCGTTTAAAGATTTCGGCCTACTATCATCAAATGGTCACTCATGCTATACTGACTAACCTATAAGTCTGACACCTAGCTGATATCAGGAATGAAAAGTCAGAAGTCGATATCGGAGCTCAAGGGAAATGACCTACCTGTAGTCAGTTTCTCAATTTAGTGAGATTCCTCTCACGGACTCGTACTTATCCGTATTGTTCATTCAATTGAAGAAAAGTGTCATTTGATTGAAGAAAGGCGTCATTCAATTGAAGAATTGAGTGATTCGAGTAGCGAACTATGTCATTCGAATAAAGCATTGTAGCATTAGATTGAAGATATCTTGCTTTTGAATAAAGAGATATCTCTTTTGATTGCAGAATCTTGTCATTTGAATAGAGAATCATAGCAGTCAAATAAAGAAAACAATTTCAACAATGATCTTTGACGTGTAATTTGTATTAACCATGCTGAGAGGGAAAGATCTAGCGCGTTCTGATACCTAGAGACGTAGTACTGATTTAATTTACTATCAGGGATGTATTAATCCTATGAAGATGTTTGTACATTAATAATAATAATAATTCATTTGTCAGCAACAAAAGTGCAAATGAAGACAAGTGTCGATCAACAGAGTGATATGACGATCAACATAAGTGACGAGATGGCATTATGCATTATATCCTGATGTTTCAGTATTTGTTCAATTACTTCAGTCTCTGCTGTAGGTGGAATTAGCAAGTGTTGCTTGACAAAACTATTGATAACACTCCAAATGTATTCGATTGTATTTATCTGTGCTGAGTATGGTCTGAGTCGTTATAATTCCACCTGTCACTCTCGATTCAAATTGTGAGTGACATGGCACGTTGTCACAGACAATAACGATGTTGCTGAGATTCTTTCCTATAGGCCTACTTTGCATTTCGGCATTCAATTCTTCCAACAACATGATACCTGTTCATTTCAGGAATGTTCGTATCGATATTATGTTCACATCTTTGATACTAGCAAATGCAGAAAAAAACAACGTGATCAAGTACGAGAAAACCCTGATGATTTCAAATTCCAAAAATTGCCTTCAACAAGCTGTTGAAAATTTGTAAACATGTCTACCTTGTTGTCGGATGTAGTTGAAAAGAATAAATCGCAATTTTTGTGACAATGGGATTTCAAGGTCAAAGCTAATTAATGGCTAATATCAAGGACGATGCTACTATGTGTTTCATGTGCTGTAAAAGAAGAAATGCTACATGACGTAAATTAATTCTATTTTCTGCTGATATTTTGAGGCACATTAGTCGCTTCGTCAGGACTAGTGAATCATGCAGATTCAAATTGTCATCTTTACATTGTTTTTTATTTTATTGCTTTTTTCAATCATTTTTCATTTCATTCTTGTTTTTGACTTCAATTTTTAAAGCAGCCTATTATGGAAATTTATGAAAAGGTAATTTTCGAATGTTGGAATTGCAGTGGAGAATTTAATGAAGAATCATGAAATAGTATCATTAGATACTTATTAAAAACATTGTTTAAAAGTCATCGAGTAGTGTAAGTTATACATATGATTAAACTTATAGAATGCAACTGAGATAAGGAAGGATATTGTCTCTTTTAGTATACACACATCAAAGATCCTCACAGTTCACTACGTTGTGCTAGAAGACGTTGGCGTCTTCTTTCTTGGGCTGCTGCTCTTCTTGCAAGTCGACGTTCTTGATTTCTTATATTCGCGATTTCGTGTCTTTGACAAGATTGTCTTTCTGCCTCTTCCTGTGCAATTTGATATCTTTCCATTTCCCGTTGGTCTGCTGTCCCGGATTCTCCAATGATCGGCTCACGACGCAGGCACGGCTAAAGAAATTTCATCATATGATCGGTGTATGCTGTGGCTAGCTCAGGAGTTACATTGCTCATTGCACAAGAAACTCTGCTGATCAATGTGTCATTTCCAGATAAGTTATCTGTACGAACTTCAAACTTAGAATGGCTCCATGCCTCTTCGATCGAATTTAGAAAAGGGCTATAAACAGGTAAGAACTTCAACACAAACTGAACGTTCGTTCGAGTCTCAGAAAAGCGCTCATTTTGTAGACTTCTCGTTGTGTGTATCCGAGCATTATCGCAGACGATGTAAATGATATTATCAGGATCAACACCACATCCATCATGGTCTTGCAAAATTTTGGCTTGAAGTGATTGAATGAAGTCGATGACACCTCGGTCATTGGTCTTTGAAAAAGAACAGGAATAATGTATCACTCCCTTTGATCCATTCATTGCGCCAATTATCGTCAAATTAGGAGATCGAGCCGACGCGGATACCCGCACTGCAGGAAATCCTCAATAACTGTACCCATTGTTTCTTCGTAGTCCACTGTTGAATCCTGCTTCGTCAATAAATACTTAATTCGAATATACCGCCTCGTAATTCGAATATACCGAATTCGTATTCGTAAATTCGAGTATACCGATCATTTGACCGCCTCGTAAGTGCGGCGGCTGTTAAGGAACAATCGACAACAGACATTGATCAATGAAATCAGTCTGCTCATCTGCAAAGGATGTTGGGTTTGTTGCCCCCTCGCTTGCGACTGTGCTGTTCTTCTGTTAACGCTAAACTTTGCCGGATGTCGTTGCAAAATAGAATAAATTGCCCTAATCTTGATTCCTAGTAGCATTGAAACGTCTTTGACTTCTCTTCCCTGATTGTAAACCAACTCAATAACTCTCTCAATAACAGAACGCGCTAGATCTTTCCCTCTCAGCATGGTTAATACAAATTACACGTCAAAGAAAATTGTTGAAATTTTTTTCTTTATTTGACTGCTATGATTCTCTATTCAAATGACAAGATTCTGCAATCAAAAGAGATATCTCTTTATTCAAAAGCAAGATATCTTCAATCTAATGCTACAATGCTTTATTCGAATGACATAGTTCGCTAATCGAATGACTCAATTCTTCAATTGAATGACGCTTTTCTTCAATCAAATGACACTTTTCTTCAATTGAATGAACAATCCGGCATCCTGTGAGTATGCAATCGGAAAGAGAATGAGGAGACATTGGTTATCCAAAATTTGACGCTGATTCCAAATCTGGTCTCAGTTTTCTCGTCCGATGCTTCGTTCGCCCGCTGGAGCCCAAAACACAAAACTCAACCTCTGACTGCTCTCTTGCATGACCAAAAGTCTCAATGTCACCATCAAGGCTCGACATAGGAAGGTTAGGCCAAACTGTGCTTACCAATGAATTTGTGGCACTATTGGCTTTCAAACGAGCTATTGCATGACTCTCTACCATTTCTAGAACCAAAGTTGGAAGAAACGCTGTGTGAGGGGGGATCGAAGTTCTTCAGTCTTTGGCCTACGACTTTGGAAACAACTCCCCTAGACCCAAAATTGGTCAAAAAGCTCAAATCCGCCGTCCATTTTAACGTACATTGTACGAGGCTTCGTTTAGCCGTTGCAGCCATTTTCTCACTCAAAACCCTCTTAAAACAACCTAAAGCACACAAGACCTACACCTACACTCATGAAACTCAACAGGGCGACGCAGAATTTCAGCAGGAAGACAAATCTAAACACAACTCACACCTACAAACACTCCTACACACCAAAAACATAGACCGCCGCCCAAGACCAGCAAGGAAGGTCGACCCAGAACGACAACAACCAACTCACGCTCCAGAAGGGAGTCGCTGTGCGCAGTTGGGATGGTTCCTTACTACTTACAACGCTGTCAAGAGATTGAATTGTTTTTTCATCTTCAGCAAAAAAAAATTAAATTTTGAAAATAATTCATGCAGAAAAAGGCTAATAGGTAGGCCTAGAGCAACCAAATTAATTGAATAGCATAGAATCTTATTAATAGCGAATGAAATTAATGCATGTGTTGAATTGAAAACAGTGGTCGTTGGAGATCTGTCGCAAAAATTTGCCACCAAGATAGAATTATTTTGAGCGCGACAAATTTTTTTTCTGGAGTTCGACCGGAGGTCGAAAAAAATTTTGTCGCGCTCAAGCACTTCTAGTCAAATTAGATGGCCAAAGTAGATGTGACACCATTTTTTCGTGTAAACGGTAGACAAGTCCGCTTGGAAGTAGCCTCAAAGCGGAATAACGGGATAAATATTTCAACTGACCATACTAGGTGACATGCCACGCGTGATTTACTTGTAATTACGGAACACCCCAAACATCCGTGGTTAAGGACATTCTATTCTTCTACCCGCGTACATACGCGCTGCACTAAGAGTCAGAAATCACTTGATCTGATGCTGTTAAAACAGGGGAAATGTTTATGAATACGCGCGGGCGAGCGTTTATAGTTTGCGCGTCGTCTACGATTGTCTGCGCTGCCGCTTGAACCACTAAGATGAACCGCTAAGCATGTTCTGTCTTCCCCGAGATAGAACACATCTTGTTTCCTTCCGTCTCTGTTCGTTTGACTACCTATTGCATATGGCGTCGTGGATATGTTTATTTGCTCAATACACAGTGAGTAGTAAGGAATCTTCCCAACTGCGCACAGCGCCCCCTCTGGAGCGTGAGTTGGGTTGTTGTGTTTCTGGGTCGACCGTCCGGGTGTGTCGTGGTCGACCGTTGCAGTTGTTCTTGGCCGGCCAGGAGTAACAAATTCAATAGGACCAGTATTCTCAGCTGTACGAAGATGATAATATACAATATTTGAACTACGAATATCTGTCTGCATTGCTTGTTGATCAAACAAACAAAAGCCTGACAAACAAACTTCATGATTAGAAGTTATGACAGAGTCGTCGTTTAGCACTTGATGAAAGATTACAGCGCGCGCGACGTTTGCGTGAATGCCTTTTCTTAGCTTTGCTTGAAGTTAGCTTCTTTCCACCTCCGCCCTGTTTTCTTTTTCTTCTAACATTCATTCGTTTAGGTGCTTTCCTTTGTTTAGTAGCATTAAAAGTTTGCAGTAATGTTCTTAAACCGCGTTCCTTCCCACGATTTAGTAAACTACACTTTACATTTTTACCACTGGCAAAATCATTAAAAACATCACCAGCAAAGCCAACACCATTATTGAAAAAAGCTCGTTTTAAAGATCTTCCGACAGTAGATAAGAGAGGTGCTACAACAGATTTCAGCGCACCAAATATGCTACCTCCACGTTGACGGCGGGTAGCAGCTGTAAATTGCACCCACGCCACTTAGATAGGAGGAGCGTGAATAAAACGATACAGTCGGATTCATAACTTAGACCTTCACATTACAAGTTATATCTTTGCATAAATCACTGACGATCTCGTAGATGAAGGATGTCTGCACGATGCATCCAAGAGTTCATACTTGAAGGACAACCGACCCATTTAGCAAGACACCATTCTTCACCTTGTCGTTTTTTATATCGAATGATTTTCTCTACTAATTTCTCTCATTGTTTCACTTTGAGTGACCAACTCAATCTCATCACGATAAAAGCTACCATCAATTTCTTCATTATCGTAATCGTACAACTTGTAAGTTGTTGGGGAGTCTTTTTTATTGATACTTGAAACTGTGAAAATTTATTCTGTCCAATTCGGGAGATGACCTTTGGCAAAAACACTCTTAACTTTTGATATGCGAACTTTATCACCTATTTTCACATCACTTTTTGGATTATTACGCTTGCGTTGGAATGTTTCACGCAATCTATCTACGTTGTCAGCATTCACATCCGCTGGTCTGAGTCCAATAGAACGATGAATAGAGTGATTGTAGGCATAAAGCGTATCTTGTAGAACATTTGTCCAATTTTGTGTTAAGTTGGTAGTGAAATGTCGCCACAAGCGATTTTTTAATGTGCGATTAAAACGTTCAACTAGTGCAGCCTTTTAAGCACTCTTTACACTAAACACCTCAATATCATATCTCTCAAATAATCTTCGCACATGCTGATTTTCGAACTCTTTTCCTTGATCACTCTGAATTCTTTTTGGAATACGACCCTCTCAGAAAATTGACTGGGATGCCTTTACTTGACTTACTTTACTTTACTTGAAAAATTGACTGGACTCGCTTGCCTTCTTTAGTTTTTAAAGGTTGAGCCCACGCATAACGCGAGAAAATATCAATTACGGTTAAGATAAAATTGTGTCCCGAGTGATGTTTTGAAATAGCGGCAACGTCACACAAATCTGCTTGCCACTGTTTATCTATGTCATGAGCAATATAATGACGGGTCCGGTACTTCTTTTTTGCTTGTTTGTGGAGTGTATATGTAGCTTGACCTTTTAACCATTGTTTAACTTGTGAGTGTGGAAGACCGCTCGCTTTTGATAATTTCTTTATAGATGCAAATCCTGCAGGATGTTTTACATCATAATATATTGACTTTAAAAGTTCATCCGATGACGACTGACTCTTTCTCCTTCTTCTCATGTTTTTGTTTCTTACCTTTTTGCATTTGCAGCAACCACAGGATTTATGGGATTTACGTTTACATTACTTAGGAGTCTCATTGTGAGAGCTGGCACAGCAAGTACAAGTTACAATTACATTTACTTCCGGCGGCTCATTACATGGTAAGCAACACATCTGCTTCATATTAATAGTCTGAGAACATGTATTTCTTTGGAGGAGTTCTTCTACGTAGTTTTCTTCTCCTTGTTTGCTTGGCATTTTTATTTTACTCTTAACCGGTGAAGTAGATGAAGTAGCATTAACTGCTGAAATTGAATCAAGTTCTTTCAATGTTTCATTATTCAAAGCAAATTTTGGAACATTGCGTTTTTTTCAACAGTTTAAGAAAGTAAGACCAACCAGGTGGGACATAGCCTTGACGGTGCTTTCTGCGTGTTGCATGCTGAATCAAGTCTTTACAACGTGAAGCGCTAATAACTTCATTTTCATCTGAAATGATTTCGCCTCTCTCATTCACAGTGAGATATGGTTCAATGCTGTTGAAAAGGGACATTGCATGTGTGCGAGATGCTAAAGGTGTAGCAGTCGAAACCGAATCACGCATCTTATTCTTCAAACTTTTTAATTCTTCGACAGTTTCTGATTGTAATAATACAGCACGATGTGGATCTTTGATATGCGCATTTTGCTGATAATTGAATTCATTCTTATACATTTGATTTGCGAGAGGTTGTCTTACTTGTTGCATAGCAGTCAATTGCACATATTCATCCTGAGGAATAACAACCGTGCGAGAATAAGAACTCATAGTTTGTACTCGTAAATAATCATAGGCTTTTTCAAAATGTCACTTCGACATCTAAATTCTTCCGGACACTCCTGTGTAAAATCAATAAATAAGTAACCACGTGGGTTTTCAGTTGCTGCTTGAAAAATTTCAATTAAGGCTTTTGAACCTCTTGGCGCAACTTGTCGCGCCAAAATTTCAAATTGACTTCTATCTCGTGGATTCTTAAAAATAGCGTAATAGTGTGTATTCAGGTTTTGTGTGCGGGCTGCTTTCTATCAGGAAACAAATTTTGCGTGATATAGATTATAAAACATCTTTTGTGATGTGCTGCGCGAGTGAACATATCTGTAACATCTTTAGAATTCTTGCTTTCTTTTAATAGATCATCCAATACAACGACATCATTGGACTGAATCTTATCCACTGGAATAATTCCTTCATTTCGAATAAAGTTGCGACGTTACAATTCCTGAAAGCGTGACGGTTGATAAATGCCATAACACCAAGTCACTCGATTGATAGGTTCCGTAAACAACTCTTTTCTTTTATCTAGAAAATTCAGAGTGAAAACAGTTTTACCTGCATGGGATGGACCTGACACAGTCAGAACATTATCACATTGAAGTCTGAAATCCATTTTCATACTTTAGGATTCAATATTTGCATAATTAACGCTTAGGATTAAAGATCCTACCCAATAGATAACCGACTACAGGAGATAACAGCGGAAGTAACACTGAAAGGAAACCACCCTTTTGTGTTAGAGTTTTTTGTGTTTTCCTCTTTCTTTGAACGGTAACTTTAGGATTGGAGAAGAATCGTAATTTTGTAGTATGTCGCTTAAGTAACTTTCGTTGTTGTGGTGATAATTTCTTTGTACTCAAACTTCTCACATGAGAAACAATTTCTTGAATAGATTTATCATTAGCATGTCGTATAGCATTATATCGCTGATTTCCTTTCATTCGTTGAAGAGCTCGAATGGCCTCAGAAACTTTTGCAGACTTTCGACTTTTGCGTTTCGCCATTTTTCTCTTAACCACTGCTGCAACTTGATTTTTTCACATTTGCATAGGTGCTAACTTTTATGACAGAAGTGACACTCAAAATGAGGTATATCACAATGACTACATTGACAAAGTTGAATACAGTATCGTATGAAACAGCGCTGGCAGAAAGTAGGCTTGCATTTTTCACTTCCATCCTTTCGCTTACATACATCGAACATATTTTCACTCTTACTAACAACTTCTAAAGGAAGTCTTTTTGAATATACTAACTTGCTAGCCTTTTCTAAATAATAGACACATGTGCAGAAGGAATATACTTCGAGAGTAAGCAGACACAACTCGAAAACCAATTGTGCTACGATCAAGTACCATTGCATCTTTAAGTTTCTTCTATACAAAGTTGAATGTGAATATGTGAAATCGCTTTGATCACTAGACTGCTACGATGATGGTTAAATGCATCAAGACGTTGAGCAATTTTTCCCATTTGTCTTTCAAAAAATTCTTCGGGATTATCTACAACTTCCATCGAATAAGAAGCAAAGTGGAAGAAGCGATCTTCTACCTCTTCTTTCCCAAAATGGCTGAAATGAATTTTGCAACTAATCTCGGCATTACAATTCTATTAGAAAATGTATCCATTAACTTCAAAAATAGAGTGCTAGTATCACCAATAACTGATTGGAGGTTGATCTCATCTTTATGAAAAGTTATCACATAATCTTGAATAGCTCCCTTTAAGCTTTGTCTATGAAAACTTAATATTCCACAATCATTTGAGAAAGACATTGTCATCCTTCATCTATCCAACTCGTTGCATGAAAATAACAAATCTCTTCATAAAGAATTTATTGAACAACTTTAACAAGCATGCATGACAAATTTAGGGTTTGAAACAGATAAAATAGATACAGTTGGTAGCTATCATATAAAGAGCAATGATGAACAAACAGCAGTGTTGAGATATGGAGGAAAGAAGCTTTGATTATGAATGTGGCGACTAAAACGAACATTTAAAATTAACACTCAATTCCTTAAAACGTTTAGTGACTTCATGATAGTGTTGATTAACTCTACTATCCCAAGGTGGAAGTAGAATGTCATTGATGATTAGATTTTGAAATAGTTTCTTCTCCTTAGTATGATCATTGCAAAAGATACACACAACATTAAAAGCTGCTAACCATTTTTTAAAGTCAATAAGAAGAGCACATTCATTAGAAAAGCCATAGTCTTGCAAGTATTTCTGATTAAGTACATGAATGTGTTTTCCCGCCCTGCTATTAGCGTTGGGATCACACTTGGAATGTTGATGGTAGACACTAACAATTTGAAACGTACAATTGTCCATAGCAATAGCACTGAGCTCCTGTACAGGTTCACCCTCACAATCCATAAAAATGATGATAGCTGACTAAAAATGAAATTACAAATTTTTACTCATCTGATGAAGAGTCCTATAACATATTACAAAATGATGAAGTACATCGATGCTGTTCACGACAAAATACACAAATTACATGATGGCAGCGAAGAAGCAAAATGTATCTGATAAGTCCACGTCTACGACACTCAAAGCACATGAGCGAATTGTCATAAGGTAGAGATAGGTAAGGACTAGTGATTCTCCTTCTTTGGCTTGCGTTTACCGGCAGCATTCTTCTCTGACTTGAGCTTTGTACCTCTCTCGTTGAGGATTTGACCAATAATGTCATGAACGTCTGGTTGCTTTGGTATATATAGGATGGATTGAGCATGCATTGATATAGAGGCTAATTTGTTGTTCTGGTGATAGCCATAATATATTCCAATGATAGCAAAACCAATATTCTAAGTGCCTTCTGCGAGGTCTTCACATCTGATGGGTGTTACTAGATCTCCATCCTTTTTATAGTATGAGCACCAATGCGATAGTGGTAAAGAAAGCTTTTTACCATCCCATATCTTTCTATATGGAGCATCATTGTCATCTCTCTCCTTCCATTCCTTGCTAAGGGGAGTAGGGATGTCCATATTTAATGTTGCAAACTCTTCAATAATATCGAGTTGGCGCCGAATGCATGGATTCACAGGAATGACTACGTAGTCCCCATACTGATTGTTCAATATCTTCACTTCAGTGGAAGGAATCATTCCCGTTTGCAATACAATACTATGATCGTAATGACGTATGGCTTGTCTAAATTTACGCTGTAGTGGGGTAGGATTATGTACCTTTGTTGTCTCTTCTACTGGCCTCAACATAAGACGATCTGATTGTAGAGAACCTTGTAACGCCTGAACACTATCTTGTCCTGTAAATGTAGTAGATGTAGTAGATGCCTGAAAATAAAAGAGATGCTATTAAGTTAACACTCAAGGAAGGAGAGGAAGGAAGGTTCCGACTTACCATTTGAGATGGATAATATAATAGGAATGTAGAGGGAGAACGTGCTTCCGACACTTGTGCGACTCAAAGATAGAATGATTGTCACTCTGAAAACCTCATTATTTATGGAGAAAAGCTGGATTCTCATTGGACGTGCTCCTCAATGGCCAATGACATGAAACTGATTCCAAATATGGTATCAGTTTTCTCGTCCGATGCTTCGTTCGCCCGCTGGAGCCCAAAACACAAAACTCAACCTCTGACTGCTCTCTAACATGACCAAAAGTCTCAATGTCACTGTCAAGCCTCAGCAATGAAAGATATGGCCAAACTGTGCTTTCCAATGAATTTGTGGCACTCTCAACTTTCAAACGAGCTATTGCACGACTCTCTACCATTTCTAGAACCAAAGTTGGAAGAAACGCTGTCGAGGGGGGGGTGTCGAAGTTCTTCAGTCTTTGGCCTACGACTTTAGAAACAACTCCCCTAGACCCAAAATTGGTCAAAAAGCTCAAATTCGCCGTCCATTTTAACGTACATTGTACGAGGCTTCGTTTAGCCGTTGCAGCCATTTTCTCACTCAAAACCCTCTTAAAACAACCTAAAGCACACAAGACCTACACATACACTCATGAAACTCAACAGGGCGACGCAGAATTTCAGCAGGAAGACAAATCTAAACACAACTCACACCTACAAACACTCCTACACACCAAAAACATAGACCGCCGCCCAAGACCAGCAAGGAAGGTCGACCCAGAACGACATCAACCAACTCACGCTCCAGAGGGGAGTCGCTGTGCGCAGTTGGGAGGATTCCCTACTGGAGTTGTACTTTTTACTTAGTCTAACTGGTTACCAATTGTGATTGGATTACTTCATTTTCATTGCTATGGAATATAATTATTTAGTTATTCACTAATGAATTATTCAAAGTTGTTATTTCTAATTCAATGAAATCAAGAACACGTTGCCATTGTATTTGTTACAGTCGCACAGATCACTGCAGAATCCAAATATCAGACGAGACGACTTCTTCACGACAAGAATAAATTATGCTGTACACCGATACGCTGATTCAATAAGATGTCCATTTGCTATTGCTAAAATAAAGTATTGACACTGTGCAACATTGCCTCAGTTCCTTCGAATATCAGCTCCTCACACAATCTATCTGTCGATGCGCGTATTGGATGTGACGTGCTTTATTAATTGCTAGCAGCGGCTGTGAAGAAATGTGTTCGTTAAATGAAAGGACAAATGAAAGACACTTGCGTCACGATGGAAGTCAAGTGCCAGATGATGTATTTACATGGACGAGCCGATCCGAATTATAGGCCTAACTCCTTACTAGAAGAGACTTTTAGCTTCATAACTGAATACCAGAGTTCCATAAGTGGACAGGTTGAATAATCAAACTGATATTCAATTCCAAATCTCATGTGATACTTAGCGATGTCATATAGGCGAGTTGTAAGTGATTTCAGGGGATAAATATATCAACTGACCATCAACTGGCCATTAACAGTCATCTGTCAGACAAAGAGCTGACTACGGTGAACTAGTGAGCTCTCCAAAATCTCTCTCCAAACTTCATCTCAGCTTATGGTCGAACTGCAGAAAATTTTTTTGTGCACAAAAGCACTTTTAGTCATGACTACACTAGGTGACATGCCACGCTCAATCACGCGTAATTCATGCGTGAACCACTCGCAATTACACATGACCCGAAACATCCGTGGCTATGCGGGATATTGCTGCAATATAAGTTATATAAGTTAGTATAGTTGGCAATCCTGTTATATAGACTTTGCGTCTCATGTTCCTACATGTATCAGAGGCTAAACAATGTGATAGGACCTTAATTTCATGCTCAGGGAAGACAGAACATGCTTAGCGGTTCATCTTAGTGATTCAAGCGGCAGCACAGACAACCGTAGACGACGCGCAAACTATAAACGCTCGCCCGCGCGTATTCATAAATATTTCCCATGTTTTAACAGCATCAGATCAAGTGATTTCTGACTCTTAGTGCAGCACGTATGTACGCGAGTAGAAGAGTAGAATGTCCTTAACCACGGATGTTTGGGGTGTTCCGTAATTACACGTGAATCACGCGTGGCATGTCACCTAGTGATGGCACTTTTTTTGCGTCAAATCGCAGTTTAACTGGCAACGAGAGAAAAATTTTTGAGATGAAACTAATGCCACTTTCAAGAATGGCAAAAGAATCGATGTTGCATAATATCCTAATGTTGGCAAAGTAAATGACTTTTTTTCATTTTTTCTGATATATTCCGGTACATTTGCGGAGAGCAAGATATGCGAAGTTGGATTCCACTTGGCTTTAAGCAAATTCAATTGAGATGAGTGGAGCTCGATTTGAGTGGAATCGGCGTTGAGCAAATTTTTTGTGCTGTCAGGAGACTAGAACCAACGTTAGCACCAACTTTTTGCATTTTTGACATAAAATTTACTTTTTTGTTGTTATGGTTGACAAATGGCGTTTTTTGCTGTCAGAGGCAAATTTTTTGCGTTTTTTACATAAGTGAGGTGGTTTTCGTCTTGGAGCAAATTTTTTGAAAAAAGTTGGTGCTAACTTCAGCGACTTTGGTAAGTCACCATATACTTCTGTAGAAATATCCCTCTTTAAGTTGAATAGTTTCATATATATAGTTAAACAACTCCGAACGACGGATCGATTGACGATGCTAATGATATAACTGCGAGCATATGAAGTTTGCGAGAACGTCGTAATTATCAAGTTGCTAAGTTCGTTGAGAAATGTTGACAAAATGATGTATTATTCAGTGACAATTTTGAAACACACATTGCTGTTTTATCACATTCTACAAAATAATGAGAACAACTGCGAGATGGAAAATTAGACATTAACCCATTAAATCCCAACTTTTTTTCAGATGATGATATTTGGGTGTCTGATGATGTATGACACTCTAAGAAAGGGTATGATTTTATTTTCCACCAAATTAGAAAATTTTTTGCAGAAATCGAAAAATAGTTCTTGCACTCTGACAGAGTGCATGGGAGGATACGTGTACTTTTCATCTGATTTTGGATTATGCGTTTAAGTATTTGTATGTCTTTATTTATACTAAAAGTATTATACGTACATTGTAGTATTATTAATTTCGCTTAGTCAATTACTAAATTAAAGGAATCATATAAAATATCCTTTCCAGATGCTTCAAATGTGTCTATTTATTTCTTAACAAACATGAAACTAACAGTTTTGCAGATAGCCGATTGCGAAAAAGATATTTCAAACACTATGGAAAACTTCGAAACACTGAAGATGAAGTCCAATCCCACATTTTTTGCAGATCTTCTTCCTATTTCTCTTGCAGACTTTGCACCGCAATTGTCTCTCTGAATGCATTCCATCATGACTAATGTCTGCGAGAGCATTTTGATTTCTGGAAGACAAGGGCCGAATGGGCCTTCCAAATGATCGCTGTGTGCAATATTTTGTCATAAGTACAGAAACAATCTCTCTGCGGAAAGAAAGAGAATCTGGCGATGATGAATTATGAAATCTATGTAGCAACTAACAATTTTGAATTATCATGTCAATATTCCAGGCGAATAAAGGCCACCACCATTTCTTCATCCGAATTGAGATCAGATAACGAGCAATATTCTGATCCGCTCGGTTAAGACCTCCCATTGCTCTGTTGTATTGATAGACGATGTTTGGCAAGTCAATTGTGATACGAGTCTTATTTTCACGACTCCATCTCGTTGTTTGCGAAACAGGAAATGCATCAAAGTAGTTAGACGCCATCAGGACGGTTTTCCGGTCTTTCCAACAGACTACGGCAGCTTCTTCGTTGGAATCCACGAATTGTTCAAAATCTCCGCTCTCCTTCTTGTCGATTTGTTTAACATCTACTGGACACTTTCCGAGACGGTTTGAGCGAATCGTGCTCGCTGCTCCATATCCTAGATCACTAAGGTGCCTCAAGAGACGAATCGACGTGAATAAATTGTCAAAGAAAATTGTAAACGGTATCTTATCAGGCAATTCAAAAATTAGGTCAAGAACAACACTTTCTCCTAGACTCCATGACACGCTCGTACTTCTAATCGGATCTTTGTTCTTGGCACCTTGATAAGGCTCAAAAAGAATCACATAGCCGGGTGGAGAGGCCATGACCCAGATCTTATATCCAACGCGTATCGGTTTGCTTACTAGAATGTCTGCCAAAATATGGCACCATAGATTCATCTACTGATAACATATCTCCATTTTGGAGATTCTGATTATCAGCCAGATGTAGAAAACGGAGAAGCTCTTGAAAGCGATTGCGTGACATAGATGATGATATGGTTTCGTTATTACAATCCGAACTTGTCTCCCAATACATTGTCATTCTTGGTACCTGGCAGTAGCCGGAGATGATCAGAATTGCCAAAAAAAGTTTCATTTTAGAGCATGTTGTACTAAAATTATGATTCATCTTGTCACGCTTGGCATAGAGAATAGTTTGTTCTACCAAATAGTCAATCAACTCGTCATCAAAAAATAATTCAAACAAACTTGTTGCTGACATATCGGACAAATTCAAATTGGTCATATTATCCGCCAATGGATTCTCAGATAAGTACTTCTTTCGCATTTTCTTATACTACTATTGTCCTCTCTTGGTTTCGAATTCTGTTCATAATTTCCGACATCATCTTCATCTCCTATTCTAACGGTTTTGACGTTTTGCAAATGAATCGATGCTGATGCTGGGCTCGAAGATGGGAGGCAGGTAAATTATCAACACAAAGAGTTTCCTCGTCTGCACTGTCTCCTTCGCTCTGGTCATTTTCAGGAGGTTGAATGAAGATACAGTCACTTTCTAAATCATCTTCGAAGTCTGCAATTATCGCAGCGACCTCTTCAGCATTGTAGTTCCTGAAAAAAAACACGCATATGTATACTACTGGCAATAGAGCAATTATAATATTAGTTTCGCATGGTAGCACGAGCAGCAAAACGTCAGTAGCCGAGTTGTCTAGAATACTCTCTGCTAACAGACCGGTAGTGCAGGGATCGAACCCCGCAAAGTACACTTTTTGTTCATGTTTTAGTTTTAGGATATAATCATTATCCTCAAATGATAATGATAGCTATGTTAGAGCATGAAGGTGACATCGATCAATTACATTATATGTCACATCAATGACCCTATTTTGGAATTCAAAGAACTTTCCGACGTTTATATAAAATAACGTCGCATTACGAAGTATTCCGATTCAGTACATCTACAACTGGAACAGCAGATATTCAACTAGATAAAAATGTTTAGTAAGCCTAAACTATATTAGACAAATTAATCATTTTAGAAACTCATCAATACCATCTTTATAGCGTTGACATCAATTTTCTTCTTAAAAAACGGAAATATGTACACCTACCCTCTCGATCCCATGCACTCTGTGAGAGTGCAAATGTATTTTCGTGATTACCAATGACATAATGCAAATAGCAATACAATTAAAAAAACGTATTTTCATATTGTATGTAAGTATTAATCTATGATATATTGAATCTAAAATAAATCATATTAATATGGTAGCCATACTCACCGTTTTCGGTTGCCAGAAGTAGTCGCCATTTTGAAAAAATGAATACTTTGAATGCGCGCACTTCCAAAGCAAACTAAAACAAATGTTTGTTTTTCTTGTTTTATTATTGGATAGTATATTCAACTTAATCAGGTAAAATTGCTGGTAAAAATTCCGTGAGATAGCCATGTCACATCAGTTCTTAGAGTTACACTCTCACAGAGTGCATGGTAGGGAATGGGTTAAGTCTGTGGATGGCACATGATACGTGCATTTTCATTACGATTATACGGTAATAAATTTCAGGTCAATGAAACCAAAAATTTGTACTCTTTAAGTAATATCTTGGTTGCTCTAGAAATGAGTATAGAGTGAAACGCAATGCCTACTGTCTACGGTGCTAGGGAATGTAGTACATACTTAAATGACTCAAGTCTGGGGACATTTTGCTACAAAATGCATATAGTGAAAGGTCTCCAGTAAGGCTGTGCCATTGACATGAAACGCATCACTGCCTAGCCAGTGGACCATTGTCTTATGCTTTCCCGTGCTGTAGTCCGCTTCGTGAATCGTTGCACAACTGGATAAGTTCCTTCATCTACTGCTTATTTTCATCAAATTTAGTCTTAGGCTCATTATCAATTAATTACTAAACTACTTCACTTGGTCAGGTGACACACTTGGTGGAAACAGTGTGGTTTGCTTAATTAAATGAAGTACAGGTCGCTTCATAAATTGTTGCTCAACGGAAAACTTAGAATTTTGTTTCGTTATTCTTATACAATGCAATTGCAAATTCGACAAACAGCTGCAGCTTGCAACGTACGCTAATGCTGCTGAACGGCTTAGTCGGACGACTGTAGAACGGCTGAACGTCTCTGTCTTGAAATCGATCTTCTCTATGTTCCTTTTTTATTTCTCTTGATATTGTGAACGCGTGAAACATTCAGCCACTAATGACAGCACGTCTCGATGTGGCTGCATGGTGACTTTTATGTGCCAGGTTCATTCCATCGGTGGATGTCTGTGACCAATGCGATTTCTGTCGAATAGAATATATATTCCAGGTACTCTAGTTTTGATCTTACGACAATCTATTCGACAAATTCTATACAGTGCAAGTCATGGACAGGGTTCTACGACCTTAACGATTTGATACAAACGTCAACGCTGAAAAACTATGGAGCCATTGGTTGAAAACTTTTGAAATCTTCTTGTTTTTCATCAGTTCTCACTCGCCAGACAAACTCGCCGTTCTCATCAACTTCTTATGACTGAGGTTTGCGAATATGTCTCCGAATACTCATCTTAAACGGATGCCCTCAATAAATTGAGCTCAATATGTATCAAACCCAAGAATGAAGTACACTCCAGACATCTTCTTGCTAATCGTCGACAAGATAGAGGGGAATCAATTGATTAGTATGTACAAATTCTGCAAGAGTTGAGCAAGGACTACAATTTCCAGGCTGTTACTGAAATTGAACACAGAGACATCTCATACTCGATGCTTTTATCAGTGGACTCCATTCAACCATAAATCGTCAATGTTTGCTGGAGAACGTCTCTCGATCTGGAGAAAGCAGCAACTCAGGGTCGAGCTCTGGAGATGACAGAGAGGCAGGCCCTCTCTTACAGATAATACTTAACTGGAGTCGCAGCCTTGACTAACGCAATCAACAAAGAATCATCTCCATCACTTTCTCCGAACATCCATCAACGATCAGCACGAGTTGACAATGACCAACAATCGCTGTGGGCACTGAATTCGAGTCTGGATCGCATTCATCAGATCAACCACCGTCATCAGCTGCAGCTATGGCTTCGAAGTGCTTCTTCTGTGGCTACCAGAAACATCCTCGTTCGAAGTATCCAGCAAGAGATGCAATCTGTAAACTCTGCTCCAAGAAGGGACATTTCGCCAGAGCATGTCAATCATCGACGAACAAAATCGTGTCTGATGCTACACTAGGCCAATTCTCGCAGCCGGCGTTTCATTGCGTAGACTATCTCCATCACTGATTCGTGTAATAATTCAAGGTAAAGCTTACAAAGCTCTCATAGACACCGGCAGCACTGATTACTTCATCGACATACGGGTTTTGAATACGCTAGGACTCAAAATGCTCCCATACTCATATGCAATATCGATGACTACTACGTCGGTAACGATCTTTCCTCTTGGTTCTTGTATTATTATAATATCTACGAGCTCAAGGAATTATCCTGATACATACTTTTTGGTCATGAGGGAACTATGTGCAGATATCATCCTCGGAAGAGAATTCTTGCGACTGCATTCAAGTATCGAAATATCATTCGGAGGAACACAATCACTATTGAAGATCTGTTCCTTAGCGGCAGCAGGCGTTCGACCTCAATCATTATTCTCAAACCTGAGTCCAGATTGTAGACCAATCGCCATATGCTCGAGACAATTTGCTCCCTCTGAAACAGGGTTCATCAGTAATGAAATCCAAAGTTTACAAATGGAAGGAATAATCGAACCAAGCTCATCACCTTGGCGAGCACAGGTAGTTCTTACTACAAACGAGAGGCACATGAAGCGTATGGTGATAGACTACTCGCAAAGATCAACAGATTCACGTATCTTGATGGGTATCCTCTTCCACGAGCAGACACAATTGTGAGGAAGATAGCTAGCTGGACACGGTAGGTCTGAATTCGATTATCACCTAAAAAAATTCTCCAGTAAAACTGGTTGCAGTTTCTGGACATGCTTAGTCCATGTTGTCGAGAAATGTCAAATTTAAAAAAATTCACCAAGCTATTTTCGAAAAAATTAAAATTTTGCATTTTTTGAGTAGCATTTTTAAATTTTTTCATAAAAAATTCTCCAAAAGAAGCTGTTTACATTTTTTTGATCACATCATGTAAGCACACTTGAGAAACATCAATCTTACAAATTTTCATCGAGCTAGTCCCAAGAAAATTCAAATTTTGAATCCTTTACACGAGAAAATCTATTTATTCTTGAATTTCTAACCAAGAATATTTTCTAAGCATCTTTTTTCTCTGGTAGCAGATGATTGTAATTGTCATAACTTGACTTGCTTGATAATTCAAGCTACCAGTTTCATTATTTTATGATTTTTTAAAGCAAGTTAAAAATACATTGTACATGTATATGGCGAGGTACCGACTATCAAATTATTGGATTGATTTCTCATCCGGATATGTTTCTCTCATGGCTTGCATTGTTGCATGCAACAATTCAGTACTGAAACATGATATTCTTTGCGCGTAAAGATCTAAGAAAGTTACACCATCCGGTACATTTCTTAGTTCCTTTGTTACATTAAGTCTATTTTGCTTTATCAATAAACAATCAAAATAGCAGTCATTTTCTGACTTGATAATTAGCGAACGCTATTCATCATCATTCTGTTCATAATCATCATTTCCACGTGTCGCCGTTTTGCGAACTGAAATGAACCGGGCTGGGGCCGTGGAGTGAACAATCCGTCGAGTCATTTCATCATGACTTTTCTGAAACATGGAAAAACTATAAAATCACAGACACCACCCACCCCAACTACGGGAAGAAGCTACTTTCGGCAATTATTGCCTACAACAGTCGACATGCATAGTATTTTAATCAAGAAAGTTTTGCTCAAGTGTAAAAACGGGATTTACCATTAATTTCTGCTTGAAAAGTTACTATTTGGTATATGTAGGATAATTCAAGTTCTATCACAATAAGAAATATCCATCTAATCAACCAGACGCCGTGCGTAGAAAATAAGACAATAGTACTAATTCGAAATTAAAATTTGAATTTTCTCGAGGAGAGTTTGATAAAAAATATCGAAGAAAGTTCGACCTTTTTCAACTGCACTTGCATGTGGCAGAGTACATTCAAGGATGTGAACAAGGTTTTCCAAAGATATTTTCATTCAATATTTATGCTACTCAACAACTCTCTTGGGACTAGCTCGATGAAAATTTGTAAGATTGATGTTTCTCAAGTGTGCTTACATGATGTGATCAAAAAATGCAAACAGCTTCTTTTGGAGAATTTTTTATGAAAAAATTTAAAAATGTTCTTTTTCATACTACTCAAAAAATGTAAAATTTGAATTTTCTCGATAATAGCTTGATGAATTTTTTTAAATTTGACATTTCTCGACAACATGGACTAAGCATGACCAGAAACTGCAACCAGTTTTATTGGAGAATTTCTAGGTGATAATCGAATTCAAACCCACCGTGTGGATACAAAGCTTTCACAATTCTGAATTTGCTAAGTGCATACCATCAGGTCCCCATGAAAGAAGATGGGAAACTCTATACTGCATTCGAAGCTGGTCAACGCCATGCACGACATGTACGTCCACTGCACGAATTACCATTGCCAACAAGCGAAAAGTCCCTGAAGCGAGCGTTGGGTCTTTTCTCGTACTATGCTCAATGGGTTCCAAAGTTCTTTGAGAAGATGCATTCTCTAGTCTCTTCAAAAGAATTTCCTTTACCCAAAGAAGCAGAAGATAGCTTCAATACAATCAAAGAAGATTTAAAAAAGGCGGTTGTCATGGCAGTCGATCATTGAATACCCTTCGTCGTCGAGAACGACGCATCTGACTTTGCCATCGCTGCCACGTTAAACCAGAACGGCCAACCGGTTGGATTCTACTCTAAAGAACTCTAACGGCTTCAGAACAACGGCATTCCTCAATCGAAAAAGAGCCAATTGTTGAGTCCATAAGAAAATGGCGACACTACTTATTGGGAAATCATTTCACTTTGGTCACCGATCAAAAATCTGTGTCCTTCATGATGGATTCAAAGCATGCTAATAAGGCCAAGAACGACAAAATAACAAAATGGCGCATCGAATTACCACCGTATAGCTACATGATATCATTATCGTCCACATGAAAACAATACATCGGCATACGCTTTATCTCGAATATGTAGGCTGTTTGGATATCAGATTCACATCATTTGCGGAAGCTCCACGAACAACTGTGCCATCCCGGGATAACAAGAATGCTGCACTTCGTTCGTATAGCCGTAACTTGGCTTACTCTGTTGAGGATGTCAAGCATATGACAAATACTTGCAAGTCCTGTGTGGAAGTCAAACCAAGATTTCATAAACCTTCTGGGAATATATTGATAAAAGCTACTCAGGCTTTCGAGAGGCTAAACTTGGACTTTAAAGGCCCTCTTCCTTCGAACTCGTCCAATAATTATCTCCCATTTGCCGTTGACGATTATAGCAGATTCACATTTGCTTTTCTTGTTCGAGCTATGACTGCTTCAGTGATAATGGACTGCATGAGTCAATTATTCGCAATGCTCTGAACACCAAAGTACATCCACTCAAATCGAGGAGCTTCCTTCATGTCTGGTGAGTTGAAATCCTTCTTATTTAGCTTCTGTTTAATAATTCTAATCTAATTCTAACCGCAATTCTAACCGTATATATAGCTAATCTGTTACTTACAATACGAAGAATTTTGCTGGGGATGTTCGAGAATCAAATATTTGCGTTGACAAAGCGTCTATGGTCATGAAACATCCACTGAAGTATAGGCTATCTGTTCTATATCCTCATTATTTTCTGGCATTATAGAAGAGGTGAGAGAAGTACATATTCTTAATTGTCAAACACCAGCTCGTAAAACGCACCTCCCGTTAGCTGCTATCACATCCATTGTATAAGATTGTTGACATTCATTTCATCATCCATTCCAATAACATATGACAATAATTATTCCATCTTGCTTCCTGCAAATGTAAAGCTGTTACCAAGTAGAAGAGCAGAATTGTGGTTCAATAACCACATGCAGCGATATTTTTATTTTGGTTACTGTCAAATCAACGCGATAGTAAAAGTGCACAATAGCCAATTGCAAAATTAAGAATGCAAATGTAAGCTATGGAAGGCGCGTGCGGTGATTGAATTTTTACTTTCAATCTACTGTATGAAGAATTGCTGCTTTAAAATTGTTGCAGCAAATTTCATGGTAATTAATTTAAAATCAAGAAAAATTGGGATTACTGAATTATGATAGGCCTATACAGGGGACTATGCATGTAATTATGATAGGACTATGCATGTAATCAATACTTCATAAATATGTAATAAATGTCTTATGATGATGCCTGATTCATTACTTGTGCTGAATTTACGAACAGATGGCAGAATCACATCTCTGGTTCAACTATTAATTTCAACTATATTTGAGCACCTCATCATTGAAGAATTCGACGACAGATTCTGCCTAAGTAACATGCTGTAAACCATCGCTTCAATGTGTTATGTTTAAAACAATGAATTTCCATTAATTTAGTGGTCATGTATACTGACGAGATTCGAAGCATTTATACAATTATTTCACAGGCACAGACAAAATACATGGATCTGATAGAAGTCAAATAGAGAAGTATCACAAATAGATCAGAGTATATTGTTCGAAGTCACATTGACAATGATAATCGTGAACATTAGCGAATAATGATTTTTTATAGCAATGTGGCGCAAAATAATAATCATTGGCAAACGTCAAGAAAACAATGATTGAAAACAGAAACGTGAAATTTTATGAGATTTTCACTTCATTCTTGTATACGTGGGATTTTCAACTATTGCCTTCAGAAGTAGAATTTTGAGTAACATGAGAGTTGAATAAGAATAATTTGAAATCGGTGTGATATGCCTGCACGAAATTGACAAGCAATAAAATAACAATATTGCAAGAAATATCACAGCGATAATGACATGAAAGATCAGCAACTTCTGCACATGGCTGCTTACATTATGAGCTGGTTTTTTATGTGCCCAAGTGTCCAAGTGCTTCTGTGCCATAGTCCATTTACTATTGGCTGATTAAAACGGGATGATGCGTGTAGATACACTGAAAGTCTCATTTATTCAGATGCTGATATATTGAAAATTAGGCACACTTAATATGAAAAGAGACAATTTCATTGAGATGAAACAGTTAGGGCCTCCATTTTCTTTCGTCTTGTTGAGTGATCATCGTTCTGCAAATGAATGCGACAATTTGTATAGGCTGCCGGTAAGATGGATTATGCAAATTTTCTAGCAAGTTCGACATAAGTACATTCTTCATTAATGAAACCTCAATGTAGAAAGAAGCAAATTATTTATACCTGCAGAAGCATGTGGATTGCCGCAAAGCAGACGTGTATATCGAAGTTGTAGGGTATGTAGGTAGGTATTAATTGCAGATGAAATACATGTTGAGACTTTATAAGTTTCTTAAACTGAAAAACCTATATATAACTTATATATAACCTATATATAACCTATAACTACAGGTCATAGGTTACAAAATGCTGTTGACTACCAAGGCATTAAAATTATATCCTCGAAAGCATTTCCCATATTAGCCTTCGTAGTACTGTCTCGCTAAAACGCATCTTTTGAAAAATCTCATTTTTATCTCTCATAGCTTGCGGATTTTCGATATGATACTGTGGAGGATTATGCAGAGAAGCATTTAAAACTTTCATCTTATCTATACCCACTTAAGCAGCCACTGGGTAATATTCATTTTTATCAGCGGCACGGCAAAGTCAGGAAACGCAGAACAGCCTGTTGCACAATCCATCTCATTGTGGATGTTTTAAACTACTCGTAGTTCTGACATCATGCTGGAACTATCTCGCCATTGGATCATCAAACCAAGGTAGCAGCAGTACCCTAGGATCGATAGAACCATCCTTGAAAGGAGACGACCGCCAATCGTCAAGGCAAGATAGAAAATCTTATTCAACGATGAACAAATAACAATTAAAAAGAAAGCATTTTACTGACTTAAAGTTGAATGAACAAGTTGATGGCAAGTATATATAGCCTATTTATTTTGAAAAAACTGGCAACCTACATCATAGATCATTATAGGCTTTCCTGAACCTATCTTTAGTGATCATTGCTGAATCAATTACCAATCATTTTTGATGAAAGTTTATCAAATGTCGCTTTCAGTTGGATGCATGCGAATCGGCTCCTCCCATCTTGCTGATGTGTGCTTCACACGGTATTTCTCCAGTCTCTACTAGGCAGGAAAATCCCCCAACCTTCTTCAAAACAAAAGGAGTACACTTTCGATTTTAATACGCGCTTTGGAGGAGACATCACACACGATTTACGTGAGGTCAAGAGGTAATGTTCTCAAACAAACTAGTATTTCATTTTTGTCTCTAATGTGACCTTTGGTGCGTAGGTGTGATCGAGGCTAGGAAGGCCTGTATTCTCTACTAAATCACCGAGTAGAAAGACAATCCATTTTTCACTATCACGGTTCATTCCCTCAACTATTACAAGCTTTGCATGCACTGTTGTCTCTGTACTTTTGTTTGACGGAGAAAGTTGACATCAAGACAGTGACAGCTAAATGCACGAGAATAAATAATCTGTTTGTTTTACATTTTGGGTCTAGTTATAGGCCGGAGTCCGGAGTCCTATCATTTGATAGGACTCCGATAAAAAAATCCCTGATCTGTTGAGAGGACTAGCCATCCGGAACTAGTGCATGAAATCACTATCTCAAGAGGAGGTGTTGAGATTGCTGGGAAAGATCAATGAAAATTGTTCGAGAAAGTCCATTATGGTTGCTCAAACATGGTGATCAACTGTTGATGACTGTGATCGAAAACATCTTCTTCAGCAATCTTCCATGCATTTCTTTATTTGTCAGGCTGCATGATACCGATTCCCCAACTGTCACCTCGCGCTATGGAAATATACTGATGGAGTATGTGACAATCCAAAATGCATACATCGATAGAGATAAAGAAGAAAAATGAAAGAAACAGCTTGAGTATTGCATTTATCTTGGCTTCATTTCTTTAACTCACAGAATATCACCGAAAGCTCGCACGTCAATTCCGTCAGTAGGTAAAAAATCAATGAGATACAAGGAGGCGCTCCTCAAGGATGGTTAAATGATTGGTGCCACAGTCTTGTTCAGGAGCGCTGTTGTTGAACAAGCAAAAATCATCAGACTCCTACGTGCAGTGAAAAATACAATGAAGCTATACTACAGGGACCAGAGTGTGAGATACCTATATCATGTTTTATATCCGTTATTTCTGATAATAAACTGTGGCTAAATAGTCCTCTAAAATACCATCCTCGTGTGCAATTAATAACGAAAATAAGAACCGATCTCACGAAGTCGAAACATTGATCAAAATGTAACACACACTTAGACAGCCGAATGTTATAAGCAAACAAATCGTATTGCTCATTTACATAATCCTCACAAGTAGTTGAAAATAACATTCTTCTCCAGACTTAATTACAGACATAGCCCACATAAGTTAGAAGTGCAGCTAATGTTGTAATGTCCAAATTAACGCATACGGAGCGCTTTCATGATGATATATTTGTTCATTACATTTTCCACTCTATTAAATCCATACTATTTGTATTCGGAGGAAACCCCATCTCTCTGTTGTTGGAGTGAAAGAGCCAACAACAGAGAGATGGGGTTTCCTCTGAGTACAAATAATTTCAGCAATCCCTTACTTTCAAATTCCCTACTCTATGGACGAACCAAAGCATGCACAGGCAATTACTGCACAGCCTCAAGAGATTACATAAAACGAGCGAGGTATCCTTCAGTGGCATCTTCGAACATGCTTCTCCCTCATGACTTACCCATACCGAAAGATGTCACAGCAAAAAAATAATAATAATTATAATAATAAATAATTCATTCTTCAAAAATTGACATTCCTCAATTTTTGCAGAAAACGCGTTCCATGGCCCCGGGAGGCGCTTGCAGGATTGCGTAAAGAACGTAGGGAAAAGTACATTTATCAAGTATAAAGAAAAATTTCTGATTTCAATATTGCTTTAAAACGCTGAAATGATGGTGCACAAGCACATTTAGCAGGCAATAAATTCAAAAAAGGAAAAACGCGATAGAAAAAATAATTACGCAATGTCTTTGTGTGAGGAAGTATTTTTGACACAACTTGGCTCGGATTGTTGGCACAACTTCTAGCAGAGTATGTGGTATGAAGTGAAGCAAACTATTTCCAAATATCAGTTTCAGTTTTGCCATAATTTGCTTTGAAAAAAAGATGTAAATCTAACATTTTCCGTCTTTCACATCGGGAACGAAGACCTACTCGTAATTATATTAAACGATGATCATAGTCTTCATGAGAAATTTTGAACGCTTACAAACTTAACGAGTGAAATATCGTTGGACTCTTTCGATGGAGTTAATATCACGCTGTAAAATAGGTCTGAAAAACTGACGATTGTATTCTAATATTGGTCTTACAAATACTTTCTGCGCATGAATCAAGCAGTCTTTATTGTTAGACACAAACCTTTTCAAAAATGAAATAGGCTCGAGCATAGGCTTTTGACGAAATTTTGTTGCAATGATAGCTAAATTTCATATCTTCTGAATTTAGAACACCAGTCGGTTACACAATTAACATTTTCTAGAGGGGTATCATTTAAACTGTAAGTTATGTTACTATCGTACACTCTGCCAACTGAAAACACACAACATTTGCTTGATGCAATCTGCAGCTACCTAGATTACACCATCTTTCAAAATTAAGGAGACCCTTCAGAAATGGTATTGCGAGCATGATATATTTTACAGTCATCCACAAATAATTTAGTAGATGCTCTTTCATCAAGACACTTGGTTAAGTCATTTGCGTAAGTGAAAAATAATACTGGGCCAAGAACAGTGAGTGCCTTGTGGCACTCCACTCAGAACCGATGTTGGTTTTGAAACTGATCCATTTATGAGAACAGATTAAAGCATGTCTGCAAGTAAGGATGTGATCCAATTTATTAACTCGTATTTTATTCCATATGCTTTTAATTTCAGACGTAACTGACGGTGAATAACGGAATCGAATACTTTTGCAATATCAATGTAGACACAATCAATTCGCTGTTTTGCACACAATGCTGATACCCAATCAAACAATGTAACAAGAATTTGTGTGGTTGAAGATCTCTTTGCTAGAAATCCGTACTTACATTAAATGTGCTCACAAAGTTGTATCCCCAGTTATCCTGCTTATGCTTGTTACATACCTTCTACACACATCATATTTATCTTATAAGTTAGCAAAGATAAATTTTTGAATGTCAAATTTTAAAAAGTTTTGAGAAACCTGAAAGCTATGTAGCTATATTAAAAGAGTGAAAAATTCGGCAATACTTTTCGATAGCTTCCTCTGACGCCGTAGCGAACGGACGCATCTCATGCGCGGCTCGTTCAGGTTGTCTGTGCATTTCTGCAATAAGTTGATTATTTTTATTTGTGGACTATGTCATCAACTTTGACATCATTCGGTTTGTTTAATCGTTCGCCAGCCTTTGCCACTACTTTTGAGCCGCATACTTCTAATACGGCCTCAGTAACTCTAAAATTCAAATTTCTGGGTCATCATTGCTTTGTTCCGTGTGATCCTGTCATCCAACAGCATGAGCGAGTGACATCATCTCCACGTATCTGTTACTCTCGTTCAGATCTACTGCAGCTCCGACAGAATTATCCTCTCCCACGCAAACAAAGAAGCTCCTCTGGTTCCATAAACTTCTACAGTCACAATCTCCTGTGTTATCACGTGCATCTCCTTCAACGGCCACAGCTTGTTATCCTTAAGCGACTATTCCATCACCCGAGAAATCGTCTGACAGCTGAAACAAATTATACAATCCCAAACGTCTTCCAAGACCGTAACTGTAATGGAGGAGGTGTAGTTCTCTATATAAAATCCATTTTCAATTTCTCTGCCGTTAATGACAGGCCTTTGTCTGATATCAAATCTAACGCTTTGTGCTGCAAAATTGATGACTTTGATGTTACTATTTGTGTCACCTATCATCCTTACTGAGGTAAAGTATCCGCACATTTTACATTACTTGAACATCTTCAATTATTATTAGATGGTTGTTAAACACGGCACTTTATCATTATCTGGGACATCAATGATTTGAGACTGTATATTGATGATTTTTTCTTGCTTAACGATTTTCAGCAGCTTTTCACTTCTTCTACTAGAGGGTAGAATGTACTTGATATTATTGCTTCCAACCAGCCTTTTTTGTTTGACTTTACAAATTGTGTTTCCCCTTCATGCCGTTCTGACCACGAGAATGTCTTTATTCAACCTGCTAAAATCAAATCAATTACTCCAGCTAATATTAAGGTGCGTTCTTTATCTCCTTCATCATTCGCGTCTTGTGAGCAATATCTTGCATTAGTTGATTTAGCATGAATGCTGCCTTTATCTTGATAACGTCAACCACATAGTTGAAAACTTTCATAGTTTCCTGTTTTTGTTCTTATATTTAATAATGATTTAGTAATGATTTTTAGTAATTGATTTAGTAATGAAAAAACGGTTCGTATGAGGGGTACTGAAACCACCATGGATGACCCCATCCTTAAAAGCTCTTTCTGATTCTCGAGAATAGACTCTTAACAACGGGAACTATGGAAAGTACCAACTCCTTAGGGATAGGTACTTTGACGCTCTTTCCAAAGCTAAAAGAAAACACTTAAACAGTTTGAATTCTCTATCTAACACGGATAGGTGGAAAACAGTAAATTCCCAATTGAAAAGTCTCAGTTCGAAACTTGATATCGATGAGTCAACTGCACATAAGCTGAACAATCAGTTCTTTTCCTCTTTCTCCTCTGGTGATTTGCATGAGTTCGGTGACAGTCGAAAGATGGTTACCTGAAATTCAAATCAAATTCAATCGGTCCCAATGGTTTGTCGGGGTACTTTTTCCGATCGTTTGTCGATGAATTATCAGCTCCCCTTATTGATATCTTGAATCGCTATTTACAGTCAGATGTTTTCCCGGATTTCTGGAAATCCGCCAATATTCTTCTCTTACCCAAAGGCAAAGATGATCATCATCTTATTTCAATCCTTCCCTTCCTAAGCAAAATCATGGAAAAGCTTATCAGAGATCGGATTCTCCTTCCGTCACTGAATCATCAATTTGACTCTCGCCAATTTGGATTTATCCCAAAACGTTTCGGTGGTTCTCATACGATGATGAAAGTCATCCCAGTAGCCATTTATAATAGAATATAATGCTTACTAATTTAAATTATTAGTTAAAGTAGTCCTAATGAGGACTGATGGCGTTCTCCAATCCGCAAGTGTACAAAGGCAATGCTAGTGTAACCATTGGATTAATCAGTTCTTAAAAGAACTCAATGTAGCTTTCTCGTGGCAACGAATTAAAATTGATCAGCTTTGGCCCAATATCTGGTAAAACTGGAAATCTTAAGACTTGTACTAATACCATAGATTCCAAACACTGCCGTATACACGTTCAAAGCAGACGTCTAATATACTGTACCGACTACAGATGCTGATAGTGGAAATAGAATAAGACAATGGTCACCATAGGTTAAGGAAATTAAAAATGGATATTATAAAACAACAGGAAACCGATGAATAGAAATTGGAAAAGTGGAGGTAAAATATGGAAATACAACGATGCCACTACACCGATTACAAGTGAACTATATCTGACACTACACAAAGTGGATAATGGTAAGAGTGGATAAGTGGAAAGTGGATAATGGAGGTAAACAATAGAACTACAATGACATTCTACTACACCGAAAGCAATGAAACTACACACACTATACCTAAGACTACACATGGAAAATACTATTTCTTCACTTGAATTTGTTATCACCAGTTTCTTCATCCGTCTATAGTACTTCATGTAATTCCAAATTTCTTCATTTGAATTACAATACATCGACCACTACTTCAGCTACCGATTAAGGGATATAAAACATAATACTGCAGTCCGTCAGTCATCAGCAGGTACTCGACAAGTTGTGTTTCGACCCCTAACCCGAACACTCAAACCCAGACGAGCGGGGTCAAACCCATAGTGGCTGACAAAATACTGAATAGGTAATGATATGTCTTGAAAGATATGTCACAAAGATAAATCAGACATTATTCAATTGTTGCGTTTCCCGCATGTAAACTGATCCTGTCATTAAATTCATCCCATCAATAAATACAGTATGCTTTTTGCGATCCGCACATGTAAACAAATCCTGTACATCAATCTTTGCCCTTTCGATTCCCACAAGTAAACAGATCCTGTTCATCCTCGAATCCCATAAGGATGTAATCGCTGTGTGATAAATATGTAATCCGCCTTTACACAAACTTCGCCTCATACTCATACATCAAGACTTAGCAATGGGAGCTCTCTCATCTCCCGTAAGCCACGCTAAGCGCTCTGTATTCATTCTTCACCGCCCCCTTGCACGAATGCTCTTCTTGCAATAAGGCTAGCAAACATTCTTACAGCATATTTCCATCAACAACTCTTATCAATCTCGACTCATTGCCATAGACTTCCGCAAGGCTTTCGATGACGCTACCCTTTTGCAATCCCTCATTAATAACTTCGGATGCAATCCTTTCGTTATTCAGTTTATTCAGAGTTTTTGTCAAATAGATTCCAGCGTGTTCATTTGGCTGACATGACTACCCCTTGGAAGCAGGTTGCCAGTGGTGTTCCGCAAGGATCTGTCCTGGGACTTCTTCTTTTTGTAACATTGATTGATGATCTTCCTCATTTACCTGAATCAAAAGTTATTGCGTTTGCTGGTGACATCGCCCTCATTAATTTGAGTAATGAGGATACTGACATTTTCAGAGAGCTGTCAATATCTTCAGCAATTGGGCTTCCTCTAAAAAGCTTTCGATAAATGTTGATAAGACCAAGTGCATGACCGTTACTTGGAGTAATTGTAATCCTTTGACTTTTCCTGGTGCTGTAAATGGTCCCATCACAGTTTTTGATATCAGGAGGAGTGAGCGTGGCATGCGGCGTTCAAGAATTTTGCGGCCTTTGAACAGGCGTCTTGCTATTTACCACAAAAGTATTTCCAAGTTTTATGTCCACTCCTGATATTGCTTTGATGCCATGTCTACCGCTCTTTGTAGTTGATGATAAAGAATTTTCAGTATTATTATTATAGATAAAATACTGCTATGACCGTGATATACTGAAGCCAACGTAAGCATAATCAAAGTAAAAAAGGTCAAAAAAAATTGTCAAGATCTGTCATTCGACTGAAAGACGAAAAATTGGAGGGTGTAAGCAGAATTCCGCACAAAAAATTTTCCAAATAAGAATTAGTCAGATGCATATGGGTTAAAAGTGTGCTATGGCAAAACAGTCTCGCATGATGTCTTCATTTTTTCAAATGATTTCGCTCAACATTCAGGGACAGCAATACAGCCGGAAAGTACATGTACATCCACTAAATAATTAACATCACTTACTCAGCGTAGTTCGAATCTTCTTGCTTTAATCTTTTCTGATGGAATCGTTAACCGATGCGGAGCTTGATTGAAAAATCGCACTATCTGGCGACGGATTTGGTTTGTAAAACTTTGAATTATCATCGTTCTTTTCAGCATCATTGTTCACCTTGGATGTATTCCTGTAAAAAACGTTACATTTCATTCATTTTTTCATTTTCTTCATTGTGACAAAAATTGAATCTTCAATAAAATGCCCTCCATGATGTGGCCGAAAGGATTTTCACTAATTAGTACATAGAGTAAGTATATATACTAGGTAGAGTGTCGACTCAAAAAGTGTTTGTATACAGTGAAAATTTAATTATGAAAAGATTCAGTTTTCTACGTAGATTACGCTCCTGTGGTCCAAAAATTATTTGAGCAGTTTTTAAAACTCTTAAATTTTGCAAATTCATATATTACCGACATGAAGCCCCTTAAGAAGTAGTATGAAACAAGATGGATATTAAAAGGAATGAATATTCGCTAACAAGCATCTTGATTAAGTGGAAATTAAGCTGATGATCTAGGAAAATTCATGAACTGAATTATAATGCAAGTCTTCAAGGAAAAGTTGAGATCTCTGTGCTTCTTAGCTGAGATGTCATGTTTTTAGTTCAAATTTCAGCGGCATGATCCTGTGATTCACAAGGCGTCAATTCTTGAATTAAATAGTAATGTGGACCCATTAACATCTTTTAAGTTAATTATGATAAGCTTCCTTGATTATGATGTTTTGCTCTTTCAGTGGCAGTATCTGATGTGATCACACAGAAGAAAATAGTCTTAGATGAGCTTTTAGTAATGATACCCATCTAATTGCTACTTTAGCAAAATATATTGCCTCTCCAAATTGACATGACATGGAGGATTTGTGCAATACTATTATATATTCTGTACTGCTATCAGGATCAGTCAGATTCGTGTTAATTTCTCTAAAAGTGTAAAATTTGCATATCTCACAGGTGGTATTTGGTCTCGACTCATGTTCATTTAATGAAATCGAAACTGTATACAAATTGGGGATTTAATAAATGCTGTGTTACTACTCTATCTAATATACTTACTCTATGGTCTTGCTTTAGGTGATTCAGCAAAATATATCTAAAGGTGACCCAATCAAAATGCATTTAATTTTCGGTCAAGTGTGAACACATCTTGATCTCCTCAGATGACTTAAGGACAGAAGGTAAGAAAGAGTCACGTCATATGTTGCTACTGCACGTGTAATGTTTGTACTTACTTTTTGGTAGCCGGAATCCTGAAAGATACAAGCATGAAATTTCAAAATAAAGTCAAAAATAACAATGGCATTAACAAATTACATTTGATGACTGATTATATGAATGATGTATTGCAAATACTTACACAAGGAAATAAATCAAAAGTCCCACGATGATTGCTATCACCAATAGAGGAATAACAACAGCTACTGGAATTACCCAAACTGCCACTTCTTCAAGCCTCGTGGTCTGAAAATGAATGAAAAATATTACGGACAACATTGAAGTAATCAAACTAAACTTAATCTTCATATTGTGTCTTTCAAGGAAATTTCATACTGAGGCAACCAGCTTTTCAAACAATTGAGGCAATGTCTGTCGTTGATAAATTTGAAGACTGCAAACAAAGATTCTTAAGTTCATGCTTTATTGAAATAGGAAGGACGAATGGGGTAAGTGACACCTAGACTAATTGTCACTTAAAGTCGTGCGATAGATCATATTTCTGTTGGTTCTCTGTGAGTTTTCTCCTTGAGTGACAAGCTTGTGTCATCGACAGATTTTCTTATGGCTGCAAATGCATCTTGACTCCTTCTGTTTTCGCTGAAAAATACTATTTCTATGTTTCTACGAAACTTTCTATGTTTTTTAGGTTAGATCAGCTCATCATAATACAGTGCTTCTCAAACTTTGCTTACCGCGGACTAAGCGCTCACCCCAAGTGAACTGCGTGGACTAAGACTTATTTTAATATAAATACGGATCTATTAAACGTAACGGCGTCTATTTAATCGCACTGTAATACAATTTAGCATTCTTGTCTAAAATTCAGTTTCTACACATGATATAAAGAATGATCGCGAGTCAGATTACGAAATATCTAGAAAAGCAAAAAATATTATTTTTGCAGCCTAGACTACAACAGTATGCAATATAGTAGCACGTAAAATGAGCGAACCAATTGGAATACCGCATTCTTTAAGCAATCGTGAAAAATCTGATGAAGACAGGGTGTCACCCTACTGGTGGATAATTGACGCTGACTGAATCGTAATCTGTAGTAAAGTAGCGCTATCATTAACACGTAACGGTGCAAGCGTAGCCTCATATGAAGGCATATGACTTGTAGTTGCTTTCTATGCTTATCACAGTCTTATTGCATTGAAGAAATACATGTACCTCATCGACTCTGAGACAGTGTCATTGTATTATTACCAAATCAAAGACAGTGAAAGACGTTTTTGAATCAAATCTGTCATTGATTAAGCGTTTCACACCAAAAATGATCTATATTTCACATCAACTTCGCGAACTAAACTGACCTGTCCTGAGGACTAATTTTATTTGAGAAACACTGGCATAGTTTGTAATCAGCACCATGTAATCTGATTCTATCTGTTTTATAAGACTTTTCGTAGTAGGCGGAGTTTCCGACTTCATGCAATTTCTGTTCCAATATTGTAGCCTTCGCAGTCTGTACAACTTGCCATCAGTTGATTTCTTAAAGATTTGAATGGTGAACTGATGTCAAACTGCCTACGTTTATTTCTGTGTTAATGCCAGGGATTGCACCGGATCAAGATCCAGATCCGAGATCCGGTGTGATATCCGCCCGGATCCAGGGAAGAGGGGTGAAGATAAAATGTTGATGGTCACTAATTCTGCGGAAAATCCTATTCAGCGATTGAAGTTATAAAAGTTATAGAACCTCAAACTAGTTTTTCTCGTTACTCACTCAGAGTTAGGAGTGAAAATATAAAGCGAATATAAATATGAATAGAATATCTGTAGATCGGTATTGAATGACCATCTATTAAGGTTGCAGAAGGAGTGAATGGATATCCATGAGTTTCAAAGCTAATAACATGAAGTAGGATCAATTGTGATTCTCGAGACTGCCTTTAATTTTTTAATTGATCCAACTACCATACTTACAATGAACGATAGCTGTAATTATCAAAAAGTTTATAATAGTGGGATATACGCTTATTAGTTAAAAAAAGAACAAATAAAAGCAAGTCTTAATTTCTTTCATTTCTTTCGATTAAATTTTTATCACTATTGAAGTTGGTCTGGATTAATCTCTTTTTCGATTAACAATCATGGTAAACATACATTTAATTAATACAGAAATTCAGTTTTAGTCATCATATCTTAAGAAAGAGTACACATCTATCTTTACTCGGCCTCATATTGTAGTACTGTTATTTTAAATACTTGTTATCATTTATTGATATTCAGCAATGATATTTCGTAAAAATGGTATAATAACAACTGAGAACCAGAGTGACAACTACAGTTGGCGATAGCGAAATCCTAAGATTTCAGTATCACTTCATTAGTATGTATTTTGAAGCACACTATTTAAAATTAATCTCAGAAACCGGGCTATTCAATATTCAATATTTCATGATGATGAAAACGAATTACACACAATTTCATCACTCTTGATAATGGGATCCGGGATCCGCCCGGATACGCGGGTCTAGGATCCGGATCCGGAACCGTAAAGAATGGAGGAAAGCCGGCAAACGTCCAGCTCAGGAACTGGTAATCGAAGGAAGTTAAAAAACCCGACTTTCTTTAATGACAGATTGATCAAAGTCCCTTTGAGCACTGCTTATCCATCAAAATTCGTTTCAAATTTGAATTTTTCAAGTGAAGCGTTAAGTCCTTTACTATGCATATATATCCAGCGTACAAACAAAAGATTTTAACATCCCTTTTCGAATTTCGCCAGCAGTCTTAGAACTTTAGCATCGATTTGAATGACTTAGCTCATTCTGTCATTTGCCTCTCGATTGCACCTGGTATTCATAGAGTGAACGGTGAATTACAAAAGCTTGTTTAAAAGAGGGACATACATGTATATGGCTCCTGAATTTCTGTAACAGTCTGTACCACTGAAGTAGACTATTCGTTCCTTAGTCGTCGTTTCCCAGATAGGCAGAGTCATATCTCGTATGCGATAATGAAATGGCACACACCACACACTATATACAGTCAAACAATACTGACAAGTCGTGTCATGCACATAGAATTCTTCGTTCGGTCACACTTCGCCGTCACAGTACCATTCATTGATAAATCCTGTCCTACGCAGAGATGTGGTGAACTAAATTTCTCACGCCTGCCAACTTCTAGACAAATGAACATGACAGACCAACATTAACGAGAACAAAAGAATCTGACTGACAAACATTAACGAGAAAACATGTGCACTATGATCTGAATTCTTCGAATCTGAAGGAATCGTAGCAATCGAAGTACATAAATGGAATTCACAGCAATCCGCATGCGACGCACGATTTTTCCCATGTCTGTAAAGTATTAGGAATTCCTTTTTGCCGACTTACAAAGTTCCAGCATGTGCCATCGTTTTGAATTAGTCTCCAATTTTAGTAATCTGAAATAGTTAGACAATTGAATTCTGTTGTCTGTACAATGAAGTAATCAACAAATAGATTGAATTGCTTCAAAACTTACCGGTTCAACATAAGCAGGAGACAAGGTTCGACCTCCATTAATAGAATGCACAATGACATTTATTCCTACCGATTGAAGCTTCGTGGTCAAAAGCGCTGAGATATTTGCTCTGCAAGAAAGAAAAACGCCGCCTTTCACTTTGATGTAGCCTAAAAATGTACTAACATAATCTTTCACTTTGTGTGAAGGAATTTTTGAATGTTCTCAATGCATTATTTAACTTTTTTCCTTAATGAATTTTCAGATTTGTAGCTAAAATAGCAGGAACATCATGAAATATTACGCAAATCATATATGATTGATGAAATTCAAATCGGAAGTCACCTAATACGTGAGAACCACTTGAGTGCTACAGACACCGAGACAACACAGGGATATTGCCAACTGCGTGGAGTGCCAGGGTTGGGGTTTTGGCGGCCGGCGTATTCAAAACGTGTCGGTCGGTGGCCGGCCTATCAAAACCTAGCCAGTCGGGGATGGGACGGTGACTGGCGCTTCTATACCGGTTGGTTAAGGCTTTGAGTGTTAGACAGTATTTGGTCAACTTGTGCCATTAGACATTATTGAATTTCCACATAGCATACGTGAAATGCATGAATGGTAGGCCTACTGGTGCTCTGTATCAGCAAATAATGCATAATGTATATAATGTATAATGTACCTATTGCGATCCAATATCACGCGACGCAATTATTCGTACTTTGATTGACAACATGCTTTGTGCGATAAGCAGTAATACGCTTAATGACTTATTTATTAGTCACATAATGAGTTGTAGGTCTACCTTATAGCCTAATTTCTGATAATGTCAGCTACATTTTCAAAGTCAATCAAACGCAAACACATTAAATACAGATAATCAAAATAATAACCCAAGCGGACATTGATAACATTTGCACAAAAATGATATCTGCTAATATCTCGCCTCCAAAAGAAAGTTCCAATACAATAAAAAATTTCTACCGACAAAAGTTCTTCGATGAACAATTTCATCACTGACTATGCTGATGATGCGAGATGTTTTTTTCTGCGTTCAAACTTGATTTAAAGTGATTCACTGAAGTGAGATTTACTTCTTCACTTGTGAGGGAATTCTAATGATTTGCAACGTCAATTGCGAACTCTATCCACTACAGTTTCATTTCAGTTCTTCTGAGTTTACATTGATGACTACGAGCTGACATGTAAGAGTCTTGAAAAATGAGCTCGCCAAATTTGTCATCAATGTTTCATTTCGATGACTGTCCTTGCATGCAACGTGAATCAAAGTTGACTGCGTGCCATTAACTTATCAGACAATCATCCACGATCCACTGTCAAATGTTGTGGTAGTAGAACCCTGGTTGCATTGAAATCCATTATTCAATGCAGTTATAAGCTCCACGTGTTATATAGACTATATATATATATATATATATATATATATATTATATATATATATATATATATATATATATATATATATATATATATATATATATATATATATATATATATATATATATATATATATATATATATATATATATATATATATATATATATATATATATATATGATCTGAAATTACTCATGATCTGGAATAATTTTAGGCTGAGGAATGACAATGCTTCCAAAATTCATACAAGCTAGAATACATGATTCTGGAAACTTCATCACTGATAAAGTAGGGTTTGAACTGCATGCACATGCAGTATAAGTTGCCGGCAATTATTTTATATCTGTTTAAAGAACAGTTCGCGATATTTATGTTGCAAAATATATGTGTAGATACTGTCAAATTATAGACATGCTCTTAATGTCACAATGATTAACTAAGCAATTTATTCTCGACTGAATGTCGCCAACAGTCGACATGGGTCTTATTGAATTAACCGGCCGGCCGGTATAATGTGGGTGCCACTGAATAAAGGGATGCTGTAGTGGCGCTGCAGGTTTAATCGGCTGGATTTTATGATTTTCAGCACTGAACACTCTTACTGCTGCGTGTTTGCCTAACAAGAAAGGGTTATGAAGCAGGTTTATATCAGTTCTCCATTTTCACAAAAGTCACGAGATATTATCCTGAAGGTCGTATAGGTATTATTGTGTTTCAAATGGTGAGGCAACTGTCAGTGTTGAAGCATCACGAGTACACAGGAGTACATTGATTGCTTAATTCAAAATGTCATGGATTGTACATGTATACTCGTACATAAGAGGGCGACTCGAACACTTAAATCAATAATAGGGACTACAGGTTCTCTTAAAAAGCTCAAAATCGCTAGCTAGGCTACTTTTTAAAATGATAATCAGTGCAATTTCCTTTTCTGAGCTAATATCACTAAATAGCGAAAAATAGTAGCATTTTTGCAGTGTTTTGCTGTTTAGACGGTGAATATAGTTAACATGATCCTTATTTATATCAAACGGATATTGATTCTTTTCAGTATGAATTATTTACAGAGTAGGATCATATGGAGCTGTGAAATACACAGGATATTACTTGCTAAATACCGGAGGAAATTCACTTAGTAAACTGAGTCCCATCTAACTGAATTTATTTCATGTTTGCCTGCATGTTGAAACAGGAATTGCGGAGACATCAAATATTGTACTTTAGATCCACTAATGATTCGCAAGTCTCGATGAAATGACGACTTTTCAGGTAAGCTTCCATATTTCAACTGAAAATGTATATGTAGCTCATTAATTTATTCAATGATAGTATTTTCAATATGCCAGGCATACACGGTGAGTCAAATTAAATGGCCCTATCTATTTTATAAAGTGTTGTAGATCAGTGAAAATCTAGCCAATTTTTATATGAGATGTATCATTTTAAACCCCAGAGTCTAAACAGCAACTCTGTGGTTGTCAAAACTACATAGATATGTTAACTTTGACGATATCCAACGGTTTTGAATTTGAAAAAATTTCCTGGTTTTACATATTTATACATGATGTTTTCAAATCCCCCCATTTTTATAATTTGATGTAAATAGTACTTTTTTGGTTGCGTCCACTTTTTAGAGAAGATGGTATAATACACTGAAATAGATTTTTCAGCTGTAAATTTGATTTTTCAGTAATGATTCTTTATCATTAAATATCTATAAAGTCAACATACAGTGGCGTCTTCTCCGTACCTGCGAGGCCTTCGGCGCATGAGTGAAGTGTCATCATTCATTAGATTTCATTTAAATTCGACAGATTGTCGTGATAGCTGTGCACAGCTTTCCGTCTCAAAATCTGACGCTCAACCTTATTGAATAGTTTCGCAGCACGTGCTTGAATCACAGCTGTTTTCTTCGAACAATTAGACACACGTGCTACTCGTGTGTTCAGACGGAGCACTGATGTTCAGACAGAGCGAAAGAGAGCTGTGTGCGTGTGAGGCAGTAAGCGCAAGCGCCCGCGCCAATATCGGCTTTGCCGATAGACATAATGCTCTGCATTCTCCAGTTTTTGCAATGAAATTCTCGGCAATTCGTGATCGAGGCGCGGTAGCGAAATATATAAAGGTAAGCGCAACCCAATTGCTCCCAACTTCGTTTCTTGTTAACGAGGCCACTACATCAACAGTAGCAGATGACTGACGTTCAGACAAGACTGCGATCAGATGATGAGCGTTCTCCAATGAATGCAGAGTAATGCATCTGACTCGAACACCCAGATTCGGTAGAATTCCATAATTTGTTTTTACGTAATTGATGTGACGCTATGTTTAGTACTGTAAATGAGATCGTAACCACGCCTTTCGTCCCAAGGGAATATACTAAAAAGATGGCAGTCGTCAAGCAAGGTAGGCCAACACCTGATTTAAAATTTCAAAGCACTCACAGAGAAAGAAATGAAAAATACACAAGACATCTTAATGCATCAAAATTTCAAACATGTGATTGGCTGACCAGCCGTGAGAAACGCAAGAAACTGTTAGCCTTGCTTCGTTTTTCTCGAGAAAATGTGGCCTGGACAGAGAGGGGATATAGTAATCTCAGCTCATTGAGTAAGGCGCTTAAGCGACATGAGCAATCAACTTCTCATTTGCACATTCACTTGACCTTCAAAAATGTTCGTGAAATTGTTGTTAAAAATTCACATTTTATGAAAATTAATGTTGTAACATAAAAAATGTCTGATGTAGAAATAGAATTCCAATGCTGAGCGAAGGCCTATGGTCTGGGAGCACGCGACGCCACTGTCAACATATCTATGAACTTCTTATAATCCCTAAAATGATGTCCACACTCTGGGGTTTTGAATGATACATCGCATTTAAAAATTGGTCGGATTTTCACACTCTGGGGTTTTGAATGATACATCGCATTTAAAAAATGGTCGGATTTTCATTGATCTAGAGCACTTTAAAAATAGGGCCATTTAATTTGACTCACCCTGCACCTATCTACTTCAGAGCATCATCAAGATTTTGACTTACCTATGAGAAACAGTGAATGCTGCCTTGATGATGTCTGTGGTAAGTGAAGCTGAACTCAGTACTGCAGCACGCTTTTTTCGGCTAGGAACAACGATGTCTTCACATAGAGCACTAGTTTCATTAGGGGTAATAAAGAATCCAATTGTGATCTTGTGCACCGAAATTGTGACCGTTCCCAATCCGAAGTTCTCTGTCGTTATGAATTGCTTGAAAGTTGAAGTTCTTCTGCGGAGAAAAATATGATGACGATATTAATGCAGTTACTAAGTTATTTGACAGACATATATATACGTACCTCGTCCAATGACCTGATCCTTTGTAGCAGCATGCTTTGTAATGGGTCTGACAATGATCATTGATGGCATTAACTGCATGTGTTCTAAATTCACTATCCAAATGGCTGAAGTACTAACAAGAAATTCACTTTAGACATATTGAACATGCACCAGCTGCAACTAATGATAGGCATTACAAAGCTTTCATTCTGTTTCCGTTCTTTTTTCATGCTATTTACAACGCTATTCATGATTTTAGTGGTCTACGTAACACAGTGATTAAGTGCTTGGTGTAGCGATCTTCTGGTGCAGAGGTCGAGTCACGAAAATGTCATAGGAAGTTGGCAGGAAGGGCATGCTGGCTAAAAGTGACACAGCGCTCCTGAAAAGTATGACTATGTCTGCACCGTTCAAGCTTCCAGTATAGGGAGTACACTAGGTGACATGCCACGCGTGATTCACGCGCAATTACGGAACACCCCAAACATCCGTGGTTAAGGACATTCTACTCTTCTACCCACGTACATACGTGCTGCACTAAGAGTCAGAAATCACTTGATCTGATGCTGCTAAAACATGGGGAATGTTTATGAATACGCGCGGGCGAGCGTTTATAGTCTGTGCGTCGTCTACGGTTGTCTGTGCTGCCGCTTGAACCACTAAGATGAACCGCTAAGCATATTCTGTCTTCCCTGAGCATGAAATTGAGGTTCTATCAGATGGTTTAGCCTCTGCTACATGTAGACACATGAGACGCAAAGTCTATATAACAGGATTGCCAACTATACTAACTTATATAAATTATATTGCAGCAATATCCCGCATAGCCACGGATGTTTCGGGTCATGTGTAATTGCGAGTGGTTCACGCATGAATTACGCGTGATTGAGCGTGGCATGTCACCTAGTGTAGCAACGTCAAAGGTTTATTTGCGGTCTCCGTGGCACAGTGGTAAGTGGTTGGCCTTCTGGGTGATCCCTTGGCCCAGAGGCCGAACCCCGAAAGTGTCATTCAGAGTCGTGACGCAGGGTATCCGGACTAAAAGATCACAGCGCTCCAGATTCAATTCTAACTAAGTCAACACTGTCCAAGCTCCCATTAAGGGGAAGTATAAGTAACGTTAAACCATCATACATTCATTCATATTTCATGTTATTGATGGAGGTCTTAATTAGATGCCCATCTAAAAGTATGGTCGAGTCGACCATGATTCCCCATTGCTAAGTCGTAACAATCGTATACCGGAGAATGCCGCCAAATGATACATTCGTTGAAATTTCTAAGAGTTATTAGAATTATCGAGTCTAATGACATGATTTTTGTCATGGAGTCTTCAAGTCATTTCCTGTATCATATGTACATGTTTGTGTCACAATTTTGTCTCTAATCGGTGATGTTCATGAGAATGTGGTCAAATGCGGCTAAAATTGGCCAAAATATTGTGCTTGATAAACTTGAATGTGTTTAGTTTCTCATGCCAAAGTACAGGAACATACATACATGTGAGTTGATGACTTAAAGATTTTCACGGTAAAAATTGTGACCCCTGTCTTAATACTTTTCACGTAATCAGAGAAAACATGAAAAATCGTATTTTTTGCAAAAAACTTCAATCTGCTTCCTATTGGAACTGTATGCGCTTTTCTATGATCCTGTCTGAAAAGATGAGGAACCGGGTGGGACACGGCAGCCAGAGATAGCCAGAGAGTGTACTTCAATCTGTGAACATCTCATTCAACACCTCATGTGACTAACTTTGGCGAAATTTCATGATTTTGGAAAACTTGAAAAATGTGGGGGGGGGGAGAATAGAAGTATAGAAAATTGAAATAGAAGCAAAAAATGCCGTATCACGTATTTTAGAATACCTATTTAATAAAAATGCATAGTAGAAATGTTTAAAATTGCGAGTTAAAATTAAATATGATCATTTATAAGACAAAGTAATGAATCTCGCAAACCATTCTTTGATAAGGTAGGTTTATGTCAATATTCACAAAGCTTGAGTAAAACGTGAAAAATCGTTCTTATTATTCAATTCTTTCGCCTGTTTTTATCTGTTGCGGCTAAGCTATTGAATTTTAAGGACCGAAGATAAACCGATTTGATGTCTGCTCACAAACGAACAAAGTTTTGCGTAAACATGTATGAAATTACAGAACCATCATTGTGCAGATGGAACGCTTGGACGAATGTCTGCTGACAGACGATTAATTATATGCATTATTATCAAACCAGTGACAATGAAATATAAAAGTACACTTACTTCAAATTTTGTCAAGTTTCCAGACAGTAGCATGTCGAAAAGGATGTAGTGATTCCTGTGGATATCAGTAACTGGAAAAGAATTGAAAAATATCGAGAATTTTGAAATATGCAGACAGGTAAAAATGTACATTCTCTCATATGCATGGCGGTGGTTAGATTCATCGACAGGTGTATGATGCTGGTTCAAGAGAATAATGCATCAACAGATAGTTCGAGACATGCATTTTCTCGCTAATTCATAGACATCAACACATGATGTCTTTTATCAAGGACTCCTATGTCTCTGACTATGGACATAGAGGTAGATGAAGCGACTTGTCGACGAAAAGATCTGTCGATGAAATGAACCTGTCGACGAAAAGATCTGTCGAAGTGAACCACAATCATGTGTATGCATATATACATAAGTCAAATACATATAACTCAAACAACAATGATCGCTTATAAAATATGAAGTTCTTCGCAGTAAAACTGATAAATTGAATTAAGACACGAAACGGTAAAAAAATTCGAATGATCCAGGAAACGGAGGATGCCAAAGTTAAACAACAACCCTAGTGGAGGATCATGTAAATAATTAGGTAACTTAAAGTCATGAACGAAGAAGTATAAATTAATACTAACTGCATAGAGTGACCTACCTCAAACAAAGTAGGAATTGAAATACGAATAAAGGCTAGCCGACCCAACTTAAGGCGGGAAGGGAATGAAATTAAAACTTATAATCGAATTTAATTTTTACAATCTAAGAACTAAAATGAGAGTTCGTCATGGAATTGACGAGAAAAACATTGTGCGAGAAACATCGCATAACCATAATGACGGCAAAAATGCTTTTTGGAATCGCATAAGGTTTTCAGGCGACTTGTCACTTAGTGTGCATTTTAAAATACATAATTAATATGCACGTAGCATTTCTTTACCTGGACAATCTGCCTTGAAGCAGAATTGACTTGTTTTTTCTACTAGCGAGCGGGTGGTTTTGTCAAGTTGAAGGCATTCATACCCGCCATGTGCGGGTGCAGGTGAAGTGCAAGTCCGATTGATCGTATGTGATCCGACTCCGCATGTCACTGAGCAGTCTGTTTCCACTTGCCAGTTTGTCCAGCTACCATTAACTGTAATTAAAAGAAATAAAGTGAAGAATAATGCAGACATAATTAAATCGTTGATGAGTTCCTAAAACAATTGCAAGTTGCAAAAAAGCAAAAACGCTATTTGATCTCTGATAATCTATGCCAGTTTATCACGCAAAGTGTTTCTGTAATCTAGAAATCCTATGAAATATCTTGCAATATCTCTTGCCTTGGTAATGCGTCCCTTTGTTTATAGTCCTTGTTTATTTGTCGTCCTCTGTGTATAGAGATAAAGTTGGATAGTTTAAGCGCATAAAGGAAGACATTGACACATGTGTTTGCTGAGATATCTTGGTCAATTATCTTACTCCTTGGACATGTAGCAAGATAATTGACTTCATTATTCCCAAAAATATCAATCAATGTATCTTAAATTATCCATTGCAAAGAATGCCATTCTCATCTCTATGTACAGAGGTTAACAGGGACGATTAAGGAAGGGACCAATGGCTAGGTATATATGGAATTGATGGAGTAATGGATATTGCGGAATTTGCATCGCATGACAGAGGGGAGACAACATCAACATCAGTTTGAGGAGGCCAACCTAATGCAAAAACATTTACTCAAAATAGATTCTGATGAAGAAAGAGAACAGTGCTGACAACTCATATAGGCCTACGTAGGCTGTGAATTCTATATATAGAATATATATAGAGGTATAACTCTATATTTTTGATTGAAATCTCTAAGTCATCCTTAGAGGAGGATAATCTGTTACGATGTCATTGTCAATTATCCTTTTCAAAAGTTCTTAGGGGTTTAAAAAGATAATTGACTTTATTATTCCAGCATCTCCTTCATACACTACAGATCTTTTTGAATTGTCACGCTAAATTCAAGAATTGACTTATCTATACATGTACGTGTATTTAGCATGTCCTTCTCATCTGGTAGGGAACATATCTAAGCATCAATTTGAAATTATAGTTCTGATCATTCAAATCAGTGAATGGTTGATGCATCATGCATCTTGGTTCGAGTCACCTAAGTTTGATTCAAGCTCTGGAAAGGAAATTGAAATCAGTTGCTTTGGCAGTGGTAATTTACAAGAGCGTAAATGAAACAAGAAGATAATGCAACAGGCGAAATTACGAAATTCTTGAGACCTTCATGTTGTGAATAAATATACATGTTGTGTACATGTATATTACATAACACGTTGATTGTCAAGAGATCATTTGATTTTTTTGCCTGAGGATGTTGCTTACTCCACTTGCAATTGATGGTAGTATTATTTTCTTTATGTTACGCCACTGATGCCAAAATTATGTGTATTTAAATTGTGATTTTTGCAATTGTATTCGTATTTAACAATTTTCATTTATTCAAAATATACGCTTCCTTTCCTTTTTCATGTTCTGAAGAAGTGGAGTCGCAAAAACTTAAAAGAAAGACGTCCATCACGGCGAAGGCTGTGATATACGATGCTATGTCAGCGTCCTGAATGTCGACATTAGCGATCAAATAATGAATAGATAATGAATAGCGACCGTTGCTGAGATTATCTGAAACAACATGTTCTTCCCACCCTATGGTCCTTCCGGTCTTTCGATGAGACGAAAACTGAAGCAAATACTATCAACTATATGCTCCTTACTGGATATACCTCACTGCAGTATTTGAACTTGGGCCTTCCTCAATGAAAATTTGGTAGATTAATGGATCAGACAAACAGGACCAGTAGAATGGCTAGCTTTGTACAATGGGAAAATTTGATCTCGACTCAAATTTGAAGAAACGATCGTAATATAACTTCCAAAATTTTGACAATCTTCTTCGTTTATTTGACTTTGTTCCAATCATAATGTCGGGTCGACAGTTCGGCACGCCCTCTTCCATTTCGCTCTCTTTCCACTCGTCCTCTTCAGCTCCAACTGCCTTATGTCCGTTTGTAATACATCTGGCAACATCAGCCTTTGCCGTCATCTGCTCCTTCCTCACACAGGAGCATCCCGCACTATCCTCAGGACGCTTTCCTCTCCTCGTCTCCACGCGTATCCTATCCATCATAATCTGACTTCTCTTGCTTTTCCGGCAATGCTTGCGACTTTCATGCACTTTCTGATTTCCTCATTTGCTTTTACATTCGCGCAGCGGTATTACTCCTATCCATCAAGGCATCCTCATTTCTGTGCTTTGCAGAACTCTTTCATCGGCTCTGTTTATTGCTGCTAGCTCAAGCCCGCACAGCAGCACCTGTCAGACTATGCACTTATACCTTCACTTTGATCTTGGTCGGCATCCTCTTGTCTCAAACGACTCCACTGACTTCTCTCAATTTCATCAAAGCTGTCTTTATCCTTTCACTTCCTCTTCACAACATCCTTGCTGTTCAATGATGGCTCTCAGACAGCAAAATCTCTCCACTTGCCTAATTATCCCTGCTGTGGATATATCCTTAACATCAATCCTGTCGCCCTCCCCCCATCCTTGCTCGACGACAACATCTCTGTCTTCTTGCTGTTCACCCGGAGGCCCTGTGCCTCCAGAGCACTCTTCCATTGCTGAAGTCTTGACTACTGCTCCTCTTTTGAAATGAATGTGATGGCCAAATCATCAGCGTATAGCATCTCATCTGGTAGTCCTCTTCTGGTTGAGGCACTAATGGTGTCCATCACAACTACAAAAAGGCTGAGGGCTGATCCTTGATGCAACCTTACTCTTATCTAAAATGGTGATGATTCTCCTGTTCCGCATCCAACCGTTGTGTAGCTCCTATGGTATACATGTATACTCTTGATAATGTAAGGCAGTTTCTTTGTCATACCTCTATACCTTAGGCACTGATACACGAGCTCCCTTGTCACTCGGTCATACACCTTTTCTAGATCCACGAAAGCTGTTGCGTAGTAAGAACTCAGCAATGTAGTGCTAAGCAATGTTATTACTGAGATAGCATGTAGCATGTATAGTGTACAGCATGTAGACGACCGGCTCCGGTCACGTACTGCAAGTGTCTGAAAGAGTCACACATGCACAAGTTCATAATAATCACTTGAATTGTCATCACTAGCAGTCAGCAGATTGCATGGCCAGATGTTCGTAACGCAAGGCTTAATGGAAAAGTGCAACAGCAAACAATAGCAACAGTAGCAAGCAGTAACAACAACATTGGCAAACAATAACATAGCTATCGACAACGCAACAAAAGCCACGTACAAAACTTCGTTCCCTTCCACAGTTTTCTCCTGCATTTCCCGTTCAGTGAACAACGGAGCCGTCTTCCTGACAAGAAGCCACATTACATTTCGCTAACTTTAACAACTTTTCTTAAACCCCTGTCCAATATTCTCTCAGAAACAGCCCGCGTCTCTTCAGCCCGTGTTACAAAAGCTTGATATACCCCTGCAATTTCAGCATTCCGCAGCACTTCCTTTGTTGACCATCTCAGCTGATCAAAGTATCAACTGCATCACTGTATCAATTGTTGACAGTATCATCATCATCAGCAGCAGCAGCAGGGTATTATCTATCCCGAAGGAAGAACCCCTCTCTACTATCTCTCCACAAATTTCTGTCTCTGGCGGTACGGATCCAGTTGGATCCCACATATTGCACCAGCTCTTCACACAATTTGGTCTTTTGTCTTCTTCTTGGTCTTCTATTTTCTCTGGGAATCCACTGAGTTCCTCTCACAGTCCACCTGCTGCCTGTCCTTCTTGCGATGTTTCCTGCCCATCGGTGTTTGCATTCTCGGATAGTTGTGATGATATCGGCTACTCCAGTCTGTTCTCGAATCCAAGTGCCTCTATTTTTGTCACAGAGAGTTATTCCTATCATGATTCTTTCAATCTATCTTTGGCAAGTCACTAGGTTCTGCATTTGGGTGTTGCTTAATGACCGTGTATCGCTGCCATAAGTCATGACCGGCAGTATGCATTCATTGAATGCTTTCTCTCTCATTTTTCTTTTGACCTTCTTATTTTTCAGTATGTTTTACAGTTTTCTAAATGCAATGAAGCCTAATCTGATCCCTCTCTTAATTTCTGGTATTTGGTCATGGTCACTGGTTATAATCTGACCTAAGTAGACATGATTATTGACCTCTTCAATCATGGAGTAGGGATATGTAGGTAGTGTCGACTCAAAAAAGTATCTGTATACAGTGAAAATTTTTATATCAAAAGATTAAGTTTTTTCGGAGATTACGTTCCCGTGGACCAAAAAATTATTTGAGCACTTTTGAAAAAAGTCAAAATTTTGCCAATTTATATACTACCGAGATGACTCCTATATAAGTAGTATGAAGCAAGTTGGATATAATATTTTGCTAATAAGCATCCTAGTTAAGCGGAAATCAAGGTGATTATCAAGGGAATTTCATGATCCGTATTATAATGGAAGTCTTCATGAAAAAGTCGCGACATTATTCGTGCCTTCTTGGCTGAAATTGCAAGTCTTAATTCAATTTTCACCAACATGATTTCACTAAATTCATGCTTCATTTCTTGAATCTGAATAGTGATGTGGAACCATTTTCATCTTTCAAAGTTAATTGAAATCATTGTCTTTGATTATGTGATTTTGGTCTGTCAGTGGCAGGTTGCCTGTGATATGATCATGCTTAAGAAAATACTCTTGAGGTTGAGCATGAAAGTAATAGGAACCCATCGAATTGCTATAGCAAACATTAAATCTCCGAGGCTGTCATGAGATTTTGTGAAATGCCATCATTCCTTCTGCATTACAATCATGATCAATCAATTCTGTTGTAATTTCTGCAGAACTGCAAAAATTTGCATATCTCACATTTGGTGACAATGCCACCTATATCTCCACATTTAATAAAATCGAAAGTGTATACACATTGGGGATTTAATAAATGCGGAGTTACCACTCTACCTAATATACCTACTCTATGTCTTTAATCTACTTTCCATTCACTATGATATCGGCTTTGTTGACATAATTATTATACGTAACTTTTGCCTTCTCCAAATTTATTTTTAGTCCAATTGGCTTGCTGGTGTCGTGTAGGTCTTTAAGCATTTTCTGTAGTTCTTCGGAAGTGTTTGCTATCAGTACAATATCGTCAGAAAATATTAGGTGGGAAAGTTTTTTCCATCAATGCTAATGCCTTTAGCCTCCAAGCCTATTTGGCGGATCACGGAGTCCTGGAGTCATGAAGTAAAAAGTTTTGGGGAATTGCTGTCTCATTGTCTTGCGCCACCTTCAACCTTGAATTTGTTGCTGTCTGTATTGAGTCGCAGATAGGATATTGCTTCTTATACAAATTTTGTAAGATACTTAAGCATACTTCCTCCACACCTTGATTTCTCAATGTTTCGAAAAGTGGTTGGAAATAGCTTTCCAGCAGTTCTTCGGCAGCGCCGCTAAGCAGTGTCATCATGAAAAATAACATGATTATCTATGGAGACAGATATAGGAGGAACTACTTCAGACATCCGGGACGAATTCATAAATTTTGTTTCTTTAGAATTGATTGATAGTTTTTATTTGCCCAAACATCAACGTCATTTACAAACGTTTTGTCGACGCTCCGATGTTCTAATGTGTCGATAAATAACTGCTGGAGTATCATGGAAACGTTAGTTATGATTCTGGCAGTACACATCCAGTAAGCCTGGAAAAAGTGGATTGAAAATCTTGTGGCTGACGAATTCTGAAGGAACATGTGTATACAACGGCATTCCCTACACTGGAAAAGCAACTCTTCCAACTGAAGCTCTCGAAACGTCAGCAACCTTCTCTGAAAAGTTATGGAGCTGGTGAAATCGCTTTATGATAATCAGTGCTGTCGCGTGCTCCCAGACCATAGGCCTTCGCTCCATTGTGCATTCCTATACAGTATTTCTGCAGCAGACAGCATGAACTGCATAATATAATTATATGACACTATCTTAATTTCAGTGAAATTTTGAACACTTGTACAAGTACATGAACATTCAAGTCATGCTGCCATCCATTACTACAGAATGAAATGAAATGAAATGGGAAATAGATACTGATATTTAAATGAAAGGTACACTGAAGTCCATAGACTACCCAATGTAGACTTTTCTGCATGTGAATTGTGATTGACTATGATCCCTACGTGACAGTCTCTTTTTCTGAGAAGCCTCATAAGCATGCAATCCTAAGCTGATTGTTCGTCAACGCGACTCCTGTTTTGCCAAGTATAAACGTTAAATGACAATGAAAATGTGATGTTGATTTCTCACATGACGCTTGATCGCCTTGGTGCGATTACTATAGAGAAAATTCACTCTCGAGGAAGCTCTCGCCAAAGCAAGACTCTGTTGTGTTTATTATAGCCCGTCAATCACTTACAGTACATGTTTCAAATTTAGGGCTGCTAAATTGTTTTTTGTGCTCCTCCTCATATTCTATCTCTTTATAGTAGTTTAGTTTTATTTCAATGCCATGAACTTCGTGTACGATGTTTTGAGTTTTCTGCACAATCCATCGGACGACTGGCCGGTGTAGAAAATAACCACTGTGGAAATCGCCGCCATAAACATAGTATCACCAATATGCCCTGAATCATTATCAATTATGGAAACTTCGTCGCAGTATCTTTCAGCGGCTTCTCACCTTCCGATCCGACATTCAGCCATTGGTGAACGCAGACATGACGATTCAACGCGTCATCATCTTCTCCAAAATTTGGCGAAGCCACGAATAGGGAAAATTTGCGCCTCCCTCTATCTGAATCTAAGAATTTATAGATAGATATTTTCTTGCATTGTTGCAATGTATTTGCTTCTTCGTTTCTATCGGGAGAAGACGAATCTAACTACGCCACTGATGATAATGGTACTCATATCACGGCCAACTACTTTTCTAATGGTTCAATCAATTAATCGATCATTATATTTGTAAGGCGCACTCGCTGATTCCCCGAGAAAAATATCATACATTGGAAAAATGAATAGCAAGAGATTTGACGTATCTCCTACGCAAAATCATTGAGCGGTCGTTCGAAATGAGATTCAAAATTCTTCTACACTGATAATCAGATTTTCTGTAGTTTCCACGACAGGAAAAGGTCTCCTGTCTTGTTGTTGGACACCATTTCCAAAGTTGGCAGTCACACAGAAGCAAAGCCAGATACTGTATTGATTTACACTGCAAAATAGTCAGACATCAACAACCTGGATAAAATTGTGTGAATCATGTTAACGATGCGCAAGTAGAGAAGATTGTCATATGACCTTGTGATGAACGTTTTGAACATTGTCGTTTTGAACAGTATGTATATTTATAACCATCTCAATCGAAAGCTTTGCACTTTGATTTTCTGATCGCAAGTAGTATGCAGCTGATGAAGAAAGAAATTTGCGACAGATGGTTCGTGTGTCTAAGAAAAATGTTCAGGCTGTTCTTCGCGTACTTGGAATTTCGGATGATGAAACTGAAGCTTCCGTTATGCAACTTTCAAAAACGCATCGCTGTACATTTTTTGTCAGAGAACATGATTGCATATCCCGCATTGAGTGCGGCAAGTGTATCAAACCCATGTGTAACGCTCATAGGAGTCAGCATTGCAAAACATGTTCTGCAACTTAGTTTCGTCTTTTGTTGTTGCATATGCCTAATAAACTTTGCATTTGTGGTAAAATGAATCATTCTTATCATATTTCAGTGGATTTCAGTACAATTGTAATAGATTTTAGAGTGCCTGTTTTATCCAAGGATGGTTTTACATGGTTTTATTTTCTCAGCCCACACTGTAAATCGCTCAATACCAATCACATGCGAAGGATGCATACCAAAATATTTTTTTGGTATATTTCGGTATTATTTGTATGTTTTTCGTATGTTATTTCAAGTGTGGTATGCTTTACATACTAAAGCCATACCAACACAATGTTAAAATAAAGCATCAATTATGTTTAAGTGTGATGATTTGAGACCTTTTGTCAATAAAGATCACAATATTGTTACTACTATTTTGTAAGTAGTGAGATAATGACATTCAAGAGTCATACTTTCAATACTGAATTGGATTTTAATACATTCAAGTCTAAGGCATTTTATGAATAATCAATAAGTATTAAACCATCAACAATTATTCATTATGCAATTTTCAAATTAAGCATATTATCAGTCTGAAATAAAAACACATTATAATTCATGAAAGCAAAAATAGCTATGTTTGATATATATAAGTCAACATGGTTGCACGAAAGATATCGTTTGAATGAATTGATGTTGATCAACTTGGTTCATAAAATAGAGCTAAGTAAGAGTTCTGTTAATGTCGCTAAACAAGCAGGAACAATGACACACTCGTGGAGCATAAAATTCGCAATAAATCTAATCTAGTTAAATATCAGACTACCAAAAAGATATATTGACGCCTTATATTACTGAAAAAAGTTATTAGACACTATATTGTAATACATCCATTTTTTTGGTATGTGACTTAAAGCTCTACATACCAGAGGCATACGAATGAGGATGAATTTGTATCAAGTCTCGTATATAAAACATACCAACAACTCGCATTTTAGTATAAAACAGCCAATCACAGATAGAATAGTTCGTATCGCTACATACCAATCACATATGAAAGTAAGTGAGATTTCGTTTGAAATACATACCGTCCGTACCAGATCTCTGTAAGCATACGAGAATCTCGATTCAATTGTTAGTTTTATATTGTATGCGATTTTGGTATAGGCTATATTTGTATGTAATTTTCGTATCCACCGATTTACAGTGCAGTGTGTCTACAACAAATTACATATATTTAATGATTACCAAAGATGTTTTCAATACCATTCGATACTGAAATGCAATATATAACATTTACTAACATGAATGATTAAATTCCTAATAGTATGTTTATTCCGCAAAATAGACTTGAAATTCGTGGTCAGCATAGTAAAATTGAATGAAGCCGACATAAAATTATACTTCGGATCAATTAAAAAATGGTGATGTACATGTATATGTACATGCAAAAATGTACAAAATTCAGCAGATCTAAAGCAAATCAAGATTTCAAAAAAGCAGACTTCATAATTGAAATCAGTGGTGTCGAATTACCCTAGATCTGCATTGAAAAAATAAAAGTAACAATTAACCACACTTACTAATTACATTAAAGCTTGAGTTACAGTGCACCTCGTGTGCTGTCCGGACATGGAGGTGAAGAAGCACCCATCATAAGATCAAATTTCTGAAGCTCTAAGTATATTGAAATTGAAATAATTATATCTGATATTGTACAAAAACATAATCAACGTTTTCCTAGTTATGTGGATAAGCAAAATCTACCAGTAGATTCATCTGTCAGCATCTACAATAGATTGGTGACAAATCTCCGGTGGTTGAATGAATGACACTAAAGCATTTGCCTAGGCTATGTTGGTTATGTATTGACTATAGAAATCTATGATATCTTTCTGTTGAATTCGTGGATATGAAATCGGTGGACTGGGGAAACTGACTGTGGTTGAGTGATATGAAATGCCTGTAAATTAACAATCTACTAGTTTTTGTCTGATCAAAATGTCGTGCTGTAGCTTCTAATAATTACTTAACTCTGAAGAAGTTAAAAGCAAAAACTAGTAGCAAGAAATATAGAGCCTAGAGTTCTAGAGTTGAAGTTGTCTATTTTCTAATATTTGAGCAGTCGCTATTCTGACACATACCTTAAATGAATCATAAAATACCAATAAGGGCTTACTTGCGCAAGGAGTTTCAGTACATGATCCGGAACCTGTTTCGGAAGTCCCACGACTACCGTCAGCTTTGAGACAATTCGTACCACCATGAGCTGGAGTGGGGTTGTTGCAGGACCGATTCCGTGCACGAGTTCCGCTTCCACACGTGACTGAGCAACCACTCCAAGCTGTCCAAGTATCCCAGCCTCCATGCACTGGTGCCAATAAAAGAATAATGTGACACATTCTCTTGGTACACTGATAACTGTGAGTCACGAAAGCTATTTGAACGAAACTACGAATGTGAACGACAGAATACGAATAACAAAAGAAAATACAACGAAAGCATATATTCAGCAATGCAATATTTGTGTTGTTTTCGAAGTTGCAAAAGATTTAGACTACGAAAGCTGATGTGCTATATAGAACTCGTGTTCTTATCACGAGTATTCTACGACTACTAGCGTTATGCACTACGAAGAATTGAGGTTCATCTTCCATTCACACTGCACAGTGTGCGGGATGGTGCGCCCATGTACGTTCGGAATTGTCTTTCAGAACCACTAAATCCTAGCGAAATATCTTCGTTATCCTCACATTATGTTGGAATACTCGTTTGATTGAACTGACAAACCCATGAGACGTGTGTGGGTTCTTTACAAGTATTTAATTTGTGTGGCATATTCAGGCTTGCCGTTGGGATTTGGGATCCCAATAGCTATTGGGATTGGGTTGGGATTCCCAAATTCATTCAAATTCTGGGAACTGAGTATTCCACTTAACTGTCTCGGAAAATATCACACTATGGTGGCTTGATTGGTCTTCATTCGAATGCATGTAGCACTTTGTCACCAAAACACTGAATGCTGACACCAATTCCGAGACATGAAGAGGATAAGAAAGTCAACGACTACGCCGCAAACAACGAACCGCAGTCATGTTTACAGAGAATAGCGATGCTTAAACTTATGGCTTTTCTCTTACCATCATATGAGTAGGAGAGTCTAGCCCCTTCCCGGCGAATTTGCTCGAAAGGTCATGACCTGCTCTTTCATCGGAGCACACGCCCACGCATCAGTAGCGAAGAAGACAGGAAACAGAGCACACGCCCACGCATCAGTAGCGAAGAAGACAGGAATCAGAGCACACGCCCACGCATCGGCGCACTTGGGGTTGAGCACGGAGCACCAATCGGAGCACGCGGCGCCGAGCACGTGTGATGAGTCACCGCAGGGTATATAAGGAAAGGCGCTGTCAGAGAAATTCATTCTCATCCTATGCCGACAACAGCAACGTTACGCTCTCTGGCTGCGACACGTCATCCCAAAGAGGAGATATCCTATACACCTTATTCATCGAAAGACTTTATTGTGGAACGAGACTGTAATACACTGTATATTATTCCGACAAAGGAGAAGAGTGTGTCGTTAGAGAAGATTATTGCAGAGCTTCGTATTCAGTTGCTGAATGTAATACTGTATGGACCACGCTTCTTGTTTGATATTCGAACATCTGCAAAGTTCCCCAAAGGTGCACTGGACGTGTCCTATCGCTATTTGAACATTGGTGACGATTGGGACGTGGAAGAACTGATCGATTCGTTGCAGAAGAAGTTACGTTCTCAACTGGAGTGTCATTATTTTGGAGGAATCTTGTGTATGCAGATTGACATTGGGTTTGGTTCATTGTTTACGTAAGATACATGATCTGAACCACGATATAATGGAGCCACCAACAAAGAAGAGGCGAACCACAGTCCGTCCCCGCCCTCAACCCTATTATGAGTGCGAGTTTTGCAATAAACGCTTCCGACTGTTTTCACAATGCATCCGTCATGGACGCAAGGAGATAGGGAAGGAGTATTGCGATCGTTGTGGGAAATGGTGGACTACCGATCATCAGTGCTCACTGGATAGAGGTTATTGGGGCGACAAGGAGAGTGAGTTCACCTGCCTGCTTTGCAAACAAGACTATAATATGGAAGCTTACCATAAACATCCATGTGTGGGTCGGTGCAGGTACTGTGATGAGAAGATTCAGGAGGAGGAGAATGAATGGAATGAACATTTATGTCCCTATTTGAGCATGTATATGCCCACCGAACCCTTGGACCCGAATCGCCCAGTGGAGCCGGAGAGTACGAATTCATATCTGTACGACTTGTCAAAAGTGAAGTTGGCACGCTGTCCCTGGTGTCATAACATGTACCAAGCATTTTTCTTATGGGAACATGTTTGCAAAAAACATAAGGAGGTGTGTGGATGGAATCCGTCGTGGAGCAAGACGAATGAGGCAATCGACAACTTTGTCTATATGTGTGTCTGTGGTGAGATGCTGCACCGTGACGTGGAGGAAGAGAAGGTCCGTCAATTTATCTCGCTGCATAAGGAGCATATGGCCAAGAAAATATGGAAAAATCAGCGCGAAAAGTTGAAACGGATATATGAGAGTCAACCGAATCCACCCAAGGAAGTGAACAGTGTCCCCCAAGCCTCGCTTCGACCAGAGAATAGAAATCGGGACCCACGCAAATATTCATTTGACTTTAGTAAGAAACGAGGGAGACCTCTGAATCCCATTGTTTTTAAGAACCAATTGAATTGGTTCACGTATAATGTAGATTTGGATGATGAATAAATATAGTGATCATTCTCCTATTGTTGTGACTAAGTTCTGATTGGGAAGCGTAAGAACTAAGTAGAGTCATCTATCCTAACACAGCAATCATGCAACGTGGTGGTATTTATCGCGGAAGTCGCCGTCAGAAAGGGGGCATTTACCGTGGAAGTCGAAGACAAAAAGGTGGAATCTACCGCGGGAGTCGTAAACAAAGAGGAGGCATCCTCCCATTTTTACTCCCCCTCGTCCCTGCACTTATTGCCGCAGGGAAAGCTGCAGCGTTGGGAGCAGCGGGTGCAGCCGGTGCCGCAGGCGTAAGCGCTTTAGCGAATAAAATATCAGGAGGAGGAAAACGTCGAAGGAGACGTCATCATCGCTAAACCAATCATGTTGTACACCACCCTAGGGACGGGTATATAAGTCGAGACACACAAGACGAGATTCATTTCACGATGCGTCGGATTCAGCATTTGGGCGAGCTCATGCAAGGTTCTTATACCATTACATTTGATCATCCTAAATTACAACAATGGTGGGTGGAGCAGAAGAAGCCGGTGCGCAATTTCATCGTATTTGATACGGAAGGAGATCCCATGCAGGAAGTCGCTGCCATTTGGTGTCATTATACGCCCAGAGACGATAAACCGACTGGATATGTGACCATTACATCGCGCTTCCATGACTTTATCAAACATGAGTCATCGGGGTGTGATGTTTTTGCGACTCAATTTATTCATGGTCTCAACCCACGTGTGATTGGGAAATGTGGTGCAGAAGAGAATGTGATTATTCACCGTTTTAATTTCTGGGTCCATGAAATGACACGCGAGTATGGAGACGCGGAACTGATTGTAGGGAATGGATTATCGGAGATGGAAAGAACTTGGTTGAAAAGCATAAAACTCTTGGAAAAAGTGACCATGGATAGTATTTCTCTCCCCGAATGGTCTCAACGCATTGACTCTCATTGGAATATATTCACCTCATGTATGCGGGATAGTGAAGTGTATAGACTTGGCTACAAGGAACATATGCGTCGCGGATGTCACTGGATGAATCATTCCCAGTATGAAGGGAAAGAAGCGTACCGTCGAGCCCTGTTACATTTACGCCGAGGGAAAGCACTCACAGAAACGCAAGCTGCCAAAGTACAGTATGGGTACCACTGTGCGCTGTCAGATGTGGTTGAGATTCTTCTTCATTATTGCTTTGAACTACACTATCGACTTTATGTGCATACACTGTATTTAAATTATGATTCCTGTGAAGCTGCATGGGCCTGGACCAAGGTTGACCCCATCACTGTGATGCATGAATCAACCACGGTGGACAATGGACAACTCTACAAGTCTTATATTGTTCATTATTGTAGCTTAAGTGACTATGCCGAACATCGTACCTTGTGCAAGAATAATGCATGTTGTGAAATAACTCAAGAAAGTACAACTCTATAATAAAATGTTATTCCAATGACCTGTTATTTTTGATAATCATTGACTTGGGAATGATAGCACTGTCAATTTCATGAACGATTTCCAATCTTAAAATTCAATCATTGATTTTAACTTCTATCATGATATGTCCTATAACCCAGTTCACCCTTGAATAAAATAGTCAAAGCTTACCATGTATGTTTATTGAGAAGAAAACAAGATAGAAAGAATGATTACATTTAAAAAACCCAGTCACTGACTTCACTTATAAAGTCCACACTGTCCCAGTTGGCGATAGCTTCGTTGATGTTGTCAAGCTCTGTTCGACGGTTCAAATAATCACTAAGGTTCGTCAATGGTTCGCGAAAGGGACGGCGGGTGGATAGAAGATCGAGATCAGGATAGTCATCGATGCTAGGAGGAATATTCTCCTGCTCATCGTAAAGAAAGTCAAGTTCCCAATTCTCGCCGATCAGACTTGACGATCCGGGATCGGTGACGGAGGGTGACGGTGGGATGGGAAATGGTCCATCGATGGTAGGTGGTGTTGGCGGGAGGGAATACGGTCCGTCCAGATCGGGAATGGAGCCCCAGTGAGAGGGTAGATCTGTTGGAAAATCATCTTCTTCTGGGGTCGGTGGTGGAGTGTCTGGGATCACAACCACCTCTTCTTCTAACGCGTTCCGAACCCTTAATCCGGTGAGATCAACCATCTTCTTGTATGTTCACGAGTGTTATGAAGGCGGAACATTTTCGACTTGGCTTTATAGTTTTGCAAATGTCCCATCCCCTGCTCCGAGCATTAGACGTGCCCCATTCCATGCTCAGAGCACAGAACAGAGCATTGGGTGTGCCCCATTCTATGTTCGGAGCACCTATCGATTGGAGAACTAGGTAAAAATAGAGAAACGTTCAAGACACATACATGATGGAAGACTTTCACGTGTACACCTATCCAAATCAGCTCATTATTTATCCGAAAACGACATGTCAACCGCACGCGATGTTAGAGAAAGTGATTCCCTATGTGAAGGAGAAGATCAAAGTGAAGCCTGAATGTGAACTCTCCATGGATACATTCACGATTTATGAATACAAAAGAAATGGTTCTCCACCATTGATGGGCGCTAGTGAACGTTATTATGAAAGTGACGTCGAAGAAATGGATGACTATTTAGCCTCACTGAAGAACGTATGGGACTATGAATTTATGGACAGTGATAACAAAGAGATTCTTGGTGTCTATTGTATAACGTTTAATTTTGAATATATCTCTGTTGGATGGACATCAGAAGAAGAAGAATATGTAAGCGACGCAGACTAAGTATGAATAAAGAATGTCGTTTTATGAATCATGTTGCTTTTCCATATGATAAGCATTCTGCTATTGGGGTTGATAGATTTGGAAAAACATGCTACTGGTACTCCTTTTTCTTCTGAGAGAGATTGTACGCATACTCACCGCGATGAGTAACTATTTAAGTTATGGATCCTCACGCTCTCTCAAATAAGATCATGTTACTCCTACCCTATTATCGAAAAAGACGACATCGCCCTATTCGGACAAGACATCTTCGAAAAAGACGACCACGTGGAAGATGGACATCACGCCCACAGACAGTTCGACCACTCCTTCTCACCAAGCGCGGATGAAGATCCTTATTGATTTTTGGTTCGATGAACGCATCCGAGGCAATGATATCCCCACATTAGAAGAGTTTACCGACACGTCCACCGTCTATTTGAATCAATTGGTACTGAATGACCGCTATTCCATCGTGGGACGTGTGTATTTACTCATGGCTATTTTTGAAGATGACGTTTTGTATGAGGAAACGCTATGGAGCTTTATGAATGAGAAACATTTGACCTATGTACAAGAGCTGTATCATAAACGTGTGATTTCAGCAGCAAGTCTTATTTATATCAAAGAGACATTGAATCGTATCTGTGCTCATTTCAGTATTTTGTTTCAATGGCCAACAAATGTATTTAAGCATGCACAGGAACACACCACAAAAATCAACCATGAAGGGAGGAGCGCGTGAAAGTGAAGAGACCCTGACGTTGCGAAAATTGAGAATAACCCTATGTCCTATCTGTAAATGCCCTTATCAAAAAGATCGTCTGAGAAGGCATATTTATAATTCACACCATCTAAAATATAAATCAAAAGAAGAGATCAAAGCAAGTGAAGAGTTCATCTATGCATGTCTATGCGGGGAAACCCTCGATGGAACGGTGGATAGGAAGACAGCTCAACAATTTGCGCGTCAACATACCCATATTTTAAACGAGCGAATGGAGGGAGAAAATGTGAGCAAACTCAAGTATATTATTCAACAGCATGTTCCGAGACCCTCTTTGAAGGTGTCCTCTTCGTTGACAGGACAAGATCGTCAATTATCACCCACCTCACGTCGTGCAACTCCCTTGCGACCCCCTCAACCTATGAATACAGATTTGGATGCAGACGATAGTCTAGAAGCACTCATTCGACCTTCTCCAGCGGATCATCGCGCCTTAGCAACACCTGGTCCGTCTCACGCTATGCTACAAGCTGTCGTGAAAAGTATGGTTGACGATCGAGCCAGAGTGGATGCTCCCCCGGATCCCACCCATACGGTCCATCAAATACAAGAAGAATGGAATCGATTGCCGCCCGATGTTTTAGCCATGGCTGCGAATGAGATTGATATGAGTCCTCTATCGTTAGAGAATATTCAACCTACACTAAGTCATGTGACATTTGATAATTACCCAGGTCCTGTCAATGATCACAACAGTTATGTCCAAGCCATGTCGAACACAGTGGGAAATCCAGAGGTACAAGAATCAAGCGAACCTCGCCAACAACACTCGGTGGGGGTAGGAACCCCTCAACAACAACACTCAGTGGGGGTAGGAACCTCTCAACAACCCATGGACGCACACCCCGTGGAGGAAAGAATGTTTTACCCAGTCAATTCACCTGTCATTGACAACTCCCACGAGTACATTATTCAACTGAACAATTTGAAAAACAGCGCCATTGTTCAACTGTTGAACGATTCTATTCGTCTCCATGAACGTCATTTAAATGCTCGCAAACGCATCTTGCACGTGTTGGAAGATGCATTTAATCAACACATTCATGAACCCAATCGTACAGATGGCAATGGAGACTATTTGGATGAGACATTGGAAAGCATGCGTGACTTGCTGACTCAAAAGGAAGAGTTTATTGCCCACTTAACCAACCAAAATGCAGACGTCCACGCACGCTACATGAATTTGGTGAACGCCATGTAAACTAAGTTATGTGGGATAGAGGATGATAGACAAGAATGACGTGTCAGTGTGAATCATGTTCAAGTCGACGTCAGGACTTTACCAATGTACTGAAATCCCTAAGTTCAGGGATAGGATGCTCGAAAAAGAAAATTAACCGTCATGTCGATCAATTGCCTGAGGAATATGTCAAGGATATGCAAGCACTCATGAGCAGAATGCGAGAGAATCCAGGGAAATTAACACCTTTACAGCATGAGTTTATTCAATCTTATAAAGGCATTCTCCGCAAATTTGTGAAACCACCCCCTCAAACTCGCAAATACTTGGGCCAAAAACGGAAATTTAACAAGAAACAAATCCCCTTCGCACAAGCCTATGCCATGGCATATCACGATAATCCAGCAGCTTTCAAACAAGCCTTACATGCATCGATCGGCTCCAAGCACTAAGTAAACCATACCCACGTCATCAACACTATCATCATGGACAATGTTCAATCCATAGTGAACACACTTTCAACAGCCAACGGAGGAGATTTAAAATGTTCACTCATTGGTTCATTCAAAGAAACCCTATCACAATTCTTTACACTCGTCATATTCATTTTGGTTACCCTCTTATCTGGTCGAAAAATGATGAAAGATATCAAAAAACGTCAAGATAGTAGAAAACCCTTACTCGATGTGGAAGTCGTCAATTATGATATGTCCAAAACGCCTATCCTCAACCCCACCAAACCGCACAATGAAATTCCCATGAAATCGAACGATTTACCGAAGAGTGTGAATAAGTCACGTTCACACAGTAAAATTCCTATGAAATCAAACGATATACCGAAGATTTAAAGGTTGATTTTCCCATGACATCGTTAAAAATACTACGGATTTGATGTGTTATTTTCCCATGATATCAATCGATTCACTGTGACTTTGAAGAACACACTCTGTTACAAATCCTCGTAAAATCAGGTGATTTATCGAGAATTCTGAGGTCCTTTTCCACACCAAATCGACCGATGTTATCGTAAAATGACTCAGCAAATTCCCATGAAATCAAGCGTTATCTCGTGAATTTGACCTACAAAAAGGGACAAGCCCCGTACACCACCAAAAATGAATGATTCATCGTGAATTTGACGGAGCACCAATCAGAGCACTTGTAGGCGTGGGTGTCAACCAGTGAGAAGAAATTTTCCCACGCTCAACTCTATATAAACTGAGCCATTTCAGTCATTTTCATTCAGTCATGGGTAAACGTACGAACACGTTGGAAGCTCCTCTCGCGAAGAAGGTGAAAGTCACGTATTCGTCAGATACACCGACATCGAAGCCAGTCTTTGTTGAAGCGACGGAGCCCTATTTCCATACGAATGGGAAAGCCGAGAAGAACTATCTTACCAAGGCACAACCACAGTTGGAGCCTCTGCCCATCACACGTCTGGTATTGGGCAAGAAATGGAATAACACTGGATATTATCCCATTCGCGGAGAGAATGCGACGATGGATGCGATGGATTGGCAATCACGACGAGACATTTCAAAACTCGTGTTTGCCACAGGATTTTATGGATGGCGTGCACAAACGTACAATAACAGTGGGTACGGTTCCGATCAACTCACCTCCCTCTTCACCATTTCTCAAGCCGTCTCACGCGATTTGGAGACGTTGGAAGATGCGATACAATCCCTCTACAAACAAGTCCAACCCGAATCTGCCTACAACTTTATCTCCTGTCTCGGTTATGTACACAAGAAATCGGCCTACGACAGTGTCTTTATGAAGCTAAAGCAGGACACGCCCATCTTCCTGATGAAGGAGAATGGAAAGAACAAGAAGGTTAGTTTGGCCACTATTGGACATCTTCTTGCCAATCTCAAGGCGAATACCTTCCTTCAAGCAAATACCATCTTCCGCGTCACAGGCATATACTATAATCCACAGACAAAGACTCTGAAACTGTGTTTTACTGTGGATCAAATCCAAGTCCGTATCAAACAGGTGGAGGAATGTCAGAGCACAGCGGTGGGGGAAAAGAAGAAGAAGAAGAAGACAAAGCTGACACTCGATATAAAGAAGGCACACATTCCCTCCAGTGGTTTATTTGATCTGATACACATGGTGCAATCTAAACAAGACATTGATTGGGAGGAACTCAAACACTTTATAGATGATGATCTCGATCATCTCTCCCAATTAGAGGACAGCATTGCACTTATGAAACAAAAGGAGGATGAGATGACAAACATGCTTTCTCAGAGGTGGAGTGCTCAACCCACGGAAGAGGAGGATTGGAGGACGATGCGGACGGATTATGTCAAGGCGCAAGCACTCGGTGTGTACATTCGCATCCGGGAAGAGTCACACGCGCTACATATCTTTGACGGTGATCAAATACAAGCCGAGAAATGGATCAATCGATTCCTCGAAATGTTCAAGGATATGGTGGAACACAAACAGGAGAGTCAGTGGTATGTGTCATCCTCATGGTACAAAGCAGGACAGTGTGTCAATGAGAAGTGGTCTGTGTTGAACTATATTGAACATTATTTCATTGTGCGTAGTGCCTACGAAATCCATCGTCGCGCCTTTCCCAACATGTTAAAGGAAGCATTTGCACGGTACAATATGAATCCTCTTACCCATGACATGGAAAGGACATTGATGAGTGAAATGGTGACTGCTCTTGAAAACTCACTCTTTAAGACATGTACACGTGGACGTTTTATTCCACCTCTACTTTATTCTGGAAATGATTCTATGTTTTGGAAACTATTTTAAGTTATGTTTAATACATGATGCATGGAATATATGTCTGACTTTTATGATTCGACAAGATGGATTTCCGTTTAGAGAATGACTCATCCATGATTGTCTCGGGTCCTAGTAAATCGGGAAAGTCCACGTTTGTGGCGAATATGATCAAGAATCGTCATACTTTATTCAAAAAGCCCATTCGTAAAGTCTGGTGGTATTATGGGATAGAAAGTCCATTTCATAAAGAGTTACAAGAGGTGATCTTGAAAATGGGTGTCCCTACCCAAGATGATTTTGATCAATTGCAAGAAAATGATTTAATTGTTCTCGATGATTTACAACAGGAATCTCAAAACAATGAAACTGTGACGGGCTTATTTTTAAGAGGATCTCATCATAAACGGTTTTTCGCAGTACAAATCACACAGTATCTGTATGGTGATAAAGAACAACGTATGCGTAATGGCAATGTCCATTATTTGGTCGCGTTCAATAATCCGAGAAATCAACAACAATTGGCTCAATTCATGGGGAAAATGCTCCCAAAAGGCAATATGAGCGTCGTACATGATATATTAACAACATTGGTTCAAAAGTATGGGAATTATGCCTACCTCTTTATTGATTTCACTACAAATTGTCCGTTTGAGTACCGATTTCGCACCAACTTATTTAATCCACCGATGATTGTGTTTAAGTTAAGCAAAAGACCCAATAAAACGAAAATGGACTTTAGTGAATTAGTGGTGGTTCCCAAATCTGACATGAATGAACACACTGGTGGCGGACAGCAAATGGGCGGCGGTGGTGACAGTACCCAACTGATGTCGACCATGTTGCAACGTCAAGCGGAAGATCAGAGGGTGAGAACCATGATGATGACTCCTCAACAAGCCCATCTTGACCGTATTGCACGAGATATTGTGCGTCACCGTCCTACTGCCAATGATATCGCTGCATGGAACGCCCGGATGTATTTGTTCGATAAATTTCGTCGCCAATTTTTCAATTTGGACAATGATCATGGGAAGCGATTGGAAAAACCTCTGCTCACGCACACCGCAAAACCTCCGCTCACGCACGCCGCAAAACCTCCGCTCACTCACGTCGCAGATCCACCCGTCCTCAAGCGATCGAAAGGGAAAGTCGTCAAACCTTCGGTTGTCACCTCTCCCAAGACGAAGCGTTCTCCCTTGAAATCATCCATCAATACTCGTTTAAGTAAAAAAGGAGTTCTTGAATTGGGATCCTATGGCTCACCATTCAGGTAATGGCAACGGCAGCCGCGCCAATTGCCTCCTCATTCTTATCGCGTATCTTTGGACGTTGTTGCGGCCAAGGCAACGCAGACGACAGCGCAGAGACACAGTACACCATCACGGCGAGCTTTAATTGTTGTTCCAACGGAAATACCGCCTATCTTCAACCCCCACGTCAATACCAAGCAGATTGTGTCGATGGAGGAGGTGTTGCACAAGATTTATTACAATCCCAAACATCCCGCTGGCTACGGAAGCGTCAATGCACTTGCTGCTGCTTCACATTATTCAAAAACAAAAGTCAAACAATGGTTAATGCGTCAACCGACCTACACCCTTCACAAATCTCGATTGCATCGTATTAAGCCCTTGCACCCGTATCGTGTACGCGGTCCGCAAATTCAATTTCAAGCGGATATTGTCGATTATCAAAAGTATGCACAGCATAATCGTGGCTACAAGTATATTCTCATGGTGATGGACATCTTTACACGCAAAGCCTGGGCATTCCCTCTCAAGACCAAGAGTGCCAAAGAAGTGTCGGGGGTTTTAGAAGCCATTTTCGCAACCATTCCCACCCCGCAACGACTGCAAACGGATCAAGGCCGTGAATTTTATAACCGACCGGTGAAAGACGTCTTGGACAAGCACGCTATTGAATTGTTTTCCATCTACAGTCCCTATAAATGTGCTCATGTCGAACGATTGAACCGTACTGTCAAGAATAAATTGGAACGTATCTTTACAGCCACCAATCACAAGAATTGGGTGGATTATATCGCAGATGTCATGTATGCATACAATCACAGCACCCATTCATCTACAGGTTTCACCCCGATGGATGTGAATGCCTCCAATACCGAGGAAGTGAAACGAAACAATGCGAAACGTCTCCGACAAAACTATAAAAAGGTTGCAGTCCCGGGAAAGTCTATCCCTGTGGGAGCACGTGTACGTATTTCACGTGATAAAGGAACGTTTGGACGAGGGTATGAAGCGAATTGGTCGACGGAAGAGTTCATTGTCTCCAACATTCTCAAGAACCCTCATGGTACCAAAATGTACAAGATCAAAGACTTGAGTGGAGAAGAGATCAAAGGATCCTTTTATGCTCAGGAATTACAAGTGATTCATCGGGAGGAAGAAGTCTATCAAGTGGACAAAGTGCTCAAGACCCGACGTCGGAATGGACGACCAGAATATTTTGTGCACTGGCAAGGTTATCCGGCCTCGATGAACTCATGGGTGACAGACTTAGAACCTCTAGGTAATGTACGCCGCTATTGATTTGTAATCATGCAGGAACTGCATGAGGAACAACATGTGTACTTGTTGAGCAATACTCAACCCCATTTGTATGACAATAAAGCCAATCATTTCTTTACACGACTGGAAAATCCACTTTTTATTCCTAAAGGAGAAACATGGGAAGTAGGCTTGAAAGAGTTTGGGTATGTGAATAATGTGGATACGATTCCCGAAGATTGTTATATTACCGTGGGGAAAATGGTGGATACGAAAGATTTGAAGACCTATTTGCCTTATTATACGATGGAAGGGACCAATGTGGTCCGTCGTCACACCATTTTTGAATCCGATGAGGAAGTGAAACGAGTCCCCATGATCACAGCGTTGGAATTATATACACGCCGTACCATTTCCAACATGATGACTGTCACGACACATCCATCCTACTTGTATTATGGAGGCAATGGCATAGAGGAAGCAGATGTCTATGTGATTGACATTGTCCCATTTTCCCTGTTTCAAATCAAGGAATTCTCCGCCTTTCATTACGTCCTTGTGTTTTCCCCTCATTTGGCGGCCTCACTCTTATTGGACAAATGTGTCTATCATTTATCATTGACGGATGTCGTTCGGATCCATACACGACTCTCCATTCATCGAAAGGAATGTGACGTAAAGAAATATCCCGCTCATGACTATTGGTTCAGTGTGATTCCCTTACACCGCTGTCATTTTGCCAAACATGGAATTGAAAGGATGTTGGGAAATGAAATCTCAGTGCTGAATTTATTCAAACAATTAGAATGGTTTGGTGTGGGGAAATTAGTGTTTCATTCATCCAACAGATTGTCCTTTCATGTAAAGCATGCTTCCAGTTATACATTGTCTGCGATGGATTATGGGATCCTCTCCGATTTGCAGAAAATAGCCACTGTTACCATGGCTCCCCCAGTGACTTATCAGGATATACAACCCCTGAGTGATGATACGACACGTGCTGTGTGGATGAGGACCGATACCTTTGTGAGCTCTCTCAAACGCAATGCAAAAGCACCTCCTATTCCCAGAGGGCATATAGGCCTGTTTCATAATCTTCGCATCCTTCTTCCTAAACTGAGAGCGTTGATGAAAGCCGTGAAAATGTATCAACACACCTTTTTCCGAATGCAACATTTGGCCTCTAAAAAATGGATTGCTTTACCGACACGCACCATGAAAAATCAATTTATTTTCCCAGTGGAGTTCCTCAATCCACTCACCCCAAAAGAACGTGAAACGAAGTATCCACATCCCAAGAAAAAACATGTGTCATGGTTCAGAAACCGTATTGATCAATTGTATGACAAGATTGATACACAGTTACACAAAATCGATCCTACCCTTCATATAGCCGATGCTCCTGATTTAGTCACCTCCCGTTTCTTGCCTACCTATATCAACACACTGAATGCAAAGTACCGCAACATGATGCGAATCCTACGTCAACACAAGATGGAAGGTGTTTTAGTCTCTAAACGATTTGGAGCCAAGAAGCGATTGTTTGATACTGTCTTATTGAAAAATGTTCGACAATCGATTCAAAAGGAACAAGGTACAAAACGGCCCATCATTCATCATTTAGTTCATTCCCATCCTAAAGATGGGAAAGAAAATGTATTGGCCAGTGGTGCGGATATGCAGCATGAAACGGGGCAACATGCCCTTCCCTTCACATCTACGGAAAAGTATCATATCTACAACACGTATAATGTATTTGCCTATCATAGTTTGGTGGATTTGATGGAGATGTATGGGACTATTCTCCATGATTTTGAAGTGAAACAGGAACGGTTGGCAACGTTAAGAAGGAGGGTGAAAGAATTCAAACCCACTGCAGGAACTGACAATCTTGACGAGATCGTTCGTGAACGAGATAGGGTGAATGCAGAAGTGACTGTAATGACATCGGATCTTTGTCAATTCATCAAGGAGAACAAACTGTTATTTTATGTGTCTAGACCTGAATCGTTTTATTACAAGAATTTAGAGAGTGATAAGACATGGAGTTCTATCGCCCCCACAGGTTATTATTCGTTGGAAACCTATTTGAATACCATCTTCCCCACCCCCATGACATGGACCATCACATCCATGTCCTATCATTATGAACTGACCATCGATTGCACGGACGATATGGAAATCAAGATGGACCGGCAATCTAAAGCCTATGAGATTTTCAAAACAGAAGAAGTAGCTACCTACGTGTGGGACGAATGGATCTTGGAATTCCCCCTCAGCACGATTCATGTTCCCTCCTTTATCCTTCAGAAACAAACCATGGAATTGGACGCTCTCTTTGAAAAGAAGAGTGTCCCCTATGCATTGAGTGGGACCCATGTCTTGCTTCGAAACGGAAAACCGACACAACAGTATAAGACCGAGGATAAGAAGCATCCCAATATTCTCAACATCAAACATGGCGACTCTTTTGAGATTTTTCATACCCTATCTCATCTCCCTAGTCCATTACGCTTCAATTTACCCACGAAATATTATACCCTTCAATCCTTTGTGCAAGCTTTCAATCAAGCCATCCCCTTGCCTGATATGGTGTGGGTGACGTATACAACAGTGGGTGTCTTTCACGTGCTTCACTTTAAAATCGCGGAAGGGTATGGGTTGAAAATCAATCCCCCACAACTCTGGCAACACATGTTGAATCATAGTCATGAATATGGTATGTTCACCTATCATGAACAAACCTGTATACACTCGGAAACGCCGGACCATTGTTCTGCAAGTTACCGTCGGTATCAACAACGTCCAAAACATGTCACCCATGGGATGACATTACACATCTATGGTTTACCGGAATATACCTTTGATTATGCCAAAGGATGGAACCACACCCTCGACACTTTCTTCCCATGGAAAGGGAAGGAATTGGATCGCTTGTTTCAGAAATCCTATTTCCCTTATGCTTATGAATCGAAAGAGCTGTTGGCCAATACGTGTTTACAATCCTACTTGTTTGGAGATAGACTCTCTGATAAGACATTGTATTCACCCGCTGTCGCGTATCAAGAAGGATCCACCCTGAAAGTCTGCAAAGATAGATTGACTTCCTTTATTGGATGGTTCAGTGTTGATATGCAAAGGCTGATGACGACCATGATGGAACGCTGGCAAGAAAACATGTTTTATCTAGTGGATGGTATGGTGTTGGGAGTGGATGTGGGAAAACAAGATATTCAATCGGTGATGGTGAATACACATCCCACACCTCGCCCTTTTCTTCATCTCTATAGCAAGGCCATGAAACCGTTGCACATCTATGACCACATGATTCGGCAAGGTTACATCAACCCCACCCTAGACATTTCTACCTCGTTTCATCGTGTCCACATTCCCAAAGGGAGTTATACCTTGGAAGGACTCTTTTCTAAACTCCAAGTGAATTTACAGATGTGGACGGATGTATCCCTCTCTCTCTCGAAAGATCATTATTTGACGGTGAAAACCGCAGAACATGCCTTTATTGATTTTGGAGAAGCGTTGAGTTATCGTATAGGTCTACCCCAATCCTATTATGGACCCAATACACAAATGACAACACTCTCTCCCCTCAGCCTAACTCCCAATTCCTTCAACATTATCGTCTATTGCAATATTGTGGCGGAAAGTATTGTGGGAGGACAACGTGAACAAATCTTGAAAATTCATCCCATTGAAGAGAAACAACGTTTGGGGGAAATGGTGTCGTATGAAGTGTCCAATATTGATTATTACCCCATTTTTACATCCGCTATTGATGAGATTGAAATTCAGTTGCGTGGAGATGATGGTGAATTTATTCCGATTCATGAAGGACGATCCTATTTCAAACTCCATCTCCGCCGTAAGGAGACTAGGTAATTATGGACAGAGTGACACTCAACCATGCATGAGGAAACGATTCACTTGTTGAGTAATGCGCAGCCCAATTTGTTTCCTGAAAATAGAGCCAATCATTTCAAAAATCGCTTGGTTCCTTCCATCCCCATAGTCCATGGGGATCAATGGGAAGCTGGTATCTCCGTCGTCAACTTTATCAATACCCTTCAGACAATACCCGTGGATGTCAGCTTTAGTGTGGGGACATTGAAGGATCATCCTGAGACGATTTCGACCGTCTTTACATCCTCTATCCTTCCTGTCAAAACGGATTCACCGCGAGGAGAGCAAGGCAAACAAGGCAAACAAGTCAAGCAAGGCAAACAGGGTGAACAAGGCAAACAAGATAAACAAGACAAACAAGGCAAACAGGGAGAACAAGGCATGTTTACACGCTTCAACATTCCACGCGGTATTTATTCGGAGAAGACGTTGATGCAGTGTTTGAATCAAAACCGACAGCATGGTCACAATTTCCACTTTTCTATCACTACATTGGCGCCTCATGTCCATGTTGTCTCAGTGGTCGTACCCCCACACTACAGTATGAAACTTCATCCTTTGCTCAAAGACATTCTTGGGTTTAAAACAGACTTACTCACTTCCTCGCAGCAAGCGACTGCCCCTTTGAATTTGAATGCCTTCACCTACAATATTCTCCTGTATTGTAATATTGTAGGTTATCATTATGTAGGAGGTATGAAAACAAACTGTATGTGTGTGATTCCCTACACGGGGAAAGATTATGGAGATAGTATTCATCATGAATTCCAGAATGTCACCTATCTCCCTGTGAAAAGTCAACAGGTGCAAGATATTGAAATCAAACTCATGTCGGATGACGGTCATCCCATCCCTATGACAGACGGACGGTCCTATGTAAAAATGCATCTTCGACGTCGCGCAATTAAGTAATTGTCTTTTCCCAAGCACATCAAGACACGATGACGAATCTCTTTTTAATCCGTCACCGACCACATTCCTCTGGACGATTGTTTGGAAGAGGTTCATTCATGCAACGCGGTGGATGGAATAAAGTGATTGGACAGAAAACACGCATGATTAGACCTCGTGTCACTGGTGTCAAGAAACCATCCATCCGTTTGCCCAAATCACTCAAAAAGAGTGTTCCCAGAAAAACATTTCGAAAACCCTCTCGAAAAACAAATCGAAAACCCTCTCGAAAAGCATCACGAAAACCTTCGCAAAAGGGACTTGTACATACGGTAAAGAAAACATTGGGAAAATCGTTACGTACGACAGAGTTTCTCAATGCTGCGAAACAAGCTGTCACGGATGCTGTCAGCTCTACCGCACAAGAAGGAGTTCACCATCTCAAAAAGGGTGTGAAAGCACTCGCCAAACGCACTTTACAGACTGCTCCCGAACGTGTTGTAGAAGCTATTCAAAATAAAGTGAGTCGGAAACGCGTCTTCACGGATGAAGAAGGAGATCGGGTGGAAGCACCTGCTCCTAAACGTCGCCGTGGTCATGTGGCCGTTGCCCATCATACGAAATGGGGAAAAGGAAGTTTGATGGGGCGTTATCGCGGAGGTGCTAAACAACGCATGCTCTTTTAAGAACTAAGCAATCTTAGAACATCCGTCCCATCAAGCATGGCGGAAACCCCTGCCTTATTGGATGCGCGTTACGATGTATTCCAAAGTGATAAAGTCGATGTCTCGAGTACTTCTCAGCATACGAGCGTTCTGACACCAGTCAATGGATTGGAAAATCCCGGTACCATTCAATTCACGGTCCCTCGACTAGCCATTCATTGGATGGATGTATGCAATGCCTATTTTCGCGTGGAAGTACAACTCATGAAACATGATGCGGCTAAAGGAGCAGACGTGCCATGTGAGGCGACAGACAAGGCAATTATTATCAACAATACGGCTCACTCCCTCTTTTCCGACATTACTATCCGCTTGAATGAACGCACCATTGAAGGAGGCAATGACTTGTATTATTTGAGAGCTTACCTTAGCAATCTTTTACAATATACCAATGATGTGAAGAATACACACATGGTCACACAAGGATTTACTGTTCCTCAAGTGATGCATGACACGGAGTATGATGCAGCGACGAAGACGATAAAGACTAAGGCGGTAGAGTTTACAGATAAAGAGAATGCACTCAATCAAGCCATTCTCAAACAATGGTCAGACAACAAATTTAAACGTACCTTTGACTTTCCCCTGAAATGTAATTTGTTCCAACAAGTGATTGCTCTGCCCCCAGGCATGCAACTGGATCTCATTTTCACCTTGAATAAACCGGAATATGCCATTTATGATATGGAACATCCTGCAGGGACGACCTCTACAAAGTACAGGTTCAAAATCACGTCTTTCCAATTGTATATGCCCATGCTCACCCCGAATGCAGAACTGCAATTGAAAACTGCGAATCGACGCAAGACAGAAGCCATTTATTATCGCTACAATGGCATGACCGTCCAACGACAAACGATTGAAAGTGGAGTACAAAAGAAGACGTTTTCCAATGTGGCTGCTCTATTGAGTCCTAAACTCATCTTTTTCGCGGTTGTTCCCAGTAACTCTTGGTTTGATCCAGGAAGTCGTAAACTCTATTTTGAAAGGCATGGACTCTCTCAAGTCACCATGACCACCAATGGAGCCATCATGACAGGAGGCACCATCAATTGCAAAGATGACGTGATTGCCTACAGTCAATTCAATCGTGCGATTCAAGTCTATAACACGAATGAATCATGTGGTATTGATTTGGAGAGTTTTACCAAATACTGTTACTTTATCGCTTTTGACTGTACCTTGGATAAACAAATCGATAGTGTTCAACCCACCAATACACGTCAATATGGACTGGAATTGCAATTTGAGAATACGACCAAGCAAAATATGGATTTATTAATGTTTGTCATTCATGACGAACAATTCTCCGTCACACCGGAGAATGCTGTCATCTCCAGTGCGTATATCCCTCCCGCTATTTAAGTGTTGGCGCGCATGGACGTCCTCATAAGATATGGTGAAGGAGCCCGAGAATCACGTTCCTCCTATCGCTTGGACATCTCTTTATCAACACCGTCTCATTAAAGCTCAGCGTTGGCTGAATGGGAGACTGGTTAAGCAACACGGAAATCGAAGGAATCATGCAGGGTATGAATCAATTACAAGAGAAACATTTACTCAATGCCTGCATGTGCGAAGATGATTTTCTCTGTGCTATTCAGTGTAGTTGTCAAACGTTTGCTCATCGTCTCCTCCAATCTTCTTACGTTCCCTTCCAAGGTGTGTTTCCTGCTGATCTACTTCCTGCTCATTCCCCGGAATCAAAGACACTTATTGTCAATAGTGATCGCTCTCATCAACCTGGCAAGCATTGGTTGGCCTTTTATCAAAATGCGGATCAACGCGTGTGCGAATTCTTTGACTCTTATGGACTCACTCCATCTCACTATCCACATGTGACCGAATGGTTATCGACAACACCTTATCCTCTAAACTATCGTCGCCCTCTGCGTATACAAGGACCTAAAGCCTATTGTGGTGCTTACTGTATTTACTTTTTAAACCAACGCCCTTTTAACACGTCTATGGAAAAAACACTGACCTTCTTTCGAACATTGGATGCTTACGAGAAAGATCAAGAACTCATTCAAACCTATTTGTCCTTCAATGATAAAATTGTCTATTCCTATTTGTATTCTACATTATCCCATGTTTTGAAGTCAATAAAGAAATGAATCATGTCAATGATTGTATTTTTATTTCAGACAGAGGGTAATACTACAAGGTTTTGTACAAGGTTCGGTCACTCGTAATAGTACACTATACACTATACACAGAGTTTTTCCATACATCATGCACGATAGACAGTGACTGTTGAAGCAATGTCTTGATCACAAAGAGGACAAGATGACGTTTCAAAGGGATTATAACATGTAAAACACATAACACTATGAGAACATGGTAAAAAGAGAAGGGACCGTTCCTGTTTAAAACATGTAACACAGTTCCGTTCACATAATAATTGAAATGTCTCTTCTTCTAATTTCTTTCTAAAGTCACTTTTATGGGAAGAGTTATCTGACACATCCGTTGCAAATCTCACTTTTTTCACTTTTTTCACTCCAGATCGCGCCAATGTCAATGTATTGCAGTGTGGCAGGGAGACATCCTCTATCCACCTACGCTCCAAATGGTGATTCATAGCATACTCATCGAGATCCATGAGTCGATCCACTAATTCACCAGCAGTGATCGTTTCATTGAGATGTGTTACCGTTTCTATCGCTTTGAATGAATATCCCAGATCTCTTGCGACAACCCACGACGTTGGGATATTAGTTGCTGTCCGATTCATTGAGGGAATCTCCTTCGAATAGGGATTTGAGAATGTCTTCCACCAACGATTCCGCTTCTGCAATCGATAAAACACCCGTCACAATCACACTTCCGTTGGAAAAGAAGGAACAGTGTAAATTACCTTTGCGTATTAACGTTCCGGGAAACAGTTCGCGCTCGTTGGAAATCACTGATGTCGATGGCAACTGTTGAATGGTTTGCATGCGGTCTTTTGTATAGTTCCATTGACATTGAACGGTGCAGGATTTTGTGATTGGGTCGCTCACGTCCAATCCGTAGGGGGCGAGTAATTGGCGCATCTCTTTACAAATACGATCGTAGGTTTCCAGGGAGTGGTTGCCCAAAATTTGGATACACCCCCGTGGAAAAATCTGTACAGCAACCGAAGAGTTCCATTTCCAATAGACTCGACAAGGGCGTGATGCTCGGTAGGTGGCCAGAGGGAGTTGCGGTAACAATGTCTGCAGTGGTATTGCGGAGGATGCTCTGAGCTCCACCATGCGGTTGCAAATCCTTGACATTTTTGAGAGCGGGGTGTAGATACCCTTCTTCATATAGGCGATGGTTACCGTAGGGAAGGCTCTGATTGGGTAAATACCAACACCGCTTGTCCTCCCAGATACTTAAGGCTTTCTTCACTTGCGTCACCGTTCTCATCTCGTGGTGCTGGGATTGGAGGAGGGTTTGTGACACTGTGGTAACGGAATGTTTTTCGAAGGCGTCCACATAGTTCTGATGTTTCACTTGTCGCTTCTTTGCTTGACACACTCCTTTCATGCGACAGTCGTGGATTTCTTCCTCATTGCCTTTGAGGACAATGTAAGAGTACATCTTGGCACTCAAACATACAAACTCCTTCACCCTATTTCCCACACACTCGTCCTTGAAACATCCCAAACGATTCGCATTCTCGGTACGTCTCTCTGGATGACTCACGGGATAATTTGAGGTATCGAGAACGCCTTTCGCCTCCCTATCAATAAAATTGGGGATGGTTTCAAACGAACGCAGCACTTCTTCGCGTGTATACCGGCTGCAGACTTTGAGGAAGAAGGAGTCTGTGTCCCCACCAATGAGTTCCACTGAGGTGCACGTCTTGTTGGCTTTCCACTGGTCAAACAGCTTGTACATAATAATCTTGCTGCTGTCCAGGATGCATTGCCCGATATAAATGGGCTTGTTCAAGTCTACCTTAATCTTGCGCACATTCACCACCACGGCTTTGTCGCTGATGTTGAAGAAGGATTGGCAATAGGGATGACGTGTCCATTTGCTAAACACATTGGGTGATCGTACAAAATAGTGCTTCCCATAATTCCGCACATTCTCCATCGTCTTGCCGTACAGTGCGTTCACCATCAACTTGTGGAGATTGCGGCGCATTTTCGTGGTTGCCTTGGCGCGTTCTTGCGTATGGTATTGAACATAGGGGCGAATATACGGTTCTTGGTTGAAGGAGATTCCGTAATGAACCTTGGTGATATGTAAGCCCTTCTCCACATAATACTTGAGAGCAGCGATATGTACCACATACTCTTTGCGATTTTCGTGCGTCATCATTAACTTGTTGGCTGAGTGAAAGGGTCGGTTCCCGTTCAACTCCTGCCATAGCTCTTGCATATAGGGAGACATGTCCTCCCATTTCGCCGTCCCGCGGTAAGGAGCCAATGGTAAATCTTCCGTGACATCTTGGACGTGTGGGGGATATTCCAAATCGACGCACAGTACATGACCCGTGGTGCCATTGACATTGTATCGTCTCACCCATTCGTCGTTGATGTCCACCAAGACCTCCGGTCGTACCCAGGCAAAACAATCCTTCGGCAAAGGTCCCATCATGGCCGCACCGTATAAATTGTTCGCATCGATGTAAAACAAGTGAGTGCCTTCTTCTGCTTGCGCGCGGTGCTGATTCACAAATGTCATCCCTCCACGAATCCCTGCTTCAAACACGCGGTACATATCCACGTCATGCAATTTCTCCAACTTGACCTGTGTCTTTTTAAAGAAAAATGAATAGGTCAAGCCAGGAGTGCCGAAATAGTGGATGGGGTCCAATGCAGACACGTCGCGTATTTCACTTCGAAAGTGTTCGAAGATGTCTGCGAGCAAGGCTACATCCACTGTCAAATAATAGTGGATATAATCTTCAAACGTGCTGCACCCCGTCTCTGTCCACGCCTTTTGTGCCACAGCATACTCATCCTCTTCCAACTCCTTCTCACTCAAATCATTGTAAAATGCTTCCTTCGGAGGCAATTGAGTCTCGTGGATACGATCCCAACAGTCAAAATATGTATAGGGAAAATATCCTTTCCGAATAGATGTGTGATCGCAATTCGGATAGACGTTGCTCAATATGTGATTTGAGTGAGGAAAGTCACTGATGGTCGTTGACAAATTGTTTAGAGAGTCTTTCAAAAACTGACATGAATCGATGAATCGGAGTTTATATATAGTATTGGATGGCATGGGAAGAAAGATGGTCACTCCCAACGTCTTGTCTCCTGACGCATAAATGGGCTCGATCCTATACTTGGGATCCAACTTGGTAAACCCTTGTACAATCACCTGGTGACTGTCATATCCCTTCCAATTGTGAAACAAGATGTTTAATGTGGTCCGGGATTGACGTCGTCGCATGTTACATGCATTGCACAGGGTTTGCAGATACTTGCCCGTGATATGATCGTGGTCTCGCACCTTTGTCGTAGGCCCATTCTTTTCACCTTGTTTCTGGGGTTTTACATCACATCCGCACATGTTACATTGAGCTGTCTGTTCATAGTCCCGCATATCATCCTCCGTCAGCGTCATGTTATGCTTCGTCTCTTCCATGTGATTAAACATCGACATGCTCACCTTTTTGATGTGTGTAATAAAGGCAGGAATGCACTCGTTCCCCTTATGGATCACCACCGATTCTTTCTTGTCCAGCGCCGGATGCCACACCACATAGGATCCCACATACGCTGCCGTATGCTTCTTGGACACGGAATCAATCATACTCTCAATGTCCGCATACATCACAGCGAGGGGTTGAGTGGTTTTCGCATGGTCGATAAATTCGTGCGGTTTCGTATCTTCCGGGGTCGTTTCCATCTGAAAAAATCCTCCATCGCATTTGGCTTGATGTTCCACACGTTCTTTGTGCGCCATATCCTTTGTCTTTCCATACTTCATCCCCTTCTCGTAGAAATTAAATCGTAAGCTACATAACTCGCATGTTTCAAAACGTTTCACTTGTGTTTGGCTCATATTCCGATACCACATGCGAGCACATTTCTGAAAATCCGTCACGGGAAGAAAATGTCCAGACTGATCCTCCATATCGTACCGCGTCACCATCACCAGATGAACGATGCGTGTGTTCTCCTTCACAGCTTGCCGGACCGGGTATAATTGGCCCACAAATCCTTTACTGTCATGCACGTGGATACGAAGAATGATATTGTTCTTCTTTTCAAACTCCTGAATATCCCGTGTATTCATCAACCCCTCTGACGTCATCATGGAAAAGTCTAGATGATAATATTGATTCAATTTCAACTTGCGCACTGCAGGAAGATCAATCTGATAAGTGTTATAGGTTGTCTTGGCGCGGGAATCAACACGTCGAGGAATGCGATTGTCTTGGTAGGCCAGTGCATAGAGGACACTGTCTTGAAAACAATGTGATGTATACGTGTTGCGTCGAAACACACATATACCTTTGCAGAGCTTGATATCTCGGTGAATAGGAATCGGTGCGCCCATGCGAAAATTAGGGAAGGAACTTGTTTGAACTAGTAACTCCAACACTTGTTTCACCTCAAATCCTGATCCATCTTCTTGAAAGTCTTCAATAAATTCTTCAAACTTTGACACCATGTCACCGAACCATGTATCAAAGTTACGTGCTTGGACGCCTTCGTGAATGTATGAGGGTGTGGTGATGTCTCTCACTTCCTCTTCGCCCGTCGACATATCCATCTTGGCAAACCTGAGTCTCATACTCACAAACACTTTCACATCCTCGTGGGGGTGTTGTTGCACAATCACACGATACAAGTTCGCATACATTGAATTTAAATAGACCTTCCATTCATTCGTGGCTTGATGAGGGGTAAATCGATAATTATATCCGCGACCGTCCATGATCCGTTCTTCTTCCACAGCTGCACCGCCCTCTTGCATGAACTCAAACAGGTAGGGACACAAATGTTCATCCCATCCTTCCGCTTCAGCATTCACTGCTACATCACAGTAGCGACACCGTCCCACACACGCATGCTTATGGTACGCCTCTATGTCGAAACTTCCGTCGCAATCCAAACACAGCAAGTCATTGTCATCACCATAATTAAACGCGCGGCAATCGTGTTCGTCTCCATACCATTTACAGCATGTCCAACAATAGTTGCGACCCGTCTCTGCTGCTCCATGGGCAATACAGTCTTGAAAGCGAGAGAAGGACTGACGACAGAATTCACACGCGTACTGCATGGTTAGAATGAGAATGAATTTCTCTGACAGCGTCTTTCCTTATATACCCTGCGGTGACTCATCACACGTGCTCGGCGCCGCGTGCTCCGATTGGTGCTCCGTGCTCAACCCCAAGTGCTCTGATGCGTGGGCGTGTGCTCTGTTTCCTGTCTTCTTCGCTACTGATGCGTGGGCGTGTGCTCCGATGAAAGAGCAGGTCATGACCTTTCGAGCAAATTCGCCGGGAAGGGGCTAGACTCTCCTACTCATATGACACAAGGATTTCTTAGAAATAGGAGTTCCATCGATGATGTACTGTCTGCTTCATTGATAGTAAAAGAAAACCCTTCAGCACAGCAGCTGTTAATTGGTCGTTGTGTATCTTTAAATTTCATATGTCATGGGTTGTATGTAGACTTTCTACAATGCAGCATTAAGCAACATAAATGATAAACGCTCAGTTTGACTCAATGCGGCTGCGCAATGACTAACGGATGTCAAGTAAATGAAGAGTAGTCTGAATTGACAAATGGATGTTCAGACTACAACACGTGGATGGGAAGCCACAAATTCTGCAAAGAAAAGTTTCGTTGCGCAAGCTAGGTCACTGAATACAAATTCATATTTTCCAATGAAAATCATTTATATACAATGTAAATTGTGTACAATTGAAGGTAATTTAAGGTTGCAACATACGTGTATATGTTGTACATAGTCATAATCATGCATTATATATGATGCAGATTTCCTGAAAATCAAAGGAGATTTGTTCAAGGATTGTACAATATTGAAAAGTCCATTCGTCAGTCATAATAAAAAGCTACGTCAACAAAGTACCTTCTCTTAATGCTTCCCCAATCATTGGATTTCCATGAACGCTTCATTAGCATTAGTAAAATAATTAAAGCTGCTTGGACAGGTAGTCAAAAAAAGTGTAGCGAAAATTTTCGCCCCGAAAGCTAGTTATACTTAAATCTAGAGTCATTTCCTACCCCAATTCGTCGCTTTGCAGTTGCAACAAATGTCTTATACGTGGGGCACACCACTAGTGGAAACCCTTGGAGCAATAATAAGGCCGAGATGGGGCTTTACTTCAGGAGTAAAGCGCATGAAAACTTCAGGAACAAAAAAAATTCGTTTCCTTTCTGTTACTGTGCTTTGTCGATAAACTTAGCGAGCTTTTCGATACTCTGATATTTGTCCTTCTACTCTACAAAACTTCTCTATTAATCAATGATGGATATTCAAGATAGGATTGTCGCAATTGGCTTGATGGTATGTAGTCCTTTTCACTTTGTGAACGATCTATACACCGATTCTATCGTACATACGGTTGTAACGGTTAGATCTATTGTGTCTTTATAAGGGATATCTAGAGGTCTAGATATTGAAATATCTAGATATCTCCGGCCCTTACCTAGAAATTGAACCAAGATGTATTCTATCAAATCAAAGCCTTTTCCCCTTACTTATAATTCGTGAACGCTAGTATCATTCAAATATGAATGCTGTGTTTGAGTGAACTATCTTGCACTCTAGCATCTTTGGCTAAATCCTTCGGTTGCACAGACTTCTTAAAGACTCGCAATGTGCTTTTCATGAGATGGTCATCATAGCTATATAATGCCTTTAGATCTCGATCGGATTGATTTCAAAACTCTACGCACAGTGACTTTGCATTTCTGTGAAAAGCTCAAACATTTTATATAAAGAGGAGCATAAAAGAATGCGACATTTTAGCTCATTAAAATACTTTGAAGTACAAGCATAAATGATCAGTTGACTGAAAAGTATAAACTGGCACTTAGAAGCATAGAGGTCTAGAGTTGAAATAGACTTTGACAGCCATTTTTTTCTGCTACACAGCTTCAGAAAAAACCAGTAAGGACTTACGTGGACAAGGCTTGCCATAACAAACCTTAGTAGAATTTTCGGAAGTCCCACGAGTATCGTCAGTTTTGAGACAATTCGCACCACCATGAGCTGGAGTGGGGTTGTTGCAGGACCGACTCCGTGTAATAGTTCCATTTTCACATGTGACTGAGCAGCCACTCCAAGCTGTCCAGTTACCCCATCCTCCATTTACTGTTGGGAATGAAAGAATAGTATGATATACATTGAGTAGGGTTACATAGAGTTACTCTATGATGATACATTCTCTTTCTCGCCAAATAAAGATGGTTTAGCTTTCATGGCCGACAGACTGCGTTGATCTGGTAGCGACCACCTGAATGTCTGTTCTAAAACAATTCTAAAAGCTGATTTAGAACGAAGAAATGTTGTTTACCAGATTGATTGCTCCAACTATCAACAAATACGAGTATATTAGACAAACTGGAAAACAACTGGTGACAAGAGTTCATGAGCATCAACTAGCAGTAAGGAGGACTGATAGGCACTCACAAATATCAACTCATTGCATTGAAGAAGACCATGCATTTGACTTGAGCAGTGCTAAAACAAACTGGAAACAACTGGTAACTAGAGTTCATGAGCATCAACTAGCAGTAAGGAGGACTGATAGGCACTCACAAATATCAACTCATCGCATTGAAAAAGACCATGCATTTGACTGGAGCAGTGCTAAAACAATCAGCTCATGTGAGTATGACCGTGATATGACCGTGAGTTTATAGAAGCCTGGTACTCCTCAGACCACGGCATCAACAGACACACAAATCTAGATAACATTTACATAAATTTACGCTAAGATGTCATCGTGAATTTTTCAAATTTTGCACCCATGTGTCCCTATGTAATTTTCCTTCTTCAACCTTACGACGAACTGAAGTGACAGCCTGAAAACGTAAATATAACCTGCCAATCAGGATCACATCCAAACCAGGCAATAAACTCATTTCTTCTGTTAGTTATAATTTAGATATTACAATGACTGCGCATGCTATGTATGTAAAGACATTGGACCGAACTACAGATGTACTGACAAGCACTTGGTTTATAAGTTCACGTGCTTGCTATGTCACGAGTTTTACATTGGTCAAACGTGTAGACCCTTCCGATATCGAGTTCAAGAACATGAACGCAGCTTGAAAAACAGAGACAGAAAAAGCGCCCTTAGTGAACATAATTTAACAGTACATTCCGATGAAGTGATGACCATTAATAATTTCAACTGCACCATCATGGATAAGCAAAGAACAGCGATTACAACTAAGATGGCCGAAGCACGCTGTATTGCGTTGAACATGCCAAAAATAAACCGTCGTCATGAACTGATCTGATGAGTTCCCATTACACAGCAGGCAGTATATAATACTTTTGTAATCTCACAAGAACCTCCACCACCCTTGACATTGTCCACAGGACAAAATGCGTCGGGATTTTATTGTCTTTACCAAATAAACACTACGTATCGAAACAAAGGGAGAGACCGTTTTTCTTTTTGAAACATGACTGAAAACTTGTGGCGAATAAATATAAGCTTATATATAAATTTATACCGAATATACCAAATGAATACCATAAGTCAATTCCGACCAATTCCGTTGTTGAATGAGGAGGGTAGAATATTCTTCATGGTGGTGGCGAGGCGGTCGACTAAGCATGCAAAAGGTCGGTCGCAACACGTATTCAAAAAGCTGGTGTCCCAGGTTCCCCTAATTGTTTGGAACACGTCTCAACAATATGAAATCAGTTGAGGCAGGCGACGATTGAGCGCATCCATGTCGTGTGCTTGGATCTGTCGAGCGCTCATGGGTCTGTGCCTAATAGAAACATTCAGTTCGCCCTTGAATATTTTGACATGCCTTAAAGCTAAACGAATGTATCACCCGTTATTTTGTTTCAGCACCAATATCAAACGGCATTTGTTTATGTCGATATCGGTTAGAAAAAGGAATTGCTATGGGATGTGCTATTTCTCTCTTCCTGCTTGTCTTGGTCATGGAAATGATTATCAAAAGTAGCGGCAACAGCAAAAATTTGAAGGCATTCATGGACGATGTGACTGATGTGGAAATGATTCCAGGTGTGTCTCATATATTCTCAACAGGTTGCGTGAACTTGCTGGGTGTTGTGAGATGAAACTTAGCCACAGAAGAGTAGGACACTATAATTGCTGAGAGGCAAGATGACGCACGCACCTTTTGATCTGGGAGGCGTATTTCGACTGTTCGAGACACTAGATCGAAAAGCTTGGGAAGATGCTATACGTTTCCATTGAGTGACCGTCACGAGGGTGTGCAACAACAGGCGTCAGTATTGAAGTACTTGTACAAGATCAACAGAATATTTGTACCAGGTCTATTCAAGGCTTGGATGATTCAATTTGGCGTGTTGTCAAGGATTATGTGGGTGGCCTACAACGATTTATGAGATTATAAATGCAAAGGCGGAGGAAGATAGCAGGCTAGTGTTAAGACCTGGGCGCAACGAGCAGATTGCACAGTTTACGAGCATAAGTACCACCAAGACTAGCATAAGCTACCAAGACAAGCCAAACTTTGCAGACTTCATTTCAAAGTTCATCTACTGCGTGAACAGTTATGGATTCATTAAGACTTAATTGGAATGAAATGCCGACTGTATTTGATGTTTTTTAATAAAAAATCTCTGAAATCCAAACGCAACATTCCCTCAAAAAGATCCACTATATTAAAGTAGTCATCTGATGCGTCACTGACATAGACGGCGAAAGTGCCAGCATCACTCCTCTCCGACCCACAATTTCTCCGAGTAGTGCGAGTAAAGCTGTGCAAATGATTCCGTCATCCTGTTGCTAGTGGAAGAATTTTTAAGAGCAACATCGTCTACTTATTCCAAAAATGGATCTGAAGACATAGTAATGCAAAGGAGGACTCTTTGAATTAGCTTTAAATGCAAAGTCAGAACCTCCATCCCAATTCGTTGCATTGCAGTTGCAATAAACGTCTTGTACGTGTAAACTATAAAAGAATTACAACGGCTATGAATCGAAAACGACAACATTCCACCCGGTTCTGAGACCAAAGCATAATTTTGAAACCCCCTCCCTCAGAAAATTTCTCTGATTCTAAAAAACCCGAACAGCATCACTAAACCGTGGATGCTTTACTTCCCATTATCTAAGCTTGAACCTTAATGAGAGGAATAAAATGAAAAGGAGATTGCTCTTTTTCACGATGACAGCCAGTATAACTTTTTCATTTGGGTGTTGCTTGATTGAGTCTTAGTCTTTGAAGTGTGAATATCACACATTTTTGGATCATATTGAATTCGAAGTATCATGAATTGATAACCCAAATATTTTGCAATCAGCCCAAAATAAATTCGCAAGTCCTTCCTGAACCCAAATTTGGGTCGGATTCGCACTCTACATGTACTAGTGGAAACCCTCGGAGCAGTAATGAGGTCGAGATAGGGCTTCACTTCAGGAAACCGGTTGAGCATGAATGCTTCGAGAAAAAAACTTCGATTTCTATCTGTTACTGTGTTTGTCGGTTAATTCAACGAGCCTTTGGAAACTCTGATATTTTCCTGTTATTCTACAGCCTATCTGTGTATTTTAATGATGAATATTCGGGATAGGATGGCTGCAATTTATCTTGATGGCATGAAATTGACTCTTTCACGTCGCTAGAATGAATGCATGTATGAGCGACCTATTCTATTTGAGATGCTAATGCGGTTGTAAGGGTTAGATGTATTGGGTCTATACCCAGAAATTGAATCACAATGTGTTATATCAAATCAACACCTTCTTCCTCTAACCTGTAATACATGAACGCTAGTAGTATCATTAAAATCTGAATAGTGTATTTGAGTGAACTATGTTGTACTCTAGCACCTTGGTTAGATCCTTCGGTTACACAGACTTCACAATGATTTACAATATAACATTAAGATCAATTTTAGGGGACAATAATGTAGGACATTTGACCCTTCAGGCGAAAGCTCCTAAACATGTCCTATATTGTTGCCCGAAAACACTCATTGTGCGCTGCGCTATTGAAATGGACTGTGCAGCAATGTAGGTAAAAAGCGGGCAGCAATACATGTACAGTACATATACACGAACTGAGACTTCTAAAACATCCTTTACATGTAGATATACAGATATCATCATTACGAGATGCATTACTGCTTTCTTATTTTTACATTGAACCATAGCATAATTTTGCACAATATGCTTTTCATGAGATGGTCATTACTGCTATCCAATGTCTATAGATTTCGATCGGATTGATTTCTAAACTCTGCGCACAGTGCTTCCTATTTTTGTGAAATGCTCAGACATTTCATACAAAGAGTATGCTACCATAAAAAGATGCGACATTTTAGAGCATTAGTAGTCATTTATTTACGCATCTAGTGCATGATTGCCTCTTTATAGCAATCCACGAGTTGGATGTCTTAAATGCCCGAGCCCATAGGGTGAGTGCCATTTTAATCTAGCGAGTTCAAATGCTATGATGAAGCAATCTCATGCAAGAGTTGAGTAGATAATTTTATTTGTCAACTTGTTATGATGATCAAAGAAGAATTGTGATTAACATGTCTATGAGTATCAATAGTATTTGAATAGGAATTTAGCCGGACCGATTTTGACCGGTTGATGCTGTCCATTTTGTTCTTCTGAGAATAATAATCTTAATTTGATTTGAAAGGACGTTGTCCCATAATATAGAAATATAAAAGATCTTCGAACGATACGTCTATCGAGCTGTTTTAACTTTATCTGAAATTGTAGTGTCTGAGCAGCCACTTTTTTCTGCCAGACAATTTGACTGAATCATAAAAAACAGTAAGGTCTTACCTGGACACCCATTGATATTACAAGGTTGTATAGCAGTTTCGAAAGTCCCATTGGCTCCGCGCAATTGGACACAAGCAAACCACCATGAGCTGGAGTGGGGTTATTGCAAGACCGATTCCGTGTTTGAGTTCCACCTCCACATGTAAGTGAGCAATCACCCCAAGATGTCCAGTTACCCCATCCTCCATTTACTGTTGGAAATAAAAGAATAATGTGACATACAGTGCTGTTCGAAAAATTAGCAACTTTTTATTAAAAAGTTGTAAAAAAAATTGTTTAGATAGAAACTTTATTAAAATACAATATTATCAAAGATGTCAGCGCAAAATGTCTTACAGAAACATACAAGGATACAATCTCACACAAGATTAGGGTCTTGCCTAGTATTTTGAGGGACGACCGTGATTTTTGAGTACTTGACCAATGCGTTTTGGCATACTTGTAGCCAACTTCAACAAGGTCCGTTCAGTAATTTCATGGTTCCAGACGCGAATAATCGCAGCAAGTAACTCACTTTTTGTTCTGGGTCGATGTGCGTTGACTCTCACTTTCAATATCTTCCACAGATTTTCAACAGGGTTCAGATCGGGGCTGCTCGAAGGCCACGGCAAGGACGTTATTCCATGAGATGCTTTGAATTGCGTCGTTATTAGCAACTTATCGATTTTTTACTGCTATGATTTGCCATAATCTCTTTGAGTATTTTGTCATAAGTGAAGTTTCTATTCATAGTAGATATCTATTCTATTCCATACATCATGTGTGTCACTATAACCATTGATATCGATCTTGAATTTGAATTGGCATTATAATAGAACACATGATACTCAGTTGCATTCAACTTTGGTCTCTCAACAACTTCGATGGGTAGAAAACGCGATCTTACTCAACAGCAGAAAGCAGTTATTGACGCTCTCTACGATGAAGGCTATAAACAGTGTTACATCGCAACCAAGTTGAAAATTAACAAGTCTACCGTGAGCCGATATCTGAATGGCAAAAACTCATCAAGAAAGAATTCGGGTAGAAAGAGAAAATCGACTTTAAGACAAGATCGCATATTAAAACGACTATGTCTTGCAAATCGTCAATATTCGTCACTGGAACTTCGTCGTGAGTGGCAAGAATCAACAGGAGTTACTGTTTCATCATCTACCATTCGCAAGCGTCTTATTTCTGTTGGACTCATTTCTCGTCGTATGGTCAGAAAGCAATTTCTTACAAAGAAGCAACGTCTCGCAAGGATCAATTGGTGCAAGCTTCATGAAAACTGGAGTGAGGAACAATGGAAAAATGTCTTTTTCTCGGATGAGTCGAGAATGGAGATCAGCTACCACTCTGGAAATACGCGCGTGAGAAGATATTCGTCGGAATCCTCCAAACCCTTCTGCGAAATGCCAACAGTGAAACATCCTCAAAGCGTCATGATCTGGTCAGGATTTAGTGCGAGGAAGATTGGCTACCTTCATTTGTGTGAAAAGACTGTTAACTCTCAGGAGTATATGAAAATACTTCGAACTCGAGTTTTACCTTATCAAACTCCATTTTTCAACGGCGATATGATCTTCCAAGACGACTCGGCTCCCGCCCACAGATCAAAAGTAACGACACAATTCAAAGCATCTGATGGAATAACGTCCTTGCCGTGGCCTTCGAGCAGCCCCGATCTGAACCCTGTTGAAAATCTGTGGAAGATATTGAAAGTGAGAGTCAACGCACATCGACCCAGAACAAAAAGTGAGTTACTTGCTGCGATTATTCGCGTCTGGAACCATGAAATTACTGAACGGACCTTGTTGAAGTTGGCTACAAGTATGCCAAAACGCATTGGTCAAGTACTCAAAAATCACGGTCGTCCCTCAAAATACTAGGCAAGACCCTAATCTTGTGTGAGATTGTATCCTTGTATGTTTCTGTAAGACATTTTGCGCTGACATCTTTGATAATATTGTATTTTAATAAAGTTTCTATCTAAACAATTTTTTTTACAACTTTTTAATAAAAGGTTGCTAATTTTTCGAACAGCACTGTATTCACTTGGTACACTGATAACTGTGAGCCATGAAAGCTACATGTATTTGAACTAAACTACGAATGTGAACAACAGAATATAAATAACAAAATAAATTACAACGAAAGTATATTATATAAGCAATATTTGTGTTGTTTTCGTAGTTACAAAGGAATTAGACTACAAGAGCTGACGCACTGTATAGAGCGCGTGTTCTTGTCACGTGTGTGCTACGAGTACTAGTGCTAAGCACTACGCAGGATTGAGGTTCAACTTCCATTCACATTGGAAACTCTGCCAGATGGTGAGTCCTCATATGTCCTGAATTTTCGTTCAGAGCCATTAAATTCTAAAGAAATATGCTTTCGTTTTCCTCTCATTATGTTGGTTGGTTGATTGATATTGTCGGAAGAAGATAAAGTCAATTGAATTGAATTCCTTTCGCGTATTCGAAAGATGAAGTGCCGATAGGAAAGGAATGAAATCATGATATATGATTTAGAGGTCATTGATAAGACTTTGAACCGAAGGCTGAAGGCATGATCTACACTGTTATTCATAAAGTCCCAAATGAGAACAGGAAAGAGTACTGAACTGAGTAGGCACTAACTACGATTAAGAAATGAGTCCCAGAGTCTAGTACTCTTTGAGGTCGAAAGCACAGTACTTAATTCCCACTCATTTAAGTACCCATATAATGAGTTTCATAGGACCAGCACCTCCACTACATCGACAAATGCCACACGGCATATATAACTCTCTATATCTCATGCACACATCCATCGAAGAACTGCTTCGGCAATTAAACACAAATTCATTTGGATCAATAAAATATGCACAAGAATCAAAGCTCAGTCGGTGAAGTTGGTAAACGATGACAAGACGCAAAGCAATGTCGGAGAAGATGGCAAACGTTGACAGGATTCAAAAAAGTGCAGTCGGCAAAAATAATAGGTGATGGCAGGTCACTGTCGGTGAAGATGCTTTTTATTCAAATTGATGTCTTCGGTTCATTAAGAAGATATCGAAAAAATATCACAGATTGGTGTTTGCAGAATCGCTTCTTGTTTCATTGTATCCGCTTCGACATGCAGGAGCACACCAAGCCGTCATTTCCTCAGCACTCGCTATCTGAGACAGAAGCGATCCTAGTGATGATTTTGTTGCACGAACTATGAGCAACTATGTTGACCGTTTGATAGGCGTCACTTGCTCCCAAAATCACTACTCATCCCGACCCACATGCTAGCATCACTCCTCTCCGACCCACAATTTCTCCGAGTAGTGCGAGCAAAGCTGTGCAAATGATTCCGTCATCCTGTTGCTAGTGGAAGAATTTTTAAGAGCAACATCGTCTACTTATTCCAAAAATGGATCTGAAGACATAGTAATGGAAAAAGGAGGACTCTTTGAATTAGCTTTAAATGCAAAGTCAGAACCTCCATCCCAATTCGTCGCATTGCAGTTGCAATAAACGTCTTGTACGTGTAAACTACATGTATAAAAGAATTACAACGGCTATGAATCGAGAATCATGTACAGTCATAATCATGCATTATACCGGGTGTCACACAGGGGACACCCCCCGCCCCCCAAACGATTTCCATCATTATCTCAAATTATAATATAGCCTACATTGATACGTTGTGATCAAAAGGTCATTATTCCCTTATTAGAGTAATTTCTGCGGTTCATACAAAGCACGAAACGCGTCTTAATTAAACTTTTATAATTTATGTTCAATATGTTGACCATTTTCCTGCACACAGAGTCAAATTTTTATTTTGAACAGCTTCAGAACATACTTTTCTACATAACAGCTCGTCTATGTCACGAAACACAGTACGAATACAGTCTTCCAATTCATCCAAGGTTTGAGGATGACTCCTGCATACAATCTCTTCTACGTGTCCCCAAAGAAAAAATCACACGGTGTTAAGTCTGGTGATCTTGGAGGCCATTCCAAAAGGTTACCACGGCGTCCAATCCAGCGGTTGGGAAAATTACTGTTTAAGTAATTTATGACGGAACGGTAATAATGCGCCGGTGCCCCATCCTGCATGAAAATGCTCCCAAGATCGGTGATTCGCGGCAGCACGCTTTGCAGCATACTAAGATAATTCTCTCCTTTGACAGTCTCTCGAAAGAAGAATGGCTCCGTCACACCTCGGGATGAAATGCCAGCCCACACTGTTACACCACGTTTGTCCATGGACTTGGTGCTTAGACGAAGCTCGTTGTGATCTGACCAATAAACTGAATTGTGGCGATTCACAGTTCCGTTTAAAAAGAACTTCGCCTCGTCTGTCCAGACAACTTTATTGATCAATTGGTGATCTCGTTCCAATAAACGTAGTAAGTCCTCACAAAAATTCAAACGTCGATCAGGATTGTCTTCATTAAGTTCTTGATGCAACGAGAAGTGATAGCTTTTCAATCCCAAGTCGACTTTCAGAATTCGATGAACAGTAGATTTTGAAATGTCAAGATCAGCGGATGCCTTGCGGATGGAGAGATTATCACCCATTTCAGTGATAGCACCGGCAACCGCGGCTACCTGTTCACTATGGCTTTCACTTGATGGTCTACCATGTCCCTCTTCGTCAACTCTTCCAGTGGACTCAAATCTCTTAATCAATGATGGAATCGATTTCCTATCAATTGGTCTTCCATACGTGTCTTCAAAGCGTCGAACTACTTCACGATAATTGTCAGTTTGATAATAGCTTTTCACAATGAACACGCGTTCCTCAATCGTGTGGCATGACTAATTGTAAATGATTAAACATGAAGCAGCATTTCAGTTAGAAATTTGAATTTGCAATTACTGTTTGCGAAATGAAGACAAGCGCTATTCGATATCCTAATGATAGCATACACTGATATCTAACAACAACCCAAGCTGCTCTTATCAAGCCGAGGTTACCAAACTTCAAGTAAATAATCTTGATTTTGTGTTGGAGGGTTCGCTGTGGGACACCCGGTGATGCAGATCTCCTGAAAATCAAAGGAGATTTGTTCAAAGATTGTACAATATTAAAAAGTTCACTCGTCAGTCATAATAAAAAGCTACGTCAACAAAGTACCTTCTCTTAATGCTTCCCCAATCATTGGATTTCCATGAACGCTTCATTAGCATTAGTAAAATAATTAAAGCTGCTTGGACAGGTAGTCAAAAAAAGTGTAGCGAAAATTTTCGCCCCGAAAGTTAGTTATACTTAAATCTAAAGTCATTTCCTACCCCAATTCGTCGCTTTGCAGTTGCAACAAATGTCTTATACGTGGGGCACACCACTAGTGAAAACCCTTGGAGCAATAATAAGGCCGAGATGGGGCCATTTTTTCTGCTACACAGCTTCAGAAAAAAACCAGTAAGGACTTACGTGGACAAGGCTTGCCATAACAAACCTTAGTAGAATTTTCGGAAGTCCCACGAGTATCGTCGGTTTTGAGACAATTCGCACCACCATGAGCTGGAGTGGGGTTGTTGCAGGACCGACTCCGTGTAATAGTTCCATTTTCACATGTGACTGAGCAGCCACTCCAAGCTGTCCAGTTACCCCATCCTCCATTTACTGTTGGGAATGAAAGAATAGTATGATATACATTGAGTAGGGTTACATAGAGTTACTCTATGATGATACATTCTCTTTCTCGCCAAATAAAGATGGTTTAGCTTTCATGGCCGACAGACTGCGTTGATCTGGTAGCGACCACCTGAATGTCTGTTCTAAAACAATTCTAAAAGCTGATTTAGAACGAAGAAATGTTATTTACCAGATTGATTGCTCCAACTATCAACAAATACGAGTATATTAGACAAACTGGAAAACAACTGGTGACAAGAGTTCATGAGCATCAACTAGCAGTAAGGAGGACTGATAGGCACTCACAAATATCAACTCATTGCATTGAAGAAGACCATGCATTTGACTGGAGCAGTGCTAAAACAATCAGCTCATGTGAGTATAGATATGGCCGTGAGTTTATGGAAGCCTGGTACTCCTCAGACCACGGCATCAACAGACACACAGATCTAGATAACATTTACATAAATTTACACTAAGATGTCATCATGAATTTTTCAAATTTTGCACCCATGCGTCCCTATGTAATTTTCTTTCTTCCACCTTACGACGAACTGAAGTGACAGCCTGAAAACTTGTGGCGAATAAATATAAGCTTATATATAAATTTATACCGAATATACCAAATGAATACCATAAGTCAATTCCGACCAATTCCGTTGTTGAATGAGGAGGGCAGAATATTCTTCATGGTGTTGGCGAGGCGGTCGACTAAGCATGCAAAAGGTCGGTCGCAACACGTATTCAAAAAGCTGGTGTCCCAGGTTCCCCTAATTGTTTGGAACACGTCTCAACAATATGAAATCAGTTGAGGCAGGCGACGATTGAGCGCATCCATGTCGTGTGCTTGGATCTGTCGAGCGCTCATGGGTCTGTGCCTAATAGAAACATTCAGTTCGCCCTTGAATATTTTGACATGCCTTAAAGCTAAACGAATGTATCACCCGTTATTTTGTTTCAGCACCAATATCAAACGGCATTTGTTTATGTCGATATCGGTTAGAAAAAGGAATTGCTATGGGATGTGCTATTTCTCTCTTCCTGCTTGTCTTGGTCATGGAAATGGTTATCAAAAGTAGCGGCAACAGCAAAAATTTGAAGGCATTCATGGACGATGTGACTGATGTGGAAATGATTCCAGGTGTGTCTCATATATTCTCAACAGGTTGCGTGAACTTGCTGGGTGTTGTGAGATGAAACTTAGCCACAGAAGAGTAGGACACTATAATTGCTGAGAGGCAAGATGACGCACGCACCTTTTGATCTGGGAGGCGTATTTCGACTGTTCGAGACACTAGATCGAAAAGCTTGGGAAGATGCTATACGTTTCCATTGAGTGACCGTCACGAGGGTGTGCAACAACAGGCGTCAGTATTGAAGTACTTGTACAAGATCAACAGAATATTTGTACCAGGTCTATTCAAGGCTTGGATGATTCAATTTGGCGTGTTGTCAAGGATTATGTGGGTGGCCTACAACGATTTATGAGATTATAAATGCAAAGGCGGAGGAAGATAGCAGGCTAGTGTTAAGACCTGGGCGCAACGAGCAGATTGCACAGTTTACGAGCATAAGTCTACCAAGACAAGCCAAACTTTGCAGACTTCATTTCAAAGTTCAACTACTGCGTGAAGAGTTATGGGTTCATTAAGACTTAATTGGAATGAAATGCCGACTGTATTTGATGTTTTTTAATAAAAAATCTCTGAAATCCAAACGCAACATTCCCTCAAAAAGATCCACTATATTAAAGTAGTCATCTGATGCGTCACTGACATAGACGGCGAAAGTGCCAGCATCACTCCTCTCCGACCCACAATTTCTCCGAGTAGTGCGAGCAAAGCTGTGCAAATGATTCCGTCATCCTGTTGCTAGTGGAAGAATTTTTAAGAGCAACATCGTCTACTTATTCCAAAAATGGATCTGAAGACATAGTGATGCAAAGGAGGACTCTTTGAATTAGCTTTAAATGCAAAGTCAGAACCTCCATCCCAATTCGTCGCATTGCAGTTGCAATAAACGTCTTGTACGTGTAAACTACATGTATAAAAGAATTACAACGGCTATGAATCAAAAATCCGAACCCAAACGACAACATTCCACCCGGTTCTGAGACCAAAGCATAATTTTGAAACCCCCTCCCTCAGAAAATTTCTCTGATTCTAAAAAACCCGAACAGCATCACTAAACCGTGGATGCTTTACTTCCCATTATCTAGGCTTGAACCTTAATGAGGGGAATAAAATGAAAAGGAGATTGCTCTTTTTCACGATGACAGCCAGTATAACTTTTCATTTGGGTGTTGCTTGATTGAGTCTTAGTCTTTGAAGTGTGAATATCACACTTTTTTGGATCATATCGAATTCGAAGTATCATGAATTGATAACCCAAATATTTTGCAATCAGCCCAAAATAAATTCGCAAGTCCTTCCTGAACCCAAATTTGGGTCGGATTCGCACTCTACATGTACTAGTGGAAACCCTCGGAGCAGTAATGAGGTCGAGATGGGGCTTCACTTTAGGAAACCGGTTGAGCATGAATGCTTCGAGAAAAAAACTTCGATTTCTATCTGTTACTGTGTTTGTCGGTTAATTCAACGAGCCTTTGGAAACTCTGATATTTTCCTGTTATTCTACAGCCTTTCTGTGTATTTTAATGATGAATATTCGGGATAGGATGGCTGCAATTTATCTTGATGGCATGAAATTGACTCTTTCACGTCGCTAGAATGAATGCATGTATGAGCGACCTATTCTATTTGAGATGCTAATGCGGTTGTAAGGGTTAGATGTATTGGGTCTATACACAGAAATTGAATCACAATGTGTTATATCAAATCAACGTCCTTCTTCCTCTAACCTGTAATACATGAACGCTAGTAGTATCATTAAAATCTGAATAGTATATTTGAGTGAACTATGTTGTACTCTAGCACCTTGGTTAGATCCTTCGGTTACGCAGACTTCACAATGATTTACAATATAACATTAAGATCAATTTTAGGGGACAATAATGTAGGACATTTGACCCTTCAGGCGAAAGCTCCTAAACATGTCCTATATTGTTGCCCGAAAACACTCATTGTGCGCTGCGCTATTGAAATGGACTGTGCAGCAATGTAGGTAAAAAGCGGGCAGCAATACATGTACAGTACATATACACGAACTGAGACTTCTAAAACATCCTTTACATGTAGATATACAGATATCATCATTACGAGATGCATTACTGCTTTCTCATTTTTACATTGAACCATAGCATAATTTTGCACAATATGCTTTTCATGAGATGGTCATTACTGCTATCCAATGTCTATAGATTTCGATCGGATTGATTTCTAAACTCTGCGCACAGTGCTTCCTATTTTTGTGAAATGCTCAGACATTTCATACAAAGAGTATGCTACCATAAAAAGATGCGACATTTTAGAGCATTAGTAGTCATTTATTTACGCATCTAGTGCATGATTGCCTCTTTATAGCATTCCACGAGTTGGATGTCTTAAATGCCCGAGCCCATAGGGTGAGTGCCATTTTAATCTAGCGAGTTCAAATGCTATGATGAAGCAATCTCATGCACGAGTTGCGTAGATAATTTTATTTGTCAACTTGTTTTGATGATCAAGGAAGAATTGTGATTAACATGTCTATGAGTATCAATAGTATTTGAATAGGAATTTAGCCGGACCGATTTTGACCGGTTGATGCTGTCCATATTGTTCTTCTGAGAATAATAATCTTAATTTGATTTGAAAGGACGTTGTCCCATAATATAGAAATATAAAAGATCTTCGAACGATACGTCTATCGAGCTGTTTTAACTTTATCTGAAATTGTAGTGTCTGAGCAGCCACTTTTTTCTGCCAGACAATTTGACTGAATCATAAAAAACAGTAAGGTCTTACCTGGACACCCATTGATATTACAAGGTTGTATAGCAGTTTCGAAAGTCCCATTGGCTCCGCGCAATTGGACACAAGGCAATCCACCATGAGCTGGAGTGGGGTTATTGCAAGACCGATTCCGTGTTTGAGTTCCACCTCCACATGTAAGTGAGCAATCACCCCAAGATGTCCAGTTACCCCATCCTCCATTTACAGCTGGAAATAAAAGAATAATGTGACATATTCACTTGGTACACTGATAACTGTGAGCCACGAAAGCTACATGTATTTAAACTAAACTACGAATGTGAGCAACAAAATATAAATAACAAAATAAAGTACAACGAAAGTATATTATATAAGCAATATTTGTGTTGTTTTCGTAGTTACAAAGGAATTAGACTACAAGAGCTGACGCACTGTATAGAGCGCGTGTTCTTGTCACGTGTGTGCTACGAGTACTAGTGCTAAGCACTACGCAGGATTGAGGTTCAACTTCCATTCACATTGGAAACTCTGCCAGATGGTGAGTCCTCATATGTCCTGAATTTTCGTTCAAAGCCATTAAATTCTAAAGAAATATGCTTTTGTTTTCCTCTCATTATGTTGGTTGGTTGATTGATATTGTCGGAAGAAGATAAAGTCAGTTGAATTGAATTCCTTTCGCGTATTCGAAAGATGAAGTGCCGATAGGAAAGGAATGAAATCATGATATATGATTTAGAGGTCATTGATAAGACTTTGAACCGAAGGCTGAAGGCATGATCTACACTGTTATTCATAAAGTCCCAAATGAGAACAGGAAAGAGTACTGAACTGAGTAGGCACTAACTACGATTAAGAAATGAGTCCCAGAGTCTAGTACTCTTTGAGGTCGAAAGCACAGTACTTAATTCCCACTCATTTAAGTACCCATATAATGAGTTTCATAGGACCAGCACCTCCACTACATCGACAAATGCCACACGGCATATATAACTCGCTATATCTCATGCACACATCCATCGAAGAACTGCTTCGGCAATTAAACACAAATTCACCTGGATCAATAAAATATGCACAAGAATCAAAGCTCAGTCGGTGAAGTTGGTAAACGATGACAAGACACAAAGCAATGTCGGAGAAGATGGCAAACGTTGACAGGATTCAAAAAAGTGCAGTCGGCGAAAATGATAGGTGATGGCAGGTCACTGTCGGTGAAGATGCTTTTTATTCAAATTGATGTCTTCTGACTTTGTCCAATGATATTGCGATATTTGCATGTTCTGTATAATTTCAGATACCTTTGGCATGTGCAACAGTCATTGTTAATCACATCTTTTGGTCGTGTCACTGTGTCTTGTATGTTTATGAAAATCCGTCGTTTGTTGAATTAATCATCTTATTCGGTTTTTCTCAACCATCACACCAATGGAGTAAGTTCAAATGAAACTAATTTATCATTTGCATAGTCCATCAGTGAAATCATCAAGTCCTCAATGTTCCAGCAATTCATTTACGCACTGTTTTATTGAATTATGCAATTATGTAGAATTTCGAGATAGGAATTAGAACTATTATAAGATTTATGTAGACAGTCTTTTCGATTCCTCGTTAATTGTCTTATGTGTAGTGTAATGTAGCCAGTTCAACAATGCGTACACGCATATGTCTTTTGATTCCGCTTGTCTCATGACCTTCTTAGTGGCCCAAGCATTTTATCGTAGATTATCTAGGGGTCTAGCAGTTAGTTCAAACATCTGCGCAAGTATCATCCTAATGCTATACGCAAACTTACTAAGTAAACAATTTTAATTATATTTTTAAATTTCAGTTCGGGTGAATCGGGTTCTTTCAACGAGTCTGTTGTGTCTTGTGAGAAATCCACGTTTGATGAAATCCTCGAATCGGTGTTTTAAGCCATAAAGTAAGTTATCAAGTCCTCGGTGTTCCAACAATTTATACACTACTATTTCGTTGAATTATTGTCAAATAATTTTTGGTCTTTTAGCTATCATTTAGAAAATCGTTCTTTAATTTTATTTTCACAACCTTTAATAGGTATTCTATCAGGTTGACTCCACTGTTTCATAAATGGTTAGAAAGATACTGGAAAATCAAACACAAATTTTCTTCAACCAATTAAGAAAAATATTAAATTGTTATTCTGTACAACGTTTCGCTTTCTGCTTCTGCTGGTGCAATCATGAAAAATAAAGGGAACTTTAAAGTCACATTGAACGAATTGCATTTGCATTAGAGCATGATGCATGGAAGCTGCTTTCTCTTGTTCCCACAATCCGACGAATTTCTATGTTCTTAATGCTGCGGTGCATGGTTGACCATTGAATCACTTTCATAGAGAGATTGGCACTAGGTGTAATTAGCAGTTGATAGACATGTGAGTGATGTAGGGACAGTCACGTGTTCTCACAGTCTAGATATTATTGTCCGAGCCGATTATCCAACAAATGATGATCTGCAACCTGTACATTCAATGAGACATATGCAGAACTTTAGCAATCACACTTCAGATTTGTAAGACTGTGTACAGTATTTACAGTTATCTGTCATGTATATTATTGCACTCCTGTTGTGACATGGGTGGTAATAGAAGACATAAAGACTGATTAGAGAAACATCAATGTGGTGACAAACTACACTTATGCAATGCTTGTCTTATTTCTCTTGATCTCCCTTCATTGCTATATGGTAATGATGATCACAACTTTTCTCTTTCACAGTTTTCTGACTGGATATACTCACTCATAGCACTTCTGATAGCTTTCTTTCAATAATCGCTCTTGCCTTACCATGGGGAATTTACGATATATTCATGTCATTATCCTTCAAAGCATCATTTTTCACATTTCTTGAAGTTCTCCTAAGTTCAATTTTCAATGTACAGTATTGACGAGGATATATAAAAAATGGCATTACTGTGTAATATACACTAACGAATGTATATACTGTACACAGTCTTACAAATCTGAAGTGTGATTGTTAAAGTTCTGCATATGTCTCATTGAATGTATAGGTTGCAGATCATCATTTGTTGGATAATCGGCTCGGACAATAATATCTAGACTGTGAGAACACGTGACTGTCCCTACATCACTCACATGTCTATCAACTGCTAATTACACCTAGTGCCAATCTCTCTATGAAAGTGATTCAATGGTCAACCATGCACCGCAGCATTAAGAACATAGAAATTCGTCGGATTGTAGGAACAAGAGAAAGCAGCTTCCATGCATCATGCTCTAATGCAAATGCAATTCGTTCAATGTGACTTTAAAGTTCCCTTTATTTTTCATGATTGCATCAGCAGAAGCAGAAAGCGAAACGTCGTACAGAATAATAATTTAATATTTTTCTTAATTGGTTTAAGAAAATTTGTGTTTGATTCTTCATTTTCAATGTGAAGTTTTTTTTATTCAATGTTAGCGATTGTAATCAAGTGTTATTACGCTTTATCAGGGCTGTGCTGCAGTAGTGCTACACTTATTTATTGCATAAATTACATTCTTGATGCTCCGTTCGCAATATTCTCCGTTGTGTGTTATAATGCTGTTCTTTTTGAAAAAGAAGTAACCTTAAAAAATTAATACACAGTAGTTAAAATTAGTGCATTTGGTAGCAGGTTAGTGTTAAGACCTGGGCGCAACGAGCAGATTGCACAGTTTACAAGCATAAGTCTACCAAGACAAGCCAAACTTTGCAGACATCATTTCAAAGTTCAACTACTGCGTGAAGAGTTATGGGTTCATTAAGACTTAATTGGAATGAAATGCCGACTGTATTTGATGTTTTTTAATAAAAAATCTCTGAAATCCAAACGCAACATTCCCTCAAAAAGATCCACTATATTAAAGTAGTCATCTGATGCGTCACTGACATAGACGGCGAAAGTGCTAGCATCACTCCTCTCCGACCCACAATTTCTCCGAGTAGTGCGAGCAAAGCTGTGCAAATGATTCCGTCATCCTGTTGCTAGTGGAAGAATTTTTAAGAGCAACATCGTCTACTTATTCCAAAAATGGATCTGAAGACATAGTGATGCAAAGGAGGACTCTTTGAATTAGCTTTAAATGCAAAGTCAGAACCTCCATCCCAATTCGTCGCATTGCAGTTGCAATAAACGTCTTGTACGTGTAAACTACATGTATAAAAGAATTACAACGGCTATGAATCAAAAATCCGAACCCAAACGACAACATTCCACCCGATCCTGAGACCAAAGCATAATTTTGAAACCCCCTCCCTCAGAAAATTTCTCTGATTCTAAAAAACCCGAACAGCATCACTAAACCGTGGATGCTTTACTTCCCATTATTTAGGCTTGAACCTTAATGAGAGGAATAAAATGAAAAGGAGATTGCTCTTTTTCACGATGACAGCCAGTATAACTTTTCATTTGGGTGTTGCTTGATTGAGTCTTAGTCTTTGAAGTGTGAATATCACACATTTTTGGATCATATTGAATTCGAAGTATCATGAATTGATAACCCAAATATTTTGCAATCAGCCCGAAATAAATTCGCAAGTCCTTCCTGAACCCAAATTTGGGTCGGATTCGCACTCTACTAGTGGAAACCCTCGGAGCAGTAATGAGGTCGAGATAGGGCTTCACTTCAGGAAACCGGTTGAGCATGAATACTTCGAGAAAAAAACTTCGATTTCTATCTGTTACTGTGTTTGTCGGTTAATTCAACGAGTCTTTGGAAACTCTGATATTTTCCTGTTATTTAAATGAATATATGAATATGAATATATTTCAAGCTGACTACAGCAAAAGATGCCAATTACAGTCAACAGTCGAATAATACAGGAATGTTTTTACAGAATACAGAATAAATGCATTAAAAGAAAACTATACAAATTATTCAATATCGAAAAATCCACGTGAAATGGAACATTTGCTGAGTGATCTGTCGAAAAAATCAACGTCAGGTAAGCTATTAACAAAACCGACTGTACGAGGCATGAAATCCGAATTACGTAATTTGAGACGACACTTTTTGACAGCAAAGACCTTTGTGTGGCGAGTCCGCCTAGTCGGTAAATTAAATAAAATCAAAGATAAAAGGTAAGAACAGTTTACACGATTGTGAAGTATCTTATGAAATAATACTGTGTCAGATAATTTGCGACGATGAACAAGAGTGGTTAACTGAAACACTTCACATAAGGGAACATAATTACAACTTTCATATTTCTTGCGAGTCAAATATGAAAGTATTCTACAGCCTTTCTGTGTATTTTAATGATGAATATTCGGGATAGGATGGCTGCAATTTATCTTGATGGCATGAAATTGACTCTTTCACGTCGCTAGAATGAATGCATATATGAGCGACCTATTCTATTTGAGATGCTAATGCGGTTGTAAGGGTTAGATGTATTGGGTCTATACCCAGAAATTGAATCACAATGTGTGATATCAAATCAACGTCCTTCTTCCTCTAACCTGTAATACATGAACGCTAGTAGTATCATTAAAATCTGAATAGTATATTTGAGTGAACTATGTTGTACTCTAGCACCTTGGTTAGATCCTTCGGTTACGCAGACTTCACAATGATTTACAATATAACATTAAGATCAATTTTAGGGGACAATAATGTAGGACATTTGACCCTTCTGGCGAAAGCTCCTAAACATGTCCTATATTGTTGCCCGAAAACACTCATTGTGCGCTGCGCTATTGAAATGGACTGTGCAGCAATGTAGGTAAAAAGCGGGCAGCAATACATGTACAGTACATATACACGAACTGAGACTTCTAAAACATCCTTTACATGTAGATATACAGATATCATCATTACGAGATGCATTACTGCTTTCTCATTTTTACATTGAACCATAGCATAATTTTGCACAATATGCTTTTCATGAGATGGTCATTACTGCTATCCAATGTCTATAGATTTCGATCGGATTGATTTCTAAACTCTGCGCACAGTGCTTCCTATTTTTGTGAAATGCTCAAACATTTCATACAAAGAGTATGCTACCATAAAAAGATGCGACATTTTAGAGCATTAGTAGTCATTTATTTACGCATCTAGTGCATGATTGCCTCTTTATAGCATTCCACGAGTTGGATGTCTTAAATGCCCGAGCCCATAGGGTGAGTGCCATTTTAATCTAGCGAGTTCAAATGCTATGATGAAGCAATCTCATGCAAGAGTTGAATAGATAATTTTATTTGTCAACTTGTTTTGATGATCAAGGAAGAATTGTGATTAACATGTCTATGAGTATCAATAGTATTTGAATAGGAATTTAGCCGGACCGATTTTGACCGGTTGATGCTGTCCATATTGTTCTTCTGAGAATAATAATCTTAATTTGATTTGAAAGGACGTTGTCCCATAATATAGAAATATAAAAGATCTTCGAACGATACGTCTATCGAGCTGTTTTAACTTTATCTGAAATTGTAGTGTCTGAGCAGCCACTTTTTTCTGCCAGACAATTTGACTGAATCATAAAAAACAGTAAGGTCTTACCTGGACACCCATTGATATTACAAGGTTGTATAGCAGTTTCGAAAGTCCCATTGGCTCCGCGCAATTGGACACAAGGCAATCCACCATGAGCTGGAGTGGGGTTATTGCAAGACCGATTCCGTTTTTGAGTTCCACCTCCACATGTAAGTGAGCAATCACCCCAAGATGTCCAGTTACCCCATCCTCCATTTACAGCTGGAAATAAAAGAATAATGTGACATATTCACTTGGTACACTGATAACTGTGAGCCACGAAAGCTACATGTATTTAAACTAAACTACGAATGTGAGCAACAAAATATAAATAACAAAATAAAGTACAACGAAAGTATATTATATAAGCAATATTTGTGTTGTTTTCGTAGTTACAAAGGAATTAGACTACAAGAGCTGACGCACTGTATAGAGCGCGTGTTCTTGTCACGTGTGTGCTACGAGTACTAGTGCTAAGCACTACGCAGGATTGAGGTTCAACTTCCATTCACATTGGAAACTCTGCCAGATGGTGAGTCCTCATATGTCCTGAATTTTCGTTCAAAGCCATTAAATTCTAAAGAAATATGCTTTTGTTTTCCTCTCATTATGTTGGTTGGTTGATTGATATTGTCGGAAGAAGATAAAGTCAATTGAATTGAATTCCTTTCGCGTATTCGAAAGATGAAGTGCCGATAGGAAAGGAATGAAATCATGATATATGATTTAGAGGTCATTGATAAGACTTTGAACCGAAGGCTGAAGGCATGATCTACACTGTTATTCATAAAGTCCCAAATGAGAACAGGAAAGAGTACTGAACTGAGTAGGCACTAACTACGATTAAGAAATGAGTCCCAGAGTCTAGTACTCTTTGAGGTCGAAAGCACAGTACTTAATTCCCACTCATTTAAGTACCCATATAATGAGTTTCATAGGACCAGCACCTCCACTACATCGACAAATGCCACACGGCATATATAACTCTCTATATCTCATGCACACATCCATCGAAGAACTGCTTCGGCAATTAAACACAAATTCACCTGGATCAATAAAATATGCACAAGAATCAAAGCTCAGTCGGTGAAGTTGGTAAACGATGACAAGACACAAAGCAATGTCGGAGAAGATGGCAAACGTTGACAGGATTCAAAAAAGTGCAGTCGGCGAAAATGATAGGTGATGGCAGGTCACTGTCGGTGAAGATGCTTTTTATTCAAATTGATGTCTTCTGACTTTGTCCAATGATATTGCAATATTTGCATGTTCTGTATAATTTCAGATACCTTTGGCATGTGCAACAGTCATTGTTAATCACATCTTTTGGTCGTGTCACTGTGTCTTGTATGTTTATGAAAATCCGTCGTTTGTTGAATTAATCATCTTATCCGGTTTTTCTCAACCATCACACCAATGGAGTAAGTTCAAATGAAACTAATTTATCATTTGCATAGTCCATCAGTGAAATCATCAAGTCCTCAATGTTCCAGCAATTCATTTACGCACTGTTTTATTGAATTATGCAATTATGTAGAATTTCGAGATAGGAATTAGAACTATTATAAGATTTATGTAGACAGTCTTTTCGATTCCTCGTTAATTGTCTTATGTGTAGTGTAATGTAGCCAGTTCAACAATGCGTACACGCATATGTCTTTTGATTCCGCTTGTCTCATGACCTTCTTAGTGGCCCAAGCATTTTATCGTAGATTATCTAGGGGTCTAGCAGTTAGTTCAAACATCTGCGCAAGTATCATCCTAATGCTATACGCAAACTTACTAAGTAAACAATTTTAATTATATTTTTAAATTTCAGTTCGGGTGAATCGGGTTCTTTCAACGAGTCTGTTGTGTCTTGTGAGAAATCCACGTTTGATGAAATCCTCGAATCGGTGTTTTAAGCCATAAAGTAAGTTATCAAGTCCTCGGTGTTCCAACAATTTATACACTACTATTTCGTTGAATTATTGTCAAATAATTTTTGGTCTTTTAGCTATCATTTAGAAAATCGTTCTTTAATTTTATTTTCACAACCTTTAATAGGTATTCTATCAGGTTGACTCCATTGTTTCATAAATGGTTAGAAAGATACTGGAAAATCAAACACAAATTTTCTTCAACCAATTAAGAAAAATATTAAATTGTTATTCTGTACAACGTTTCGCTTTCTGCTTCTGCTGATGCAATCATGAAAAATAAAGGGAACTTTAAAGTCACATTGAACGAATTGCATTTGCATTAGAGCATGATGCATGGAAGCTGCTTTCTCTTGTTCCTACAATCCGAGGAATTTCTATGTTCTTAATGCTGCGGTGCATGGTTGACCATTGAATCACTTTCATAGAGAGATTGGCACTAGGTGTAATTAGCAGTTGATAGACATGTGAGTGATGTAGGGACAGTCACGTGTTCTCACAGTCTAGATATTACTGTCCGAGCCGAACAAATGATGATCTGCAACCTGCACTTCAATGAGACATATGCAGAACTTTAACAATCACACTTCAGATTTGTAAGACTGTGTACAGTATTTACAGTTATCTGTCATGTATATTATTGCACTCCTGTTGTGACATGGGTGGTAATAGAAGACATAAAGACTGATTAGAGAAACATCAATGTGGTGACAAACTACACTTATGCAATGCTTGTCTTATTTCTCTTGATCTCCCTTCATTGCTATATGGTAATGATGATCACAACTTTTCTCTTTCACAGTTTTCTGACTGGATATACTCACTCATAGCACTTCTGATAGCTTTCTTTCAATAATCGCTCTTGCCTTACCATGGGGAATTTACGATATATTCATGTCATTATCCTTCAAAGCATCATTTTTCACATTTCTTGAAGTTCTCCTAAGTTCAATTTTCAATGTACAGTATTGACGAGGATATATAAAAAATGGCATTACTGTGTAATATACACTAACGAATGTATATACTGTACACAGTCTTACAAATCTGAAGTGTGATTGTTAAAGTTCTGCATATGTCTCATTGAATGTATAGGTTGCAGATCATCATTTGTTGGATAATCGGCTCGGACAATAATATCTAGACTGTGAGAACACGTGACTGTCCCTACATCACTCACATGTCTATCAACTGCTAATTACACCTAGTGCCAATCTCTCTATGAAAGTGATTCAATGGTCAACCATGCACCGCAGCATTAAGAACATAGAAATTCGTCGGATTGTAGGAACAAGAGAAAGCAGCTTCCATGCATCATGCTCTAATGCAAATGCAATTCGTTCAATGTGACTTTAAAGTTCCCTTTATTTTTCATGATTGCATCAGCAGAAGCAGAAAGCGAAACGTCGTACAGAATAATAATTTAATATTTTTCTTAATTGGTTTAAGAAAATTTGTGTTTGATTCTTCATTTTCAATGTGAAGTTTTTTTTATTCAATGTTAGCGATTGTAATCAAGTGTTATTACGCTTTATCAGGGCTGTGCTGCAGTAGTGCTACACTTATTTATTGCATAAATTACATTCTTGATGCTCCGTTCGCAATATTCTCCGTTGTGTGTTATAATGCTGTTCTTTTTGAAAAAGAAGTAACCTTAAAAAATTAATACACAGTAGTTAAAATTAGTGCATTTGGTAGCAGGTTAGTGTTAAGACCTGGGCGCAACGAGCAGATTGCACAGTTTACAAGCATAAGTCTACCAAGACAAGCCAAACTTTGCAGACATCATTTCAAAGTTCAACTACTGCGTGAAGAGTTATGGGTTCATTAAGACTTAATTGGAATGAAATGCCGACTGTATTTGATGTTTTTTAATAAAAAATCTCTGAAATCCAAACGCAACATTCCCTCAAAAAGATCCACTATATTAAAGTAGTCATCTGATGCGTCACTGACATAGACGGCGAAAGTGCTAGCATCACTCCTCTCCGACCCACAATTTCTCCGAGTAGTGCGAGCAAAGCTGTGCAAATGATTCAGTCATCCTGTTGCTAGTGGAAGAATTTTTAAGAGCAACATCGTCTACTTATTCCAAAAATGGATCTGAAGACATAGTGATGCAAAGGAGGACTCTTTGAATTAGCTTTAAATGCAAAGTCAGAACCTCCATCCCAATTCGTCGCATTGCAGTTGCAATAAACGTCTTGTACGTGTAAACTACATGTATAAAAGAATTACAACGGCTATGAATCAAAAATCCGAACCCAAACGACAACATTCCACCCGATCCTGAGACCAAAGCATAATTTTGAAACCCCCTCCCTCAGAAAATTTCTCTGATTCTAAAAAACCCGAACAGCATCACTAAACCGTGGATGCTTTACTTCCCATTATTTAGGCTTGAACCTTAATGAGGGGAATAAAATGAAAAGGAGATTGCTCTTTTTCACGATGACAGCCAGTATAACTTTTCATTTGGGTGTTGCTTGATTGAGTCTTAGTCTTTGAAGTGTGAATATCACACATTTTTGGATCATATTGAATTCGAAGTATCATGAATTGATAACCCAAATATTTTGCAATCAGCCCAAAATAAATTCGCAAGTCCTTCCTGAACCCAAATTTGGGTCGGATTCGCACTCTACATGTATTAGTGGAAACCCTCGGAGCAGTAATGAGGTCGAGATAGAGCTTCACTTCAGGAAACCGGTTGAGCATGAATACTTCGAGAAAAAAACTTCGATTTCTATCTGTTACTGTGTTTGTCGGTTAATTCAACGAGCCTTTGGAAACTCTGATATTTTTCCTGTTATTCTACAGCCTTTCTGTGTATTTTAATGATGAATATTCGGGATAGGATGGCTGCAATTTATCTTGATGGCATGAAATTGACTCTTTCACGTCGCTAGAATGAATGCATATATGAGCGACCTATTCTATTTGAGATGCTAATGCGGTTGTAAGGGTTAGATGTATTGGGTCTATACCCAGAAATTGAATCACAATGTGTGATATCAAATCAACGTCCTTCTTCCTCTAACCTGTAATACATGAACGCTAGTAGTATCATTAAAATCTGAATAGTATATTTGAGTGAACTATGTTGTACTCTAGCACCTTGGTTAGATCCTTCGGTTACGCAGACTTCACAATGATTTACAATATAACATTAAGATCAATTTTAAGGGACAATAATGTAGGACATTTGACCCTTCTGGCGAAAGCTCCTAAACATGTCCTATATTGTTGCCCGAAAACACTCATTGTGCGCTGCGCTATTGAAATGGACTGTGCAGCAATGTAGGTAAAAAGCGGGCAGCAATACATGTACAGTACATATACACGAACTGAGACTTCTAAAACATCCTTTACATGTAGATATACAGATATCATCATTACGAGATGCATTACTGCTTTCTCATTTTTACATTGAACCATAGCAAAATTTTGCACAATATGCTTTTCATGAGATGGTCATTACTGCTATCCAATGTCTATAGATTTCGATCGGATTGATTTCTAAACTCTGCGCACAGTGCCTCGTATTTTTGTGAAATGCTCAAACATTTCATACAAAGAGTATGCTACCATAAAAAGATGCGACATTTTAGAGCATTAGTAGTCATTTATTTACGCATCTAGTGCATGATTGCCTCTTTATAGCATTCCACGAGTTGGATGTCTTAAATGCCCGAGCCCATAGGGTGAGTGCCATTTTAATCTAGCGAGTTCAAATGCTATGATGAAGCAATCTCATGCACGAGTTGCGTAGATAATTTTATTTGTCAACTTGTTTTGATGATCAAGGAAGAATTGTGATTAACATGTCTATGAGTATCAATAGTATTTGAATAGGAATTTAGCCGGACCGATTTTGACCGGTTGATGCTGTCCATATTGTTCTTCTGAGAATAATAATCTTAATTTGATTTGAAAGGACGTTGTCCCATAATATAGAAATATAAAAGATCTTCGAACGATACGTCTATCGAGCTGTTTTAACTTTATCTGAAATTGTAGTGTCTGAGCAGCCACTTTTTTCTGCCAGACAATTTGACTGAATCATAAAAAACAGTAAGGTCTTACCTGGACACCCATTGATATTACAAGGTTGTATAGCAGTTTCGAAAGTCCCATTGGCTCCGCGCAATTGGACACAAGGCAAACCACCATGAGCTGGAGTGGGGTTATTGCAAGACCGATTCCGTGTTTGAGTTCCACCTCCACATGTAAGTGAGCAATCACCCCAAGATGTCCAGTTACCCCATCCTCCATTTACAGCTGGAAATAAAAGAATAATGTGACATATTCACTTGGTACACTGATAACTGTGAGCCACGAAAGCTACATGTATTTAAACTAAACTACGAATGTGAGCAACAAAATATAAATAACAAAATAAAGTACAACGAAAGTATATTATATAAGCAATATTTGTGTTGTTTTCGTAGTTACAAAGGAATTAGACTACAAGAGCTGACGCACTGTATAGAGCGCGTGTTCTTGTCACGTGTGTGCTACGAGTACTAGTGCTAAGCACTACGCAGGATTGAGGTTCAACTTCCATTCACATTGGAAACTCTGCCAGATGGTGAGTCCTCATATGTCCTGAATTTTCGTTCAAAGCCATTAAATTCTAAAGAAATATGCTTTTGTTTTCCTCTCATTATGTTGGTTGGTTGATTGATATTGTCGGAAGAAGATAAAGTCAATTGAATTGAATTCCTTTCGCGTATTCGAAAGATGAAGTGCCGATAGGAAAGGAATGAAATCATGATATATGATTTAGAGGTCATTGATAAGATTTTGAACCGAAGGCTGAAGGCATGATCTACACTGTTATTCATAAAGTCCCAAATGAGAACAGGAAAGAGTACTGAACTGAGTAGGCACTAACTACGATTAAGAAATGAGTCCCAGAGTCTAGTACTCTTTGAGGTCGAAAGCACAGTACTTAATTCCCACTCATTTAAGTACCCATATAATGAGTTTCATAGGACCAGCACCTCCACTACATCGACAAATGCCACACGGCATATATAACTCGCTATATCTCATGCACACATCCATCGAAGAACTGCTTCGGCAATTAAACACAAATTCACCTGGATCAATAAAATATGCACAAGAATCAAAGCTCAGTCGGTGAAGTTGGTAAACGATGACAAGACACAAAGCAATGTCGGAGAAGATGGCAAACGTTGACAGGATTCAAAAAAGTGCAGTCGGCGAAAATGATAGGTGATGGCAGGTCACTGTCGGTGAAGATGCTTTTTATTCAAATTGATGTCTTCTGACTTTGTCCAATGATATTGCGATATTTGCATGTTCTGTATAATTTCAGATACCTTTGGCATGTGCAACAGTCATTGTTAATCACATCTTTTGGTCGTGTCACTGTGTCTTGTATGTTTATGAAAATCCGTCGTTTGTTGAATTAATCATCTTATCCGGTTTTTCTCAACCATCACACCAATGGAGTAAGTTCAAATGAAACTAATTTATCATTTGCATAGTCCATCAGTGAAATCATCAAGTCCTCAATGTTCCAGCAATTCATTTACGCACTGTTTTATTGAATTATGCAATTATGTAGAATTTCGAGATAGGAATTAGAACTATTATAAGATTTATGTAGACAGTCTTTTCGATTCCTCGTTAATTGTCTTATGTGTAGTGTAATGTAGCCAGTTCAACAATGCGTACACGCATATGTCTTTTGATTCCGCTTGTCTCATGACCTTCTTAGTGGCCCAAGCATTTTATCGTAGGTTATCTAGGGGTCTAGCAGTTAGTTCAAACATCTGCGCAAGTATCATCCTAATGCTATACGCAAACTTACTAAGTAAACAATTTTAATTATATTTTTAAATTTCAGTTCGGGTGAATCGGGTTCTTTCAACGAGTCTGTTGTGTCTTGTGAGAAATCCACGTTTGATGAAATCCTCGAATCGGTGTTTTAAGCCATAAAGTAAGTTATCAAGTCCTCGGTGTTCCAACAATTTATACACTACTATTTCGTTGAATTATTGTCAAATAATTTTTGGTCTTTTAGCTATCATTTAGAAAATCGTTCTTTAATTTTATTTTCACAACCTTTAATAGGTATTCTATCAGGTTGACTCCACTGTTTCATAAATGGTTAGAAAGATACTGGAAAATCAAACACAAATTTTCTTCAACCAATTAAGAAAAATATTAAATTGTTATTCTGTACAACGTTTCGCTTTCTGCTTCTGCTGATGCAATCATGAAAAATAAAGGGAACTTTAAAGTCACATTGAACGAATTGCATTTGCATTAGAGCATGATGCATGGAAGCTGCTTTCTCTTGTTCCCACAATCCGACGAATTTCTATGTTCTTAATGCTGCGGTGCATGGTTGACCATTGAATCACTTTCATAGAGAGATTGGCACTGTGTGTAATTAGCAGTTGATAGACATGTGAGTGATGTAGGGACAGTCACGTGTTCTCACAGTCTAGATATTACTGTCCGAGCCGATTATCCAACAAATGATGATCTGCAACCTGCACTTCAATGAGACATATGCAGAACTTTAACAATCACACTTCAGATTTGTAAGACTGTGTACAGTATTTACAGTTATCTGTCATGTATATTATTGCACTCCTGTTGTGACATGGGTGGTAATAGAAGACATAAAGACTGATTAGAGAAACATCAATGTGGTGACAAACTACACTTATGCAATGCTTGTCTTATTTCTCTTGATCTCCCTTCATTGCTATATGGTAATGATGATCACAACTTTTCTCTTTCACAGTTTTCTGACTGGATATACTCACTCATAGCACTTCTGATAGCTTTCTTTCAATAATCGCTCTTGCCTTACCATGGGGAATTTACGATATATTCATGTCATTATCCTTCAAAGCATCATTTTTCACATTTCTTGAAGTTCTCCTAAGTTCAATTTTCAATGTACAGTATTGACGAGGATATATAAAAAATGGCATTACTGTGTAATATACACTAACAAATGTATATACTGTACACAGTCTTACAAATCTGAAGTGTGATTGTTAAAGTTCTGCATATGTCTCATTGAATGTACAGGTTGCAGATCATCATTTGTTGGATAATCGGCTCGGACAATAATATCTAGACTGTGAGAACACGTGACTGTCCCTACATCACTCACATGTCTATCAACTGCTAATTACACCTAGTGCCAATCTCTCTATGAAAGTGATTCAATGGTCAACCATGCACCGCAGCATTAAGAACATAGAAATTCGTCGGATTGTGGGAACAAGAGAAAGCAGCTTCCATGCATCATGCTCTAATGCAAATGCAATTCGTTCAATGTGACTTTAAAGTTCCCTTTATTTTTCATGATTGCACCAGCAGAAGCAGAAAGCGAAACGTTGTACAGAATAATAATTTAATATTTTTCTTAATTGGTTTAAGAAAATTTGTGTTTGATTCTTCATTTTCAATGTGAAGTTTTTTTTATTCAATGTTAGCGATTGTAATCAAGTGTTATTACGCTTTATCAGGGCTGTGCTGCAGTAGTGCTACACTTATTTATTGCATAAATTACATTCTTGATGCACCGTTCGCAATATTCTCCGTTATGTGTTATAATGCTGTTCTTTTTGAAAATTAGGTAACCTTTATCAGTTTACCACGGCACTTTTACACGAAAAATTAATGCACACATACACTTTCCTGTGCGCTCAGCTGATGTTGACACTTATTTTTGAGGCTCATTCACAGTCTATGCATGCTCCCTGCCCTAGTGTATCTGACTGCTTTCGCGTGTGTACATGAATATATGCGCAGAATTAATGATGAGGTGGTATCTCGCTTGTGAGCGTAGAGTAAAGGGATGAACGTACATCGGACGTTTTGGTTTTTTGTAACGCGGGATCTTTCAATGTGCCAAGGCAATTTCCAGATTTTGAAATTCTCTGCAGTCTGCGAGTTGGGGAGCATCAATTGAACCACTTTCAGTATTCCTTTTATAGATCAATTACTCGATAGAATGCCTGTTGATTGAATGTTTGCATCTTTAATATGCATGTTACTCAATTAATGTAAGCTCTCTGTCAATTATCATACTCATATGTTAAAATGCTCAGCTATCAATAACTTCTTACATTTTTTTGCATTGCTGTTCTTTTTAAGACGCATTTTATCGATGTCTTTGGTCACGTCTATCCATATCCGTCCGTTTCCGTGCCTTTTTTATCATCTGATCCACTCTCTCTCACAGGCTTAACACAAGAGAATGAATAATGGAAATATCGCTCTGTATCACCTTAGAAAGTTACTGCCTCAAGTGCGAAGAAGAGATGTTACCACTTTTTGTAGAAATTGCACTTCCAAGTCTCAAGGTGCTCAATGTCTTGAAGATTCTTCCATTTTTAAGATTTCCAAATAGCAAGTTAGTGAATTTTTCGACGGGCATTCATAAAATATCACTTCAAACACACTAATGCTGGCAAATTGCCTAAGTTAGTGCGCCTGCAATAATTAATGAAAACAGATTTTTGCAAATACAATGTAAATAGAATAATGAAACACTGTTTTCAATATCAAAAGTCAGATATTTAATTATTCTATTTACATTATGTTTGCAAAAAGCAGTTTATATTAATTTCTGCAGGCGCACTAACTTAGGCGATTTGCCAGCAATGTATTTAAAGTGATATTTTATGAACCCCCTTGGAAATTTTACTAACTTGCTATTTGCAAATCTCAAGTTTAACCAGGCATGGCTGCAACTTTAAATAGGGAGTTGTGTCGATTAGGGGTGCAAAGCGATTAAGTGATTAATCGTTTAATCGCTTCAAATACTTAAGAGATGCATTTAATCGCAGGCTTGCGATTGATAGTTTTTTTTGCATTTCTATTCTAATGCAAAAAACACATATCAATTGACTGATTCTTTAGATAGCAGTGTCAATGAATGAATTTTCTGTTAAGTTGATCAATCGATTATTCTATTAGTGCGTTTCGTATGAAGGTTGGAATTCTCCGGTACGGAACAGAAAGGCGTGGAAATTAATGACTCACTTGTGATTCGATGACTATGCTTTATTTTTAGTCTTCTGGTAGCATTAGACTGCACTGATATTCCATACAGGTGGTCTCGGGTGCGACAGCCCTCATTGGACAGACCCCCACTCCTGCTCCCACCGTTAGCATGCAATGCAAAACCGCATCATATTCATAGCAGATCCATAAGCAAGTAAGAAGTAAGATGGCTAGCAATAACAAAAAAACGTTCGAGCATATGGGATCATTTTCGACAGTGCCCTTGTGATCGAAAGTCAGTGAAATGTGCCTATTGTGACTATGTCCTCAAAGTATCCAGTAGACAATCTCCGTCAACTCTGCGATATCATACTGATTATACAACCTTTATGCACTAGGCCTATACTTTTAATATAAGTTACATCAATACAAAAGACAAAGTGATTGTGCATTGGAATAAAAACTTAACAATGCGTTGAGAAGCAGTGATATTTTACATAATAACAGCAATACTGCTGTATATCAATAGCAGATTTTGAAATTACATAAGAAATTAATCGCATTGATGCGATTGCGATTAAAACGTCACCCCTAGTGTCGATGTTGAGAGATGTGAATTAGATCTGCTGATGATCCCTGATATTGGATGAAATGGCAGCTTTTCATGTCTTTTCTAACTATTTTCAACTGAGGATGCAACTCAATATTTGATTATTCTATCTCCCAATGTTAGGCAGATTATTATTGTTATCATTATTCCAGTTCAGTCATAACTTTTTGCAATAGATAGTGTGGTATAATCACGGTATCAAACATCAGACATGCCTTTCTCTCATGTAAAAGTAATAAAACTTTTTTTATAGGCATCAGTGATAGAGTTGTCAATGCAGGTATGTATCAGCAAATGCAATGTACTAAATCAATGCATTTTTCTGAGAATTTGCTTTTACTGAGTATTGCAAATAGTAAGAGAATTATTCAAAGGTGCATTTGTATTTTGATTTATTCTCAAGAGCTGATTTCATTTCATAAAAATCAATCAATCATTTCAAGAGCTAGATGCAGAAGATAAGGTGGTTAGTGTCTAAGGCTTTGACTTTCGACTAAATTATTGACTGAAGGGTTTAAATTTCAAATCTGTATATTAATCTTTGAGTTATATTTAGTTTGGCTCGCTTTTTGCCGGTAGTCAATTGTCGAATCAAATGCGAAAGGCCTGAACATTTTTATATGTGTACGCAATATTTTGATTGGGAGTTGGGTTGTCACCAGCACATGACTTGAAGTCTCCCAGGACCTCGGGACCCAAAATTATTTAATTTCATTCAGTTGTTTTCAGACATAATTTTGAAAGAATTTCATATTTTCATGCACTTTTCTAGATGATTGAGATATTACGGATTTTTCATATTTAATGCCCTGCTCCCGCAGCTTGATGATGACTTTTTTTCAAAGAGCTGACTTGTACCCTTGAGAATGACTATGATATTATTGTACATTCGCTCTACATGCCTCGTCAGATTGTACATAGAAAAAATACGTGATACATTCCTATATTTCAGTTTACTGAAATTAATAAAGTTATTCATCTTTTTTATTTGTTCGATATATGATTTATCAGAAAAACACACCTTGACTTTTCTATAAATTTGTTATCATTTTCAATGTCCTGTGACACAACTTCGAAGGTCAGCATAGCAAATTATGCAATTTCTTATTAGATTAGTAGAGTTGAGTATTGTTTTGATCATTTGCAATCTATTTATCATCATCCTTTGGTATGTATTACTACGAGGGGTGTTTGAAAAGTTCTGAGACTTTTTTGAATTCTGTGTTTTATGGTTGCTTTCGATCAAAAGTTCAAAACAAAACGTTTAATTAGGAACATAATATATTCATAGCAGTATGATTTTTTTAGTTAGTGTCATTTTTCAAAATATGAGGCTTTGGCTTTCAATGGGGGTTTTTCTCCAAAAGTCACCCATTGCTTGGATTGCTCCTTTGTTTCGGGCTGTAATAAGGGATCCAAGTTTCGTCTGTGGTCACAAGACGACGCCAGAAATTGTCACCGTACTCTTCTAACGTCAGTTTCAGGATTTCACATTTCTGAACTCGCTCCGCCTTTTGTTCCGCACCAAGAAGCCGAGGAGCCCATCTCGCGCACAGTTTACGCATGTGTAGCTATTCGTGAAGAATGTGATGCACACGCTCTGTCGACATTCCAACTTCTTCTGCAATATCGCGGACAGTAACTCGCCTATCATCCTCCAAAACTGTCCTGACTTCGTTGACAGAGGTCTCAGACACTGCTGTGGAAGGTCGGCCACTGCGAGGATCGTCGTCAAGACTATCTCGACCACACTTCAGGCGATCCAGCCATCTGAACACAGTAGCTTTTGACAGGGCTCTGTCGTCGGACACATCGTTTAGCTGCCTCTGTATCTCGGCTCCCGATAGGCCTCGTTTCCACAAGAAGAAAATGATAGATCGTTGATTTTGTTCTGCGTCTTGCATGATTATGCCAAGAAATGAGGGTGAGAGAAATCAAGCGAGGCATTAAGACCCCACGCAGTGAACTGTTTTCCAGCTGAACTTTACTCAGCAGTTGAAGGACGTATTGAACTTCATCCACAGTTGCAACAGCTTAATCGCAAAGAGCAGATGAACATGATAGAGCAACTGTTTTCCAGCTGAACTTTACTCAGCAGTTGATGGACGTATTGAACTTCATCATTGAACTTCATCCATAGGTGCAACAGCTTAATCGCAAAGAGCAGATGAACATGATAGAGAAAAAAGTCTCAGAACTTTTCAAACACCCCTCGTCTCTATGCTCAATTGACTGATTTCTAAACTCTACGCCTCGTGGCTTCGTATTTTTGAGAAATGCTCAAACATTTCATAGAGCGAGAATGCTAGCACATTGAAATACTTTGAAGTAGGCCTACATGTGCAAGCACGAGTAACACAAACTAGCAGTAACAGGCACGCGGGAACACTTTGATGGTAGGGGGAGGGGGCTAAAATCGTGGGAGTCAAAAGACATGTTTTAATGAGGTTAGCGGAAGCATACTACCCATGGCACACTACTCAAGCGGCTAATGTATTCGCCATGGATGAAATTGATGTTTCCATGAACGCATGATGAAGGACAAGACAGAAAACGAAGAATGAAATGGCAGAAGTAAAGGGGAGAAAGAGGACAACTAAGTCAACACGTGCATCACGTGCAGCAGTCGGTCAAGCACAAGAAGGAGGCCTTCAAGAAATAGCAGTGGTCTTGTTTTGCGTACAAGGTTTTGCGAAGACACAGGCAAAACGCTACCAAAGATCTGCACCAAAAGTTGAGGACCCGAAAAGGGGAAAGATGGTGTACTGCATTGCTTCTGCTAGACATGAAGCGAGAAAAGATTACAATGAAGGATTTTCCGTGAATGATAAGTCAAGTCGAGTTTCCACGATGGCATATGGAAAAGAAATTTGATTTTTTCAAATGTGATGGAATATTGCCAATTGAAATTCTTTCTAAGTGGCGTGCAGCGGTTGTGTCTGGCTTCTCTGTTGCAGCTGATTTTCTCAAACGAGCTGTTTTGTGGGCTGATTTCGGATAGAGCTGGTGAAATTTGTACCATTCTGTTCGTGGCTACATTTCACAGCTATTGGTTCAACTTATTTGAGCTATTTCTCTTGCTTTTTGGAGGAATCAGGAGATTTTCCTGTGTTTGGATGTCATTTTGAGTCTGGTTCATCTGTCCATTTGTGCAGTCTTTTTCACTGCCGCCTATTCACATTGTCGGAATTCTAGTGCTGCGTCATCAAATCTATTATGTGTCTTTCTGACTCTGTGTGAAAGCAGATTTCTATGGTAATATCTACGCTTTTGTGTCAGTGTGGTTTACGTCATTTGTAAAATCAGCTGTTTGGTACTGGTGTAGAAGACCCCTCGTCGGTTTGTTCTCGAATTATCGATCGGTTTTTCTACGTCAGAGTATCACGTGGTCAATTTCTATAGAATCGCGTCACCATTGAATTCATCGTCCTTGAATCAACGTCAAACTAGATCAGCGTCATCCAACAATAATAATCTCAATGAAATCAGGAGGCTACTTAAAGACTCGGAAGGCCGGATACTTTCAACGGTAATGGGTCGTTTGGAATCTATCAGCACAAAACTTGAAAGCGTAAGCGAAGCTATCAAAGATCTGAAAACAGTCCAAATATAGCATGAAAATGACATTATCAAAATAAAACAGTACATTTTAGAGTCTGAGTAACGAAAGCTCAACGACATGCAGAAAAGAATACAACCTATCACACAGAAAAATTCATCAACTATAAGCCATCTTCTATCGTCCGTCACGCTGTCACACAGGAAACGCCATAAGGTTGTATATATGCCATAACGTTCCAGCGGACGCAAGGCATGAAATTATGCGGCTGATGACGTTTATTTCCATCAGGCGTCTTCCATCAGCCGCGAGACTGTTCTAAAATTAGAACAGCGTGTGAGGGAAGATATATAAAACTGTGATTTGTAAAGAGAAGCAATGTATCAAAAAACAGCTCTTTGTTCATTATGTCGGACGAGGACAAGGATGAGGAAGAGAAAAGCTTAGACTGCGGTCACTGCAACGGTTAACAGCAAAAAATAGCACTGACTAAATCGGAAATGGATTTCCCTAGTGTGACTGCGGTCCGTGGAAGATGGACGATGGACGATGGAATGCGTAAGACGGCAGATGAAAATCGTCTCATCACGCCTTATGGAGGACGCCTTATGAAGAATGTGCAAAAAAGGAGAGTGACATAGAAGATAGAAGACGCCTTTTCCTGTGTGACAGCGGCCTTAGCGGCCGACGCTTTGTTCATTTCCCACCGTGGCTTTACTACATTCATTACTTCATGTGGTATTTGACCGTATTTTCATTTTCTACTTATATACATCTACATCTGTCCATAGGCTTCCTGTAAAAGAACATTCGTCTACAATTGATCTTAGCAGTGACTTCTGTGTCATAAGTCATTGAAAAATGACGGGCGTGTAATGCACATTGCTGTCTGCCGATTTATAAGTAGACAATGATCCTTACAGCCTCGGAATTATTAATGCTTTCAAAATCTAGGCTAGGCATAATTGCTATATTGTCACCGGTTCTGGAATTGTATCAATAAAATAATACCATATAGCATTCACTACAACAATTTTTATCTTGCCTTCCTGGAACGTTTCGTCATTGAAACGTCGCGTCTCTAGATTAGTCAAATGATTACTCTCCCGATCATTTTTCTTTAATGACATTCAGGAAGCATTCAGACAACTTTTTCATCTGCATTTACTATTCGATTGGATAATTTTGAAAAGTCAAAGTGGTCCCAGTAGGAAATGGTCGTGATAAAGCTATCTCTAGGAAGGCCTTGAAATAAAATTTATGCATGTGGAACGTTGTTAGTAACATCTAGCTAACCCACCATATTCCTGTTGAAATGTTAGCTGGAAAATCAATTTGGATAATCAATTGCCTCCATTAATTTGGAAATCAAATGTTTCCGGCAAACATTTTAGCTGAAACATTATATTGTGATTACGATGTTTCATAGAACGTTCTTATCATTACAGTTATATTTTGGAGATCATCCTTGTCCAGTTTTATCAAAATCGGCCTTAGTAACAACTTCGTTACGGAAATCATTTTGAAAAGGCACCTGATTTTCTAGGTGTTATATATCTAGGAGTCCATGGTGAGAGCCATTTAAATCTAACGAGTTCGAATGCTGTGATGAAACAATCTCATGCCAGAGTTGCACAGGGGATTTTATTTGGCGACATGCTATGATTGTTTTACGCTAACGAGAAACAGTCTTTAGGCTATTAGCTATAAAAATTAAAGACTACAGGTAAACAATAAGAAATCATGCCGATGTACCTATAAGTACGTGTGTCAAATATTGTCTTAATCAAACATACATGCAGAAAATTGGCAATCAGTTGTTATCCATTTTAGACAATTGGCATACTGTGCCAATGTCTGCAAGCTTTATTTAATCAAATCAATATGACATACCGGTTCCACGGAGACACGAAGCGCATGACCTGATCAGGTCAAAATTGAGTATTGCCCTGATCCAATCCATGACACTAGAAGGTTTCTCTTTTCTTTTTTTCAGCGATATGTTCAGCAGTGTGGAAAAAGATGATATGATGGTCAAGGACAGATTGTGACTGATCAAGGGTCTATGATTATCAAGTGTTTTTGAGTAGAATTAAAGCTAAAATAATATTTGATCAATTTTTAAAAACCTAACTTTTGCAAATTATTCCTGTGCTTATATACTAGCGTTTTGGATCCTCAGACTTCAATACATAAGTAGTATGAAACTTTTGGGATATAAAAAAGAATGATAATATGATTGCAAGTATCTTAATTAAACAGAGATTAAGCTGATTTTGAAGGAAATTTCATGGACAGCGCATTATAATGCAAGTCTTCATGCAAAAGTTAAGATCTTATTCCGCTTCTTGGTTCAAAATTCGACAAGTTTTCTAACTTAGCAGATCTGAGTCATACAGTTCTTTTTCCACCAGGCTAGATGGATCTGTTTAGTGAAGCCTTTTGTTCAAATTATTAACTAGCACGCTGCATCCTACGGTCTATAGAAATTTCTGTGTAAATTGAGTTGTAAACGGTTAGCTAATAAACATAATGTGCAGCAGAATTCAACTTTTCATATTTAATTTTATTCAAATTATGGAAATAAAACATTGAATTGTAGGAATTATTACGGAAGCAGTAAAATAAGCAGCATGAAAGTAAAAACAAATGAACGAATACACGAAGGCAAGTTAGCCCTGGAAGGCATCCGAGGTTGTGCTTCTTGAAAGCAGTATGGTAGCGTTGCCGCGTTGTAGCGAAACAGAGAGTCTCTGGAAAATCCAGTCGATCGATTTACCATGCTGCTCTTCATGCCGGTCGCCCCATCTGCCACCTATCAGCTTGATAGTTCCAGAGCAACGGGACCCCAAGCGCCGAAAGACTCGACGGCTATTGGGAGGAAAACGAAGCCCGCCCCTTCTCTGGAGCTGAGAACCGCACTATCCTTCGCATCTTGGCGGCGACGAGCTGCCACAGCCTCCTCAGCCGCCGCATTGATAATGGTGGCTTGCTGCAGCGGTGAGGTGACAGTGATGTCTAAGGCAGCCGGCGTGCCCCGGGACCAGTTTGAGATGGTGATGTCGCCAGGGCGGCGTTGGGAATTGGAGATGAAATGGCCAGTCTCAAGGGTGGGGGGGGGGAAGCAGAGGCTTCGGCGATGTGGAATAAGGTATCTCGGATCGCGTTGTGCCGGCCAATCCTGTCGTCACCGGAGCCACAGACGACACTATGGCTACCCCAAACGTCAAGACGAGCACAGTTGCAGACGGGACAAGTTCGAGGGGCACTTTAGATTTGCAGGCCTAGAGACAAATGAAGAAGGACACGAAACTCCCGTGGGGGGATGGCTAAGCCCATCGAGGACTTCGGCATGACACGAAGCCACGGTCCGGAGTGGTCCGCCGCTTGGGAGATCAGACGAGCTTTGTTGCGGATGGAGGCTGTTTCCATAAGTTCCTTGCATTGTTTCTCATGGATTGGGATGGTAAGGCGGCAGCAAGGATATCTTCGGCATTAGCACAGCCATTCATTAGTCTTTAAGTTTTCCACAGCATTCACCAGCCCCGGCACAATAGCATCCACGTCACCCAGAAGACATTTCACACGTGGTTCAGCTTCAGCACAAGACGCAGCGAACGCAGGCGCAGCGGATGAGGTAGCTGAGCAAAGGCCTAACCGCCGTCACGAATGGGTAGACTAGCTTGAGACCACATATTTAATTGTGGATTAATGCAATGTTTATAGATATATAATTTCATGATTTACCAAATCAAGCTTCATTTCTTATCTGAATAGTCTGACACCGGCATACTTCTTCATTTCCATGCTCAATCTGATTTTTCATATAAGAAATCACTAGTTAGGACAATGTTTAGTCGTGCTTTCCAACTGACTTCCGACGAAAATATATTCAATTCTGAAGATTGAGTGAAATTCTTACTCGACTTCCGTATTCATCATCACTGATCGATAAATGTGTCCGTGATTTCCTGAACAAACAATCACAGTATCTAACAAAAAGCTGAGAAATTGTGAATTACCTGACATATCTCGAGATTACAGTGTTGAGACGACGCTGAACTTGGGTGGTAGAATTGGTTGTATCGAACATGCCTTGTCGACTTGTGTCAAAGACGTTTTCGAGAAGTCTCTACCAGAATTACTAAGTGGCATGCTGTCTAATATGACTTCTGTGGAATCTTTCTATAATGTACGCGACCAAAATGCGAAGCGACTGAAAGCGTGCTATTCCTGATAAAAGCACGACTCGCCCATGGCGCTTTCAACATTCTCGACTTCGATCTGCGGTGGACAACTACACTGTATTTCTGTCAGAAGAAGACTGTCATGTATCTGACAATTTGCCACCTTTACCTTCACTGAAATCTCTGTTGGATATTATGGAAGCCGTCAAGTGCTTCTTTGACAGAGTTGAGGTTGATGAGCCAACTTCTCATCTATCTTACCTGAACTATCTTACTTTGGATATTCATTTGTTCCAAATGCAGATTAGTGAAGAAGTGCCTGCCATCGCTCGGGAGACTTGCTGCCTTCTACGAAACCAGATGAGAAAGAAGCTGTGGCCATATTGTGGTTCATCATTTGCAAAAGCGGCTTGTTATTTGTCAGGCATTGATGTCTGCAACACGGCTTTGGATATGGTGAAAACTCTTAGATATTCCAGCAAAAAGACCCGAGAATTGCAGGTTTTCATGAATGAATGGGAGCAGGAGATGCAAGGATTCAAATCGAGTGTTGTGAACTATTTGAATCAGCTGCTTGATTCAATGCATATATCTGATATCCCCACGGACAAAGATAACCAGGAACGTGAGCACGACATCCAGCGATCCGTTTGAGACATTGTTTGCTCCACGCCCAAAGCGCATGAAGACTTCGCTTCATGAACAACTTGAAACAGAAATGTTGCTTTTTGAGACCATTCGTGTGGCCTCCAGACATCCGACCAAGGATTTTTGGAAAGAGAAAGGACCACAAATGAGACTTTTGTCAAAGTGTGCAAAAATTCTTTTTTCCACTCTAGTGTCATCGGCTTCTGTAGAAAGACTATTCAGCGAGGCGGGGATTCTCTTATCAAAGCTTCGAAAAAGGCTCAAGCCTGACAAGCTCAGCGCTATGATTTACATAAAATATGCTTGTAAGTTAGAGACTGTATTATAATTCAATTCCTAGATTTGCATGAACATTTGTTATTCATTTGATATATTTCATAACAACGTTTGTTAATCCATTGACATTTTTCTAGTACTTTGGCTATTCTCTAGATTTTCATACCTGTAGAAGCGTTTGTTAATCCATTGATATTTTCTTGAGTATTTGCTTTTGCCTTAATGGTTTTCAAAGTGACGCTTGTTAATCCATCGATGGTCTTCATTCGGCATCACGCGGGTCTCAAAGTAACGGTTGTTAGTCCATTGATAATTTATTGAAGATCTGCTATTCTTAGATTGTAGTACTGTCATTCGTAGGCCTTTATACATAATAGGGCCTACATTGGAGAGTTTTTATAATATGTAGCTTTCATCAATCCATTGATATTTTTTAATGTTTGATGCCTTTTTAGCAGTAACGTTTGTCAATCCTTGGACAAATTTTCAATGAACGTTTGTTTCTCGAATATAAATTTGTCTTTTTGCATTTGTGGCTTTATCATCAAAGTTAGATAGAATTGGAATTACACCGTACCTAAATACATGGGATGCGAGCGAGCGTATTATCACATATTCATAAATCAGTAGTTGTTTTCTGTTGAAGTCATAGAAATATGCGTAGGCGAAGTATTGACTTCATTGCTTGTATACAGGCACTGTACTTGTATTGTAAACTTAAATATGATATTGCGATGAGCTAGAAGTTTGCCATGTTCATCACAAGTACGGCACCGCATGAAGTGAATCAGAGTGAATAGACATGCGAATATGTGTATGTATAGGCCTATATGTAATCGAAGACTATTTCGATGAAGTCGTCTTTATTGATTGACTGATCCCTGAAACAAAATGATAGATATTTTTGATAATTAGTAAAAACTTGCAATTTTTGGAAATTACAAAATAAGATAGATTGATATGCCAATACTTTTTCATCCAAAAGATAGGTCACCTAAAAGCGCTTAATCTCATCAGTTCAATTACGAAAATCCGTTAATCGACTTGTAGTCCGAAAGAAGAGAACCATAAACCGCATATAGGAAGAGTAATGAGCCATGGGAATTCTGATGGGAAATACTGAAAAATCCCGTGGGAATGCGATGGGAATGGGAATTCAAAATCAATTCCCACGGCAAGCCTGCCATAAACCCTGTGCTTGGCCGGCTGTTCGCAATAAGTTTTCGGTTGTTAGACTAATGCATTAATCAGTAATTTGACTTTTTAACTGGTGATCATCGAAAGTTCAGTTGCGCATCATCAATTTCCGTCAGGGCCTTCCCTTTTTAAGATAATATATCAACTTAGGCCTAGAGATCGATTTATAAGTAAGGCACCCTCAAACTGGCTCTAAGTTAAATTCGAATGATTATTTTAAGGAATAAAGCTTCATCAAACTTCTAATTAGCTTTAACACTCATATTAATAGTATGTGTACATGTATATTCAATCAAAATGAGAATCCTTCAAGGCATGCATATTGACACATCACAGCTTCAAAATCAGAAAAGGCAGTAGGTCAAAAGTAAATTAATATATCAGTTTTTTAATATTGTTTTATGTAAGAATAACCAGCTATGTAAGAATAACTAAAACATGCAAACATTATCTTAGCAGGTAAATTACTACAATCTACTATGCATTGAATAATAAATGTAATTGAGCCATACATTTGTCAGGCACGCCAATCAAGCGCGGTAAATTGGTTTCAAATGCCGTGCCCGTGTCCGTGTTTGCTCCGTAACCGTGCCCGTGACCGTGCTTGGAAAAAAGAAGAGTAATGCCTGTGCCTGGTACCCGGTCGATGCTTTGTTTGTGCCTAACCTAAAATTGGCGACCTGGGTCTCCCTTAACACATTTTTGTTGAGACATGCATGAAATCGCAGTTCTCTCTGTACCTACCGGAATTTGTACTAAATGATATGCAAAATTTAAAAGGTTGTATGTATAACGAATTACTGTTGATGTGCGTGTAGTTGTAGATGGCAAAATCATGAAAATTCTTTATATTATCAGGGCCATCGAAGACACAAATGAAATCATCTATGTATCTTGAGTAGAATACATGTGCCTACTCATCATTCAGCCAAGCTTGCTCAAGTTCAGGCAAGAATAAATTCACTTAAGTTGGAGCAAGGGATCTCATCGACTTAACTCACATAAAGCCTAACCTCTCCTACAGCCGTTACTTAAATGCTTTTTGAGCTGCTTTTTCTGTCACACAGCTTGAGCAGTTCATACCGAAAATGATCAGAAATCTTTGAAACATTCACGAGATGGGAAACTTATCTGGAAAATCATCCAAACTGCAAGTACTATGGGATATTTCAATGGTTCCATTGAGACCGTTAGTTAAGACACAAAGCGCACCACCATGAGCTGGACTAGGGTTGGAACAATTTCGACTCCGTGATGAAGTTCCATTTCCACATGTAACTGAGCACTTAGGCGTGCTCCAGCTACCCCATGATCCATCAATTGCTGTGAGGGTAAAAATCAAGTAATATGACATTTTTTCTCAGCACAATGAAACTGAAGTAAATGTGCATTGTACAATGATATCAGGTTGCAATGCTAGAAACTTTGGAAATAAGTTAAATTGTGACATTAACCAAATACATAAACAGTGCAAATAGCATCGAACAGATAAATTGCTTCAGCGACCAATTATTTTTGACATCGTGATAAGTATTCAGATGTATTAACCCAGTGCTATTCAACCGGGGTGCCGCGGCACCCTGCAGTGCCGTGAGAAATTTTTAGGGTGCCGTGGAGAGGAGGGGTGTCGCAAGGGTGCCGTGGGAGAGAGGGGTGCCGCAGCTCATGAGATATCGGCGAGGCGTCCCATTCGACCGATCGAGGTAGAAATGTTGACCATCCCAAGTCCATGAGTTATATTTGAATTGACTCCGATTTCACGCAAAGCTATAGGCGCTCCTTGCACAGAGACAGCGAACCCTGTCTCTTTCCATCATAAGCACTCGGCAGCATTTCCAAATTTTACGAGATGAGCTCGTGCTTGTTGCGTGCGCGTGATTCCTTGCAGTTTTCTAACACTGTTCTTCCGCTCTGCTGCTGATGATCTCAACCACCTACACATGCCTATCTATGCCGACTTTTTGCATATTTGCCGACACAAATGCTATTGCTTGGGTAAGTCAACTTCCATTGTCTATTTTTTGTATGTGAATGAATGAATCAATGTCATCAATAGATGAATCTGGGGTAAGGCAATGAAGCCAATAAGAGTCATCATTGCCATGTTGCCATTCAGCAAGCGCACAGCGTGTCCTCGTTCGTCGACCGTTGTCTTTCAATGATCTGTGTTCTATATTTTGCTTCAACATCAGTGTTTGGCCTACAATGGCTCTACATGCGCTTCGAATATTTGCTAATAGTGTCCATTTCAACATGTAGCATGCGATTATGATCTTGATTACTTTAGTCATGTAAATTGTAGAGCCTCTCAGAGATTGCGTGTCACTTTATTTGTTCCCCAAACTCTGCTTCAAATTGAATATTGTTGCAGCGTCATTTGTCCTCATGGTCACCAAAGGTTGATGTCATTCACTATACTTGTATTTGCAAAAGTCCGAAGCTTCATTAAATTTGAATGTCGAAGCTTGATTATCAGTGATAATTGACATGCTTGAGATGACTGAATGCATTTTAAACAAGCCAACTGAAAAGTATCAGGCATTTACCAGACTTGTAGAAATAGCTAATGAACCTATACAATAAAAATTCATGTGATGATGATCACTAGAGCTCCCAGATTCTTCAGTGTGAGAGAGGAGCTAAGAAAGAGTCGAATGTCATGAGAAAAGAGGAGAGAATTTCATTTTTGGATTATTATCGAGTCTGCAGCACATTCATGTAAATGATCGATTTGCAATAGAAATCCATGGTCAGGCTACTTCATAGGCAACAAAGTTGTCGGCATATAAAGGGATAATGGTTGCATGCAGAACTGGAGATTTGAACTAGGCTATTTGTCAAAAACATATCGCACTCAATTGATTGAGTCATATTAATTAAACATGTTCATCATCCAATCAATCATTTTGCTGACTTCATCATTCGCATTTTTTCAAATTTTCAATTATTCTCTAAACACATGCTCCATTTCCAGCCAAGCTAATTGTTGACCATTCTCATTTCGAATGAGACAAGCGCCAGGGATTGGTCCCCCTGACAGGGCAACGGACCCCTGCCCAAATTTTCAATTCTCCTCTAAACACATGCTCCATTTCCAGCCAAGCTAATTGTTGACCGTTCTTAATTCTAGTATCCTTCCTGAAATAGTTGATGCATCCTCATTAGGCCTCATTCTATGACTTGATCGCCGTTGTTCCAAACTCGTCATTTTCCATTTTCAGGTATGCAATGTCCCTTCTCAAGTATTTCAAAAAGAAGGCCATAGCAACCGAGGCAGTCGAGGAAGATCTCGAACTTAATGAAATGAATCAAGAGAGTGAATGCCGTGAGGATGCTGCTCCTGTCCCCACTGCTAGCAAAAGCAGAGAAGAGGGCGGGGGAGAATCTGAGGAAGAATGCGTCGAACTAGAAAAAAGGGGACGGAAAAGAGCGCAAATGTCTTCGGGCTCCAATCCGAAAAAGAGGAGAAAATGGAATAGTGACTATATCAGGTTTGGCTTTTACTTGCACCAGGATGAATCTCGTAATCCTTTTCCCTCTGGAAAATGTTTTTTTGTGGGGCTACGCTCCTGAATGCAAGTTTGGTACCTTCTAAATTAGACATTTGCAAACCCACCATCCGGAGCACAAGAACAAGTCAAAGCAATTCTTCTCAGAGAAGTTGAAATCTCTATTTCCCCAACAATCGTCATTGCAAAACATCGTGAAGACTGGAGCTCATGACAAGCCACTGGTGATTACCTCACTAAAAATGACTCATGTTATCCTTCGTGAAAAGCGCTCATACATGGACATGGAGAAAATAGTAAAGCCATGCCTATCAATTGCTGCTGAATATCTCCATGGTGGAAGCAGAGCAGTTGAAAGAGTGACTTCCATTCCCTTGTCCGACACCACCATTCGCAGTTGATGTCTCCTGATTGCTACAGATTTGAAAGCACAACTTGTGGAGAAGCTGAAAGCATCCCCCGTCTTCGGAATTCAGTTGCACGAGATGACCGACATTGGAGGAGAAGCACAGCTGATCGTGCATACCCGGTTCATTGAAGAGTTGAAAATTGTTGACCGTTTCTTGTTTTGCTTAACAGTGGGAATTGAAACCACGGCACAAGCAATTTTTGACCGATTGGACTCTTTCATGTGTGAGGAAGGAATCGATTGGATTAAGTGTAAGGCCGTCACAACCGATGGAGCTGCCGCCATGGTTGGTCGTGTAAATGGTGTAGTAAAGAAGATCCAGACTGTCTCACCTGAGTGTCGCTCAATTGACTGCATCCTTCATCGTGAGATGCTGGCAGCGAAGAAGCTAGGTGATGAGGGCAAATCAGATCTGGAACTTGTACTTGATGATGTTGTGAAAATGGTGAACACAGTTAAGGCTAATACGAAGAAGAGCAGACTGTTCGCTCAACTCTGTGAGGAGATGGACTCAGAGTGACGAAGCTATTGTACCATTGCGACGTAAGATGGTTTTCAAGAGGGAAAGTCCTTAAACGGGTGCTCCTGTTGAGAGAGGAGTTGGCAGTTTTCTTCACAGAGCTTGGTGATTCCAGCGCCGTCAACCTGAACAACTTGAATTGGCTTGGAAAACTGTCATATTTGAGCTCCATTTTCCACTGCCTGAAAACCTTGAATCTCAGCCTACAAGGGAAGGGAGGCGACATCTTCACGGCTTTGTCAAGAATAAAGGCATTCCATAGGATGAAACAAGTCTTGGATGAAACAAGTAGAGAGAAAGGAATTCATCGACTTCCCTGAATTCCATCAATTCATGCTGAGCTCAAAATGGGAGCTCACGGATGCTAGCCTCGAGCAATAAATGTCTGAATCGATATCAGCACCTGGATGTCCTTCGCGGCAACATAGAAAAGTATTTTCCGTCCCAAGAACATCAGCATCTGGAGGAGAATCTTTGGATCATTAATCCATTTGTTGCCGAAGAAGAGTTCCTCACTGATCTGCGAGAAGATTTGGAGCAGAGGGTGAACTTCAAGGCTTGCGATTATTATGGAAATTTCTGGGTTGGTCTCCTTCGAATCCCGGAATATGAAGACGCTGCTGTGAGAGCCCTAATTCTATTGGCAGCAATGCCGACCTCATAGCTCTGCGAGAAGGGCTTCTCCACTCTTGTTTCGATCAAAACAAGTAAAAGAAACTGCTTAGGAGACATCGACGAGTTGGTGCGCGGAGCATTGGAAACAGACATAACCCCACGATTCGGCTTGATGGCCGATAGCATGCAACAGCAACGCTCACATTGATGTTTTGCTTTTGAAGTGCAACTTTTGATTTGTTGAAATTGGCATAGTTTTTCCAAGTGATCTCCAATATAAAGAAAGTGCAGAGAATTTCATAATTGAGTCAATGAATTTTGTGTCACCGTTTCCCTTCTCAGGTTCTGGGAGGTGCTGACTTTGATAGACTAATTAGTTGGACTTCAGCTGTAGCGGTGTAATAGCTTTCAGTCCACATGCCCTTCTCCACAAATCTCTCACTTAATCCTGGCGTCGTCAGATCTAAGGAATCACGTCAGGAAGATTCCCATTAGACAAGCTGGAAGCATAGTCTTCTGCAAGGATGACTCAGAGTAGGATCTCTTGCAGAGAACGAGTTTGACGCACGAACATATATAGAAGAGCTGGACAGGCATTTTGACATAGTATTTGATCACTGTTCGTCTAGCATGGTCAAGGATTTACATCATAATTCTAGCATTACTGCTGTTAAATCAAAAATACATGTCCATGCTCAGCAAATTGACAAAGCGAATTCAAACTTAAAATTGATTACCATGACTGGAATTTCTTGCGCTTTCTTGCCCCTGATTTCAAAAAGATGAAAACAAAGTGTTCTTCATTGAATTGCTGTGATATACTTGTAATAGAGATATACTGATATTGACATAATGCACGAATTGTTCTAATTTCTAGATGCATTTCAACGGCTGAGAAATGAAGTCTAGAGAAGAAGTCAGCAATAAATTGTGATCACAAATCAGTTCTTGGAAAATAATGCGGCCACGTTTTTTAGTGGATGATAGAGGCACAAAACTGCGGTTTGCCACTGGGGTGCCGTGAGTGCATGTATTGATTAGAAAGGTTAAATAGGACCATATTAAAGGTTCTGATAGCGCAACATATCATTCAATGCGAATTAGTGAGACGAACAGCAAACCGAGGTCCGGAACGTATCTAACAACTTCACGTTTCTCATTAATCGATCCTATTACGGGTAAGACGATGCAAATTGCTGAATTTTTTAATTTATTGTTTCATGCATGCACATATATCACCTATCGTTCCGGACCTCTTAATAAGTGGGACTCTTAATAATTAGGCAAGGCGAATGCTGGCGTGCGTTATTAATTTTGATTACATATTCCGATCTGCTTTGATAGCCTATGCCGTTTTTATCAAACCTTAACATATTTCATTGCAAAAGTATGATGGTGCATAACTTTTACAGATGAAATCATGACTTGCTTAAACATATTAAATATGAATGAAAATATCCTCTCCTTCCAGACAGTGTCATTACTTAATCTCACATCCACTTTATCGTCATTCTGTAAATTTCTCAATCGCCTTGTCATCAGTTATCTCATTCATTCTCTTCTGTATACATGTACGTGTTTTTCAATTGAAAAAATATACGTTCTGATATTCTGTACTTATACTACGAAAACGATCACGACCAGTAGACGACGAACATGCTGGCACATTTCTTGTCCAGCCGCATAGTGCGAACATGTGATACAAAGGATTAAGTGCCTAGCTTCAAAATCTAGGACTCGTCTACGAAAGTTGATAAAATTCTCTCATAGTTCTTAATTCAATGCTACGGTTATGAACAATTTTAAACCGCTATTTTCCAGAGTAAATTTTAAATTGCCAGAGTAATTTCATCAAAATTGTCTAGACTCGCCACGATTTGGAAGACATTTTTCCCACTGTCGCTGCAGTTATGTTTGAATGGTTCATGCAAAACACGTATACAAGTACATGTAGGCATGTAGGTGACATTGTTACATTTAGAAATGGGATGCAGAGTACATCATGGTGTCTCTGGACTATGCTATAAGCTTCATTTCGGTCGAGAAAAACGGTTGCGTGCACAGATATCAGTAGTTTGAATCTGATTTTGAAAAGTCGTCGATAATCCAACGAAAGCAAATTGAATTAGACTACGAATTTGAACTTAGGAATGTGAATAGCACGATGCAGCAGAGGCATATAATTCGGCCATACAGAATGCATGTTGTTTTCATAGTTTATAACGTTGATTCATAAAAAGAATTGAAACCCATTAGGCGCCAATTTTCCACTTGTGGAACATCGCTAGATTTTGGAAATATGTCTTATTGAATGTGGGACATATGGTATTTTACAGTAAATAATTACAATGTTTGACAACCTTGGTGCGTCTTGGTGTGATCTGACTCATTAAAATATCATATCTCTAGATTTTATGCGTACAATTCAATCAAAAAAGATTTGTGTATGTTTTTCAATGTTCAATTTGGTTACAGCGATTTTTCAGAAGGATTTATAATGAAATATCTTGGTCTGCCTGTCAATCTAATATGAATAGTAATGTCTGCTAGTTTGATAATCAGAATTAAAGTTTACCATTTTACATATTTTGTTTAAATTCAAAAAATTGAAAAGCAGTGAAAGTTTTGTTTTGATAAGAACGTCCTGTGACAATTATTTTGCTGCTTTACATGGTAAGTGTAAGATGTCTGTGCAACCTTCCTTCTAACTAATGCTGCCAGAGTTGATATATATACAGTCTTGTGACTTCATTCTGCTTTATTCTATCTATAGGCTTATGTAAATAAAATATTGTGAGGTATTTGGCGGCATAGAACTTGCCAAATTTATGCTCCTGCGATAAAGGTTTGACCTAATCTTTAGTTAAAACAATTATTAAAAAGAAATATGTCGATTATAACTTAAGAGTACATGTATATAGTCTAAGAGCTTAGTCTCAGTCAAAAAGGCAGATGAAGCTATGCATGCAAAAGTAGTAAAACTGGAAAACATACACAGGTTCGAACCTTCTTCATCCAGATGCATCGCCGCGCTTTAGCTCCCACGACTATTGTAGATCACAGGGATTTCCGTTCGCCTTTGAAGTGTACATACACTGGCAAATCTTCTATTTGCCAGAATATTCTATATAGCAAAATTCTTCTATCCCAGGTTCTCCCCTTGGTGAACAAGTGACCGAGCGACTCACACAGGGCATTGATTGTAAAACAAACCATGTTCTTTACATGGATAATTTTTTTTCCTCTACTAACATGTTTAGAGAACAACTTCAAGTAAACCGTCTGCGTTGTACTGGTACTGTCAGGCGCAACAGAATAGAAAAATGCCCTCTGATATCAAAAGAGGCGATGGCAAAATCTCAGAGAGGATTTCATGAAAGTTACAGTGATTGTTCAGTCGTGGTCTGCCACTGGAACGATAATACCCCCGTTATAGTTATCAGTTCAAATGAGGGCGTTACTCCTATCAGTCAGGCGACACGCTGGAGTCGAAGTGATAGGAAGAGAACTGCAATTCAACAAAAAGCTATGATTGCCTCCTATAATTGTCACATGGCGGGCGGAGTTGACCTATTGGACAGGTCTTTCGGATTATCGGCCTCAGCTGCGATCAAAGAAACGGTGGTGGCTACTATTCGCAAATTTCATCAATATGGGCATGGTGGCTGCTTGGAGGTTACAAAGACACATTCAAGTCAATAGGCCTACATCTCATCTGGATTTCCGAAGGTTAGATCTATATTTTGTATTATCTTATATTTTGAGTTAAAACTTTAAGATTTTGTTGTGTTACAAAATAAAGAAATAAATAAGACGTTTATTTCAAAAAGCCGAATAGAAATCGTGGGGTCTCAAGACATGAGAATATGAACATCAAATCAATTAATAAAATACTGGAACTTAACATAGTAATTGTCATAAATCAATCAGAAAATATAAGGTCGTCAGAAAGTAGATGATATATACACATAACTTTACAATGTAAATCTGTCATTCGATAATTTGGCTATAGAGATGAAAAAGCTGTTGCTGCTTATCGAAGTTGAACACAAATTGCTACAACCTAATAATCATGCATATAGACTTTTTAAGTCATCTTGTGTTTAGTCAATTATGCTCTCATTTTATCAAAATATGTATGTGAAACATTCGTTTTCTTTCAGAGAAGTTGTGAGATATCTTCTGAGTCTTCTGACTGTTCGAGAAATTCGACCTGGACCTTCACGAACACCTGCTCTATCCACAAGACTTGGAAATGTTGTTCATCCTCCAATACCAGCCGGTAAACAGGGCCGCTGTAAATTATGCATGAAAAACACGAAAATGAAGTGTGACACATGCAACACTTTGTTGCATACAAGTTGCTTCGTGAATGAAGTCGAGGAGAGGGACCGTCGCAGAGATAATCTCAAATTTCATGGATTATCTGAAAAATCGGATGATGCTCTGATAAATCGTAAGCAGCATGATCGAGAGCTGGTTCAAGAGATCGGGAATACGGTTGGTCTAACCAATTTTGAAATTGTGGAGACAACTCGACTTGGCAAAATCGCATCAGGGAGACATCGACCTTTGAGAGTGCGTTTCAAGAGCCGTAATGCGAAGACAAAATTCCTTGAAAAATCTAAACACTTGAGGGAATCGAATCAATTTCGAAAAGTTTTCATTAGTGTTGACATGACAAAGTATCAGCATGAAGAAAACTACCAACTTCGGCAAGAATTGCGAAAACGGAGGTCAGAGGGACAAGATGTTGTGATATACAAAGGAAGAGTGAGGTCTCGGGAAACCTTGCAAAATTTTCAAGGATGATTTTATCATATCCTAGATGTCCGTCTATTTTACTGACAAATGCGCGATCACTCTAATATAAGCTGGATGAGCTCCATGTATTGCTGAGCAATCTTAAGCCAGGGTTTGCAGATATTACTGAAACTTGGTTTACTGCGGATGTTCCTGATGACAGACTTTTCATTCAAAACTATGCTCTGTTTCGTGCCGACCGAATTTCACGACCTGGCGGTGGAGTCTTTAAGTATGTTCACGATTCTCTCAAACCCATTAGACTGCTACAGCCAAGTATTAATGGTATTGAATCGCTGTTTATTCGGTTACCTTTGAGCAATGTAATTGTATGGTGTTTACATGTCCCACCGAATTTGTCTGCAAGTATTCATTGCGAAATCCGTGAAAGTTTAGTTCTTATTTATGACTGTATGTTGGAATCTTTCCCAGATGCTGGCTTCATCATTTGCGGTGACTTCAATAATTTGAATACGAGCTTTTTCCGATCTATCTTTGTATGTACAAATCGAGTTACCAACCCAACCCGTGGAAATTCTAGGCTGGATCAAATCTGGATATCCAAACAATTAGAGTCTACTTACCCACTCGATGCCGACGTCGGTTCTCCTCTTTCAACGTCTGATCATTGCACCGTTTTCTTGAGGTCCTCATTAGCAATCAAGGAGAGTGCTGTAATCAAGACTGTATTTTTGACTATCGACATAATAATATCCAGAACTTCCTCAGATGCTTAACTTCAGCTTCGTTCGACAAAGTCTACGGTGCGGTTATTGTTGACGAGAAATGTCATGCTTTTTACGAGGCATTTTTGAGGCCTTGAGTGTTATTCCAAGAAGGCAAGTTATGATGACTCAGCAAGACAAAATGTGGGTAACTCTTGTTCTAAAGCTGATGATCGAGGATAAATGGGTGGCTTACCGAACCGGTAATTGGCCAGTTTACAGCCACTTGAAAGAGAAAATAAAATTAGAAGTTTTGAAAGCCAAGAGATGCTGGAGCAACAAAATTCTGATGAGGGATCAGAATATCTGGAACGTTGTGCGGGAAATTAAAGGGGAAAGGAAGAACTTTCGATATCCTGACACTGGACCTGACGGCGACTGTTTCGTCTCTGAATTATCCAAAATTTTTGAATCGTGCTTTAATCATGAACCTGATGTTGATTTGGAAGTGCTTTCGGATGACTCGTGGGAAGTGCACATAGACTCGTTGCTTGTTCATAGACATCTCTCAACATTAAGAATGCAGCAAGCAATGGGTTACGATGGTGTAAGTGCTTTTCTACTGCGTGAAAGTTCAGATGCAATATGTGATCCTTTAGCTCATATCTATCAGACCTCTATCAGGACACGGACATTTCCCACATATTGGAAAAATGCTTACATAAAGCCTATTCCAAAATGCCGGAACCCTTCAATTTTTGATTATCGTCCAATTTCTCTGTTACCTATTGTTTCAAAACTTTTTGAGCGAATCGTCCTTTCATGCATGAAACACAATTTTGTCAAATCATTTGGCGTTGGTCAACATGCGTTTAGACCTTTGGGGTCTACAACAAGTGCGCTAATTGACATTCACAATAGCGTTACGAATTTTATGGAGAATCCTGACAATATGTGTGTCAGACTAACGTGCCTGGATTTTTCGAAAGCTTTCGATAGGACTCATCATAATCGTTTGTTGAATGTCCTCCTTGTGCAAAATTACAGTAGAGGATATAATTTGTGGCCGTGTTCTTATTTATCTGATCGAATGCAACGTGCATGTGTTAATGAAAGTATTGGGTCCTTAATAAATGTAACGTCCGGGGTGCCTTAGGGGTCTGTACTTGGGACTTATTTATTTGCTATGTTTGCATCTACCTTGTCTGTGTGCTCAAATAGCGGTCAACTTATAAAGTATGCCGATGATTTTACCCTTGTTGAGTCCTGCACAAATTTTGAGCCCAATCCATCGCATTTATCAGTAATACAAGATTGGTCTTTTGCTAACAAGTTGAAGCTAAATCCTGATAAATGTAGACAGATGTTAATTCGTCGGAAAAAGAATACCACTGTGTTGCCATATGATGGTATAGAATTGACATGTAAAATTAATATTCTTGGTGTGATTTTAACAGACAATTTGAAATAGAACGTTCATTTTGAAAACATTTTATTGTCAGTCAATCATCGTCTACATGTGATACGCACATTGAAGTCCTATGTCTGTAAAGCAAAAATTGTTTGAAGTTTTCATAGCTGTGTTGTCTCTCTACTTATGTACGCCACTCCGCTTTTTTGTAGATTGTCATCAGAGATAAGTAATGAGATAAATAAATTTCGGAGGCGAGCGCATCGCATCATCTGTAATGAAGATTGTAAATGCCACATTATTCCTGATTTTGACAGCATGCGCAAAGATCTGATTTGTAAATTTTTATTTAAGTGTCAGTCACCTGCTCACCCACTCCATGCTTTTGTGCCTTTCCGAATGACTCATTCTGGCAAATTTCGTTTGAATCCGTGTTTGACATCACGCCGACAAAACTCTTTCTTCATATGGTCATGCATGCTGGCGAACAGTGAAACAAGCTTGTTAATAGTGTTTTTCCTCTATTTTTTTGAGATTTTTGCTTCAACAAAACGGTTTTTCTATTTCATTATACTTATTGTTGTGAATTTACTTTTGTATAAATTATTGTCATTCTCTTACAATAAACGCATTACTTACTTACTTACTTTACAAAACTAGCGTTACATCTCCAATTGTGTCATGGTACTATTGGTATAGGCTCAATCGGTTGTAAACTTACGTCCTGGGGGAGCTGTTATACATATAACACCAGTCGTGTCTGGATCTGCAATGTGAAAAATACGTGTCATGAAATATCTTCCTAGAAATTGAACTATCATTTGATACTGAAATACGTGTATATCTCAGTTTTGTCGTGAAAGTGGATGGAAATCAGAAATCAGATGTTTGTTAGCAATAAACATGCATAAACATTATAAGTGCGTGCAAAGATTGTACAACGTTGTACAAGTATTGGCTGGGTATTAGTACAATTTAAATTTTTACAAAAGTAAGTGTCACGTCCACAGAATTAGATATTTTGTTTATCTGCTATGGTTTGCTAGAAGTGCGATTTATTCGAAATCGACGGTACATCGATGAACTTAGTATGTGGACAAAAAGGAATTCCTAATACCTTGCAGGGATAGGAAGAAAAGTCGTGAGTCGCTTGCGGATTATTGTGAGATCCAGCAAAGTGCTTCGATTGCCACAATTCCTTCAGATTCGAAGAATTCAGATCATTGCCCACAAGTTTTCTCCATAATGTTGGCCCTTCCGATCATTATTAAAAAAGTAGCGGGCGTACGAAAAATAGTTCACTTGATGATTTCACCATCGTCTTCTCAGCCAGTCCTCACTGCATAGTGCATACACTGAATCGAATGTTAGCCAAGACAGCGATGTGTGTTTTGGTGTGTGAAGTGATATCACAGCACGCACGCCTCTCTCACTGCCTCTGGTGTCCTCTGCTGACAGCTTGCGTGACTTCCATTCTAGGAAACCGAAGACGCGCGCAAATGAATCTCATTATGTGCGTGAATTACTTTTAAGTATCCGTAATATTTTTATTCTTTTTTGCTTAAAGTGGGGCCTATAATATTTTTAGCGAAAAAAAACTGTTATTGATCTCCCGTAGTCACTTTAAGGCACATACTAACACTTGACACTTTTTAGTCAGGACTTGAGTGTGTTCACTATCGCAAGCATAAAATCCGACTCTCCTCTGCTGTTCTTGAGACTAGTCTGGACAATAGCGCCTTGTTGATGGTTATTTAAGCCGATCATCATCTAGGCAACGCTCTAGGTCAATGTTGCTAGATCTTACATGCAAGAAGAATCAAATTACTCGAACATGCAATGCAAATTTGTTGATTCTTGCCAAAAGGCGGATCTACTGCAGGTTATATTTTGTTAAAATGCTTTTATTTATGAAGAAGTTATTGTATGAAACGAGATATAATATATATATAATCTATACTCATTGACAAAATTTTTGAAAAATTTACTTCTTTGACTTCTTTCATTTTTGAATGGTATATATACATATATGTATGATACCTTGATAATTTAGTCACAATCTCCACCAAGTCGCTAGCACAGAAAAACAACGCATGTAGCAGATTCAACTTTTATATCGCGTGTGCCCCCCTCTAGTTTCAATACATTCAGTAATCCGAGATGGCATGGATTCACAAAGTTTCTGAATGAAGGACGTTTCAAGGAGAAGACACTGCTCTGTCAGTCTTTCAGATAGAATCTTCAGGGACACTGGTGGAAGTGAATAGCGGTCTCTCACTCGCCGCCCAAGCTCGTCCCAGACTTGTTCAATGGGTGACAAGTCAGGTGAGCGTGCAGGCCAGTCAAGGGTTTGAATGTTCAATCTCCTAACAGTGGCAATGACAGCCGAGGAGCGATGTGGTCTTTCGTTGTCGTCTTGGAAGACGAGATCCTCCACCCTGACCACTGGGGCAACAACAGGAAGCACAATTTCATTGAGATACCTCTCTCCAGTCAACGTGCCTTTGATGATGACTGCTGTCGTTCGTCCGCCATGCCAAATGCCACCCCACAGCATAACACTTCCACCACCATATCTGTCGTGTTCTTTAGTACAGCATGGGGCAAAGCGTTCACTCGGAAGACGATGCACTCTGACACGACCGTCATTGAAATCCAGAGTGAATATCGATTCATCGGTCCACAAGACTTTCTGCCAGTGATGGTCATTCTATGAGCGATGGGCATCACACCAGGCAACTCGTGCTCAAAACTCAATGGAATTAGGACAGCTGGTCGTCGCGATTGAATTCCAGCTTCTCGCAATCTTCGGTAAGCCGTTCGAACGCTACAGTCTATATTTGAGGCATTCTTCCAGTGTACGACTAGCTTTGGGACTGACACAAATCTATTCCTCTTTGCAGCTAAAACGAGACGTGCGTCTGTCCTTCCTGCACACCTTCTTGGTCGACCAGATCCCTTCTTCTTTTTAACATCTCCTTCTGCTTTCCATCGACACCACCACCTCCAAACAACGACTCTCGATAGTTGCAGCTCTTCGGCAACACTCGCACAACTTCTACCACAACGAATCATTCCAATAGCCATGCCTCTGGTAAACTCATCGTGTGCCATTTTATTTTACAAAAGCTGGATTTCAGTTCACGTTTATGTTCAATTTGTAAAAGCAATTGTGACAGTTGTATCGATATCAAAATTTGAAATTTGACCACCATAGATCTTTCTCCATTCTCTAATGTGTTGAATGGTAACATAGATAGCGAGATATTGCATCATACCTGAGAAAAAAATGAAACAAACTTCAATTCAAGCCAATGATAGTTTGTTTCATTAATTATGTCAATGAGTATATATTTGATTAATTTTGTATATATGTAATACAATTATATGAGAGTTATTTATGAAAGGATAATAATCGTGAATGTTTACATAGTACACAGAAGCAGTCGGTGTACTAATTTTTTCTACCATTGGAAGCCACCATTGTTTAGGCATCGTTGTCATGATTATACGTGTCCACGACAAACTATTGTTTTCAATGTCCATGTCCGCTACAGTCCTTTATTATTATGTAGTGTCGGATTTCTATTGTCGCTCGTATCTGTCGTCTACTCACTTGTCTTGACAGCAGAATACAATGCTGGCTTTGTATTTCTGATATCTTAGTATTAGCAACTTTTCATTTTATGTGTGAGTGAAAGTTATCTCTTCTATGTAAACTGCGGGGAGGAAAAATCAACTTTTCAGTCCCACGGGATCACAAAGTTAACTTGGCCTAAATACGATCTGGAAACCTTTCCTGTGTAGGCTCCAGTGTAAAAAAATCATAGAAGTCTATAAACAAGTTATGATTAGCCAGAGACTACCAAGATAACGATATAGTCCCTGGATTAGCTCATTCATAGACATCTATCAGGCACAAAATGAAAAGCTACATTCTTTCGAGAGGAAATTAGACGTTTCCTCCGTCAGCTATCCGTCCATCCCTCGCTGCGCTCGGGCTGTACATTATAACTGTGGGAGGAAAAGTTGATATTTCCTCTCTCAAGAAAATAGCTATGATTTGACGGCAAAAGCTATGTTTGTCTCGGAGGATGAAGCCATCTGCTTAGATGACACAGACTCTTCAACAGAGGACTGATATCTCAGCTGGTATAGCGCAGACCCCAGAATGCCAGCGGTCGGTGGAATCCACGACGACCCGCAGTTGTTCTACGGTTGTGAAATTCATAATAAACTACGTTTTCGAAAAATATGAGCAATTATCACAAGTTTTCAAAATCTATCGATGTCTGAAAATTTTTTAAAATCTACATCATTTGTTCATGCATAATAGTCCGGGAGCCAGCGTGAAGTTGTGCAGGGAACGAGGTAGTACATAAAACTTTCACATAGCATAGTACACCTCTAACCTACTGCAAAACTTCGCGTCTGCCGGATCAGATCATTTGCTTTTCAGAAATAGAGAGGATAACAAAATCCTATGCATTTCCAACGGTAAAATTGTGACATTTAAGGTGTTGACTCCATTTTTTCGAATTTTTGCTCATAAAAGTTACACAAATTGGTATTTTGTTGAACTGGTTATTACAGAAATCATCTACAGATCATGATCTTTTAAATGAGTTATCATTCAGTGACAGAGGATGAAGTAAAGTGTACAAACAGACACTTTTCGTTGGTGTAACTGCAAATTTTAACATAGAAATTTCAGGAAAATTGTTGATATACTTTAACGAAAAGTGTCTGTTTGTACACTTTACTTCATCCTCTGTCATAAAATGACAGCTCATTTAAAAGATCATGATCTGTAGATGATTTCTATAATAACCAGTTCAACAAAATACCAATTTGTGTAACTTTTATGAGCAAAAATTCGAAAAAATGGAGTCAACACCTTAAATGTCACAATTTTACCACTGGAAATACATAGGATTTTGTTATCCTCTCTATTTCTTAAAAGCAAGTGATCTGATCCGGCAGACGCGAAGTTTTGCAGTAGGTTAGAGGTGTAATATGCTTTGTGAAAGTTTTATGTACTACCTCGTTCCCTGCACAACTTCACGCTAGCTCCCGGACTATAAGTTGATTTCCATTTTTCCTTGAGAAGTCGAACAATAATCATGTTAATTCATTGAAAAAGTTGATTCAATTTATATACATGCAGTACAACATCAGGTTAAGGGTCACCTCCCCTCTCGGTCAAGTAGGCGCTACATCAGAAATTAACTTACCAGCTGTTGTTTCGACTGTCGCTTCGACTGTCGTTGGGCTTTCTGAAATTGAAACCTGAGCGTTATCTCATTTATACAGTGCACATATTTGAAAAAGAACAATATTCTTTTCACTTTTGTCGGGTACTGACTCGATCCGATAAGATTACGGCAAATACTTTTTAAAAACCCAACACTATGCCCTAAATAATTATCATCCTATCTCTCCCATGATTAATTTTTCTAAAGGGAACAAAGTTATTTTGACATTGTAGATCAAGATGACAATTACTAATTACCATGTAAAACCTGGTCTTGATATATAAGCCTATAATTGTATATATATACATATGGAAAAATGTAAATAAAATAAGATTTGCGCCAAAATGTTTCACCATTTCAGTGGCTTCTCAAGGTTTTAAATGAATCTTTATTTCATAAAGATACAATAAAATTCAAGCTTAGACGTTATAATATAATGATGAACAGAAATGTAATCATAGATGTTTCAACTTCTTTAGAGGTGCCTTGTATTGTGTTATGAACATAACTTCTTTATTCTCCCTGTCCAGACAATTGGAGTCTGTTAGCATCTTGTGAAAAGGCATGATTGCGAATTTAATGTTCTTATCAACCATACACTCACGTATATGTTCGTTTACGGTAAGTAGCCATACATAGAATATGCGAATATACGAATATATATATATATATATATATATATAAAAACGATTGAAATCAAAATGAATAAAAATAAATAATACAGTTTTGACCCGAATAATTGCTGACTTTTCTTTCTTCAAAACTGTATTATTTATATATATATATCTGTTCGTTTGGATTGAGAAATATGTAGTAGACCTAACAGTAAAGTTCACTGTGTATATGAGGCTTGATGTAATTTACGAAAAACAGTCACTTACTCGCTGCATAGTCTCAAAAGTGTTTTTGTGCTTCGTGCACAGCAAATAAGTGACGCGCTATATGTAGAGTTTATCATTGACAACGCACAAACTAAATTATCTCAAACACTTAATCAGATAATAATCTTCTTAGAATACAATAATACATTTTCAAAATTTTACGTGGGCCAGACAAATTTACTTCCAGACGGGTTAGATCCAAAGCAATCAATGTATCACACGTTCTCCATCTGCATTCAAAAAAAAGTTTAAAACATATTTAAAATAAAAATTCACTGCACAAGTGAATAATAAATTAAATAATGATAAGTTTCTTAAAATAATATCATGCTAAAACAGATTACCCCTGATGCTAAATGGATGATTTCTCGCTGCAGTTTATGCCATCCAATTGATATGTCGTGATTTATTATGACAATTGACAAAAAGTGTTTCTATGTCCTCTCCTTCCAGCATAGCTCTTTTTCCCTCATACATTTGTTTTTCATTCACATTATTTGGTAAAATTGAAAAGCCTCATTTTACATTCATTATGCATGTAAATGCCCCAGCTAATGTAGGGTATTTTCTGTGATAGAATATATACGTTTTTGACTATTGACAAGCTTTCTGAGGCGTCCACAGCACTCCTTACTCATGTGAAAACCGATATACTGAAGGCACGCTATACTTATGTGCAATTGTTCATGAATAGTTGTTTACATACGTCACTGACAATAGTTCATAACAGACACAGATGCACAAAATTATCATACTACGTTAGACGAAATACGAGTACAATGTGCTACCTATGCGGAAAATGACAGTAGATAGAAAGCTACAAATTTTATGAAAGAAGGTATTGTTTCAAAGAAAACTGCGCTTTAAATATATAAATGACAGGATTCCAAATGTCACTCAATTCAATACCACAATCTCGGTTACAGTATAGAAAGCAGTCAATGTATCACTTTTCACATGACTAAGGAGTGCTGCGGACGCCTCTGAAAGCTTGTGCGCATATTTTGGCCTCTTTTATTTGAATGCATATGGAGAACGTCCGATACACAGATTGTGTTGTATGCTCTTATTGCCTATTTTTCATGAAAGGTAAACGGCAATTAGCTGCATCGACTTCCCTTACAACTACATCACTGGTACCCATAGCTCACACAAGACTCCTTTGAGGATTTCGTAGCATAATCAATTGATCGATTTTAATTGATCAACAGAATGATTATCCCTCCATCTCAGAAACAAAGCCAATAAATATGCACATGGAATGAGAAATTATATTTGGCACAAAAAAGGGTTGCTGATCCGGTTGGATCACAGCGCATACTGACTGAAGGTTTGGAAGAGATAATGTACATATGATATTAAATGTCTTATCATTTATCGAAGTCTTGTTCAAACACATGTAATCTTTTACGTTTTCATGTTTCTGCGGTGAAAACGGCGAATGAATGATTGATAATTTGTTCTTTTCGCTCCCTTAACCTCTTGAGACACGATGACGTGCGGTGCAAGTGTTAGACTAACAGCATATAACACTGCCGCAACAACCTAAGACGTGTACTGCTGTATTATCTTGGCGCTGATCATTCAGCATCTGTGAAGTTGCAGTTATGAGCGAATGACATTCATTGCACACCTGGGCTGGGGTGCATTCCGCGGATAATGATATGATGTGGACGTTATGCTTATGATAATGTGTCACCGAATCCTACGTGCATGATTATTGCATCAAAATCCGCTGATTCTATTTCCAGAAAATATATCTCAGTTATTGCTTTTGCATTGAGTTGGGTCATCAGCAGTTACTTTCAAATGACAACTTGCGTGATACACTTGACTGCCACATGCAAAATATAAATACTGCATGCAATGGTTGAATATGCATGTCAATATTTTGCATGTCTCAAACTAATCGATTTTCTTTATTTTTGACTGGTTGGAAAACAAGATTGATGTCAACGGAAACTACTTTTTCCTGATGCATGGATGGACTTTTTCATTCACACAACTTTTTCCTTTCATGAAGAAATATTTATTTGCATTGCTGTTTGAAAATTTGACTTTTCTTCACCTGGATACTTCAATGGGACTAGAAAATAATCTATAAATATCTATTCTATCTACAGTGGCCGCAAAGAAATTAGGCTATATCTCTTCTACACCTTTTCCATGTATATTTCAGATATTTCCAAATGAATTTCAGACATTTCATGGACTCCTAGATATATAACACCTGGACTGAAAACTGAAATTCATTTATACACTAGACGGCTAATTTGACTCTGACAGGAGATAGAGAAAAGTATTAGTTATCAAATGAAAGTGAGATGATTTGAGAAAAAGAAGTAGGAATTTCTGGAAATCAGAGGAACATGGGATTAAAACCAACTGATCATCGTTGACTGAATATGGAAAATTGACAACATTAAATGGAACAATAGCGTTTGACAGCATAATTTGTACAATGTACGAGTACGTAGTGCGTAAAATTATGGTCAGTGTAGACACTATCAGCAGCGGCAGCTTGAGTCTGCATCAGTTTGTAATGTGAAACGTGTCCTATTCGGCCTTGATTCAGGCCCTACATTGGTGTGGAATATTAGTTATCAAGTGAAAACGAGATGACTTGAGAAAAAGAAGTTAAACTTTCTGGAAATCAGACGAATGGGATTGCAATCAACTGATCATCGTTTTACTCACGAATGAAGGACATTGAAAACCTGTCACCTTGAGCTATATCATCTATCAGATTTGAGAGTATAATGTTTTTGAGAAATTACTTCAAATTGCTGTACTGTTGTCATCACACCACCTTATGTTGGTCAGGATGTCGTTTTATCAGTTCAATTGTATGCACAGTGAAAAATACAGCTTCTGTAAGCTTTATGATAATCCCCCTCTGGGATCGATCTGTATTGTGCTGATTCGCAGTTTGGTAGCGGAGAACGAATTTTTAATTTGGAGAACGCTATCATTATGGACTATACAGTGATGAAGCATTCGATGTGGTCTTTGCACTGTGGACTCCAATTTAGAGAAGTACTGAAAATGGCTCAAACATATCTTTCCGATCGAAAGATCAACATCTCGTACAACAGCCAGGTTACTTAAAAATTCCTGCTCATTTTTTTTGCTCATTACGACCATGATGTTCCAGGTATGACGGCATTACGTTTTGCAGCTTTGCAGTCAAGGTCTTTACGTTTTTCCACAATATGTCGGAGATTTTTATTTGATTAATGTAGTTTCATGCGATGCACATACTCGCAGACTGGAATAACTACAGATTGTTTCATAAAAAATGGATCAACCTTAAACATCGCCTTAACTTCAACTTTGTCTAACTTGAACGAATTTCTCTGAAATTTGGAAGATATGTCAGTTGTGCTTACTAATATCATTGTTGGAAATTTCAAGCATGAATATTGAGTTGTTTTCCTGTTATAGATAAAAAAGTAGTAGATAATTTGATCTTCATTTAGCAATGTCACAAAAAATCATACCTCACTCTTATAAAATTACATTTGTTTCCTTTGTTATGTAATATGTTGTTCTACAAGCCAAAAGCTATCAAGCAAAACAAAAATAAAGAAAATCGGTCAATCAGAGCCAGTATAGCACCATTATTCATCAACAATAATGTAACTGCTACATGTAATTAACTGGACTTCATGTTCCATAGCTTCCTGACTTCGTTGCGTTGGTGTTGGCAGCACTCCTGATTGCTTTCAGCTAGAAATCTATTTCTTACCGGTTGAAAACAATACAAAGCACAAATGAACAATAACGAGATCGCATTCACAAAAGGCAAAGTGTCAGCCTTGCTAGAACTAGGGTTTTCTTTGCGAGCTACAAGCAAGCGACTAAATGTCCCTTACACAAATGTGCATCGATGGCATTATGAAGATTTTCGACTTTGTCGTAAAGAGGGCTCTGGCCGTCCACGCAAAACATCCAAACGTAGAGACCGCCTAATTTTGAGATTTGTTAAAGTTGATACAAGTCTCTCGTTAACTGAGATGGCTGCACTAGACTCGTCTATTTCTAAGTCCACTATTCGTAGAAGACTTATTGAGTCGAATTTCAAGAGCTGTAAGAGGCCCTCTCAGATCGAATTATCAGATCAGCATACAAAAAGACGTCTCAGATGGGGCAATGAGTCATTGTCACTGGCGAAATCAATGGGATCGGGTTGTCTGGTCTGATGAGGCATCAGTCCGTCTGAAGGATAGTGATGGTCGATTGAGATTATGGATAAAATCTGATCAGGAAATTCCGAGACATTTACATCGTCCCCGGGTACAAGGTGGTGCGACTCTACTGATTTGGGCTGGCATTTGGACCAAAGGCCGCTCTGAACTTCACATACAGCAAGGAACCATGAATTCTGAACGCTATGTGAATGTTTTACGAATGAACATTGGCCAAATGACAGATCAAATTGGTGATCCATCGACTTGGTTATTTATGGATGACAATGCTACGTGTCACAGGAATAGTAGAGTCAATTTATGCAAGTCTCAATTAGGGCTTAGGACATTATCTTGGCCAGCTCGTTCTCCTGATCTGAATCCCATAGAAAATGTATGGAGTATTCTAAAACGTAACGTTCGTCGTTCACTGCTACCTACAGATAGCGTATCACAACTTACGTCACTGTTAAAAAGAGAGTGGAGAAAGTTAGATCAGTCAAAAATCAACGATATCATCGAAATAATGCCTAGACGAATTGGCAATGTCATTGACAATAAGGGTAGGGCCACAAAATATTAGCTTCTTAAGAACCGTTACTGTATCATAACTTATCAGATTACATAAGGACATTTAAATATATTAGGGACATGAAATAACATGAAAAATGCTTTCTGTATCATACTTATGTTTTATTTAGTCAAATTTTAGGATGATCCACTTTTTATGAAACGGACTGTAGTTGTAGTTCTTAAAGAGAGTTATGGTATGGTGGATAGATACATGAATCATATCAATTACCATAATCTCAGAAGAAAACAATCTTCACAGTTTACTTTTTCTAAATTTATGCTGTTCGATGAAAAACGTTCAAGCGACCACACATTGGATTAAAACAAGATTCATTTCGCCATTGTTCGAGCAGGTCTTATTTGCAGCCTCATATGTGACGGAGTAAAATCTCACTGGGTGAATCAAACAACATTGGCCTTTGCGATCAAGTGCTCTAAAATTCTGCAAAAGAAGAGATAGTTGAATCAGGAGCAATATCACAATTTTGATCATTGACGATAACCGAAGTAGTCAAGTCATTTTGAATGATCAAACTAGATTTTATCCTTGGCAAAGTATGCTAACAAAATTTGTATTCATTAAGTTTTGTTAAAAATCTGGACATATTGCAACGTTCTGAGGCAAGTATCATTTTTACGTCTTCTAAAGATGCAAGATTATAAATTTCTAACATTTTGCCATTTTGCACTTCAAGAAAATCAGCAGAACGCTTTAGTCATATCTGGCCGTTACAGATTTCATCATTTTGGTCTTCGTTGCTCCAAAAAAACTAGACGAAGAATTTCAAGACAGTAAGAATCACAGTATTTCCTATTTTCCACTCATTGATTCCTCACTGACATTTGTAGAGCCATCTATTTAAATCGACATTTCGAACTATTTCCACACCAATGTAGGGCCTGAATCAAGGCCGAATAGGACACGTTTCACATTACAAACTGATGCAGACTCAAGCTGCCGCTGCTGATAGTGTCTACACTGACCATAATTTTACGCACTACGTACTCGTACATTGTACAAATTATGCTGTCAAACGCTATTGTTCCATTTAATGTTGTCAATTTTCCATATTCAGTCAACGATGATCAGTTGGTTTTAATCCCATGTTCCTCTGATTTCCAGAAATTCCTACTTCTTTTTCTCAAATCATCTCACTTTCATTTGATAACTAATACTTTTCTCTATCTCCTGTCAGCATAGAAATTAATAATACCATAGAAAGTCCTAGAATGGAAATTGCATGAAAATTATGGAACACTCCGGGGGAACTTAGTTGGGGCAAAAAGCAAATTTTGCGAACTGGCATTCTTGTTTTCTGATAGGCATTCATATTTGTCAAGCCAATTTGTGATCTGGATTGTTGCCCCTTGTCCAAAGATCATGTACAGAAAAGCAATAGTGAATTTACAAAATACTGCGGCGACAGGATGACAAAGAATGAAATCCTGTAAAACGTTCTGTACGTTCATCAGTTTGAAATATCGCTCATATAATCCATCAAGAGTATAATCAGACACATGTGCAACTTGTAATGTCGATTTACAGAGCATGCATTGCTCCAGCTTGAATTCAGACCCCCTGTTCATTATATTTGAACAATTTTCAAAACCTTTGCATGCTTTCGAATATGAGCTGCCAAAATATCATCACACTATATTATGTAAGTCATTTAGTGATTAATTGAAAAGTTCCAGCGACATTTAATGTATCTGATAAATGACTGTCGCTAAAGACTCTTGTGATGTGTTTATTCCAGAGCTAGGTTTCTTGACCGTTTGAAGGAGAAATTATTCAATAATTAGAATTTTTATGTTTGAATTCTTGAGATGTTCCTACAACCAGTACACTGAGTACTTTCGGTAATGACTCTGTCAATCAAATTTCAATTCGTATTCCAGTGTTGAAAAATTGGAAAATAGTTGTCAATGACTGGTACAAATAGACGCAGTATATTAATCCATGTGAGAGTAGGCTATTTCACATAAAACAAGGCCACCATCTCACTTAAAATTCTCTTCATGAAAATCCTGTAATTTGCTGTCAACAATTTCCAAAACCAACTTGGCAAACAGTTTGATGATGATACAATGTTTTGGATCGAAGCTGATCTACAAACCATAGATTTTTCCATGTGCCATCATTGTACATAGGCAAGATATCAAACGTCTATTCTACACCTTTTTAACTTCTATTTAAAATAAGTCAAGTTCTAATTAAAATAAGTCAAGTTCTATTTAAAAAATTTAAAACTGCTGAACAAGTGAATAAGTTTAGCAATCAATTAAATGAGCTAACACTTAAAACTGATGAGAAAAAGTAAGAGATCAAAGAGCTTGTCGACTTGTGCAACGATTTAGGAAACGGCCTGTAGTTGAGAATCACTTCTACGACAAATAGCAATCCATGGTTAGTGATTCCACCGAGTTTATTCGCTTTGTATTGTTCTCGGAATAACTCTAATAATTAGAGTCCAAAATTATTTTAGTCCAAGGATTATCTGCACATTAGAAATCTGTGGCTACGACCTAAATCAGCGCCAAATTCTCCATTGTACTCATTTTCTCATCACACGAGTGCACACCATAGATATACTGTGCACACGAGCGCAGTGCTGTGAATAGGATTGCAAAAATCTATGCCAAACATTTGCGTCACTGGTCGATGAATCAGTCACTTGAAGAATTGAATACAAATGAATGAAACATTGAATTTGAACAGAACTGCATTACACTTCGTTCGACCGACAGAATGGCAGCTTCGAATGTGCTCAGTGACTCCGTTTTTGATGAAACGACCACAAGCCGTGACACTGACGAAGAATCTTCGCTGGACTCAGTCACAGAGATATCGAAGAGAGGGGTGAAGCGCGGTTCATTGAGAGGATCATATAAGGAATGTGCGGAAAAGAGAAGAATCTTGCAATGTGTCCAAGCAGGAGAAGATTGGAGGGTCGTGGCCAAAGCAAATGATATCCCATGTGCAACTGCTTACAGATGGATCCGAAATGAGAACACTCCGGAGAAGAAGAAAGGAGGGAAGATGTACATGAAGATTGAACAACAACACATAGATGAGCTGCTGGAATGCTTATCCGAAAATCCCCAATTAACACTCAAACAACTACGTGACCATTTAATTCTGAAATTCAACCTGACTGTGTCAACAACTACCACCGTACACAAGCACCTACATGGAAGGCTCATTACGGTAAAGAAGGTTACAGTTGAGCCAATCACCATGAATTCTTTGACCAACAAGCAAAAGAGAGCTGAGTGTGTTCAATCAGTTATGCAGGCGATCGGAGAAGGAAAACAAGTGATTTATATCGACGAGTCTAATTGTAATCTGTTTCTCAGAAGATCAGAGGGGAGATCTCGTAAAGGAACAAGATGCATCGTAAAATCAGCATGCTCAAGAGGACCAAATATCCACATAATCGCTGGAATCAGTCAGACTGGCTTAGTCTATTGGGAGAAGAAACGCGGATCATACAGGAAGGAAGATTGTCGCGAATGGCTGAGACAATTATTGAGAAGTATCAATGATCTCCAACGCTGTGTCGTGGTATGTGACAATGCTCCCGTACATTCAAATTTGGAAACTGTTCTCTCAGAAGTGGAGTTCAGTAGTGTCAGAATCATCAGGACTGCTCCATACAGTGCACCATTGAACCCAATCGAAGAATGTTGGAGTGTCATGAAGGCAACTATGAAAAGACTGATGACTGTTTCTTTTGACGAGATGATCAATACTTCAGAGGAAATCACCCAAGCCGAACATCGTCTCAGGTACCTCGAAACCATTATTGACAAAGCGATGATGGATATAACACCCTTCTTGTGTTTAAGCGCATGCAATCATGTTCAAAAGCATTTTCCATCCTGCATATCTCTTCATGATTTGCCAATGAACGACAATATTAGTGCATGAGATTGTTATAGTAGCTAATATATACTGATATTAGTAAGTGGAGCAATAATGTTTTTGATCAAATTTGGGTAGACTTCTGGTATTCAAGATCAGAATAGGTAGGCCAACATATATGATCACCATAATTTTAAAATTGGGCTATTTTGGATGAGATGTATGGTCGGGGAAAGATTCCATATTATCAATCATGTAAACGGCATATAAAACAAGAAATGATTACGTGTAAGATACAAATTTCAAATATTTGATTCAATTTTTTTAAATAGAACTTGACTTATTTTAATTAGAACTTGACTTATTTTAAATAGAAGTTAAAAAGGTGTAGTGTACTATTATCTACTTCTATGCCTGTCAGAGTCAAATTAGCCGTCTAGTGTATAAATGAATTTCAGCTTTCAGTCCAGGTGTTATATATCTAGGAGTCCATGGACATTTCAAGATGGATTTCAGATTTCTCCAATTGAATTTCAGATATCTTCAAAGTTGAGTCTCTGATAGATATGGAAATGGCTTAGTTGTCCGTGTTCATAGACATGCACAAGAAAAATTATATTCTTTCATTGTAAAAGCGCCTTTTCCGTCCTGGGATATCTTGTCGACCCTCAGATTCGCGTTTATACTCCAACAAGATGGTGTGGTCATCTTATTGAGCTCTGCCCAAGGCCGTGGAGTAATTGACAATAAAGATCCAAAGGAGCGACCACAGATGATGTTGGAATATAATAGACGACAAGCTTGATTAGGTCAATTTGATAAAAAATTTGAGAAATTCTCTTCGAGGAGCAAAATTGTGCGTTGGCCCCTTTGTTCTATAACAAGTTTTTGACAAACAATAAAAGCAAAATTTCTTGCGTTAAATCTCCTTGCAACTCACTTCGCCATTTGGAAATAGACATACATTAAAGGAAATATGTGCCTTGTCGAGATTGTAAATAACAATCTTGCTTCTGCAATTTACCGTTGCAACATAGTGCTATAACGTTGGTGTGTTGAAGTATAAAAGGGAAAATTGTCTTTTTATTTTGACAATTTTGATGAGCAATAATGAGTATTGACAACATTCTGTAAAGCTTCATGGATTTGTGCCTCACTAACATAATGTGAAAACTCTCAGTGCAAGACTGAAAGATGTAATGAATGTAGCAAAGGGGCACACGTTGGCCCGATGAAGACTGAATTATGTCAAGTCTTTAAATACAACAGAATATAATATTATAATTGTCAACCTTTGGTATTATTTATCATTCAAATACATCAAACTTACCTGTTGTAGTATCGGTGTAACATATAGTAGTTGTCCCAGGTGATTCTGAAATGTGAAACATTAGCGAGTAAAAGTGATGCAGAAAGCATGCTTTCAGTTGGCCTTTTCTCCTTTCAACAGAGAAATGTTGATGTCGACAGGACTACTATGCATGTCAATAGGCTATTTCTAACCAATTATTTCACTTTTTAATCTACTAAATAGGCTATTTATACCTGCTACTTATTTTACACCGAAAATGCATCGGGGTGCTTTTTTTGGCAACTTTATTTCTCAATCAGATGAAAAAATTCAGTGATATTTTTGTTTTGTTGGGTATACAACTCATCTTAATCCCGGAATGCATATATGAAAGCGGAGAGTATGTCATTAATTTTGAATGATAAATTGAGTATCACTATTATTCACGAAATTCTGTCATTGGCTATTGAATGATAAATTGAGTATCACTATTATGGAATTCCCAAAAAACAAAAATCAATTTTAACCCTCATTATCGTCATCGCATTAGAGAATACAATAAACAAAAGCTCACCAGTTGTTGTTGCGTCATCTGAAATGAAAAAATGTACTTCAATTTCAAATAATAGATGTAAAAATGTAACTAAGCTGGATACTTGTCATTTGTATAGCTAAAAGCTGCCTTTCAACTGACTGCGAGGAGGTAAAGTAATCGCTTTGAAGCGGCTTGAGTGATATACTTCTAGTGAAATATATATTGGAAACAACGAAATTCTGTCATTGGCTATTGAATGATAAATTGAGTATCACTATTATGGAATTCCCAAAAAACAAAAATCAATTTTAACCCTCATTATCGTCATCGCATTAGAGAATACAATAAACAAAAGCTCACCAGTTGTTGTTGCGTCATCTGAAATGAAAAAATGTACTTCAATTTCAAATAATAGATGTAAAAATGTAACTAAGCTGGATACTTGTCATTTGTATAGCTAAAAGCTGCCTTTCAACTGACTGCGAGGAGGTAAAGTAATCGCTTTGAAGCGGCTTGAGTGATATACTTCTAGTGAAATATATATTGGAAACAACGAAATTCTGTCATTGGCTATTGAATGATAAATTGAGTATCACTATTATGGAATTCCCAAAAAACAAAAATCAATTTTAACCCTCATTATCGTCATCGCATTAGAGAATACAATAAACAAAAGCTCACCAGTTGTTGTTGCGTCATCTGAAATGAAAAAATGTACTTCAATTTCAAGTAATAGATGTAAAAATGTAACTAAATTTATTCAAATGTAAACCGCTGTGGCTGATCACAATGCATGCAAGAAGATGAAAGCATGTAAAAAAAGACATAGGTTAAGTTTCTCATCTACGTAATTGTTATCGAATTCCTCAATCAATGGTTAATATTTACAAGCCGATGTCTAATAGTTTATCATGCGAAACTTATAAAACGTGCTAACAATGTGTGTTGTAGATACTTTTAACCGTAGCTAGGTCAAGCCCATTTTGACAACGTTATCAGAATGCGCAGTCGGATACTTGTCATTTGTATAGCTAAAAGCTGCCTTTCAATTGACTGCGAGGAGGTAAAGTAATCGCTTTGAAGCGGCTTGAGTGATATGCTTTTAGTGAAATATATATTGGAAACAACGAAATTCTGTCATTGACTATTTTGAAGAATGCAACTGAAATCATGGAATTGTTACATAATTAATTGTGTAAAATGTAAATCACTATTTTCTTAAATGGAGTGGAATGATGGTAGATGGAAGTCGGATTTAGTCGGGAGGCTCATGATCTGGAAAAGCAAAAAATGTTGACAATCTCTCCCCAAAAATTATTTCATTGTGCGAGCATGTTAGTGAAATTTCAAAACGCAGATCTTATACGCCAGACGTTTCGTGTACCAGCCGCTTTATCAATGACGAAACTGATTAAAAATTACAATGCGAATTTATATGTTGGGATCGTTAAAAACATGATGGCAGTTCTTGACGACGATACTGGCTTTGACAGGGCAATCCAAGGTCATAGCTAACGTCCAAGGTAATATGCTGACGTCATAGTCTTCAAAGCAGTTCTAGGTAGATTTCAAACAGTGATCAGCCAGGGCACTTGCTGTATCTCTAATCTTGATACTTCCGCGATGTTCATCAAATCCCAAACGAAAAGGGCGCGAAGAATTACCGATGTAATTATGAGAACAAAAATGTCAAATAAACTGATAAACAACAAAACTAACATCGCAATTGTATCTTCTTTATTATTAAATTCTTGCAACGAAATAAATGACATAATTTTTTGTTGCATTTATTTACGAATTTAATGTTGAGTTTGTGTTTGCGAGTAACATAATTAATTTTATGAGAACAACTATCACTAATAAAATCAATATTTAGAATAACTTTATTTTCATTGCTAGTTTTCATCTACACGAACGTTTATTGATAACGAAATCTCTATCTGAAAAGCCATTACGCTTGAGACGCTATTCTGTTTCGTTTTTAGTTTCGATACTATGAGAGTTAGAGACACTTCTTTTGTCGATGTTGTCAAAGGTGCTGGTAATGAAGATTCTCTTTACATAAATGAGGACCCAAATATCTGTAGTAAGGATAGAAATTCTTGACTCAATTTCTTTTTAATGATGGCATGAATGAATTGTGATATTTACCCATATAGTCAAATCTAAATAATTCAAATTGTACTTTTTTAGTCATCAATTTTAAATTTTTTGATATATTTCTTTTCCTTTTCTTTCTTCACTCATTTTTTAGTCATTTTGTTAGAGGTAGATTAATCCGAAGACTTGAAAATATACCGGTAGGAAAATGCGTTAAATGAATAATAATAGATGTTTCATTTCATTGTTTACATGCGTTTCCTCAATTTTATCTCGAAGTAGGCTTAAACCATTTAACTAGTTATGCGACCTCAAACAATGATGAAGTCATTTTTTGCAATGGTGTCTTGGAGCGACCAAAATTTTGCATCAATCGTCTTGGTTGTTTTTTTCACTTATAAATCATAGGCTTATGTTATTCAAGTTCATTGTCGGTGGTGCGACGGTGACAGGAACCCACAACATGATGTTGCATTTATGGTGCTGATTTGAACCTAAAGGTTTTTAGTATTGGTTTTCCAGTTCATTTCGATAAGTAACAAATTCAATTTCGTCCGCGTACGATTTTCATCCGATTACTAAAACTTGCTATTTAACCAATTCTATTTAGTCCACGACACCTAATCAGTCGAAATAGCAAAAACATTTTCGCTTTAACAAATTCTTTTTAAAACGATAGATTATATAATGTTACAAACAATTCAAGTACAAAAAATACAAGTCGTCTTGGTTTCATGCGAAAAGCGTAGGTAAACCTCTGACATATCTCATCAGTAAATGTCCTCCGCATTAAGGCAGGGTAGAGTATATTTAGATAGATGACGATACCACGAACTACACTTTTCTGGAGTTGTTGTGTCGATATTGTCCTTGATAACGTCGATAAGAATGGCAGTGCGATAACGTTGCAGAGTCATGTTCAGTCGTAATACTTCATCCCTGTGTGCCAATCGTTGTTGGATGGTGGGTTCACTGAAAGAACGTTTCACAGCTGCTTTCAAACACGAGTTAGCAAGCTCTGTCATTTTTTAAAAATGGACTATACTTCGGCAGCATTTTCACGTCATGAATGTTCGACATGAATGGAGGATCGCTATGACAACGAGCATTGTCCATTAGCAAGGTGAAAGTGTCTTCTTCCATCAGTGCCGAAATTTCCATTAGGAAGTCGGAGAAGAGCTCAGTGGTCATACCTCCATTGGTGATACTGTAATGTACCAGACCATACTGTGGTGAGACACACAGTGCAACGGTGATATTTCGTCCCCTTTGACCTTCAACTTGTCAAATAGCTGGTAAACCACGTCGGGACCTTCCTCGAGTTCGCGCCGTCCAGATATTAAATCCGGTTTCATCTAGATACAGCAGATGAAGCTGCATCCCGATATCGGTCATCCACTCCATGAATAATTTCCGAGATAATTTGATGTCTGGAGAATTCCACTGTATCGGGAGACTCTCTATTTTCTTGATGGTGTACAAGGCTCCATCCAATGTATTGGCAATGGTCTGAATACTGACATGGGGTTTCACAGGATAATCATGTGACAATCGTTCCTCTATTTCTTTCAAAGTAATCGTTGACTTTTCATCGACGTAGCTGATGATTGCCCGTCGCATTTCATCGTCCATCTTCGCATAGGTCCGTCCTCCTTTTGGAGATGATGCGATAGTCCCATCACGTCTATACTTTTGCATGATCGACCTAGCTGTTTGTCGTTTGATATCCATGTGATCTGCCAAGGAGATGTAGTCGCGATCCTCCTCGTATGCCCGTACTAATCTCTGTCTATCAATTAGTGGAATTCCATTGTAACTACGAGGTGTAGAGGACTCAAACAATGAAATCGTTGAAGTTGTTGATCCCGAGGAGGACATTGTCAGCTATCACCACAGAATAACCCTGTTACGCCTTGATCTCTTAGTTTTGTATCAATGATCAGCTGAAGACTGATGAAAAGCGGAACATGATATCCTAATATGGTAATGACATACTCATTTGTCCATATATGGGTATTATGTCTACAGCATGCAAGACCAATGAAATATAATTTGCTATGACGTCGATGAATTTGCTATTCGACTGACTGCACCATAGAGGACGTAAAAGAATTTGTCAAATGCACTCGGTGTTAATGAATTGAGTATCGAGGACTAAATAGAATTTGGTATTACCGGTGCAGATCAAATAGAACTTGTTAATTATGAAAATGGATTGGAAAACCAATACTATCTCACCGGGATCTGGTGATTGGCGATTTCCCGGGATTGCTGCAATTCCTACCTGTGGATTCGATTTGCGGATAGTGCAAGCAAATCTTTGCGAATACTTCATATACCGGTCATCCGGCATTTTTAACATAATACTTACATAGGCTACATAGCCTTGTTCAAAAGGATTTGCAAACTCAAATGAAAGTAATCTAGTCTCAGAAGCAGCGAATAAACACTATTTAAAAAATTCACCAATTCTAAGTGCACCATCTCATTCTACTAGAGACAGTACTGGAAACAGGCCGCTTTTTTCGGCCAGGACCCGGACCGGCCCGTATACACCTAGCCTGGGCCCGCATTGACTCCAGAAAGTCAGGCCCGGACCCGGCCGGATAAATTTTTCATCAGCTCCCGGGTGACAAAGTTGCCAATATTGTTTTGCTCACTTAACCATCCTCAATATGAAAATATCGGTTTCGTTAGTTGAGTGCAGTCGCCTTACGAATCATTCCAAAAAAATCTAATTTTTTGTTACATGATTTTGTATAGTAAGGCCTCTGCACCATCTGTAAGTAATTTGATTACTGTTGAGCAGCAAGGTGAATTTTTAAACATTCAGTACATAGTACATTTTCACTTGATTAGAACGTTGTTGATCGCTTGTCCATCACATTTAATGCACCGATGGCTGTTTTTTCTTGCAAGTTATTTTCATGTTTATCAAAGCAGGAACTGCGAAAACACTGCTTCTAGCTCTGGCTAGAGGATATGCATACTGAGGCTGAATATACTGAATATTGTTCAAAATTGTCATACAATGCTAAAGTTGATGACTTAACTGTGCCGCATCAAAACTAAATTACTGAATTAAATGCATGAAAATATTCCTTCTGACAGTAATTGAGCATGATAAACTATATGTACATGATAGAAAAGTCATTCTTTCTGCGGTTTGCCACATAATTGACCGCCAGATAGAACTTGCACAAGTGTATTTGTATCAATGCAAGTTCTCAGTCCGAGATCTTCATACTTCGTAATACATAAATGACAAAAACGAAATTTAATCCCTATACTATGCAAAAACATTTATCCAAGCTTACCTGGTCCCACAACCATCATCGGCATCATTGTCACATCTCCTGATGATGTGCTTTCAGTGATCTGTATGCCTGCTGTAGAAAAAAGAATGAAGAACAGAAAATATGAAAGTCCTTTCGTCTCCATGTTGCTTTACAGGGGAATGATCTGAAAATAATAAAAACAGCTTAATTTTTTTCGATCAACTGACATGCAGTTGAACTGAATGCAGAAAATAAGCACTTGTAAGTCGGTTATAAAATGTCCTTTCTATCTGAAATCCAAATTTTGTATCCAAGGAAACTCCAAATTCATTTTTAAATCGTTTCCCAAGTTTTTGTGGTTAAGAACTTCCAGGAAGCAACTTCAGAGGCATTTCGTGGCGATCAGCTGTGACTAAGGTTAAAAACAATGTTTTTTATGAAATGTCTTAAAACAGAAAAAGCATGATGTTTTTTGCTTTTATTGTTTTTTTAATGCCAACATTTTATGACGTTTTTAAGATGTCCAACGTATTGAAAGTGTTGTCAACATCATCGGTGGTTTTAGTAGACATAATAAAAGAACCTTGAGCTAAAATTCTGATGTACGGAAACTTAATATGTCACATCAACGAGCTACATCTGTTTTCATAGGATTTAGCATCTCTTCGGTTGGTCTACACGCATCAAGACCGACATTTGTTGTCATTCTAACGCTTCTTTTAGAAGGAAATCTTCTAACAATTTAAGAAATACCAAGTTCCAATCCACGCCCACATCTGCCCCTAGACAAACAAAAACACAGTCATTGCCTAAAACTTCTCCCAGAGGTGTATCCGGCGTATACCTTGCACTAACTCGGGATGTCCATCTCTACTATCATTTAGCCACAGAATTAGATAGGTAGTCTCTTCTTCTTTTTAACTAGAAAGGAAGCATTGGAGCATGCAACGCATATGAAGTGGCACAATCCATTGAATTAGACATGTCGTCTGTCTCTTCTTCTCTTTGACTAGAAAGGAAATATTGGAATGGCACAATCTCCTGACATACGGGTGACCATAGTCATTGACCATAGCAATCGATCAATGACCACACTAGGTGACATGCCACGCTCAATCACGCGTAATTCACGCGTAAACTACGCGAAATTACACATGACCCTAAACATCCGTGGCTATGCGGAACATTGCTGCAATATCTGTTATATAAGTTAGCATGTGTCTGCAACTGCATGTATCAGAGGCTAAACAATGTGATAGGACCTCAATTTCGGGGAAGACAGCGGTTCATCCGTGGTTCAAGCGGCAACGGAGACAACTGTAGACGACGCGCAAACTATAAACGCTCGTCCGCGCGCATTCATAAACATTCCCTATGTTTTAACAGCATCAGATCAAGTGATTTCTGACTCTTAGTGCAGCGCGTATGTACGCGCGTAGAAGAATAGAATGTCCTTAACCACGGATGTTTAGGGTGTTCCGTAATTGCGCGTGAATCACGCGTGGCATGTCACCTAGTGCAGCTATTTCAACATTGAACACGCCAAGAAACTGCGAAGTTTCAGTGACTGTTTTTTAACCGGATTACACAGTAAGAGACAAAGGCGATGTCAAATTCCACAGACAAGTTTATGAATGTTTTTTCGTGCGTCTGCTATCTTTTTTAATAATGATCGGAGGGCCCAACATTATCGAAAACATTTTTGCGCAATGATCTGAATTCTTCGAATCTAAAGGAATCATGGCGATTGGAGCATTTTGAAGGAATTCACAGCAATACGCAAGCGGCGCAAGACTATTTTTCCTATTTCTGTAAGGCATGCAAGATTGCTTTTTGTCCACTTAGCAAGTTCCTGCGTGCCATCGTTTTGAATCAGTTTGCACTTCTAGCAAACTGATACGCTTAAACAATCTAGTTCTGTGGATTTAGTATTTTGACAAAATAACTTGCAATAAATCGCCTTGAGGCAAGAATCTACAATTCTAGCATGTTTCAGTAATTTGCTTCTGAAGCGAGCGCACTGAAATTGCCATCAACAGGCAGCTGATATCATTTTTAGTCTCACTAGCTTACACAATTCGAAAAGTCGGACTTGTAAGGAGTAAACTTGCCAATTTCCGAAAATTTGCGTTGAATCAGCCCCAATGCCAAAATTGTCATGTTGGATCAGATCAAATACCAAAATTTTCAGACTGCAAATGAAATCTGAAATCAAAGCACGGTACATGGAAGCTATTGAGTTATGCGAAGGGTACGTCAAGTAAGGTGAAGAAGCACTGAAGTCGTTGTCCAGAAATGGATTATAATGATAGCAAATAAGTCATACCTGGACTTTTAGCTTTAAATTTTCCCAAAAAGGTGAACAATTGGCGAATAATCGTCAGTTTCAGTAATGAAGTTTGCGATCACAGGTCAAATTTCCTGTTCAATAAAGGATGCCTACTGCTTCTACAGCATTTAATTGCAAGTGAAGCTGTGGTATTACATTTCATCGCATTTGTTGCATGTATACAGCAATCTACTAAGGAACTATACAGCGAGGAGATTTCTGTGTGAGTGAAAAAAAGCAGACAGTCAAAAATGCTTCTTTCCAAGAACATTGGAAAATTGGAGCATATTTGTACTGTCACATGTGCATAAAAACACAACTTGTTGAGAGAATACAGCGTTCTGTAGGTGCCGTTGAAAAAATACATTCTAAACAGGAAGAGAGGAGAATGATCAAAAATATATCTCCGGATCTCATACTTACGAGTATTTGCTAGTTTTTTCTTTAGTCATCCTTCGTAAATCGTTAGCCTTTTGGAGAAACTTTATAATGGATTTATCAGCTTTGGAGTTAAAATATTCATCGATTCATTGAATTCAATTGTTTACTGCAGTTGAATTTTGAAGTTTTTCCTTTCTTGGTCTCGGCATATTTAGATTAATTCTTTCACTGGCCAAATGTGTCAGCTGCCCGCTTTCTATGTACGCCTACATCCACCAATTAAATGGTTTGTGCATAGAACGCAAATACAAACCGGCAACTGCATTCGTGTTTGCAAGTTCACGTTTTGAGGCCGAGCTCTGAGAACAAGATTGGAATTATTTCATCAATTGTAGACTTCAGTGGATCGGATGATAATTTTTATCTGCATCTGATTTACTCATTCTTTGCAGTAGGGTATACAACTCGCTGAACTTCCTCATCATTGCAAACTGTATTTAACGTTCCAGTACTGCACATCGGTATATTGGGATGTGGAAGGCGTATTTCCGCAGTTCTTTGTAACATGATCGGCTGTGGATGAAAATATTAAGGGCAATTACAATCGTACGAGCACTGTATCGGCGTCCTCTTGCTTATATGAATTTCAGTGCAAGCTGCTCTAATAATAATTCAGTTTCCATACATTTGTCTGCGTTTATCGCTTGAAGCTTTCGCTTTAACTCATCAATTTCAAATTTAGCCGTAGATGATGAATTTCGCACAAATGAAATCATATTGTCTAACTGTGACCAACCAAGTAAATAACGTGGAATTGTGACTTTTGTATTAAATCTCCACGCTGTGACAGTGAAATCAGAATTTACTTGAATTGATGTTTCTATCTGTCGATATGTATAATTGAAGGATAAATAAAGAATTCTGTCATATATAACGTAATTGCCATTGAATTTACGTCGCTGACCTTCAAGACAAAGCAATTCATAGTCACTTGAAAGCTTGTCCATACTTTCAAAATAGTTCAGCTGATCGGGTACATATGATCGATGTTCCGATGAATCACGAAGTGTTGTTCTTGATCAAGTTGGATATGTAACACATCTGCAATTGGCTGAAAAATTCGACAAGGTGATGGTGGCTCAGAAGGAAATATTTTTCCACGGTACGACTCAAATTTTTGCGTCAACTGGCCAATGCGATGAACAAACTCCCACATTGCGAGTGATGCTTTTGTCTTCGATTACATTTGGCAATACCGCAAGTCAATACATCAGCTGCTCTTTGTTTCGCTGAGGAAATCCGAAAAAACCAATTTTTTTATCCGTTTCATAAATTCCGCGACAATTGGCAACACTACATTTGCAAGGCATGCTAATAAAGCAAAGAAAATAGCATTGTAGAATGCTACATTTTTCAAATCAATCAAAGCAATTTTTGTATCAAAAATGTCAGCCCACAGTCATTTCTCCACTCTTTGGGCATAGATAGGTGAGTCACTCTCTGGACAGATATGTGAGCAAAATTTGAAATCATTTTCTGCATGATCAGGTCAACCAACATTTCTGCTACTATTTGGGAGTTGTGTATCCCGAGTTATATTCATACACATCTCTGCTCCAATGCACTGATTGAAGGAGCATAATCTATGCCAATTATGAGTGCTCTCGTCCTGCTTTAGTATAGACTATTAGATTTGTGAATAGATATTTACACTATCGGTCAGGCTAAATTTCCATTCAAATACTCTTGATATATGACGGGAGCTACTGACACTTTCTTCCTAAATTCGCGCACAAAAGGCTTAATAGCATGGATTTGTAGATCTTGAAGCGCTGAATACAAAAATCAAATTCTTCACAGCCAGTCGCTTTCGGTTATAGGAAAGGTTAAAGGATTCCCATTGGAATCCAATGGTAAAATTCAAGAAATATCTATGGATTGTGAATCACTTAGCAATTTTCGTACATTTTCTTTTGCAGAAAAGAAACTATTTATCAGAATGAGAACTATCAATAAGAATTTGAATCATGATTGAGTTCAGAACATCAACTTCGATATAAAAGTTGAAGTGAGTCACATGATTCAGTATTTGATGTCTGAGAACCTCTACAAAATTTAATGTTTTTACTTAATTTTGGCAATTTTACATTAACATTGCAGGCCTGATCATGTAGGAGACCTATTTCAACCTATCTGTCCAGAGAAATTTAGAAGTCTATGCCTCATCATACTTCATCATAGCATTCGAACTCGCTAGATTTAAATCGCAAATTCCAACTCGTGGAATACTATAAGGAAGCAATCATGCACTACGTAAATAACTATTTTGAAGACTATTTATCTGATGAAACTACCTGGTAGCAGAGTTGTATGCAAGTGAAAGTGTCATGAGGATCAGAGAAAGAAAGAGAGAGATGAGTGGACGGGTGTGTACATGGAAATGAATGGTATCTGCGGTCATATAGGCAATATTTTCTGTCCGAGATAATTATTGGATTAGCACTTTACTACTGATGTAGTAGTTAGCGGCATGCAGAATTTATTCTATTTTGCAGCAGAATAGCACTGTAAACTGTACGCCGTTAAAAACAGCTAAAATAATCGTCACATTTCACAGAAAAGCTTCACAGAAAATATCTGTAAATATCTGTTAAAATGATGACGTCACAACGTGATGAGTGATGACGTAACAGTTAAAATCCATTCATATCAGATAAAAATACGTCTGTTTTTACGACTATTTACAGCTCAGACTGTAAAAAACTGTGAAACTAATTTTAGCTGTCAATTGTAACGGATATTTGCGGTTTACAGTTTACAGTGTAGAAAAGTAGACAGTTGCATTTGATATTTCAGCTGCTTGTTGTCTACTTCTGTCTGTTCAATATTTTTGCTATTTTGGTGTCATTTAGGTGTGTGCAGTTTATAGTGTAGCGCTGCAGCAAAGTTTGGCGACGCGAAGATCACATGTCTACCGCTTCCTTCATGACAAATCAATTAAAACATATATTGTGTCCATACAGGCCTCAAAAGACTATCACTTATAGAATGGAAATTGTGAGTGCTTGTCATTATATGTAATTCCTGAGCATTTATTTGTAGAGGAAAATAACTGTCTATTTTTCTCCCACGTTGTACATAAGGAGTATTCAATGTCTTCAGGAGGTCTCAGCCAAATGGGGGAGGTCTCTAAATTGAATGAAGATATGTTTAAGTCAAGTGCTAATGAAGTATTGAACACTCTGGTCACTTTGAAAAAAAACTATCGACTAATCATGTGTGCAGCGGTGCGAAAAGTCATTCACGGAAGCAATAACAATGTGCATGTCCCATTTGATTTCGCCGACCCTCTGATACTTCGATATTCCTTCCTGACTGCCGCCAAATGGATCATTATAAAGAAAGAAGTGAAACAAATGTTCCACATGGATATTAAATTTAGATGAAAATGTAGAAAATTTTTGCCCTCTACATCCGTTGACAATTGTTCTGTCTCCAGAAAAGGCCAGAAATTAGGGGAAATGTCTGAAAGCAATACAGAGATGAGGGTTTTAGTTGTTTAATACCAATAATTATTCTAAATCGATTTGTCGTTATCCCTTATCTGGGCTCGATTTCGAAGACACGGAAACAGAAATCGGAGCTTCTATTCTTCCCCCCCCACATTTCTGTTGTTGACACCCGGAAGTGTTGCATCGTCAACGATCTTCTCTTGCTCCTACCTGTTCTCACTGACGTCGCATAGGGTTGAGTGTGTAAAACTCCTCTTATCTGACTTCTAGAACATTTACAGTCTCAGAATTAGACAACTGCTCGTCATTTGTCTGTAGACAACAATCACACGAAGTTCATGATCGCAGCTGTACCTTGTATTCTAACGGAGTATCCAAGGGAACAATCCTTCATCCCAGAGTTCAAGTAAGACTTCTCAGTCGTATTGTAGTTATTATTATTACTATTATTATTATTATTATTATTACTCAGTGACTCAGTGACAGATCAAGTCTATCCGAAACCTACTGCAACTTTGGAGAACTTGAAAAATTTGGGAGAGGGAAGAATAGAAGTACCCAGAAATCTATTGATAAATTGTTGACAATATTGGTTTTAATTCATGCAAAAATTGCCAATTTATGTCCCTTGGTTTGATTCTCGGTATTGAACGCCATTTTACATGCCACATGAAAATCTCGCTCAATTCCACCAACTATTTTGCCGTCAATACAAGAACGCTGCGTTTTACCTTACAAGGGCACGTCATTGCGGATTGGAATGATATCCAGAATGGATAAACAAACTGGAGGACCTTACAAAAGGCTTTCCTGTGAGTTATAGTTCGGACACCAAGCATAGAAGATGGTAATTACTTTTGCCTTCTTAAATAAGTAAAATAAAAATAAGCAAATTAAAAGAATTATCAAATTCTATACTTGATTTCTCAGCGAAAATTCATTAGAAAAATGAAAAACGAAGGCCTATTCAATGCATTTCCTTGCATTTAATTGTTATGGCTTCACTGTGCGGCTGATAATAAAACAAATAATGGAGAAGGCCAGTTCCCGTGGGCATCATGATTAGAAATACTTCCTCAAGCACATGATTCCTTGACAGCAGTTGTCTCACATCTTTCTAAATTATGAGTGATTACAGCATGCTCTGTAGGCCTACGTGTTTCCAGTACCTGATATATATTTGATAGTGTTGCACCGGTGGGAAAAATACCTATCTGAAGAGGGCGTAGTCGTAGTATAACCCGAATGAATATCTGTGTCCGCCGGGGTTTATTGGTAGTTGTATTTCCATTGTAACCGTATTAAATCCCGCGCGAATCGAACACTGATTAACATCCATGTTGGAAGTTATCATAGAAAATTCATGCCTGCCTATCTATGGAAAATGGACATTTCAAGGCAACAATGCCTTTGCTTTCAATAAAGCATTCAGAGGATATAGAAATCCTTACAAATAAGGGTTATAATAGAAACCGATAAATCCCGATTTACAAAGAAGTCATTAAATTGGTCTATTGAATCACCAAATGGTCGTTGACTATACACGGTGGGTTTGAATTCGATTGTCACCTAAAAAATTCTCCAGAAGAACTGTTTGCAGTTTCTGGGCATACTTAGTCCATGTAGTCAAGAAATGTCAATTGTAAAAAAGTTCATTGAGCTATTTTCGAGAAAATTCAAATTTAAAATTTTTGATAAATTTTAGGTATCATAAAAAAGAGCATCTTTAAAATTTTTCATGAAAAATTCTCCAAAGAAGCTGTTTGCATTTTTTGAACATACATTGTTTGACCATGTAAGCACACTTGAGAAATATCAATCTTACACATTTTCATCGAGCCATTCCCGAGAAAATTTAAATTCTGAATCCTTCACACGAGCAATTCGATATTAATTTTTGAATTTCTAACCAAGAATATTTTCGAGGTATCTTATTTCTCTGGTTGCAGATGATTGGTAATTGTTATAACTTGACTTGCTTGACATTTTAAGCAACTGGCTTGATTATTTTATGATTTTTTAAAGCAAGTTAAAAATACATTGTACATGTACATGTCGAGGGACGGACTCTCAGACTATTGGATTGATTTCTATGATGGACGGATTTCCTTCATGGCTTGCATTGTTGCATACAGCAATTCAGCACTGAAACATTATCTTCTTTGCGCGTAAAGATCTAAGAAAGTTACAACATCCAGCACATTTCTTGGTTCCTTTGTCGCACTAAATCCTGGACAAGCTAAGTCTGTTTCACTTAATCAATAAACAATGAACATAGGAGTCATTTTCTGACTTGATGATTAGCAAAGGTTATTCATCATCATCATTACCACGTGTCGCCGTTTTGCGAACTGAAAGGAACTGGACTGGGCCGTGGAGTGAACAATCCGTCGAGTCATGTCATCATGACTTTTCTGAAACATGGAAAAACTATGAAATCACAGACGCCACCCACACAGGAAGAAACTATACTTTCGGCAATTATTGCCTATGACAGTCGATATGCATAGCATTTTAATCAATGAAATTTATCATTGAAATAAAAGTTTCGTTCATTTGAAAAAACGAGATTTACCATTCATTTCTGCTTGAAAAGTTATTACTTGGCATGGGATAGTTCAAACTGTACCATAATAGGAAATATTCATCAAATATACTTAACTCCGTGCCTAGACAATAGAACTAATTAGAAATTGAGAATTTGAATTTTCTCGAGGAAAGTTCGACCTTTTTCAACTGCACCTACGTATAATAGAGTACATTCAAATATGTGAACAGGTTTTCCAAAGATATCTTTATCAAAGTAAAAAATGATGAACATTTGTATTACTCAACAACTCAAAATTTGAATTTTCTCGGGAATAGCTCGATGAAAATTTGTAAGATTGATATTTCTCAAGTGTGCTTACATCATACAGTAGGGATATATAGGTAGAGTGTCGACTCAAGAAAGTATCTGTATACAGTGAAAATTTTTATATCAAAAGATTCAGTTTTTTGCGGAGATTACGTTCCCGTGGTCCAAAAAATTATTTGAGCACTTTTGGAAAAAGTCAAAATTTGCCAATTTATATACTACCGAGATGGCTCTCCTCAATAAGTAGTATGAAACAAGTGGGATGTCAAAAGGAATGAATATTTGCTAATAAGCATCCTAACTAAGCGGAAATCAAGCTGATTATCAAGAGAATTTCATGAATTGTATTATAATGAAAGTCTTCATGAAAAAAATCACGATATTATTTGTGCTTTCTTGGCTGAAATTTCAAGTTTTTAATTCAATTTTCACCAGCATGATTTTACGATTAGATCACTAAATTCATGCTTCATTTCTTGAATCTGAATACTGATGTGGAGCCATTTACATCTTTCAAATTTAAATGAAGTCATTGTATTTGATTATATGATTTTGCTGTGCCAGTGGCAGGTTGCCTGTGATATGATCACGCTTAAGAAAATACTCTTGAGGTTGAGCATGAAAGTAATAGGAACATATCGAATTTCTAATTTAGCAAACATTAAAGCTCCAAGGCAGTCATGAGAATCTGTGAAATACCATCATTCCTTCTGCATTGCAATCATTATCACTCAATTCCGTTGTCATTTCTGCAAAACTGCAAAAATTTGCATCTCACATTTTGAAACAATTCCACCTGTATCTCCTTTGAGTTCATTTAATAAAATCGAAAGTGTATGCACATTGGGGATTTAATAAATGCGGAGTTACCACTGTACCTAAGATACTTACTCTATGGCTTACATGGTCAAATGGTGTGTGTTCAAAAGATGAAAAATTTTATAGATGCTCTTTTTCATACTATTTAAAATTTATTAAAAGTTTAAATTTGAATTTTCTCGAAAATAGCTCGATGAATTTTTTTTAAATTGACATTTCTCGACTACATGGACTAAGTATGCCCAGAAACTACAAACAGTTCTACTGGAGAATTTTTTAGGTGATAATCGAATTCAAACCCACCGTGATAAAGGAATTTTACCGGTCGAGTCAAAAATCTTTGCCAATTTATCAAACCATTAGTTGGGAACCTACGTGTATGTAATAGATAATGGATGATCCTGAGGTCATTATAGAACTTATTAACCGAAGGCCACCAGGCAACTTTTACAACTTTTTAACATGGAGTTCTCATATTTAAACATCTTGTTCTACAATACTAAAAAGTCGTAAAAAGTTGAATACAAAAGAAACGTCACAAAAAACTGCGTCAAGCTTCGAGGATCTAACAACTTTTTGTTAGTATTCTAAATCTTAATGTTCCTATTTTCTATGCTGTGATTGCAAATGGAAAACAATGTTGCACGGAAGTTCTCATATCTGTTGCTTGCAGAAGAAAGTTTTATCGCGTATTTTGGTCGAAAAATGCATTGTAAAAATGCACGACAAATATCCATGAAAAAATGCACCGCAACAATCTACGAGTAACAATCAGTGCTAAAATCTATGTCAGTGGATTAACAAAAAAAATTTGCTTAGTAAGTGACGATGCAGACGTCAGTTATTAGAAAGGAGTTATTTCAATTATGAGCAATTCAAATAGTCTTGACGACACAATTTGCGAGGTAATTCAGGAAGCTAGAATATGGGCTGAGCAAAATAACAAGACGGGTAACTTTCCTATTGGACAGTCACAAACAGCCATTCCTGAGACATTCAATTCTAACATGTTTTGTGATAAAAGCAATGATGGCGTGACACAAAAATCCTCTTTAGAAGGTATCATATGTCCCATTCCCTTGTGTAGTCATGGACTTGCTCCCTCAGCTGTGGCAACTCTTTTAGAACAGCATAGCCGTGGTGTCTTTTACGGTGAAGTACCTTTCTTATGGCTATCTCAGAACAGGAAATTTGCAAATGCAATAAAATCGTTGCTGTGTCTCATAAAAATTCACATTTGACAAGTTGTGCTGTGACATTTTCAGATGAACCGGGCACCTCCTTTTTGATTAATAGCAGGGAAGCACTACAACTCCCAACACTTGAGGAAGTGAGGAAGTTGAGGCGCCCAACTCTTAAGCACGTTCCATTCAAAGCAAGACAAGCATGGGGTAAAGCATTGCAAGACGCGATAAATCAGACTATTATACAAAATAAGGTTGAAGCCTTTACATATTTGGCGATGTTACCGAAATGTGTTCTGCCGTCATCCAAAAGGGCTGGTAAAAATAGATCTAAAGGTTTGGATACATCAACTCTATGTGAAAGATGGCTCTCAGGTGAGAAACTCCAGATGTGGTGGGAAGCATTTAAGAACGATGCTCGAAATGCAGCTAAATCCACGTTTCAACAGTCAAGCAAGTCGCCTCAGAATAAAGTTCGTGATGCAGCAGTCTCATTTGTAGAAGATGGTCTATATGGAAAAGCCTGCAAAGTTTTATCATCATAAGAAATTGCTCCTAATAATGCAGAAACCAGACGCTTGTTGGAAGAGAAGCATCCGTATTGTGATCCTCCTCAACACCCACCAATTAACGAAGCTCCCGCTCAATTTCCATCTAGCTTTGATGTCATGGCCATACTACGATCATTCCCTTCTGGTACAGCGTGTTGGTCATTTGACGTGAGGCAATCTTACCAACAAATGTGCGCATTGTTTTGCGACAATTTATTAATCACCTAATCTCCGGTCAAGTTCCTATGGAAATAGCACCATTTTATGCCGGTGAATCAATTACGGCACTCATCAAATCGGAAAATGATGCTGAGGTCGACATACGACCCATTGCTGTTGGCGAAGATGTTCAACGTCTTGCAGGGAAGTGCCTCATCAAAGTTTTCAGAAAAACAAGAGAAATTTTGAATCCCTTCCAGTTTGGAGTATCATGTCCTGGTGGAGTTCATCAAGGAGCATCATAAATGCGCATTGGAGCGACGCAGATTTTGTAGTCCTCAAGGTCGATATGAAGAATGCATTTAATACAGTTTCACGTCAAGCTGTTTTAAAAGAATGCGGAAAACATCTACCATGTCTCTTGCCGTGGGTGTCTTGGTGCTACAGTCAGCATCCGAGATTATGGCATGCCACTGGAACTTCAACCTAGGCTACTGGCGTTCAACAAGGCGATCCGTTGGAGCCACTACTATTTGCTCTTACCTTTAATCGTCTAGCTTTATCTTTGAATGAGATACCTGGACTTTTTTACAACATGTGGTATCTAGATGACTTTTTTCATACTGAGACCATTTACCTTATTCAAATACTAGGAAGACTTTTTTGAGATCTGGACATATTCTAATGCCCGGCGAAATTTAGAGCATTTTTTTGTCCTCACGGAATGTTGCTCATGGCATTATTGTCGATATGAAATGCCAATACCGACTTATACGAGACTTAATGTAGAAAAAATGGTCACTGCAGTCAATTGATTGAATGCATGCATTTGCTATGGAACCTTTTTGGCAGTTGCCCATAATACAGCCTTTCCCTGTCGTCCATACTACAATAAGTGCCTTGCAAAACGCGTTACAAGAACGATAACTACGTCTATAACTTGAATTGTGCTACCTAACCTGATAGCTTACTCGCCAGCATACTACCTGTACTTTTCATGGTTTGACAATAATTAATCTGGAATGATTGAAAATTGACGCGTGACGCGGTTAAAACTGCTACACATAATAGAAGATGAACTATTATCTCTCCTCAACTTGACAGACAATTCTACACTGCGATTTTTTAAAAGTCAACTTACATATCCGTCAACACTGCTTTAGCTATTGCATACAAAGATTTCTCGCCATTTGATTTATACATCTAGATGGACAATAGCCTCTTTACAATGAATTTATTCTGAATGGCTGATTCCATCTGCAATTAGACAAATTATGAAATATCAATCCTGAGGTCAATGAGAGAACGCTGATCACGCGACATTGTGTAAAAAGCCAATTGTCATTAAGAACAAAAAAGACATGAAAATGTCAAAGATAGTGTGCTTATAAAATTTAGATTGCAATGATTGATTTCAATGCCCTTATGAAAAAGCGTCCTTAAGTTTTAGAGCGATTTCATAAGGAGATTTTGGACACCGCCTTATAATCTCCTTGTGTATGTTCTCCCTATTCGTCTGATGAGAATCTGGAAGCCTCCTTAACCCTCAGAAACCTGAGGGGGGTCCAGTGGACCCTGGAGCCACATTTTTCTATTTCATTTAATGTGCTCAGGATATATCAACTACTCATGGCCATGTAAAATCATCATTTTTGACAGTGAATCTGCATGTGTCATCATTTCAATTGAATCAGTAGAAGTATGGCAAATAGGCCAAGATCGTCCACTGGACCCCCCTCAGGTCTCAGAGGGTTGTAGAAATTCCCATCACAAAATTTTTGTAATTACAGGTAGATGAAAAATGATTTCGGACATGTCCACGATGATGCATAAAGAGTGAAAGTCATATATTTATTGTTTGCATCATATATGCTCGTAGATGTGCATAGTGTTGGAAGATCGCAAAATGTGAATATTTTGCTTTCGCACATGATCTCGTGTGACTGGTTGGCCTATATGAACAACTCGACATCAATCAGTATCCGAAATGAAAGATATCATTATATTCATAGTTCAGCAGCAAAAACAGACCGCTGAAATCTCCGCAGCTGTTTTTTAGATTCTAAAAGTACAGCAGTTTTGACTCATTTTAGACCTATTTCTGATAGCTTTGGATAAATTTGAAAGTATTGACAAATGGATGTAAAGGTTTTGCTGCATGGATTGAATCAATTTCATTAAAATCAACTATCTGAGGCTTTATGGTGACAGAAGATATCGTAAAGTCGCCGCTTAGTACAACTGATACTGTGCTAAATGTACTTGACTTATAAAAACACCATATTTTCGCATGTGTTTACTGAGAAGGTTAAAAGACACTCAAAGGATTAGTTATATCGACCTGCTACATGGAAGCATCATTGTCTTACTTAAAATCAATTTTCCAAATGTTTTGATATCGATTTAAGCAGGTAAATTGAGAATATGTGAAAGGGGTCCACTGGACCCCCTTTAGGTCTCAGAGGGTTAATATTCTCCTCAGTATAAAATCTTCCTATCCATGAATGAAGAAGCAGTGAAGAGAAAACATTTCATTGATACCGTACCAGAGCCGGCAACAATATATCAATCATGTCTACATTTTGAAAGCATCAATGTGATGTCGTACAACCGAGGCCGAGGCTGTAAGGATCATTGATGCTTGAAAAGGCTAGGCATGATTACTATCGTAGTGAATGCGTGCTATGATTCATGCACATGTAGAAGTCTGTGGAAGTTTCTGGCTGCACACATAGATAGTGGCCTTTAATTCAGGAGCCGGCATAGAAATAAACTGTTTATCTGAAGTTCGCTAGAATGGAAATTGACTCAAGGTCGCGGCACATCCGGCGGAACTAAGTTGGGGCATGAAGAACCAGTTAAAAGCTTCGATTTCCTCATGTGACTGATTCTAACCCAATGATACAGACGTTGGCAGGTGCATCTAAGTGAAAATGCGTGCGATTTATGTGCCGTTATTGTGCATTGTATGAAGCTTAATTTCCATTTTAGAGGTTTTATTGTTGTCAATTTCTATGGGAGCCCGCAACAACGACATTTGTTGCCGGCTCTTGGCAGGCATCAATGAAATAATACCGCATAATGCATGATTTTGAAAGGCTTTCTATATCCACAGGTTAATAAGTTCCACGAAGCAGGTAATTATTTTCCTGATTGGAAATTGTTAAGGAAAAAGTCATGCATTATTGCAGATAATGCAAAGATGCCTCAAATGTAATCGAGCCTTCGGCTCTCGGTAATTGTGGCAAATAATGACCTCAAATCTATGCATTATCTATTACATAACATTCACTACAATCGTCGTTGTTGCCGGCTTCTGAATTAAAGGCCACTATCTATGTGTGCAGCCAGAAACTTCCACAGACTTCTACATGTGCATGAATCATAGCACGCATTCACTACAATAGTAATCATGCCTAGCCTTTTCAAGCATCAATGATCCTTACGGCCTCGGCCTCGGTTGTACGACATCACATTGATGCTTTCAAAATGTAGACATGATTGATATATTCTGCGCAATTTAGCTATGGCATAATGTGGGAAAATGCATCGCGCAATGATATCTGTATCAATGCATGTGAAGAATGTTTTAGAAATCTCAGAGTATATCTACATGTGTATTCATATCACTGCTGCCCGCTTTTTTCCTACATTGCTGCTCAGTCCATTTCAATTATGCACATGAATTTTTGAGGTCAACAATGTAGGACATTTGAGGGCGCTTACGCGCCCTCAAATGTCCTACCTCAATGATGATTTGCAGATGGATTTATCCAAGAGATTTAAGCTTGGATGCGTGACCTGAGGGCTAAATACGCCACTGAGTCTGTGAGACTCTAACTATTCAAGTTGAAAAACTCTGAATAGGTATTCAAGTACACACAGCTGCCTATTCAATGACATTTGTTTGGTTGAATTAACGTGAGTTGACACATTTTTGGGCGCCTGTGGTACATTTAAATGCACTTCATGCAAATTTACTCAGCGCTCACACTTACCAAATATCCACTCTTTTATGTCAGAACTCATCACGAGTCGTTTTCATGAGCCTCTGGTACATTAACGACGAAATGTCTTCAGGTATGCGCTCCTCTGGTGAAATTCACAATTGATACTTTAGTCCAATCAAGCGATGATGAGCTATGACCCATTTATATAGTGCGCTGTATATTATTATCAACGATCCAATTGATATTCTCCTCGCTCTTAGTTACTGAGAAGTTAATTAAAAAGGACGCAGTCAATATTCGCCTTAAAGTAAAATATTCGTGATGAGAAAATTCGCATTCGCCGCAAGTTAGGGTGAAACCTTCCTATATTTGTCTGTAAAAGCGTCCTATATTTTCTTTAATTCATCATGAGATTCACCATTTCGCTGTAAGTTTCGGAGAGTTTGAGGAGAAGTTAGTGAGGTACTTTCATGAGGGTGTATGAAGATTTCATAGAGGGTAGAAATCGATTGATCCTTTCAATTACATGGTTTATGAAATTTAAGTAGGGATGTCGCCAAATATTAAATGCATCTATGACTACGTCGACTAAATAATTCAGTCACGATTATGGCAATGCTGGGTTAAACTCTGAAGCGCGTTGAAGTCCGGAGGCAGTGCGAAGCGGCCCCTTGCAACTTTCCAGAAGTATTGCTAAGAATCACTGGAAAATCACAAAGGAACATATTTGGCGTAATAAGTTCCATTGCTGGCATTCGTTCTTGCAATGTGATTTTTGACCAACCGCAGATTGCAGCTGTTTCAAGAGTAGGCTCATGTTAGAGAAAGAAATCATTCATCAACATATCAAAAATCTAGAAAAGTGCAGAGAAATGCCTTGAATTTTCCAGTTGAAGTCCTGAGTCTTTTCAAAATATGCATGTAATGACAGGTATGGGGTCTCAGTAAACACGCTTATTCCGATGCGATTAAAGACAGCAAATGAAAATGATTCGCTTCAACTTTCTTTATTGCTCATTCAGTTTCTGTACAGTTGAAGCCTTATATATTTTCCTTATCGATGTCAAGTCTCTCCGTTTCGCATGACAACGCTTGTCTCAGTAAATGTGCAGATCGTCTCAGATTAGTGCGAGCAAATGTCTCCGATGAAATTCTGGGGATCCCTACTGCATGAACTTAGTATTAGAATCGATTGATGAAAGCAAAATGTCATTGTTGCTGTTTTTACTTGTTTATTTCAAGAAAAATAAAAAGTCATGAGGTAGGCTACAGAGATTGAATTATCATACAAGAGTTTTAAGCAAAACTCAGAAAGACAATACCAGTAATTACAAGATCGAGCGCACATTCGATTGCATAATAAGCAGTAGCCGGACACAAAGGACGCATTTCTACGATGGGATCTTGATATCGGTTCACAGCGCTTTTTTGAGAATCTGAGTGTATAAGAGTGGCATGAGATCATGGCAAATATCGTCTTCTTTCATCATCTTGGGGAAAAGTTTGACGCTTTGGAGTGCCGTCGAATACACAACAGCTCTGCGCTCCGACGGTGATCTGTGCTGGCCTGATTCGATCCATTTTGTTTTGCGAATTTCTCCGGTATTACTAGTACGTTTCTCGGCAAAAGTTGTATAACTCTCCCAAACCGTACTTTCGTCTGTGATTTAGTGCAGATGGTGGATATATCCGTCGTCAATGCTTCGTTCGCTCAAAATTGAGGGTCTTTATCGTTGCTGCGACTTCGGTTCAATTGCTTCTCACTTGTTGAGGTCTGGTGTCGCTTTTGCTTATCACGTGCTTGTCATTGCAGCGGTTTTCTGATTCTACGATCAAGATAGTCTACACCACATAATTAGATTGTTTAAGCGTATCACTGTTCTAGAGCTTCAAACTGATTCAAAACGATGGCAAACGCAGGAACTTACTAAGTGGCCAAAAAGAAATTTTTAATACCTTACAGAGATAGAAAAAGTAGTCTTGCGCCGCTTGCGTGTTGCTGTGAATTCCTTCAAAATGCTCCGATCGCTACGATTTCTTCAAATCATTGAGCAAAAGTTTTCACGATAATTTTGGGACCTCCGATCATTATTAAACAGTTAGCAGGCGCACCAAAAAACGTTCACAAACTTCTCTACAGAACTTGACATCGTCTGTGTCTCCTTGTTGTGTGAGTCGGTTGATAACAGTCACGGAAACTTCACACGATTTGGTGTGTTTAATGTTGCAATAGCTTCTCATTGTTCGATTTCTGTGGTATTATGTCAGCCGGTCTCACAGAATTAGACAGGTCGTCTCTTCTTCTGTTTGACTAGAAAGGAAACATTGGAACATGTAATGCCTATGAAATGGCACAATCTGCTGACATAATACCATAGAAATCGAACAATGACCAACCAGTTTAACATTCATCACGCCACCAGCAAAGAGACGCAGTCGATGTGAAGTTTTTTCGTGCGTCTGCTAACTTTTTTAATAATGATCGTAGGGCCCAACATTATGGAGAAAACTTTCGAGCAATGATCCGAATTCTTCGAATCTAAAGGAATTGTGGCAATCGAATCACATTACTGGAACTCACAGTAATCCGCAAGCTGTTAAATTTTTTTACCCATTTGTTGTAGGCCTACACTGATACGGATTTGCAATCGAAAATTTTGTTTTGCATTTTACTTATCGATGGAGCATTTAATGATGAACTGTTGCCTTGAGTTTCCATAATCTTTCAAGGTTTATCTATGTTCTTGCAATTACACTGAAATTGAGCATTTGAATCAAAACCTACTTCTTTTGAAGTGATTTTGAAACATGCTCTGATATCATTCATGATAAATTACATGTAGATGTGAATTTTAAAATTTGGATGAGTTTCATGACATTGCATCATATATTTCTTTAAATACAATTTAAGAAATCTTTACAATAAAAGAAATCTTGAAAAACTACTGCGGTAGAAAATAAAGTTACCTACAAAACTCGTGTATAGATATTCATCTATACTGCATTATTCTAGATTACCAAACCATAGACTTCTGAATTTCACCCTTCGCGTTCGTGCATAGACATGCTAATATCGAAAAATGCACAAAGATGAATATCTTGCAATCGTTGTGTAAATAACTATTTCGGTCTATAACTGAGACACTTTTCATGATAAGTTATAATTTTACTACGACACGTCTGCATATTTCCTCCTATAAGAACATATGCCAACCTCGCTTGATCACAACTATTATTCAATGTGTGCGGCACTTAATCATTTTCTTCAAGATGAATATAATTTTATTGATCCAAATGCATTTGTGTTTAATTGCTACAATGGTTCGTGTAGATGTACATAAGGGATATAGCGGGTTTGAAATGTGTATGGTATTCATCGACTGGTGGAGATGCTAGGATCATGCTACTCACTGAATGAGCAATGAGCATTGAAATAATCATTATAATCAGTACGAATTAACTACTGTGCTTTCGTACTCAAAGGACTTATTTCTTCGTCGTAGTTAGTACTCAGGTTCATTACTATTTTTAGCTCTCATTTTGGACTTTATGAATGAGTGTTGAGTTAACTGATGATGCATAAATAAATGAAGCAGGTAACTTGTTGACAGACCGTCGGCGTCCTCTGCCTTCAATATGGCCACCCTGTATGTCCTCGGTAGAATATTGTGAAGCAAGAATTTCAAGTATGAGGTACAGTATACTACAGATCTTATCTTGGGGCATTTATTTAATGTGAAATGCACAATGAATGAGCTTCCATGGCAGCTGACCACAGGTAACCTGTGAAAGCCATTCATACATGATCGCTGACTCAGGTTGTGTCAAGTTCATGATGAACTACGAAGCGAGGCCAACTGTCTCTCTGTCTTGAATTACGGTCCGCATTATTAGGGCTGGCACCACCACTTTCCAAAGACAATCCTAACGACGACCTTACATAGCAGAAGTGCACATGAAGCCATCATGGTGCAATTTCTCTTTGAATGCTTGAAATGTTGGGAATGAAAATTACAAAGCCAATCAAATTCTACAATGAAATTTTCAATTGAATCAGCTAGAAATTGATTTTGTACTGAATTGCTGAAGCAAAACATAATTGATCTATTTTGAGTTGAATTGGAAAGAGCCAATATTGAAAGATATTGATTTTTATTGATTTTATTTACTTTATCTATTACAATTAATTTCTGTTAGCATCCGTTAACCATCTTCAGTTATAAAAGGAAAGATATTAGCAGGTTCAGTATATAAAACTCAAAATTCACACCGACGTCTATGTACGAAAGTCTATGTCATAGTGACATGTAGAATGAGTATAAAAGACTGAATATACAGTATAAGGAGGGATGGGCTATGAAATTAATAGTTATCTACCACATTTTAAGGGCAAAAAATCCATAATCAGAAGGCGGCGTTAGCCGCCCGAGGATTTGGATTATTCGCCCGCAAAATGTGGTAGATAACTATATTGTTTATTGATATAAAGGGTAGCATATATAAGGCGGCCGAAACACAGATAACTACAGTGTATATTGTGGCATGGCTATGGGTAAATACATAGCTAACCATTAGGCGAATAAGTTTCTGAATCATAGTTGAAAGCATAGAACAACTTCTATGATATAATAGACATCGCTTGAATTCAAAATTTATTCAATATTCCCTAGCAAACAAAATGTTCATTAAAATTATGTTGCTCAATGATGCTTGACCACCAACGTATTGGTGATATATCGGGTTTGGGGACCACTGAAGTGGATTTTCTGAATAACTTTTCTCTTCCACAGTTCAATGATGGTAATCGGATCAATCAACATACAGGTATTCCTTTTTCATTTGCTGCATATTTAATGAATGATGAAACAGACGATTTGCCAGTCTTATCAGTAGAAGATTTGCAAGAAATCAGGAACATCGAAGATCAAGCAGTAAATAAATCTACAGCAAAGCAAACAAAGCAGCATGTGGAAGAACTGAAAAACTTCCTAGAAAACAAGAAGTTGCCAAATGAAATTGAGTCAATTCCATCGAAATATTTATGTCAATATCTGCGTTTGTGGTTCTCGACTATGAAGAAGAAAGACGGTGAATGTTATTCAATCTCAACGCTTGCATGCAAACGGGCATCGATAAACAGGTATCTTCAAGAAAACGCTGGTTACAACTTAATCGGAAACGATCAATTCCGTCTGTTTGAAAAAACTTACAATGCTGTTCGACATAAGACTTAAGTGACAAACAGAAAGTCCTGTCATGCAACATCTGGATACCAACCAATTGAAAAAGAAGACATGGCTCGCCTTGACAAGTATTTTGATCGTTCAACACCACAACGTCTACAGCAAGAATTTTTCTTCAACATCATTTACGACAACGGGTTTCGAGGAAGAGAGTGGATTAGAAATTTGCGAAAGAAAGACATCCAAATTAGATCCGGACCCGATGAGTTGAAATATGTTGCTGTTGTGAAAGATAAAAATGAGAAAAACGTCCGAAGCAATGATTACCGCAATATTCGTCAAGCGGCAATGTAAGAAATTCCCAACAGTGCAAAGTGCCCGGTAGCTGGGGTGGAGAAATATTTATCCATGCTACCGACTGAAAATCCAGCTTTATTTCCCAAGTCTAAGTGGACGAGAGAAAGCTTCTACTGCAAAAAAGAAGTTATTGGAAAAAATTCGCTCCAAGACCTTATGAAAACAATATCAAGGGACGCTAACGTTCACGGCACGTATACGAATCACTGTATTCGAATGTCTTTGGTCACTTGGTTAAAGGAGAATGATATTTCAAACGACCAAATGAAAGCTGTCACGAATCAGAAAAGCGACGCCTCAGTTGATAGATATAACAGGCGCATGACATCAGCGAAGAAAAGGAAGTTGTCTGAGAAAATTACTGAACATCTACGCGGATCATCGAATTCATCAATGTCGATGCATTCGTCAAGTACATGTGCAAGCGAAGCAACACAAGATGAACAACTACATGTAAGTGGATCATCAAATTCATATGCAATGGCGCTGCCTTCGTCAAGTGCAACAACACAAAATGTTCAAGTGAACCAAATTGTGATGAAAAATGCACGGAGCGAAGCTCAAGTGGACGAAAAGCCAACGTTGGTATTAGAGAAATACGGGGCAAAAGTATTTGTATATTTGTAGATAGATGTTGAATTTTCTTTAGAGAACTATTCGTATTAACATTTACAAGTGGACGTTATCAATCTGAGAAGCCCGCATTTGCGGGCGAATAATGTTTACCATGTTTTGTATTAAAATACATGCAAATTTCCGGGCGAATAATGAGATTTTGATTTTATTCACAGCATAAATTGGTACATAGCCCGCTATATCAATGAACAATAGGTAATATTGGGTTACATAGCACCAATAGCATCTTAATGATAACCTGACTAGATAGGAAAACACATTCTCATATAAAGGTAAGATGTCACACCTCTTATATCTTTGACATCTCTGAACTCTTTGCTAAGTCTGGCTAAGTAGATTAGATTCTTCCTATTATTTTATAGCTATTTTATACTTGTATGCATGTACTGATAACTCATGCCTTTTATACTACCAATCCATTACCAAGTGTTTTCCTGTCTAGTCAGGTTATCATTAAGATGCTATTGGTGCTATGTAACCCAATATTACCTGTTTCATAGCCCATCCCTCCTTATACTGTATATTCAGTCTTTTATACTCATTCTACATGTCACTATGACATAGAATTTTGTACATAGATGTCGGTGTGAATTTTGAGTTTTATATTGAGCCTGCTAATATCCTTCCTTTTATAACTGAAGATAGTTAACGGATGCTAACAGAAATAAATTGTAATAGATACAAAAATAAAATCAGAATCTTTCAATATTGGCTCTGTCCAATTCAACTCAAAATATGACAGATAGCCAAAACAATTTATTTAAAACTATAATTGATCTAATCTCCATTTTATAATCGAAGAGTAAATATTTTCACTTAACTTTCCTGCCATCAAAAAATTCAAATGAAGCATCATCGCTCCTATGATGTTGGTGTTCCTGAGGGCTTAAGTGTGCCACTATTGACCGTAATTGACCGCCACTTCCCATATTTCAGCAGCATAAGTACTGAGTGCCAACATATTTGCTTGTGCAAAGCCTGTGTGATGTGTTACCATTACTTATTCTGCACATACCTCGCTGCAAGAGGACAGCAGCTGTATGGACAACGAAGATCACTTCATCTTTGTAAACCATTGATTTGAATTAATCATTAGGTGCCTGCTATGATTATAACGCTTTGTGTTGTTGGCAGTGGCGGGAGCAGTTAATCGTGCAACGGAATCAATCGCGCGATTCTTGAATGACCAGGAATCGTGCGATTTTTTGAGATGTGACTTCTAATTAAAATTTGCTTGATGAGGTAAAAACTATGTTTCTATTCACTCCATCGTTTGAGATAATTGCAATGCTCGGGTGCTCGCTCCTGGGATCATGCATAGCTAGACAGAGTTGCCTTGTGAAATCTCTATGGGAACTCCCAACATAGCATTAAACACTTTCGCATAGACCAGAGGTACACCATTTATACGAGTCACGCATGTTGCCGAGGCACTGTCAAGCATAGTAGTTTCCAATGATATTATAGCTCTGCATTGAAGTCATACATACACTTTCATATTCATAACATTGCGCAACAATGCGTCGACTGTGCTTGATTTTGTAGCGGTACCCGTGTACAACGGTCAACCGCACACAACTTAACAACTTCTGTTGTATTAACGCTGGTGCCTTCGAGTTTGGGTTCAAAAGAATCCTGGTGTTATTAGCTCCAAAAATGTAAACGTTTTATCACAATCGGCCCATCCGTTCACTGGCAAACTTCAATAGTCAGTCATTGGGTGAGTCATCATTTCCCTCACTTGACGTCAGAAGAATTTCGAATCTCGGATCAGACAACGGCTTGTCTCGTCTCTGCACCTGTTTACGCAAACAGTAGGATTCCTTCACACCGCATGAATGCTGACGCTTGCGTTGCATTCGATAAATGGAGCGGCTCATCAATGATGACAAAGACAGTGAGTGACACTCTGGCCAACATGATATTGATATCTGAAATAACATCGTGGAAGTAACGAAGCAGACAATCAGTAATTACTTCATTTAATTAGTCAAGCCACATCAAAAATTTCTAGAACAAAAATTCAAGTGTCTCAGATGACTTGGTAAAATTATTGATCGATTATCAGCAAGCGATTAAATGTGGTGAGAATATACATAAGATATAAGAATTTTTTTGCTGTGCAACGATTTAGGAAATGGACTGTATTCAAAATTGATCAAATATTTTCTAGATCGCAGGAACGTGATCTCTGCAAAAAACTAAATCTTTTGATAAGAAAATGTCCACTGTATGCTGATATTCTACCTACTACTACAGATTGTTTCATAAAAAATGGATCACCCTTAAACATCGCCTTAACTTCAACTTTGTCTAACTCCGCCAAACTTGAACGAATTTCTCTGAAATTTGGAAGATATGTCAGTTGTGCTTACTAATATCATTGTTGGAAATTTCAAGCATGAATATTGAGTTGTTTTCCTGTTATAGATAAAAAAGTAGTAGATAACTGGATCTTCATATAGCAATGTTACACAAAATCATACCTCACTCTTATAAAATTACATTTGTTTCCTTTGTTATGTAATATGTTGTTCTACAAGCCAAAAGCTATCAAGCAAAACAAAAATAAAGAAAATCGGTCAATCAGAGCCAGTATAGCACCATTATTCATCAACAATAATGTAACTGCTACATGTGATTAACTGGACTTCATGTTCCATAGCTTCCTGACTTCGATACGGTGGTGTTGGCAGCACTCCTGATTGCTTTCAGCTAGAAATCTATCTTTTACCGGTGTAAAACAATACAAAGCACAAATGAACAATAACGAGATCGCATTCACAAAAGGCAAAGTGTCAGCCTTGCTAGAACTAGGGTTTTCTTTGCGAGCTACAAGCAAGCGACTAAATGTCCCTTACACAAATGTGCATCGGTGGCATAATGATGATTTTTGACTCTGTCGTAAAGAGGGCTCTGGCCGTCCACGCAAAACATCCAAACGTAGAGACCGCCTAATTTTGAGATTTGTTAAAGTTGATCCAAGTCTCTCGTTAACTGAGATGGCTGCACTAGACTCGTCTATTTCTAAGTCCACTATTCGTAGAAGACTTATTGAGTCGAATTTCAAGAGCTGTAAGAGACCCTCTCAGATCGAATTATCAGATCAGCATACAAAAAGACGTCTCAGATGGGGCAATGAGTCGTTGTCACTGGCGAAATCAATGGGATCGGGTTGTCTGGTCTGATGAGGCATCAGTCCGTCTGAAGGATAGCGATGGTCGATTGAGATTATGGATAAAATCTGATCAGGAAATTCCGAGACTTTTACATCGTCCCCGGGTACAAGGTGGTGCGACTCTACTGATTTGGGCTGGCATTTGGACCAATGGCCGCTCTGAATTTCACATACAGCAAGGAACCATGAATTCTGAACGCTATGTGAATGTTTTACGAATGAACATTGGCCAAATGACAGATCAAATTGGTGATCCATCGACTTGGTTATTTATGGATGACAATGCTACGTGTCACAGGAATAGTAGAGTCAATTTATGCAAGTCTCAATTAGGGCTTAGGACATTATCTTGGCCAGCTCGTTCTCCTGATCTGAATCCCATAGAAAATGTATGGAGTATTCTAAAACGTAACGTTCGTCGTTCACTGCTACCTACACATGGCGTATCACAACTTACGTCACTGTTAAAAAGAGAGTGGAGAAAGTTAGATTAGTCAAAAATCAACGATATCATCGAATCAATGCCTAGACGAATTGGTAATGTCATTGACAATAAGGGTAGGGCCACAAAATATTAGCTTCTTTAGAACCGTTACTGTATCATAGCTTATCAGATTATATAAGGACATTTAAATATATTAGGGACATGAAATAACATGAAAAATGCTTTCTGTATCATACTTATGTTTTATTTAGTCAAATTTTAGGATGATCCACTTTTTATGAAACGGACTGTATATACTAACTCCATGCGAAGATGCGTCATATGTAAAGGTCACTTCTTCCTTGTCACTAAATGGAACGATCAATTGGTCTTCACATAGGCACGTCTTTTTATTGTTGAGGACATCTTGTTTTTCCGTGCCTATTGTGAACCTTACATTTCACCTTGTTGGAGAGCAGTCGAGTCTACGTTGACATCTTTGTCGAAGACTCTAACATGAAACTGCCGTAGAATTCTATTATGCCCAGTAATGACCGGCACGTTGGAAGCACTGCGAGAAATTGCGTCTGTCCTCCTTGGGGATATCTGATCTTGAATGACTGTCATTGACTAGCGTTCGCAAAACTCATAATTGACGTTCTGAGAAGTTGCATTTACTTGAATATTGTGCTTCCAAGGAGTGTTGGCATGCTGGCATGTATGTAGATCTCCAGGTATGTCTTGATGAACCTCCACTGCGGGCGACCCGAAGAACAGCTTGTCCACAAAATCTTGAAATGTTTCTTCTAATGATTGCTTGATACCAAGTGGGAGTGTCAACATACGCCAAGTCGAGTGCTCTCAAAAGTGTAAGGATTGAAGATTCGTCATCCAAAGGAACATGATGGTGCGCAGCAGCCAGGTCAATTTCGGAGAATCAGGTCGACCCGCTAATATTGTCCACAAACAACTTCCATTAGTGGAGTTGTGGACAACACTTCGGCAGCTGCACTGTAAATCGCTCAATACGAATCACATACGAAGGATGCATACCAAGATATTTTTTTGGTATATTTCTGTATGATCTTGGTATATATTTGTATGCTTTTCGCATGTTATTTCAAGTGTGGTATGCTTTACATACTAAAGCCATACCAGCACAATGTTAAAAGAAAGCATCAATCATGTCCAAAGTATGTTGATTTAAGGACTTTTGTCAATAAAGATCACATTAATGTTACTACTGTTCTGTAAGTAGTTAGATAATGACATTCAAGAGTGATACCTTAAATGCTGAATTCGATTTTAATACATGTAAGTCCGAGGCATTTCATAAATAATCAATAAGTATTTGACCATCAACAATTATGTATCATGTAATTTTGAAATAAGGCATATTATCAATCCGAAGTAAAAACACATTATAATTCATTAAATGCAAAAATAGTTATGTTTGAGATATATAAGTCAACATGGTTGCTGAAAAGTTATCGTTATATTGAAATGATGTTTATCAATTTAGTTCAAGGAAATGAGCTAATTATGAGTCTTGTGAATGCTATAAGACAAGTTGCAAAGATGACATGCGGCTTCAATTCCACAATAAATCTAATCTAGTTAAATACCACACTTTCACAAAGAAATATTCACGGCTGGTATTACTGGAAAAAAGCTATTTGTAAGTAGTATGTAGTATAACATATTTTTTGCCATATGACATAAAGCTATTGATACGAAAGACATACGAAACACATACCAATTTGCATCGGGTCTCGTATATAAAACATACCAAGAATTCGTATTTCAACGTAAAACAGCCAATCACCGTTAGCATAGTTCGTATCGTTTACATACCAATCACATACGAAAGTAAATGGCCATTCGTATGAAAAACATACCAGATTTCTTTATATATACCAGAATCTCGTATCAAATGTTGGTTTCAAATTGTATGTAAACTTGGTATGTGTTTGTATGTAATTTTCGTATCCAGCGATTTACAGTGTGCTTGGTCAGAGTCAGCCTGTAATTACCGCATAACCGAATTTCACATAAAGCTTTTTTCAACGGCACAATTTGAGTGTGCAACTTCGCTTTGTTCAACTGACTTCATCGTTGCCTCAGCCACGAGTAGATCCAGTTCTTTTTTGAATTTGTCACCATACCATAAACTAGTACGCGAGGTTTTATTAATACTGACTTTGCATCGCTACACAACTTGCAATTCGAAGCTAGGGATGAACACAGAGAATGTCAAAAGAAGAGAATGTGCGTCAATGTCAAACGAAAGAGTTAAAACTGCAATCTACGCTGTAAATCGCTGCATACGAAAATTACATACAAACATATACCAAAATCCTATACAATTTGAAACTAACATCTAGCTGATGCGAGATTCTCGTATGCTTACAGAGATCTGGTATGCTTTCTATACCAAATCTCACTTACTTTCGCATGTGATTGGCATGTGATGGCGCATGTGATTGAAGAATTCCTACAAAAGTCTATCGCTTACTCGCTGACATGATATCACAACCGCTTGCAACCATATTTCAAAAGTCATTTGAAAATAGAACTTTCCCTTCTGAATGGAAGAAAGGCGTTGTCATCCCTGTGCCTAAGACGAAAAGTGCTTCCATCTCTGAAATTCGTCCCCTCACTATATACCCTTTTCCGTCAAAACTATGCAAAATTTCAAAATCGCGCATGCAAACTGCATTTGAAAGTTCCTACGGGCCAGAGCAGCATGGTTTTCGCAAAAATGCCTCTACAACAACTGCCATAGCGAAATTAATGGATACTAGTTTCAGGACGTACGACAACACTGAGTATTTTGGCTGCGCTATACTATGTTTTGACTTATCTAAAGCGTTCGATTGCATGTTACATGATCTCACCATCACTAAATTGGTGTGCAAAGGTTTTCCTGGTGGATTTCTTCTTTGGCTACAAAATTATCTCTCAAATCGCAATTCCATCGTGAAGGTCAATGGCATCAAATCCTCGCCATTTATGATTCGTAGAGGAGTCCCACAAGGTACTGCACTTGGTCCCATGTTATTTTTCAGTTATGTCAGTGACTTGAAGTGCCTTTCGAGTGGTTCTACAATGATCAAATATGCGGACGATATGACCATTGTTATCCAGCTCCCCAGTGATGATCCAAATTGTATTAAGGAGTGTAATACTGATGAACACGAGCATTTTGTTGCCTGGTGCAGTAATAATGGATTGAAGGTGAATATTGGGAAATCTTGCTTCTTAATGAACACACGCCGAAAGATCACACTTCCACCAACTATGCCCCTGAAGCAACTTGACGCTATCAAAGTTCTAGGAGTGTATATAAATTCAGGTTTCAATTGGTCGACTCATGTTGATGCAATTACCAAGAAGGCCAACCAGCAATTTCATGCACTCAAGATTATTAAACGTTATGTGAGCCCGTACACGAAATCTATAACGCGACCATTAGATCCTTGCTAGAATACTGCTGTCCTGTGTTTGTCAAGCTACCAGGAAAGCTATCGGCAAAACTTCAACGCATTGACAACCGCGCTCACCGAATCATCTTCGGGCAGAATCCTCGAGCATGCGTCTGTGGTAAGGATAGCATTGAGTCAAGGAGAGCCTCCCAGGTACTGAAACTCCTTCGCAGAATTGAGACGAATAAGTGCCACTTGCTTCACGATTTGATTCCAGATCGACTCCCCCGATGCAAACAATTTCGACTGCCAGCTAGCCGTACTCAAAAGTATAAAGACTCATTTTTCCGCATGTTCTCTCCCTTTCGAACAATTTATGAAAACAATATGATTTTATTGTAACTTGCTTCATAACTTCTCACAAGTCTGTAATCTGTAATTTTTTGATTTTCATTTCTGAACAATAAACATATTCTATTCTATATTCTATGTAGCGATACGAACTATTCTATCTGTGATTGGCTGTTTTACACTGAAATACGAGTTGTTGGTATGTTTTATGTACGAGACCCGATGCAAATTCATCCTTATTCGTATGCCTCTGGTATGCATTTCGCATGTACATCTTTAAGTCACATGGCAAAAAAATATGTATTACATACCACTGTCAAATAACTTTTTTCGGCAATACCAGTCGTGAATATTTTTTGTTTGATAGAGTGATATATAACTAAATTAGATTTATTGTTAATTTTATGCTCCACGATATTGTCGTCGTTGCTATTTGTCTAGCAACTTTAACAGGAAGCTTAGTTAGCTCTACTTTATGAACCAAGTTGATCAACATCAATTCAATCAATCAAGCGATATTATTCGTGCAATCATGTTGACTTACATATCTCAAACATAACTATTTTTGCGTTCATGAATCATAACAGAGGTGTAGAAGTTCGTGATGGCTCGTACCAAACAGACGGCACGAAAATCCACTGGTGGCAAGGCTCCAAGGAAGCAACTTGCTACCAAGGCTGCTCTAATGAGTGCCCTGGCAACTGGTGGAGTTAAGAAGCCTCATAGATATCGAACTGGTACTGTTGCTTTGCGAGAAATCAGGAAGTATCAGAAGAGCACTGAGCTCTTGATCAGGAAGCTGCCATTCCAGCGGCTTGTTCGTGAGATCGCCCAAGACTTCAAGACTGACCTGCGATTCCAGTCATCAGCAGTTTCTGCACTGCAAGAGGCGTCTGAAGCTTATCTGGTCGGTCTCTTCGAAGATACCAATTTGTGCGCCATCCATGCCAAGTGGGTCACCATCATGCCGAAGGACATTCAACTGGCCCGGCGAATTCGTGGTGAACGTGTCTAAACATCATTAATCGTGAAAGCTCAGTGAATCTCAATGTGCATGAATCCTGCATGCACACGACGGTCGGTCGCTCTCTCTTGCTGTCTTCGTCATTGAGTGAAGTGTCGTGGTTCGTCGGTATTCCTGCATCAATTTATGTGTGATTTATATGTGAACGTTCGTCTCTCTTGGCTCTGTTGTCTGGTGTTCTTCGTTTCCGTCATTGTCGATTACTTTTAAAGTTATATCCCATTTTGTGCTCATCAGTGTTGAATTCTGTTCAATGCGACATGTCGGTTCTTCGGAAGGGCAGCGATGTATCCAAGCATCCTATTGTGTGTGGTACATGTGTTGCGGCTATTGACAATGAATGCATTCAATGTAATTATTGTAAAGCTTCGTTTCATCTGAAAAAGGATTGTGCTAGTATCACTGCAACAACTGCCAAAGCCATTTCCTCTAGTGAAAATGTCGTATATCTATGCAACAAGTGGAAATCTTTCAACATGTGCGATTTTCTTGACCGCTTTGCTGCCATAGAAAGCGAATTGCTTACTCTTCGACAACAGCTGAACTCAAAATTAGAATTCGATATTGGCAAAATTGTTAATGACGCCCATAGAAATAAACGGTTTATCTGAAGTTCGCTAGAATGGAAATTGACTCAAGGTCGCGGCACATCCGAGGGAACTAAGTTGGGGCATGAAGAACCAATAAAAAACTTCGATTTACTCATGTGACTGATTCTAACCCAATCATACGGACGTTGGCAGGTGCATCTAAGTGAAAATGCGTGCGATTTATGTGCCGTTATTGTGCATTGAATGAAGCTTAATTTCCATTCTAGAGGCTTTATTGTTGTCAATTTCTATGATGACGCCATATCGGAACACGAGATGAGAGCTGAAAAGAAATGCAATGTAATGGTATTTGGTCTTGAGGAACTTTCTGATAGTGGGAAGGAGGATAAGGATGACTTAAAGCAAATCGAAGAAATTTTGAGTACAACAGATGTGGACATTGAACATGTATCTTGGTGTAGATGTGTCGGAAAACGTACTAGTCAAAAGTCAAGACCTCTACGCATCCGCTTGCTCTCGCTAGAAGGCAAGTTGAAATGTATTAAAAACGCCAAATTATTAAGAAAGGATTATCGTTTCAGAGATGTTTATTTGAATCCTGATTACACTTATCTTCAGAGGGAGAGCAATAGACGTCGTCGGAACATGGCCCAAGCTCAGAAGAACTCGATTGCCGATGATAACTCTCTTGGTATTCAACGTGGTGCAGCTACTTCCTGCTGACGGCGTAATGGCCTACAATTGCCATCTTTGTGCTACTTCAATTCCCGTTCTGTAAATAACAAAATCGACGAAATTTAGATTCTTTCGAGAGAACATTCCCCTGACTTTATTTGCGTGACCGAATCCTGGTTAGATCCCTCAATTCCTGACTCTGTGAGATCTATCCCTGAATATTCTGTCTATCGTGCTGATCGTTCCAGCGGTAAGAAGGGTGGCGGTATTCTCTGCTGGCTGAGAAATTGTTTCTTCTCACTGATCATATTTAGCAAATCTGTATTTGCCGATGTGGAGTTGCTCATCTTGCGAGTTGTGTATCGACAATTTAAGTGCATCCTTGTGGTCATCTACTTTCCCAAAGGCAGATCCCTAAATCTAGCTGAAAAGCAAAGTCTGGAAAATTATGTGTGCTCTACTATCGATGATTGCTTGTCTCGTTTTCCTGATCATGTCGTGTATATCGCTGGCGATTTCAATTTAGTTGATCACTCACAGTTCGAAATTTCATTTGGATTGGAAAATGTGATTCACCAGCCTACTCGGAAAAACGCAATTCTAGATCTTGTACTGATACCGGATGAATATGTGTCTCAATATTCAGATCCTACAATTATACCTCCCCTGAGCACATGTGATCACAATGTTATTTTACTCAAGCCTTGTCTTCAATTCCTGTATGATTGCGAATATATTTCGGTTTTGGATTTGCGTGATTCGAATTGCAATATGGCCAAGAGTTATCTGTCATCTTTCGATTGGCAGAATGTCTTGTTGGATGTGAGTCTTGATGAATCTTGCGAACGATTTTACGGTGCTCTCCGAAGTGCTTTGAGTTACATTCCTTGTGATTTAGTTATTAGACGCCAATCTGACAAACCCTTGGTCACTAATGTTATCAAGGTGCTAATCAATAAAGGGTATAAAGAGAGAAGAGAGATGGATTGAGAAGAATGAGACCATGAGAAGAATTGGGACCTATATTATCACTATCAAAGCAAAGTGAAGTCAGCAATATTTGATGCTAAGAAACACTGGGGTGATGCTGTTTTGAATTCGTCCAGTCATTCCATATGGGATGTGTATAAAGCGGTCATGAGCGATAATAAGAGAAATTACAATTGGCTTCCACAATGTGAACCGACTAAATTGATAATGCAAATTATTAACGAGCTTAATGCATCATTGGTCTCAAACTTTATCTCCGATCCTTCCTCAGTTGTTCACTCTTATTCGCAGTCTTGTACAGATATCCAACATTTCTATGCTGATACTTGGAGTCTCTCCTTAACAAAGTAAAGCCCAGCACTTCTCCTGGATCAGATTGCATTCCGTCGATTGTGTGGAGTAAATTTGCATTTGAGCTCTCGGTACCCATCGCCATGATATTCAACAAATGCATAACTCAAACTAACGTGCCTCATAGTTGGAAGTGCGCAGATATTATTCGTGTCCTATAACGAATCCACCTAACTTAAAAAATGTAAGACCTATATCTCTGCTGCCAGCTCCGGAACGTCTGTTAGAAAAGCAGTTGCTGAAACACATGAAGAGTGAATTCATTGACCGATATGACCGCAAACAATTTGCATATCGCCCAAAAAGTTCCACGACCTGTGCCCTTCTAGACATCGACAACTTCATCTCCTCAAGTTTACAAGAAAAGAATGTCTTTGCATGCCATTTGCTTGTGCTTGATATGGAGAAGGGCTTTGACAAATTGTCTCATCGCATCTTAATTTGACAAAATGAAATCAGACGGTTTCAGTAATTTTACCTTTAATTTTGTGATTAATTACTTGAGTTCTCGTTTACAAAGAGTTCGTTGGCAGTCTATATATGGTGACTATTTACCAGTTTGCAGTGGAATACCTCAAGGGTATTCAATTGAATACCCCTTTGTATTCAATTACTATTGTGACGATATGCCATACCCTGCATCTGATGATGTTATGTTAGTCAAGTACGCGGACGATATCATTATCATTGGTAAAGTGAAGCTAGATTGTCGAAAAAGTCCACTTCTATCGACATTTTCCGAAATACTGAGATAGTCTGACGAAAATAAGATGACAATAAAATCAGAGAAAAGCCACCAAATGTTTGTTACGCTACGTTCCAATTATGATATGGATGACTTCTTTATCCCTCAGATTCCCGTGTGCAAGTTCATAAAGATACTTGGTGTAACATTTGATTCCAACTTGAACTTCCGACAGCATGTGCATAACATTTCTAAGAAGGCATCATCAAGACTTCACGTTCTGCGAAAATTAAAGCCCTTCCTCCCTATTTCAGGTTTATTACAAATATACAACAATTGTGTGAGAAGCAAACTAGAATACTCTGCTGCCATGTTCGTTGGTTTCAGCAGTTCGAACAGTTCTTCCTTGAAACGTGTGCAGAATAGGGCTCACAAAATTATTTGTGGCTCCTCTACATGTGATTGCTCTAACTTTTTGCTCCTTGAGTATCGTCGCCTCATGATCGGTTTCGAAATTTTTTCATCTCTGTCCCAAGATCAGAATCATCCTTTGCACCATTTATGTCCTCAGCGTCTGGCTTATTCGAATAAGTTCACCATGCCTGTCTGTCTAACAGCAATGAGAAACTCATCATTCTTAGTCAAAATGACAAAATTGTCAAACAGTGGCTTTGTTCGTTGACAGTTACTTTTCTTCGTGTTAAGTGTGCTTTAGTTGTGTTAACATCGACTTTAACTTTAATTTTTTTTCATATTGTGATGTAATATTTTTGTCAATTTGTAGCCGCTTGTCATGCCTCACGATTACTATTATTGAGGCTTTACAGCAAAATATACACGTCTATTATTATTATTATTATTATTATAATGTGTTTTTATTTCGGATTGATAATATGCTTAATTTCAAAATTACATAATGCATAATTGTTGATGGTTGAATACTTATTGATTATTCATGAAATGCCTGAGACTTACGTGTATTAAAATCGAATTCAGTATTGAAAATATGACTCCTGAATGTCATTATCTCACTACTTACAGAACAGTAGTAATATTAGTGTGATCTTTATTGACAAAAGGCCTTAAATCAATATATTTTGGACATGATTTATGCTTCTTTCAACATTGTGCTGGTATGGCTTTAGCATGTCTCGTCGTGTCTGGAGCTTAATGTTTGGTTGCTGTTGCCCCGTCATACTGTGTCATTTCCAGTCATTCTTGATATCTCCTGACTCCTCTCACACTCCTCCCTGTCGATATCTGATCATCTGAGCTTATTGGTTACGTCCTCGGCAGCTGTGCTCGAATTTCTGAGTTGCTACCTAGTACCTACTGCTTGTCATCGGTCAAACGAGTGGTATTCATTTCGCTAATTATTGGTTAGTTTGCCAGTTTGTGGTGACGTCACTCTAGTTAGTTTGCCCGCCTGCTACAACGTACAGTGCCGGAGTGACCGCAGTGGTCGCTTGTAAAATCAGTTGATTTTGCGGCGACCTGAAAGCCCCCTCGTCGGATTTCTATGAAATTATCGATCGGTTTGTGACGTATTATCACGTGCTATGTCGACTTTGCATTTATGTCATCGCTGGGAATTCCAAATCAGCGTCAGACTCGTTCTGGTTCTGTCAACAACAATCAATTTAATGAATTTCGAGGCTTGGTTAAGGAATCCGAAGATCGCATTCTAAAGACTATTATGGGCTCATTAGATACCATTAAGAATAAGCTTGAAGTCTTAGAGGACAGTGTCTCGAATCTGAAGCTAACCCAAAAGCAACAAGAATCTGAAATAGATCGGATCAAAGAGTTTATCTACGCCGCCGAAAGCCGTAAACTAACTGAAATTCGATACCAACTTAGTTCGAACATTATCATTTAAGGGTATTGAAGAATGTCCCATAGATGAGTCTAATAATACAGACGAGAGAGTACAAGATATTTTGAATTCCGTTACTGGTGAAAGATACGCTCTTAACTCGCCAGCTTCTCGTCTTGGTAAGAGGAGAGGTAACAAACCAAGACCAGTTAAAATCAGTGTGGGTAACAAAGCCGAAAGAAACCGGTTTTTGAAAATGGTTCGAGAAAACAAACACCATCCAAAGTTAGGAGGTTTATATTTCGACAGCGATAAATGTTTTATCGATCGTCAAGAATCTTTCAGACTTAAAGAGAGAGCAAAATCCCTTCGACAGGAAAATCCTAACAAACATGTTTATATATCAAGAGGCAAACTGTTCTTAGACAATCAAGAGATTGATCAGGAAGATCCTTTGCGACGCATTTTTCTTACTGCATGACAACTGCCTTTCCATTGTTCATCACCAAAGCACATGTATTACAACGCTTTCCCATCTTTTCTCATATTGAATGCACGATCAATAGCCACTCCTGGAAAAATGGATGAATTGCGTCTGACTTGTTCCACAACGCTTCCTGATGTTCTTGTTGTGACTGAATCGTGGCTCAATGCCAAACATGATCCCATTGCTTTTCAAATCAGCGGATATAACCTCTTTCGTGAAGACAGATGCTCTAAAGGTGGAGGAGGAATCACAGTATGGATCAAATCAAATTTGAGCGTTCAGTGACATTGTCCAGTAAATGTTTCTCAAACAAGTGAAACCGTTTTTCTCAAATTCAAGTACAACTCTGATGCATTTCTTCTCTGTGCTACATATATACCACCTGCTCGGAGCAGTGAGGTTGATGAAGCTCTCCAAGATTTCCTAATACAAGAAATTGACAATGTATTATTATCAATTCCCTCCAGCTGCATAGTTTTCTGTGGGGACTTTAACCGATTTGATGTTAAACCTATAATTATTGCTCATAATCTAGTGCAAAGGGTGAACGAGTCAACACGTGAGAATGCCATTGTTGATCAATTTTACATCAGCAGCTCTTTATCACAAGACTATCCACCAGCTGAAGTAGGCCCGCCTCCTTTTTCCAATCGTCTCGGTTCTCATTGTCTCTTACCAAACATCAAGTTTACGACTTCAGAGCTCAACATCCGAAAAAGTTCTTTTCTGGCCTGGATCGTTTAAACTTCAAAGACTTGTACAATGAACCAGATATTGATTCGAAAGTTACCATATTTAATGAAAAATTTCAACAGTATCTGTCATTGATTCCGTGCGAGACTGTATACATGTCTTCAAGAGACAAGCCCTGGATGACCCCTTTGCTAAAATCATTAATTACGATGCGATTGAATGCGTAAAGAAGTGGAAATTTTTCAGAATACGAATTACTAAAGGAGAAGTGCGCAAAGAAGATTATTGAATCCAAAATAGCTTGGAGTGAAAACTTGAAATCTCGAGATGATAATTTTTGGTCAGCTGTGAGAGGAGTTACTGGTAAATCTGATCGGAATCCACTTGACTCTATTTTGTCTGACTATGAGAACGAAGTCGATGCAGCCAATGTCATTAATGAGAATTTTCAAGACTGTGAAAACTTTGAATTTTCGATTGAAGACGACGGACAATGGTCTTGTCTTTCGGAGGTTGCTGAAATTCACGAATATCTGAATAAGCCGTATACATCAAAAGCCACTGGATCTGACAGAATATCTAACAAGCTTTACAAGCTTGCAGCTCCGTTCATAGCTGAACCCCTCTGCCATATTATCAACACATCCATACTCGAAAGAAAGTTTCCAACAAAGTTCAAGGAGTGTCTTGTTTCTCCAGTTCCTAAGAAGTCTCCCGCCAAACTAGAGCAACTGCGGCCCATAACTCTTTTGAGTGTTCCGAGCAAGCTACTTGAGATGCAAATACTTAACTCCCTCAAAACAACGATGTTATCATGCTTTCCAGACACACAGTTTGCTTATCGCCCCAAGTCTGGAACAACATCTGCTCTGATCTCATTACATGATCACGTAACGAGTATGTTGGATAAGCCAGAATTTTCCTCATGCCTTTTGCTCAGTTACGACTTCAGCAAGGCTTTCGATACGATATCGCACGAGATTCTTCTGAAGAAAGTTCGTAATCTAGGTTTGCCATCCGGATTTGTCAAGTGGTTGAGCAGTTACTTACGAGGACGGACTCAAAGAGTTAAAGTAGATTGTGCTGTCAGTGACTTTCGTGCCGTGACTAGTGGGGTTCCTCAGGGATCCATTTTGGGACCGTTCTTATTTGTGCTATACTGCCACGACCTTCATCCCATGCATAGCTAAACTTTCATGCTGCAATATGCTGACGACATAAGTGAAGTGCCTAAAACTTGTGGACAAAGTTTTTTGTCGTGCACGTCGCATAATTTGCCCCCGTTCTTGCACATGCCCTTTTGGGAGTGAAAACCCATTTTTCACAAAGAGTTCAACAGCAATTAGGAAGCTGCTTTTGGCTGCTGGCTCATCTGACCACCCCCTTCATTCCATCTCTCAACAGGTGATTGGAGGCAGAAGCAGAGTGCCCGTACCTTTTTCTTGCACTAACAGACGTCGTAATTGTTTCACTGTTTTTTCTACGATTATCTGCAATAACCTACAACGTATTGTGAAATGACTGGAGCCATTTTTCTTTCCTATCTTGTTCCTTAACTCTGGTGACAGCAAACCCAGCAGCAACTTACCACTGTATCTTTGATTGTATTTTGATTTTCATTTTCCTCAATAAAAGGTATTATTATTATTATTATGTAAAGCATACCACATTTGAAATAACATACGAAAAGCATGCAAATATATACCAAGAGAATACAGAAATATACCAAAAAATATTTTGGTATGCATCCTTCGTATGTTATTGGTATTAAGCGATTTACAGTGTAGTCACAACCTCGTGTTGATAGCTCGAGTTGAACTTTTGAGTGTAGTCGCAGTGCTTCAAACGTATCTTTATTGATAAGAGTCATGCCTAAACAGGTGCTGAACACTATTTGACAAGGTAAGCCATTCAACTTAGCAGTCTTGCAGAATCCTCGCCCATCAAGAAGTAAATTTCATCATCGATGGCACAGACTGAAGTCCGGCAGCCACGACAGGTTTCTGCAAGGAATGAGGCCGAAAAACGACACTTTTACAGAATGAAGTACACATTATGCCTCCTACGACGACTCTGCGCATCTTCCGAGTTCTAGTCAGTCCCACATCCTGTCAGACACGACGAAAGAAAGACACATGTTAACACAATGGGACACAGATTGCAGTTTTTGGCAAAAATGAAATGTTCTATATTTTCTCTTATCAGATGAACAATAACACTAACTATAGAGTCACAGTTGCTTCACATAGAATGTCTTCAAGTCAATTATTATCACGTTAGGGAACATTTATCTATGAAGCTACTCACATTCAGATTTGGCAAGTCTCTTATTTTTCGGCAAACACCATCTCATTGGCCCACTTCATCCACATTCAACCACATTCTCCCATACATCACCGAATAGATGTATGATAATATTACATGCACATGACAGGAAATGACCTGAAGACATAAGATGCCAAAATTATGGCTCTAGCCTTAGTACTTTCTAGTTGACAAGAGAAAAATAAAAAAATCAAATGTATATCTCGTTGAGCCATTTGTCTTAATTGCTATCAGAAAAAACGTGACAGCATTAGGCTTTGTAATGCTTTATCCCTGATAACTTCAGGTCTCTAGCATGCTAGATTAGAGATCAATGTCAAGGACACTTTGACGGACTGAGAAATGCGGATTTTCAGTGAAAGATTTACTGACATTTTCATTCTAAATTCGCGCACGAGCTTCTTGTTTATTTTAGCATGTAGACTGTGGTCCGTCATCAGTAAACGACAATTCTTAAGTTGTGATTCCAGTCGTCTTGCAAGCTACGGAACGTCAGACATCAATTCCATTTGTTTATGTAGTTCCCATGTGCTTCCGAGTTTGGTACATTCAATAACGCAATGATCTAACATTTATTTAAAAACTCAAATTGAGATTTGTCATTTATATGATTATGATTGCACTTTTAGGGCTGAATTTTCCACCGGATTGCTCCTAAAGATAATGAAAACGTCATGACATTCGATGTTATTGCTGCGGTTAAACAAAGAGACTGTCCTGATCACAAAATGATATTCACTGATGACAAATGAGTCACTTTCAAGAAGTTTCGGCTTTCTATCAATCATCTGCGTTCCAGAAGATGGAGTGTGACTGTGCTTGCATATTTTTTCAAACTTTCTTAGATTATCTCTACTTGTTGTGTTGAACAAGAGACCACGCGCAAAGATGCCACTCACTCTCTTGCAGCGAATGTATTTTGAAAGATATGCTAATAAAGCTTGCTGCTATCTCAAAGCTAACTCAAATTTTCAAATGCTGACAATTGAAAGGCCATAGACAGTTTGAATCATCAATCAATATTAATTCAACTTTGAGAACAGCCATCCAGCAACTGTTGTATCACTCCTGATTGAAATAACCAAATATGATTGGTCAACATTGCATGATTATCATTATAAAAAAAAACAATCAAAAAATTGTACAAAAATTGAAACACCCGGTGTGTATTCCGACTTCCTTAAAACCAATTGACGTTCAGAGACGTGCTGTTATCTTGCATTGTAAGCACTATATACATTCCCGCTTAAAGCGCTAGCAGATACATGAAACTTTGACCTAACTTTCATGTTTTTTTCCTAGAAAATGCATTTAGGAAAACTGTGCGCAACTTCATCATCTGCGCTGAACTATTTTTTTCAAATATCATCCATGATTGCACGCTTTTCATAAAAGAAAGAAAATTGTGTCCTCAAACGTCCCTTTGATGATAGTTTCAGCATGGAAATTTATAAGTTAACCCTCCATTTTTATATATGATTTAGCTTCCATTGTCATAACAGTTGGATCTACTTTTGATATAATGATTGTTGATGTAGATATAAGTAAGTGAACTGAATTTTTACTCGCATGATTTGATAAACACAGTACAACTTAAACAATTACAGAAATCATTCTTCAGATGATCTTTCACTGAAATATGTAATTATCGTAATCAGGCATGTAGCATGGCGCCACACATGTCTCTCAATGAAGTTTAATGACGCTTGTCTATGAATAACATGGCAATGACAGGTGGCGACTAGATTTTTTTAAGATGTAACAAAGTAAAGTCAATATCAACCAAATAAGCGATAGCGATCAAGCAACATGGCAGATGTCAGACAAGGCCACATGCCGAGGTTGACTTGTAGTGCTGCGTCATGTCGCTGACGCGCTATGGCACATTTGGTATATCAAATAGCTACAAACAATATGTGACGCTTCCAAGATGCGAAAGAATCAAAAACTGATATCATACAGAATTGTGTGTAAGAAACGGAATAACTTTCTTAACGCTAGAATGCCCATTTGGCCAGTGTTTGCTAAATTTGATGCCACTGTGCTTTCTATCGTGTGTAATATAAAACCCATTAAACATAAGAGCGCGTGACTTCGTGACAAATAATTATTTTAACTAATGTGATTTTGGTATAATAGCCCAGCAGCCGGAGCGAGCTTCTGCAGCGAACGAGGCCGAAAATGAGACTTTTTCAAGATGATGTACATCCTATGCCTATTACGAGTCTATGCGTCTGCCGAGTTTACCCTGCTTCCTTTTCTTGTCAGATAGGATCAAAGAAAAACCTTTGTTTATCCAATGGGACACAGATTGACGTTTTTTGGCAAAAATGAAATTTTCTATATTTTCTTTGATAAAACAAAACATTTTAAACCCAGAGTCACAATTTTTGACATGGAACGTCTGCATGTCACTTCCTGTCATATTCATGCACCCTCTCTATGAAGCTATACACATTAAGATTTTGAGACCTCCTAATGTCGGCAAACACAGGCACTTTCAGCAATTTAATGCACATTTAGCTATATTCTCGCATGCATTCCCAATCAGAAACATGGTAATAATAAATGTACATTGTGGGAAATTATATAAATTCTGATTCTGTGCTTAATATTTTTCGCCTAATAATAGAAAAAATAGAAAATTCATGAAACATCAAAGATTCAATCTGTGTCCCATTGGATCTTGTCTGACATGACTTGTTCTTCATTGATCGTGTCTGACATGAAGAGGAACCAGATAGAACTCGCCAGACGCGCAGATTCGTAGTAGGCATAGGGTGTACATGGGGAAAGTGTCATTTTCGGCTTCGTTCCTTGCAGAAAGTCGCTCTGGCTGCCGGACTATACACTGTAAAGTGTACGGCGCTAACTTAGGCACGAAGCCGAAATTTCGTGCCAATTAGCGCCTAGTTACTGCCTTTCTAGTTCCTCGAGGCAACATTAGGCGCAACTAGGCACTAATAGGCACCAAACCAAATGCTTGATTATCCAATGAAATCGACGGAAAATCAATGGACACGAACTCGGCACTATGAGCTTTGTACCTACTCGTGCCTTGTGTTGGTTAGAATTGATGCCTAAATTTCGTGCCTAACTGAAGCGAAATTTCGTGTCCAAGAGTTTACAGTGCAATGGGTGTCATGTCAGAAATCATAGATATAGATATGTAAACACATTTGCACGGCTTGCACGTCACATCATCTTAGCCTTTCATATTAAAATTAATTGTAGAAAATTGCCTTGAGAAAGGGTCAGGACCCGAAACATTGGCAACTTCTGTATCTATACCATATATTTCTTTTATTGCGGCATATATACTTCGGGAGAGAATACTTAAGTTTTGAAAATTTCTTGGATATATAGTCCTCCCGCCCACTGCCATTACTTATTAAATCGATTAGTTATCTGAAATAAAGGAAGTCATTTTTATCACAGTAAAATGACTTTTCTAATGACAGATCGACAGCTAGCATTCAGAAACTTCATTCTATCCACACTACTCCATTCATAGCTATGGTCATAGTTTTTCACTTTAATTTGCTGAAATGAATGAAGATACAGTAAAACCTTGTTAAGCGAAGAATCTGCGGTTGATGAAATTCCCCATTCCCAGGTCATGCATGAAATTGTAAAAAATGGTTTAATTTACTCTTTTTAGGCATGAATCAATGAACTAGAATTTGACTAGCAGTGTCACACAGAACTGTTGTGCAGCCAGACACACCGATCTTTCTTCATGTTATACTAGAGCTATCTATCGCATCCAGTGGCGTCGTCTCTGTGCCTCCGAGGCCTTCGCCGCAAACCCAAAAATAAATATTTGCGCTCATAAAACAAAGGTTCAAGTAGTTTTTATTTTTTGTTTTTGAGAGCATCTTTACGTTTACAACTTTACATACACTTTACAGTTTCAAGTCACTACTCTCAAACACGTTCAGAGCACCAGCTCTCAGCTGTTAACTGGAGGATCTTCAAGCAATCACACAATGTCCTAGGGATGTGTTCACAGCAAATTACAGAGATTTGTGTGTCTGTGTGATAGGTGTAGCGTGTGTGCTTAGCTCGATAATTAGACTCGTCTTCTGCAGATAGAAACGCAGATGCAAATATATTGCAGCAACGCAAGAAAAGATCTATTTATATATTCTTAGATTCAGATAGAGAGAGGCGCAAATTTTCCCTATTCGTGGCTTCGTCAAATTTTGGAGAAGATGATGACACGTTGAATCGTCGTGCCTACTTTCACCAATGGCTGAATGTCAGATCGGAAGGTTAGAAGCCGCTGAAAGGAGACAGAGATGAAGGTTCCCTAATTTAATGTGTGATTCAGTCTGAAATATTCAATGATTGAAGGCATGGTTGTGATATTATGTTTATGGCGGCGATTTCAACACTGGCTATTTTCTACACCGGCCTGTCGTCCGAGGGATTATGCAGAAAAACTCTAACCATCGTACACGAAGTTAATGGCGGTGAAATAAAAACTGAACCACTCTCAAAGGATAGAATATGAGGAGCACAAAAACGTTTTAGCAGCCCTAATTTTGAAACATATGGGTGATTGACAGGCTATAATAAACACAAGAGTCTTGCGTTGGCGACAGCTTCCTCGAGAGTGAATGTTCTCTGTAGTGATCTCAGCTCCTTGACCAAGAAGTCGATCAAGCGTCATGTGAGAAATCAGCATCGCAATTTCATTGTCATTTGACGTTTAAAATCTTAGGAAAACAAGAGTAGCGTTGACGAACAATCAGCTTAGGATTGCATACTTATGAGATTGTTCGGGCTGTCACATAGGACTCACAGTGAATCATAATTCACATGCAGTATGGTCAATATTGGGTAGTCTGTGGACTTCAGAATAACTTGCATTTAACTATCAGTTTCTATTTCTCACATAATTTCATTTAATTCTGTAGTCATGCATGCATGTCAGCATGACTTGAATGTTTATGTGGGCCCACTTGCACGAGTATGAAAATTCACTGAAATTAAGACGGCGTCAAATTAATTATTTAACGCAGTTCATGCTGTCTGCTGCAGAAATATAGGAATCCACTATGGAGCGAAGGGCCATGGACTCGGAGCACGCGACGCCACTGATCGCATCTCCGTTCGCATAATGAATAGAACATCATAGCCTTGTCCAACACATATTTTCTATCAACAGATGTGGCTGCACGTCTTAACACAACATCCAATGAAAGTTTGTGACGTCAAACGGGGAACACAGTTTCCAACCGTTCCTTTATAAAAATGGTTGTAATAAATAACTCTCGTTGTCCAATAGCCTTCGACTCCATTAACCGAAATCCTGGGCGGCTTCCTACTTCCATTTCTTATAAATCGACTAGAATCTATCTCTATGTCAAATCCAAAGTCACCAGTCCGGACGGAGAAGGGAGAAAACTGATATGAAAAATCTGGCCATCTCCACTTTTTCCTGGATATCAAACTACCGCTGGACGAATTGCAAGTGGAGGGCTGCTATCCCTACCTCGCCTACTTCACTACAATTATGCATATGCACCGGCGGCACAGGATACCAATATGCGCCCTTGGACTAGCGCGAGCAGGCGGGCAAACTTGATGATGATGCTGCTACGGGCTTTGTGGAGCGAATGAAGTGGATCGATCCAGCCGGACGCCCGAGCTTCACGGACCTCTTTTCATGGACTTTCTGTGCCAGTCACGATACCTCATTTCACAGACCCACATACGCATCTGACTGAGCCCGGCCAGCGCCAAGTTTGCACTCAACTCGTAGGAGCCCACTCCTGAATATAAGATTTTGTTTGACAAGATGGTCCTGGAAGTGCGCCGATAAGAGATGAATCATTAACAGGCACACACGTGGCCTGATAAAACTGAACCCCCGCTACCCACTGAATCACACGAAGATCACTTACTTCTCAATTTCCAAAGGTCAGTTCAGCTTCGTCCAGGACCAGCTCTACCCCTGCAGGTACCGAAGCTGCCACTGCGGCTTTGGAGAATGAGGCACACACCGGATACTGCGCCAAAAAGCCCATTCATTTTCCAGCACTTCAACCTTCAGGAAAATGCATTGCGCGGTGGGGACAGCAGCCTTCCTGTCGCCCATTCATGCCGGATTTAGGTGCCGTCAAAAAGTTATGTCCACCATTTCAATACCGATGACTCTGGTTCAAAGTGTTAAGATATGTCAAGTGTGGAAACTCCCCATTACTATAATGTATTTTTAGTGGCGACAAATCCACCATCTCTTTTCGCCAAGAAAATTTTCAGATATTTATATTAATCAATTTCAAGAAGTCGCTGTGGCTAAAATATTTGGTGACAACTTCATTTTTCTAGTGATTCCTACATAAAATTCACTACTATTTAATGTACATCAATTTTGATGTTGAACGTGTCATTTCTGAATGGTATGGCTTTATAGATGAAACAGTGGAGAAATTGTGTCATTTGGTTCTCAGATATTGTTTATCTACATATTGAAGACACATCTGATACAAATATTTCCTGGAATGAGAAGAAAGGAATCTTTGCTCGCTAATTTAGCAACATTTTTGTGCTTAAGATGGTTCTTTAACGTTTCATCTGCCAGTGAAGATCAACTCCGCGTGGTTGACGCACGTGACTCTTGCGCTTGTCCTAAAACAGCCCGTCATGCTTTTATCTGTATTCATCGATATCTGTATTCCCACATTGAGTGGACCAGCTACAGGAAATTCCACCATCTTCATGATAATTGAGCGAGATGTTCCCACAGAAATCACTCTACGTTTTCACTGTTGTGACGTCATGCCTAGTCGTTGTCCGATTGCTTTCTTAATTAAGGGATCAGACAAATAGTCACTAGTGTGAGACGGTTCACAAGGCTCGCGGTGTTCTAAATTTTGCTGTTCAGAGAATCATTCTGATCTGTGCGTGAAATGGCGTCTGGTAAGTTGATGTTGATGATAGTTAATTGATTCAACTTAAATGGTCGAATTTCTGCAACACGAGTGAATAGTCACTACATCCGATGCAGTTGATATCACCTATCCACGGTTATACATTTCATTTAGTCAAAGTAAAAAAAAAATTTAAGTGCCAACTCTACATGGTTAACTACATACTCCACACAACCTCGTTTATGACGATGCTCAAAGTTGACGTAAACCCTATACATTTAATGGTCGATCTTGTATAAAAAAAGTTTGACGCAATCAACTGGATCAGTAAGTCGGTCAAATTTTTGGCGTATATTGAAACTACATGTAAAACCGATGTGTGTAAGGTGCAACAATTTACGCCATGTCAATTATAATTGGGCAGCAAGATCAATTTCGCACAACTGATCTGATTCACCCACCTTACCGCATCATGAATGTTTAAAGAAAAGCTTCTTCCAAGCTACTATGCTTAATAATGAACAACCTTTAAGAACAATTTTAGTATGCCAATTAGTAAAAATATAATTATTTTTTAATTACCAACTGAAGGCTTGATTTGATCCGACATTAAAATACGTGAGGTTATTCGCATGCGATGTTGCATGTAAATAACAGACAACTGAGGCCAAGTTATTCCCACGTTAAATTGGGTACCAGCAACCATAACTGTACAGTAAGGTTTTTCAGACGCAACAATTCGTCGATAAGGTAACTGAACGGTTACATTTGTGCATGATCACTGCAAATATTTTGCATGATTTTTTTGAGCATTAATCGTTAAAATTGAGCAATTGTTTCTTAGAATTTGTTATCTACTAAATACGTTACCAAAGTTTCATAGTATCAAATTAATAGGAAATTTTACATGTACAGTTATTTCGCATATACATGTAATGATATACTGAATCTGTCTTTTTAGCAATTTGTAGTCGCTGCTCGTCCGGGATTTCCAGATGATCATCATTATCCTTCAGTAATTGTACAGTTTTTAATTTTACGTGAAATCAACATGTTTGAGAACAGTTGCAGGCATGTCAGAAGGTACAAATTGATGAACTTGTTTAAGAAAATACTCTTGAGGTTGAGCATAAAAGTAATAGGAACCCACTTCACGATATCACTAATTTCTAATTAGCTCACCGATTTTGATGACCATTAGATGTGTTTTTAGATATTTGATGTGTTTTTTATTTCTAATGCCTTATGTGTACTTGAGATTTTTATCGAAAATGTGCATTTCACTTTGCCGATTTTTAAAAAGTCAAACTTACTGATTACGATGCTGTAACCATGAAAATATATAATCCACCGGAATTCTACACAGCAGAAAAATAATTGAAAACATTTCTGTAATGTGACTGAGTTTTATTGAAAAATGAAGTTGCATAGTTACTTTGTGCCCATAAATCCTCTTTCTCCCCATGCCTGATTCAATATCATACCCACATGTTTTTATTTTGAATAACTGCGATTTGTAAATTGAGTGATTTTCATACTTTGAGCACTGCTCAGCAAATACAAAAACGGATGCAAGTCTATTATAGCTCATTTTAAAGTTGATATTGCAAACTCTACAATGATAGGCCTATATGGCACGTTGTTGTGAGACGCGATTGGAGGGCATGTAAATCGATTGAACTTCAGCGAAATTTCGGTAATCCGTTTTTTATGATCAGCTCTGTAGTATGTAATGCCCTAGCATGCTAGGAAAGGCTTCCATTACACGAAACTCGTGAAATTCTCAAGCCTTTACTATTTCTATGATTATTAGGGCAATCAAATCACAGAAAGTCCTTCCTCGTTCTCTCTAACTACACGGAGTTTTTTTTACAACACAAGATAGCCATCACTTGACACTGTGAATCAATGGGGAGTTAGCGATCTGTCTGCATTCATTCACTTGCGATTAACCGGTATCGTCACACTCACTGCAGCACCCGATGCTTGGCGATCACCTCGAACTTCAGCTTGCGGTCTTGTGGTCTGTATGTGACATGCTGTGTAAAGTGCACCAACGCGAAGGAGACAGAAGCTATAATATTGCTCGATAATTGTCAACAACGTAAGTGGATTATGTCAATTCATCGCAATAACTGAGCGAGTGTGTTAATTTCATTTTCATGATTCCATGTTCGTATCATCGACATCGAGTATAATCGACTCCTTCCCAAAAGCGAAATGGGTACTTCTATTCTCCCCCCCCCCAAATTTCTGTTGTTGACAACCGGGAGTGTTGCATCGTCAACCATCTTCTCTTGCTCCTACCTGTTCTCACTGACGTCGCATAGGGTTGAGTGTGTAAAACTCCTCTTATCTGACTTCTAGAACATTTACAGTCTCAGAATTAGACAACTGCTCGTCATTTGTCTGTAGACAACAATCACACGAAGTTCATGATCGCAGCTGTACCTTGTATTGTAACGGAGTATCCAAGGGATCAATCCTTCATCCCAGAGTTCAAGAAAGACTTTTCAGTCGTGTTGTAGTGCAGTGCTATTTAACCTTTTTCAAGCCACGGCACCCCAGTGGCAAACCGCAGTTTTGTATCTCTATCATCCACTAAAAAACGTGGCCGCATTATTTTCCAGGTACTGATTTGTGATCACAATTTATTGCTGACTTCTTCTCTAGACTTCATTTCTCAGCCGTTGAAATGCATCTAGAAATTAGAACAATTCGTGCATTATGTCAATATCAGTATATCTCTATTACATCACAGCAATTCAATGAAGAACACTTTGTTTTCATCTTTTTGAAATCAGGGGCAAGAAAGCGCAAGAAATTCCAGTCATGGTAATCAAATTTAAGTTTGAATTCGCTTTGTCAATTTGCTAAGCATGGACATGTATTTTTGATTTAACAGCAGTAATGCTAGAATTATGATGTAAATCCTTGACCATGCTAGACGAACAGTGATCAAATACTATGTCAAAATGCCTGTCCAGCTCTTCTATATATGTTCGTGTGTCAAACTAGGTCGCTGCAAGAGATCCTTCCTCCTTGCAGAAGATTATGCTTCCAGCTTGTCTAATGGAAATCTCCCTGACGTGATTCCTTAGATCAGACCACGCCAGGATTAAGTGAGAGATTTGTGGAGAAGGGCATGTGGACTGAAAGAAAGCTATTACACCGCTACAGCTGAAGTCCAACTAATTGGTCTATCAAAGTCAGCACCGCCCAGAATCTGAGAAGGGAAACGGTGACACAAAATTCATTCATTCAATTATGAAATTCTCTGCACTTTCTTTATATTGGAGATCACTGGGAAAAACTATGCCAATTTCAACAGATCAAAAGTTGCACTTCAAAAGCAAAACATCAATGTGAGCGTTGCTGTTGCATGATATCGGCCATCAAGCCGAATCGTGGGGTTATGTCTGTTTCCAATGCTCCGCGCATCAACTCGTCGATGTCTCTTAAGCATTTTCGTTTACTTGTTTTGATAGAAACAATAGTGGAGAAGCCTTTCTCGCAGAGGTATGATGTCGGCATTGCTACCAATAGACTTAGGGCTCTCACAGCAGCGTCTTCATATTCCGGGATTCGAAGGAGACCAACCCAGAAATTTCCATAATAATCGCAAGCCTTGAAGTTCACCCTCTGCTCCAAATCTTCTCGCAGATCAGTGAGGAACTCTTCTTCGGCAACAAATGGATTAATGATCCAAAGATTCTCCTCCAGATGCTGATGTTCTTGGGACGGAAAATACTTTTCTATGTTGCCGCGAAGGACATCCAGGTGCTGAAGTATCGATTCAGACATTTGTTGCTCGAGGCTAGCATCCGTGAGCTCCCATTTTGAGCTCAGCATGAATTGATGGAATTCAGGGAAGTCGATGAAGTCCTTTCTCTCTACTTGTTTCATCCAAGACGAAATTTTCCTATGGAATGCCTTTATTCTTGACAAAGCCGTGAAGATATCGCCTCCCCTCCCTTGTAGGCTGAGATTAAAGGTGTTCAGACACTGGAAAATGGGTCTCAAATATGACAGTTTTCCAAGCCAATTCAAGTTATTCAGGTTGACGGCGCTGGAATCACCAAGCTCTGTGAAGAAAACTGCCAACTCCTCTCTCAACAGGAGCACCCGTTCAAGGACTTTCATTCTTGAAAGCCATTTACGTCGCAATGGTACAATAGCTTCGTCACTTCTGAGTCCATCTCCTCACATAGTTGAGCGAACAGTCTGCTCTTCTTCGTATTAGCCTTAACTGTGTTCACCATTTTCACAACATCATCAAGTACAAGTTCCAGATCTGATTTGCCCTCATCACCTAGCTTCTTCGCTTCCAGCATCTCACGATGAATGATGCAGTGAATTGAGCGACACTCAGGTGAGACAGTCTGGATCTTCTTTACTACACCATTTACACGACCAACCATGGCGGCAGCTCCACCGGTTGTGACGGCCTTACACTTAATCCACTCGATTCCTTCCTCACACATGAAAGAGTCCAATCGGTCAAAAATTGCTTGTGCCGTGGTTTCAATTCCCACTGTTAAACAAAACAAGAAACGGTCAACAATTTTTAACTCTTCAATGAACCGGGTATACACGATCAGCTGTGCTTCTCCTCCAACGTCGGTCGTCTCGTCCAACTGAATTCCGAAGACGGGGGATGCTTTCAGCTTCCCCACAAGTTGTGCTTTCAAATCTGTAGCAATCAGGAGACATCAACTGCGAATGGTGTTGTCGGACAAGGGAATGGAAGTCACTCTTTCAACTGCTCTGCTTCCACCATGGAGATATTCAGCAGCAATTGATAGGCATGGCTTTACTATTTTCTCCATGTCCATGTATGAGCGCTTTTCACGAAGGATAACATGAGTCATTTTTAATGAGGTAATCACCAGTGGCTTGTCATGAGTTCCAGTCTTCACGATGTTTTGCAATGACGATTATTGGGCAAATAGAGATTTCAACTTCTCTGAGAAGAATTGCTTTGATTTGTTCTTGTGCTCCGGATGGTGGGTTTGCAAACGTCTCTCTAATTTAGAAGGTACCAAACTTGCATTCAGGAGCGTAACCCCACAAAAAAACATTTCCAGAGGGAAAAGGATTATGAGATTCATCCTGGTGCAAGTAAAAGCCAAACCTGATATAGTCACTATTCCATTTTCTCCTCTTTTTCGGATTGGAGCCCGAAGACATTTCCGCTCTTTTCCGTTCCTTTTTTTCTAGTTCGACGCATTCTTCCTCAGATTCTCCCCCGCCCTCTTCACTGCTTTTGCTAGCAGTGGGGGCAGGAGCAGCATCCTCACGGCATTCACTCTCTTGATTCATTTCATTAAGTTCGACATCTTCCTCGACTGCCTCGGTTGCAATGGCCTTCTTCTTGAAATACTTGAGAAGGGACATTGCATACCTGAAAATGGAAAATGACGAGTTTGGAACAACGGCGATCAAGTCATAGAATGAGGTCTAATGAGGATGCATCAACTATTTCAGGAAGGATACTAGAATTAAGAATGGTCAACAATTAGCTTGGCTGGAAATGGAGCATGTGTTTAGAGAATAATTGAAAATTTGAAAAAATGCGAATGATGAAGTCAGCAAAATGATTGATTGGAGGATGAACATGTTTAATTAATATGACTCAATCAATTGAGTGCGATATGCTTTTGACAAATAGCCTAGTTCAAATCTCCAGTTCTGCATGCAACCATTATCCCTTTATATGCCGACAACTTTGTTGCCTATGAAGTAGCCTGACCATGGATTTCTACTGCAAATCGATCATTTACATGAATGTGCTACAGACTCGATAATAATCCAAAAATGAAATTCTCTCCTCTTTTCTCATGACTTTCGACTCTTTCTTAGCTCCTCTCTCACACTGAAGAATCTGGGAGCTCTAGTGATCAGCATCACATGAATTTATATTGTATAGGTTCATTAGCTATTTCTACAAGTCTGGTTAATGCCTGATACTTTTCAGTTGACTTGTTTGAAATGCATTCAGTCATCTCAAGCATGTCAATTATCACTGATAATCAAGCTTCGACATTCAAATTTAATGAAGCTTCGGACTTTTGCAAATACAAGTATAGTGAATGACATCAACCTTTGGTGACCATGAGGACAAATGACGCTGCAACAATATTCAATTTGAAGCAGAGTTTGGGGAACAAATAAGGTGACACGCAATCTCTGCGAGGCTCTACAATTTACATGATTAAAGTAATCAAGATCATAATCGCATGCTACATGTTGAAATGAACACTATTAGCAAATGTTCGAAGCGCATGTAGAGCCATTGTAGGCCAAACACTGATGTTGAAGCAAAATATAGAACACAGATCACTGAAAGACAACGGTCGACGAGCGAAGACACGCTGTGCGCTTGCCGAATGGCAACATTGCAATGATGACTCTTATTGGCTTCATTGCCTTGCCTCAGATTCATCTATTCATGACATTGATTCATTCATTCACATACAAAAAATAGACAATGGAAGTTAACTTACCCAGAAATAGCATTTGTGTCGAAGTCGGCATAGATATGCATGTGTAGGTGGTTGAGATCAGCAGCAACAGAGCGGATGAACAGTGTTAGAAAACTGCAAGGAATCACGCGCACGCAACAAGCACGAGCTCATCTCGTAAAAATTGGAAATGCTGCCGAGTGCTTATGATGGAAAGAGACAGGGTTCGCTGTCTCTGTGCAAGGAGCGCCTATAGCTTTGTGTGAAATCGGAGTCAATTCAAATATAACTCATGGACTTGGGATGGTCAACATTTCTACCTCGATCGGTCGAATGGGACGCCTCACCGATATCTCATGAGCTGCGGCACCCCTCTCTCCCACGGCACCTCTTTCTCTTCACGGCATCCTTGCGACACTCCTCCTCTGCACGGCACCCTAAAAATTTCTCACGGCACCCCGGTTCAATAGCACTGTCGTAGTGTCACTCAGTGAAAGATCAAGTCTATTCTAAACCCAATATGACTAACTTTGGCGAAATTTGATGATTTTGGAAAACTTGAAAGATGTGGGGGTAAAGAACAGAAGTACCGCGGAATGCAGTGACTTTCAAGAAAATATGTTTGAGACTGGACGTTTTCCATCGGAATGTTGACGTTTACCATTCTATCTCATGACCAGTTTGCCAAGATCAGATGCAGTCTCTTTCTGCAACGCAGTTATCAAATGAAAACATATTCAGCCATCTTGGAGCACCTATCCTCGCTATAAAGTGGACATTTTGCAATACTTAATGAAGCTAGTATGTAAGTTCAGCTATGGACTAGGAAATCCACAGCATTTGTATTGTATCCAAGCAAAGCTGTTTAATGTCTCTTTGGTTAGAATTTTACCAGATTGAATGTCCCGCCAGGATTTTAAAGAATTAAAATGCTAACGAAATGCTGATAAGATCAATAATTACATGATCTCGAATGCAACGATCACATGTGAGACAGAACATTTTCTTGTTAATCAGTAGTCACATCCGGAACATGTCGAGAATATGTCGAGGCAAATGCTAGAAATGAGAGCACAAATGGTCCTACTGATCATATTAGCCTGGCTGATAGAATGTATCATGAAATATAGGCCTATGATTTCAGGATTACATCTTGAGTGTCTCTAGCGTAATTCACATTTAGACTTAGGACCGCATGTCGATGTTAATGAAATTCGTTTGAATAAAACACAATGCATTGATTCATTGAACAATTTTACAAAGAGAAATTGACATCACAGTGATCACATTAGGCTACTTCGCGAACATTTACAGTGAATAATCATAGTTTTTCTTTTTGCAGTTCAACACCATTCATTATATCATATATGATATAATGATATATAATATTTTTCAGATGAAATTATTCAATGAATCAATGCCTATATATAGGCCCATGACATATCATACATTATCATTTGTTAGAAATATATATATAGGGCGCTGTATACGCATTACAGGCTATTAGCTTACATATCTAATTTACTCAGCAACATAGCTTGATTGTAAATTCCATGTCGGCGTATGTGTTTGTGTTGATTGGCCATAGACCTGTAGGAACATCTACTTTACCAATGTTGTGGTTGGGTCAATATTTTTTTTACCAAGGCAGTCATTTTTGAGTTGGTGGTCAGGCGTTTTTCAACCACAACCCTCCCTCTCAAATAGCCTAACTCAGTTCAAATTGAGACAAGTCTTTACAAGAAGGAAGATGTGATAATCTGCCTTCTTTATCATTGTCATCAGTTTTGACGTCACTCAGATCAATGGTTGTTAAGTTGTTAGACATACAACTCATGCTTCAAAGGTAAGTAGAACAAGATTACAATATGCTTCACTAAATTTGCTACCGTTTTTAATTGCCGATTAGTGATGCACTGGATCAAAGCATCAAGTGAGCTAATATACCAACATTTTCTTATCTTCAGGAAACTCTAAGTTACCATTCCTGGAAATATGTGGATTCTACAGAGATTCAAGTCGCTGAAGTGTGAGGAAATATGGAATTTGGTAAGCAAATTTGATGTGTTTCGTAAAATTTGGTAGGCAAGTCTGATATTCTTCAGTTTATATCTTCAGTGTCATCGAGTACATGATGTATAATACAGGAAGCTTACTAACTTCAAATCCAGAAATTTCTTGATAATTATCAAGAATTTGCCAATATTGACCAATTATAATTGGCGGACTTTTATAAACCAACCAGCAGCTTGCAAAACAAAGCGTCCTATTTAGTTTTCTTAATTTTAGTTTTGTCTGCTTCTTTGTCTCAGACGAATTAATAATTTATGCCTCTTTAATGTCTTTTTGTGAAATCGGATTTGTAATATAATTAGCCTCCGTGACATCTCTCACCACAGCTGAGGATAAAACAATTTGTGACTGAAGTTAAAGCTAAATTTACCGATTAGGGTAATATATGTCGCTCATTCAACCTGTCGTTTATTTCATTTCATTCTATTCTTGATTTTAATTGAATGATTTCACGTCATATGAGTAATTGGAATCTACAGCTTTAGGAGACGGTTCCTGTATGTAATGCTTTCATGGCTATTAGTCGATTCTCTAGATATTGTCTGATTGCATGTACGTGAGATTCTGTTTGAATTCATGTTCATTTCAATCATATGCTCTTTTTTTCTTTGACTTTGTCGTCACTATTGTCCAAAAATAATTACTGCTTGTTATACAGTGTAGCCTATTCATTGGAACTACTATGTTTTAATCCATGTTCTTCTCAATCAGCATCTCTTTGCTAATTCGGTGTGATCTACAGAATGAAATGTGCTCAGAAGATACTTATGGAAGTGGTAAGTTAAATCACAGTATCCTCTTCATGCAGGTAGGCCTGTCACCATCGTCCCATGAACATGAGGTTGGCCAACGATTGCCGCTTTTATCCGACCACATGGTATGCACCATGGCCAGCCGTGACATGTCCATCCTCATGCCAACGATTTGCTGGCCATCGAATAGACGAAATGCCAACTTCATACCAATCATATTTTTTCCACAGGGAAGTTTTCCACATACTGAATTTGCATTCAATATGTGATCATTTTGATTCAAAAATGGTATGTTAAAAAGAATTATTAGTACGTTTTGTTCGAAAATTATCAGTTAAAAAGGCACTTTACAAGACGGGCTTTCGGCGGCCAGCACCTCCTGATGGTCGATGGCAACGAACTGCCATGATGGTTGCATGATTTTTTGATTACAGCATTGAAAAAATCACATAAATCGATTCTATAAAACATGCTATTTCAGCGTGCTTTAGACACCTTTAAGCCCTTAGTTTGAAGCATCACCAACCCTGGTTAAAATGACCATGCTGCTGTACTCCATCTGGCGAAGGAAAGCCAGTTTCCTTTGGCCATGTTGCACGCGGCTGGGCAAGCGAGAAGTTTTGCCGCTTTATTTTTTGAATTCGTTTTAACATAATCTTTCGTTGCACCGATGATGAAATCAAAAATGCCCTCTTGCTTCACAGCGGCATGTCAAGCATGCATTTATGTATTACCTACATAATAGTGGTTTAAGCATATTTTACTTGAAGGTCACCAGTGCATGACCGAGAGTGCATGCATTAGCATTTGCTACAAAAAAGTACTTTTATCATATTTATTTCACATCAAAAAATCGTAGGCAATCGATTGAGTGCAACACAAAATTACAATCATCCATCAAATAAAAACTAAATATCTGGGGGCGCGTTAAGAGTCACTCTATACGCTTCTTCTACTATGGTACTTCGTGAGAAGTTTCTATAGAGTGAAGTTATTAATCATGGTGAGTTTCAGATAACAATAGGTTCAATGTACTATAACAAAGTCAATTACTGATGGTCGGACGCTGTTATATTCATTGGTACAATGGACAGGCCCAATGGTCATAAAAATTGTCGGTCGACAATGACAATGGTAATTCTTTACAAGATCTTGAACAAAAGAATATGTCTACTTGAAATGCTTTTATTGTCATGCCCCTCCAGAAAGATTACAGAAGATAAACAATGTTATTTTCTGATGAAAGTATGAGTTGAATAATATTATAAAGGAATTTCGACACTCCACATGATAATCACATTTCGTCATGAAATGCAATGAAATCTTCCACAGGGCATATAAAATTGCTGCCGCTTTATCTTACTAGTGAGACCGATATAACTCAAACTATGTGTAAGTCATTATGTTCAAACGACTGACATACAAAGCATTTTTGCTTTGTGATATCTCTTAGCTTTTCAATGTATTTCAGTAGTAGCATCCTTTATATAACAAAATAATTGATATTAGATGTTATTAAAAGTGACCGTCTTTAAGCTTTTTTGTCAAATTTAGACATGCATACTAATTCAGCCCTCAAAATGCAAAGTACTGCACTTGAAACTGTAAAAAAACATTTCGTTAATTGGTGAAGCTGCATATAGTGATTATGGAACCAATTTTTGAATATCTACCAAATGAAGAAACAAACATGGACTACAACAAATATTGTTGTTTGACACTCCTTCTTCCGCCACTTAAGTAGTAGAATATCACTGACGTAAGTTTAATAAGAGTGGACTTTAAATATTCTAAATAAATCATGAGGAAACCGAAGAAAACGATGCAACTCGTCGTATTATCTGCTCTAGAATTCGGAGAACTACAACGAATATTGCACAGATCAAAATGTCACATTGATAGATAACAAATTGCAATTAAGAATGGATTCTACTATTTTTCAATTATTTAAAATGCATACATGATGATCTAAATCGAAAAGGAAGACTGAATTCACAAGAAGTACAGTTTCACACTGATTAAGCACAAATTCAAATCCAAAAGCTTTTTTCAGCTGTTCAAATCCCAGCCCAAGTAATTTTTAATTAAATGATAATGGCCCAGATTTTTTGTACAAAATCAAATAAAACATGATATGTCTACCATCATGCATTCGCCGTCTCGTACGATCACCTCACTTAGGTTCAATTTAAGTCGAGCCTCGCAAAAGGCTATTTAGTGACCATCTATTTGAGTGTTGCAATCAGTCTTTCACTCTCACTTGAATAAGGATACAGTTGGTTTTCCGAAACTTCGTGATTGTATTTCTTTTTTCCATTAAATCGCATTGTAGCTTTCTCAATCTGTGTCTTTGAATCAGACATATTCGTGTGTAAATGAGAGAAAATGCATCACAATAACTTGTTGATTAACATTAGCAAACAGCATAGATTTTGATCACTTCTACATCACAAACTTCTGTTAACACCGTTTTTTTGGGGATGATAAAATTTAATTGTGTGCAAAGAGTTTTATAAGACGGAATATACAGAGCTGATCATAAAAAACGGACGACCTAACTTTCTCTGAAATTCAATCGTGTCTCACATCAACGTCACATCAATGCCCAGCGAGAATACATAATGAACAAAGATTGACGAAAAATTTGAGATTCCACTTGTCACATAACTCTAAGACAACTGCGTATACAGACACCACAAAGCATTGCTTAAAGCTGCTAAACTTACGATGTCGAACATTTTGCAATTACGATTGCATCACGTGTGCTCACACGTTGTCAGTAGGACATGCATAATTGTCCCTCAGTTCTATAGCGTAATGAATCACCAGCAGTTCCCACGATCAAATGTATTTGATGCTATAATGCTTAATTTCTATATGAAGTCTATGATTCCGGAATTGAAACAATACAAGCACACACTTATTGACTGCGAAGGCCAGTGTATTTGTCGCTGTCGAAACATGGCACTAACAGCTTCAAGAGGGTTTTTATCCAATTGCAATATCGAGAATTAACAACTTCAATCAAACAAATTTTCTCATGAGTTATACTTTGAATGAATTTCATACACCTAAACTAAATAACTAATGTGTGTAAAAGTCAAAAAATACAAATCCTTTTCACGACGCAGGCTGGTAATTCAAAAAGCTATATTAAATTCGGCTTAGCAAACAGACGCAAGTAGATCGCTTAGCTAATTTCAAAAATGTGTGATCTGATTTAGAATGCAGGTGTAAATATAGATTGAGCTGCCTGTTACATCAAAAATCTATGATTTGCTACGAGCATAGAAACTTAAATTGACTTACGTCAATATGCTTAACTAAAGTTCTTCCACACTTCAAAAAAGCTTAGAGGTACATGATCGATATTTCCACTTTTGGGTTAAATATTTGGACACGTGAAACAGGATGGTGTTGTCATGCCTTTGATGCAAAATCAAAAATTTTGTTTTACTATTAGCATGCTGTCCTACCGACAATGTGATGCAATCGTAAACACTTTAAGCGGTAAACAGTCAAACAGCTGCCAAAATATCAGGCATAGTGAGAAAACAATTACCAAGGACCATATCAGACAATTGACTGCTAAAAGTGGCTGTTCAGAGGAGACAATTACCAGCCAAAATATTAGAACAAACTACTTTTCTAGTTTCGTTGCAAAATGAGATGCTTTCTTTATATTACTGAATAAATTTGTTAGTAGTAAATAATCTTAGCATTCATTTCAAACGGTAAATATTGTCTATAAACCACTTCATCACCAGCGAATTTCATTTCGTAATCCCTAGAGTAATATTGTATTAGAAAAAAAGCACACAGCTATATATTAACGAAATTCATTATTTCATTGACATTTGCATCCAAATGGCTTTGTACAATGGCTGGGACTGCTAATTGTTGATTCTTCCAGTTAAAATCTTTCTCAATCTTAGCTTTGACGAAGTTATAAGACTGAATTAAGGAATTATAATTATAGCAATGCAGTTAAACATCAAATTGTTCGAAATTCACGCTTTCAGTGTACCGGCCCGAGAATTGTTGTAGGCAGAAAAAATAGGGCACCTCGAACAGCACTCCTACAGATTATTGGAATATACAGGGTGATTCCGATCTTCCCGTCACTTTTCAAGTAAGGACTACAGCTGTATCACATGTCTGGTTGTATTGATGGTTCATGATTTATATACAGGGTGGTTGGATAGTCCCTTCTTATTTATAGAAGCCTTAAAAACAAAGAAATATATGTACTAAGAAATCAAAGCAAATTTTATATTATTCCATGAATCATGCCATTTTCTTCTTCAAAAAATTACAATTCAATGTGTGCACCATCTTTATGAATACACTGTCTAAGTCTTATCGATACCTGTTCCGTTGCTGATCTTACGATTTCAGGAGAAACATTTTCAATGACTTCACGGATCCTGTTCTCTAGCTCGTCAATGGTCCTCGGTGAAGTTTTGTAGACTTCCTCTTTGGCTCATCCCCACAAAAAGAAATCACATGGAGTGAAATCCGGACTTCGCGCTGGCCAATCTGTTGGTCCACGTCGACCCATCCAACGCCCTGGGAAGTGGTCGTTGAGCCAAGTTCTCACTGTTAGTGCATAATGTGGAGGAGCACCGTCTTGCATAAAAATTAATTCGTTGGCTTCTTCCCATTCAGTAATTGTTGGACAAACGAAATTCTCCAACATGTGCAAGTATCGTTGACTATTCATTGTATCACGAATGATGTATGGCCTAAGAATCCTTGTTGAAGACAAGCCGCACCAAACAGTTACTGTCGGCCTGTTCTGACATCTTTCCGTAATTTCCTTTGGATCACTCTCACACCAATAGTGACAATTGTGCCTGTTGACAAAGCCACCCACACGAAACACGGCTTCATCTGTCCAGAGAATCTTCGAACTCAGCTCAGGACAATCTTCAAACCATGCCAGCATCGTTTCACAGAACTCCACCCGTCTGTCATAGTCTTCCGGAAACAGTTGCTGGACATAATGAGGCTTCCACGGGCGGTATCGTAAATCCTCATGAAGAACATTCAGGATAGTGTGACGGCATATCCCACTTTCACGGGCAGCTTGCCTTGTTGACTTGGAAGGGCTCCTGTCAAACATCTCCCTCACCAGTTCCACATCCGCGTCTGACTCTGTCGAAGGTCTTCCAGATCTGGCGGAATCAAGAACGCTGCCAGTTGTCATCATTTTGAGGTAGCAGTTCTTAATTGTCTTAGGGTCAAGATTTGAATGTCTTCCATGTTGGGATCTCCACCATCGTTGAACTTGTACAACAGACTGTCAAACCTCGTATCTAGCGGCAATTCTTGCTCTGTCTTCAATGGTTAAAGTAAGCGACATTTCGTAAGTAAAATCAACAATGTTGTGATTAAATTGCATGTAGTGAATTAATATAACGGATAACTTTCGCGGTCAGAGGGGTGATCATTACTCACATTCTAATTGACTGAACAGTTCCATGATTTGTCATAAGAAATGGCAGGTCTCATGCAATCTTAAAATATGAAGTTTCAATCAAACGACCATATACTTCCGAAAATATAGCTAAGTAGAATCAGGGAGCGACTTTGCAACCACCCTGTACTACGTTTCATGGCCTTTCAAATCGTAGATTATTTATTTTCTTGCGATCTGCATTTCTGCTGATACGAGCAATTGAAATTGTTTACCCATATTACACCTTTTTAAATCAATTTTAAGTACTTTTTTAATTTTTTATTCCTAGTCTACTATTTATTTATTTTATTTTACTATTTAAGTTATTTTTTTTCATTTGATTTCGAAAAACATTTCATATCCAAAAAACTTTATTATAAGTGACAGGTATGCAGTAACGCAAAATTAACTCACAAGAACTGTTCAAAGTGACCACCACCATTCTCAGAGCAAAACTCGCATCGGGGTAAGAATGACCTGTACGAAGATCGCATCATCTCGACCTCCACGCTATCGAGTAAGCTCGTAAGTATTTCTTGTAAAGCTTCAAGAGTACGAGGACGTGGATCTCTGTATAGTTTGTCACGAATATAGCCCCAAAGCCAGAAATCGTTTATTGCTAAATCAGAGCTTCTTGGTGGCCAGTGTATCGGCCCACCACGACCAATCCATCGGTTCTTCAGCTTGACGTTCAGCAGACAACGAACAGAATTGGCATAATGTGCAGGTGCACCATCCTGCTGATAAAATTGACGTCGATTTCGTCTATCACTTAGTAGCGGCACAACTTTGTCTTCAAGGATAGACTGGTAGCGCTGTCCATTCATTGTTTCTTTTTGCACATGGTAAGTGATGCCGTGGTGTGGTGATATCATTGCCCAGCAAGTGATGGAAGCAGACTTTAATGGTTTCACGATAACAGCGTGAGGATTTTCTTCCGCGTAGATGAAGGCGTTGTGAAGGTTCACAGATCCATTCAAGTGAAACGTTGGTTCATCGGAGAAAACGATATTTCCAACGAAATTACTGTCGCGCTGTTGATGTTGAAGGATAAGGTTAGAAAGCTGGAGTCTATGAACTTTATCGTCGTCCGAGATCTCTTGCACGCGGGTAAACTTCCAAGCTCTCAAACCTTCATCTTTCAACACTCTGTTCACCGACGATTGTGAAACGCTGTAGAGCTGAGCTGCCTTTTGTTGCGAAAGTGTTGGATCATCACCATAGACCTCGACTATTTTGTCTCGTTTGTCGTCGGAAAGCCGTCGATCTGAATGGTCACCGACTCTTGCATTTTCGGTGAGAGATAGCGAGGTTTTAAAACGCTTTGCCCACCCAATTAAGGTTGTGCGTGGTGGAGCTTCTTTCTTAAAATCTACACGAAATCGTCGCCTTGATCGTCGATATGAAGAGATGGTTATAGGCCACGGCCGTCGAAATTTCTTCTTTCGTGAAGCCAGGATAGGTCATTGCTGTCAGGTGTTGATAGTAAATAAATTTCAGCCAGTTTAATACCGTTAAAACACTGAAAAGTCAATCTCAATTAACTTTGCATGGTGTCGCTCAAAGCAAGCAATTATTAGATATCTATGCTGAATGCGGCTGATGATATTGATTGTTGCGATGTTCCTGTCATAGATATTTATGGGCCTGTTCTACGAATCGTCATTTAGAAATATGACAGTTCTTTAGACTGTCATTTCATTTGTTCTGTTCTTGCAATCGTCATATTCGAAGCCGGCATTTAAGTGTTATTAATCTGTCATCAATAAGCGTTCTATCAATCTTTCATTCCATTGTCATTAAGAATAGTTCAGTTTGATCAGAGACAAGATATAAATGAAGGTCTGCACCAACATTTATCCGTCATTTATCTGAAACAAGAAGAAGGACTCTAGCAATGTATCTACTATTATTACGACGACGCTCACGACGCTCTATGCGACGTGAAAGGATATATCGAGATCGATCAAATCCTTTCGATTTTATGCACGAGAATCTTTTCATTGCAAGATATAGGTTTCCAAAGCATGTGTTTACATTTTTGTGCAGTCTTTTGGTCAGCCTACAACCATCGTGTCGTCGGAGTCAACCGTTGCCAGTCAGCCTGCAACTGTGCATTACTCTGCGTTTTTTCGCCCAGGGTGGATATCTCTCAGGCTGGTGACATCCATCATGTCAGATAAACAAGATCCTGTATTTTGTTACACAACATCGCCATTGAAAAAAACATTCCATTTGATGAGGATGAATACGCTGATATGAATGAAGTGTTACTCAATGCAGAAACTGACGGCGGCGAAAGCACTTTTGTGGATGGGGAAGCATTTAACATGAGACGCCATCTGATAGAAAATGTAATGTAAATGTTTTCATATTTGCGTTGTTCGCGTAATAAAGGATTGAAAGATATGAGTAGTGATTGCTTTGCATCTACCATATAGACCTGCTATCATCCTATCAGTGATCACACTAATCAGTAATTATTCGGGTTGTGCGCGGTGCACCGGTGCACCGAATTGCTCCTCTGCACCGGTTCTTTCCGGTGCGGCTAGCGCACAACCCTAGTAATTATCAGTAATATTAGTATGTTTTGCATCTACCGTAAGAATATAGACCTGCTAGCATATAAGGAGAACTATATTCTGAGTGCATATCGGCATATTACAGAAGAAGTAAAAACAGTATTCCACGAATTCATGTACATTTATTAGGAAACGAAGTCAATCATATCTACATGTATAATTGTCACGAAAACTGCAAGGGCACTGAAGGTAAGCCAATTTTTGCGCCTCAATTGCCAATTTTCTTTTTTGGATTTCTAATTCATCTTTCATTACGGAAACTTTCTCCTTCTTCACCGCTAATATGTCCTCCAAAGTCTTCAACTTCTTTTCCTCTATTTCGATCATTCTTCCTTCAGTTTCATCAATGGGATGATTCTTCTTTTTGTTGGCACTGTAGATTTCGCCTCCATTGTAGCTGGCTCAACATGGGACTCTCTCAGGGACTCAACAGGGGACTCCGTCAAACTCGACACTGTAGCAGCTCTTGCAACCGTCTTAATTCGCTTTCACTTATCCGTCATATTTGCTGAAATGAAGGTTTGACAAATGACGATTCGTAGAACAGGCCCATTGATTTAAAAAGTTGTAATATGGGTAAACAATTTCAATTGCTCGTATCAGCAGAAATGCAGATCGCAAGAAAATAAATAATATACGATTTGAAAGGCCATGAAACGTAGCATATAAATCATGAACCATCAATACAACCAGACATGTGATACAGCTGTAGTCCTTACTTGAAGAGTGACGGGAAGATCGGAATCACTCTGTACAATACCCTAAAAATATACTTTGGAGGCAAAATCAGAAAGAATGTTGCTTTGAAGTGAAAATTTAAGTACTAATGTATTGCTTTGAAAGCAATATCTTGATAGGTAGGTGCTACTTTGGAAGTAAAATGCAAATAGAGCTTTAAAGAATTGAATTGCATATCTGTTCAACAGATATGAGCAGAGCAATGGAAATGCTACACTGTCAAAAAGAAATGTGTAATTGTACAAGACCAGTCACGCAAAAATAAGTAGCAATGACCCTGTTCTGAAGCATGTAGTTTGATAATCACCCAGAAAGACACATGGGAATCCATCTCTGTAGGTTCACCAGGAATTACTATTCTCATGTGCATCACAATACTGTTCATAAGGGTTGACTTACTAATTCATTTCACAGCAAACAATAAGCAAAAGAAAATTGCCAATCAAATGTCCTGGGTGCCGCATTTAGATCGCAATGATGAATATAATCACGTCAGCTCGGCACCATCTTTGAGAGCTTTCGTTGTGATTATTCCTGCACCATGCTGTAAGCGCGAGATGCATTTCTCTTTCTAATCATTCTTCTCGACACTTCCGCAATGTTAATTATGGTTTGACCCAACAGTTGTATACAGGATAAAATTCACTTCCCCTTTAGTTTAGCAAAAGTTAAAACCAACGTTTACAAGTAGTTTTCGGTACCAGGTCCCGACCTCCGTTATTAACGAGAAACAGTGATCCTAATAGGTGATCCCAACACAGTGATGCTGATAAATATAAACTGTTACGTCTCATATCCGTTGCAAAATAATGCAAGATATAAGATGCAAGGATCCCGAAAGAAGTCACAAAACAAGGGAACTGTGCAGCTACAGAATTGAATGTGTTGAGCACAAAGAATTTCAATTGCAAGAACAAGTGCCTCCTCCGCTTAAAGCAAACATGGAAAATTTTGCAACTAATCCCGCAACCTGATTGATTGACCACTAGAAAAACGAAATCGGAAAAACATTGGAAAGTTGGAATTCTAAATTGCAACTTATGCATTCAACAGCTTTCCGGCCATTAACAATGAAAATTAAGTATTCAGTTGGTTGGAAATTATTAGGAAATTAAAGGAAATTGAATTTCGATGTAAAGGGCTTCTTTGCCAATAGGTAAAAGAGAATTTGTTTTTCGATAAATATTGAAAAACGGTGTCCCGATATTAAGTCAATATATTATGTTTCTGTCATTTTACACATGAAACAGGTTAATTTAGGTTCTGGTCTTCTTACATGCACGTATAATTACAGTGTGCGTATGCTTGTTGATGCTTTATACGTAGTTATTACATGTAATTATGTACTAGCTTTTCAGTGTATGTTCTCGGCATACCGGTACTTTTGTGATAAGTTACAAGCTATTAACAAATTATCTCTTATAGGTTTCAGACACAGAAAAGCAGATCGAATCAATACGAATAAACTAAAATAGCTTTTCATTCGACGGGGTGGCAAATACTCCCTACATGGGCTATATATAAGCTGGTGATGTTCAAAAATGGTATATGAGAACCGTTAGACGTTTTTCATGTTTTGCGTCTGATCAAAACACATCGCTTTTGATGTGGAAATGCAATCTACCATCAACTTCCAACAGCCAGTAAAAGATCGATTTTATGAAAAAGATGAAATTCAAATTTTAAACGGCTATATTTACATTAGTAAGATGACCGAGATCACTGAACCCATCAGAGACCAAGTTCATAAAACCTTCGCAGAAAAAAATTATTCATCATGATTTAAAATTGTTGTAATCAAAATGTTTACATGCTTGAATGATTGCTATATACATACAATTCTAATTGAATTTAAAAAGTTAGATGTGCAACAATGGTAGCGGGTGAAAATTTGGCAACGGACCCGCATAATTTTTATTTTGCTTCATAAGGTACCACGAATTGGTACAACAAAGCTCAAATATCCATTTGAAGACTGGCCAGCACCATTTTCGAACGCGAATATGTGTCCTGCATGTATTGATACTTTGGTCAAGAGTATCCACTCCACCCATCAACTTCTTATATATGTACATTTGCATTATGTGGGGTTGTTGTACTCAGATTTCTCTTTTGTTATTTCTGCAAAAGCGATGACAGAAAGTTTTAGGTCTAACTGCTGTGAAGTTCAGGGTAATAAGGACAACTCGGTTATCATGCCATTGGGCTACTGAAATTCCATCGGAATTCATTAATGCTGAACTACAGTGCCGGACAGCAAGTTGTCATATCGCACAATTACGCATCAAATAGGACTTTAATTGTTGTCATGTCATTGATTCGGCTTCATTCACTCAGGTCCTTGTTTGTATGATATTTACACCATGCTGAACTTGTCCATTGTCTTCAATGAATCAAATGCTTGGAACACTATTCAGTGTTGCTGGCTAGCAATGGTCAGTAAAGCAATCTTTGCTTCTTTCACAGCTAAAAATGAACGAAACAGAGAAAGTGCGAATTCAAGTGTGGACTCTAGCGCAGCACACAACAAAGACGCAAAAGGAAATTGCAGAAGCTGTTGGAATAACGCGGTCAGGTGTCTCAAAGATCATCAATAGTGTGAGAGAAACAGGAACAACAGCCACTGCGTTCGATAATTGCGGTGGTCACAACAAGATTTTTGACGATCGAGCGCTAAGACACATGAAACAAGTTGTCATAAAGGATCCGCGTGCGCCAACAGATGAAGTTAGGAAGCAGCTGCGAACAGAGTTCGAAGACGTGTGTGTCAGAACTGTGAGGCGAGCGCTCGTAGAAGTTGGGGGTCGGACCATCAGACCCAAAACAAAGCCACTTCTGACAAGCCTACACAAAGCCAAGCGATGTGAATGGGCACGAGAGCACCAAGACTGGAGCTTGCAACAGTGGAGGCGAGTCCTTTGGAGTGACGAGACATTCATTTGTCTGACAGACGGAACTCCAAGGTTTGTTCGTGTCGTTGAAGGGCATCCATTAACAAAGGATCACTGCAAATTCACTGTCAAACATCCAACCAAGGTCATGATTTGGGCCTGCTTTTCCTACGAAGGTCCTGGACGGGCACATGTCATTGAAGGCTCTATGAACACTGATCGCTACATCAATGACATCCTAGAGCGGCGAGTCATTCCAGAAATCGCTGAAACGTTCCATAACGACGCGATATTCCAGCAAGACAATGCACCCTGCCACGTCAGCAAGAGATAAAAAGAGTTTCTTCAGAGCCATGGTGTGACACTGCTTGACTGGCCGCCACAGTCACCGGATTGCAACCCAATCGAGAACTTGTGGGCCCTCGTGAAGATGAAGTTGGAAAGTTTGACTGCAAAACCAAATCCGACCTCATCAGAAACTTCATCAAAGTGTGGAACAGGGGTATGGAGATCAAAGAAGTGTGCAAGACTTTAGCAGACTCATTGCCCAAAAGAGTGAAAGCCATTATTGAGACCAGGGGGGATAATATTGATTATTGAGTTTGGGAAGATGTTTTTTTAAAAAATGATGAAAATATATATGTAATTAATGATGGAAGTCATTGCTTTTGATTAATAGTGATTAAAGGAAATTAAATTACTGATCAGTTGTGAAAGCGTGCAAAAACGGGATTTTGTTACGATATGACAACTTGCTGTCCGGCACTGTACCTCGTGGTATGTTTGTTTCATGTCTTCAACTAATTTTGCTGTTATTATTCTAAAACACATCCTTATCTTACTAATCTATAAATATTGAGTTGCTTAGAGCAATTAAAATAAGTTATTTTCAACAAAATATGTAATGTCTACATTGAAGATTTTGACAATTTAAAAGTTTCTTGCACATTAGAGCCTACTGTTGCATTAATGCATCGGTAGGACTTTCTATCGTGTAGACTCTGATTTGTCTACAGATTTGCTTATTTATATTTAGGTAGAATCTATAGAGTATAATTAAAATACTTAGAAGTATCTGGATGATTAGTTTATCTCTGTATCAAATGAGAAGGAATATACGTATCCATTCTTCCGCGAGACTTTTGCAGTGCATCCATGCAGAAATACTGTTGTGAACTACGTTATTATTTTCGTAGAGACCAAATGTTCAGGTGTTGCATTAATGCATCAGTGGGCTCCAATGGGTTTTAAATTGATACCACCATTGAAAAGAGTATTTGTATTGTACAGCATATTTGGGAGTGATTGTGTCATAGGAATTTTAATATCACAAGGGGATCCAGGAGTTTTCAAAGCCCCAGAGTATGAAAGTCAGAATTGTTCGGGTACAACTGGGTTAAATCAGAAAAATTAGCTTTTCTGCAGATGCTAATACAAGACCAACTATTTCTTTCAATTTACATATGTCTAGATACAATTAAGTACATAATACCTCAAAAGGTCATGTAATCCGCAGTGTACCACCTACATGGTGCAAACTTGTTGATCCGTAAAAGTATTAACATTCGTTACTTAACAATAAGTGACCTTGACTGGATATAATCATAAAAAAAGCATCATTGATCATGCGAATATTATGTAAAATCTTCTTTGCTTCCACGCTCTGTTAAGACGCGTTTGGTGACCGCGATGATCCACAGAGACCGATATCAACGATTTCTGCTTGTGTGAATAGAGCCACTATTGCTTGGTGATCATAATCTTGATTAAGGAGTCATGCATTAATGATGAAGCAGGGGACCATGACATCTCGTTGTTAGATGCACCCTACTGAAATAGTCTAGAATTTCCTCCATTGCCTAATACAAAGTTTTCAGAAACTTGTGGTAATTCTCATTCATCTTCATTAATTGTATTTTTTCATCATATTAATGACTTCGTAACGCGACAAGTTAAAAATTGCGGAGATTCTTTAGCTTTGCGACATTGAAAAGCAATATTCACAGATTTCAAATAGTTTTGTGTTCGACCCTTTAACAACGAGAAACTATATACCTACTTGTCAGCGAAAATGTCATTAGATTTCCGGATACACTTCAAATTTCATTGCATTCAACTTTGGAAATTGGATCAATCACTTCGGAAATTCACATTCTCGACAAGAACAAGTAATTCCTTCTCGAAGTTCACCAAGTTTTTGCGAGGTTCGAGCCAATTAGGTCCTTGTTATCACCACCAATTCTGGATAGAGAAGTTGATTTATGCACACATTCAAGCATTTCAAGTGAAAGAGACGGTTGTGTTCGGTTTCCAGGTGACAAGATAGGATCGGAATCCTGCTAGAATAAAAAGTGAAAGGTTATGGTCGGGATCCTGCTAAAAAATGAAGGTTTCATGGTATGCCCGCAGTGGTGAACATCCAGGTTGGGATAAAGGACCACAAGTAGTGGCCAGCGAGATGGCTCACGGTCCACCGATTTAAAAAGCACACTTTTAGGCGTACCTAAGGACTGCTGTACTATGCATAGTGATCGCTTGTCCTTACATGACATAATTTTACATGTATGTATACCAGGGATGCGGAGTCGGAGTCCTATCAAATGATAGGACTCCGGACTCCGGCTTATAACAAGACCCGAAATATGATACAAACAATTTACTTATCCTCGTGCATATAGCTGTCACTGTCTTGATGTCAACTTTCTCCGTCAAACAACAGTACAGAGACAACAGTGCATGCAAAGCTGGTAATAGTTGAGGGAATGAACCGTGATAGTGAAAAGGATTGTCGTTTCACTGGGTGATTTAGTAGAGAAGACAAGCCTTCCTAGCCTCCATCACACCTACGCACCAAAGGTCACATCAGAGACAAAAGTAAAATACTAGTTTGTTTCTTGCCCTCACGTTAATCGTGTGTGATGTCTCCTCCAAAGCGCATATTAAAATGAAAACTGTACTCATATTTTTTGGAGAAGGATGGAGGATTTTCTTGCGTGGCAGAGACTGGAGAAAAACCGTGTGAAGCACACATCAAGAAGATGGGAGGAGCCGAGTCGCACGCATCCAACTAAAAGCGACATTTGACAAACTTTCATCGAAAATGATTGGTAATTGATACAGCAATGATCACTAAAGATAGATTTAGGTAAGCCTATAATGATCTATGATGTAGGCTGCCAGTTTTTGTCTAAAAACTCGGCTATATATACTTGTCACCCGGAGTCGGAGTCCTATCAAAAGCCGGAGTCCTATCAACCCCCGGAGTCGGAGTCCTATCAAAAGCCGGAGTCCTATCAACCCCCGGAGTCGGAGTCCTATCAAAAGCCGGAGTCCTATCAACCCTCGGAGTCGGAGTCCTATCGAAATGATAGGACTCCGCATCCCTGATGTATACAGCAGCACTTGCACAGCCATTTTGTCTACACTCAAGGAATGGCATTTCACATTCTAAAATCTACATGAATAGTGAAAAGTGGACAGGCCTAACTTATTGTGGAAGCTTTCCCTTTGTGCTAATAATATATGCTAATATGACCCTATTTCATCGTAAGTACATCACATATATCGGCCTGCATGCTGTGCAATATGAAATATAATTCATGATTTATGTAGCATTGATTGAATTACATATGCCTACAAATAAATGCGTCACCCAAGGATAAACGGCTTTCAAAACCCACACAAAAGCTGCGCCAACGATACTCGAACAATAATTCTATAGTACAAAATGTATTGGCGTACGTAGTAGAACACAAATAAAATTCAAGAAAGATGTTGTGAAGAAAAGTTGCCTAGTAAAAATCACTTATCGTCATACCGTCGGATTCTTGATAGGCTACGTAGCCTACATGACGTACATGCCCATGGTGTCATAATTTATTACGTTGCGAGACATGATCAACACGACATCGAAAACACAATCAGTTTCTTGATGTGAATGACTTCTTGCAGTCTTGCATTTCTTTTGATTCGGACGAAACAAATTTAAGCCTGCGAGAAGCCATTCACATCAAGAAACACAGACCGCAAAGAGAAATGAATTCAAAGGCAGAAATTGAAGAACATAATGACTTTTTATATTAATGATTCGGTACATTTAATATTCAATGCATCATCAATGTTTCTATGCAAAAATTTTTCTATTCGCTCTTAGACTATTGATAATTGTATACGTTTGTTAAAATTTGAAATCTGTTTATAACAACCTGAAGATAACCTTGGACATAAGGTTGAAATACATCGTGCGATATTAAAGAAGTTATTATTGAAGTTATTTAAGACCTACCACCAGAAACTTGGCTTTCACAAATTTTATTATATATCTCATCAAATTTTGAGCGAAGGCATACCTTGACAATGATGCGAAAGGTTTTTGGCTAAGGTTGAAGGTGGGCGGGCCAGCTCTAAACAAAACATGCTCGGCACTAGTGTTTAAAAATTACCGGTAATTTATTTTAAGTTACCTTACCGGTAATTTACAGGTAATTTACCGGTAATTTATATTGATGTCCTTATAACTTCAAATACAGCGCACCAATATGCTCTGATCTTAACCAAATGCACGTTTGGCATAATTTGATTCTGATAACGGCTTGAATTTTGCTCAACATCTGACTCTTTGTCAAATAAATTGCGATTAAGAAATGAAAAATTGACATTTTTGAGAAGTTTGTTAAACTTTCATCCAAATAGATTTGATAGTCAAAAGTTTGACTGCAAATAAACATTATTCTAGGTAAAAGCCACACGCTCCATCATATGGTGACCTAATTCGGTCACATTCTTTGATTTTGATTGTCTAAAATTAAATTCAAGATTTGAATGGTAAGATATTGATGTCAGGGTGGCGCACGTAAACCGCCGGATTTTAAACTTTTATTACTCCTCAAATATTCATCCGATCGTCATGAAATTTCGACTCATACTAGTTTGGAGTATAGGATTTATGATGATTATACCTGTTGTACTGAGCATTGTCAGAAAATTCTGATTCTATTGACCGAATGACATGTACTCATTTTGTTGACATCGAAAATCTAGATCAAGTTAATTAACTTAACATGAATCGTTTTCTGCACCACGAATTGCGCGCAGTCTTGAAGTGAATATTGTTCAGTTACTTCCATGTCATATAAAATACCATTCGACGATTAAATTACTATCTGAAAAGAATCGTACATAGAAGAATGGATGATTATTCGGTTGCAGATTGCGCTTCTTTTGATTTCTTCTTGTGGGGTTTTGTCAAGTCCAAGGTTTACCATACACGGCCAACATCCATGCAAGACCTGAAGGACCGTATCATACAAGCATTTCAAGAAGTGACAACTGAGATGTGTCGAGAAACTGCTCTGGCCTACCAAAAGCGACTCGAATCCGTCCTCGAGAATGGAGGAGGACACGTTGAAGTTCGATGACTACTAACACTTTTTCTTATGTTTTTCATTTAATAAATGTTTTCTATGACATTTACCTTAATTCGTTTTGGTCATTATTGATAAAGACGTGGGGGAAATAAAGGGAAAAGTTTATCATTAAATTTTACATGTTAAGATACATTTTTGGTATGTCAATTTTACTACATGTCATTCGGTCAATAGAATCAGAATTTTCTGACAATTCTCAGTACAACAGGTATAATCATCACAAATCCTATACTCCAAACTAGCATTAGACGAAATTTCATGACGATCGGATGAATATTTGAGGAGCAATAAAAGTTTAAAATCTGGCGGTTTACGTGCGCCACCCTGTAAATGAAGTAAAATGCTTCTAAATGAGCAAATAGAAATAGCAACCTAAATGAGCAGTAACAAGTGACATTATCTCACTGGGTTGTTTTGTATGAAAAAGTCTTAAGAGATTCGATAGCTATTTTACCGATGATATGATAATTTAATCAATTTAATCAAACTCTAATCAACTGGATTTACTAAAAAATCTTTTGGTCAAACTTTTGAATGAAATTAGATTAACATGAAATTGCGCAATTTTATGTTTCAGCACGCGAAATTTAATATTCTATGAATTATACACTGCAAATCTTTATAAGCTTCCATAAATACAATCCAAACCAATTTTCAATGTAAAAAGGTATGCAAGCTGTAAAAATGTAAAAAGGCCTACGTAAGATGCAAGGAGACAGCATTGTTTCAAGCAATGTATTTTGCTCATTTTTCCTTAATTTACTATAGTGTCTCCCTAAACAAATAATGTAACAGACAATTTTTCTGTGTCGCTATACCTGCCAGTAGGTAAAATCAGTGATCGATCAATATTCTGAAGTTTCTCATCTACATCTGTCAAAGAATGAAAAAGTTGTGTTGAAATAAATATTTTTCAACAAACCTTAAATGAGCATTTCCTAGTATTTGTGAAACGATCCTTTTGTGAAAATCATATTTCAATTTTCGTCGATAAACAGATCTTGCATATATCTTCTCAAGTTTAAAAACATGGTCCTAGGCCTGTATACCAGATCTACTGAATGAATTTGTTCAGCGCATCGCAGTTTACTGTATCTAATGTTCATAATATTAAGTAGGCCTATCAAGAGGAATGGCTACTTCAATCCGAAGTTAAAGCAAACTTACCTTTAAAAAATCTTGCCGGGTTTATTTCAAAATACTTTTAAGAAAACTATAGAAAAAATATGAAAAGAGTGACTCGTTTTTCATATATTCTTCGTTCACGCTTCTGGGTTTTTGCATGGTTGGATATGTTTATGCAATTTTTCTATAATTATTCATAGTTATTTTTTTATAGTTTTTAGCAACATGTGAGATCAAAAATCACGTCTTTTTGAAATCGCAATTGAACGTTGTTTTTTTAACATTTTCTACTGCTTTTGTTGTTATCGCTAAGAAAATTGATTTTTTATTGAATATTAGTCTTCTATCTTTGAAAGGATTTCAATTTGTTTTATTCATTTTAACGATAGACGAAATATCACTACCGGACCTAATTACACAAAAACTATTGGCGATGAGAGAATTTAAACAACTGAATCATTTAGTTGCGCTACACAATCAATTATATTGACTTGCATGTTCATTTCACGATTATTTGGGTTAGGGCTTAAAATCAGAATATTCAAGAACGGTTTGTAATCATTCAAGTCTATTAAGCCTAAGCCAACTATTGATAATAATTATACAAAAAGCTTGTTATGTCAACCTGGGTGTAGGTCAAATGTCGCCGTTTAGGCTAACTTACATCATGGGTTAGATCAGAGATGTCCATGAATGATGTAGAACTCGGAATATACAACTCCCAAAGCGTAGAGAATTGACTATGATGGACTGATTTCTTTATAACAGTGGAATTTCCTGTTTGATTTGAAATTATGCGTACTGCTGCAATGTCATTTCAGTCGTCCATCATAAATGCTTCCCAATTGTTGGGCTATGTGTGATATCAACCGTTGAGAAAATACATGGTATGCAGCTTGCATTGTTGCCATCGAAAACTCAAATCTAGGTTATTTTGCACTCATTTCAATAACTTGTTGGCGTAAGATGCCTATTTTCCGGGGCATGGCTTAAAATGGAATGACTTCCAAGTGACGACATGAATTCTTGCCCTGACCGACGCAAATTCAGTAGCATTTACATCATAAACATGAAGCTTCTAGATCCTTCGATAAGACGTCGACAAATTGAATTGACTGATTTAACGAATGCAGATTCATTTCAATTTCTTCGTGAAGAACTGATGGCAAAACTTGTTAAAAATTGTCATCGATTAACGCAATGTAACCGTCAATTAAGCACGTGTAACAATATTTCCTTGATTTTCACAGAATATTTGAATGTTGATCAGTCATACATTGTAATATTCTGAATATTGGCGAAATTGACAAATTGTAATGAATACTTCAACAGATTCAGTTAGAATTAACGACGAGAACTTCTACTGTAATTTGAGGAACCAAATGGACACAGAATATTTGTGGATTACTATCGAAATCGTCTTCCATATTTTCGTGGATATATACTAATAGCAGAAATATGCTGCCGATCACATCACTATGCAGAACGTTTACTATAAATGGATTTATAATGTACATGTACATCAGTGGCATATCCAGATATTTTCTGAGGTGCTGTGGAGATCAGATATGCACGTGTATATATTGCAAGCTTCGGTTATCATTAATTTGATTTCGACTCCCAGAATGCCTACCTATGGAAACTGGATGCATCTATGGTCTACATATAGTTCATCATAATATGTAGTGAATACAATAAATTGATTGAGAGAGAGAGATCATCAAAGGAAAGAGCATGCAGATATCGCCCCTACTTTAGCCCTATGGCAAAATTTGATAATGCACTGGCTACAGTCATCATAAAAGTACATAAAGACATAAATAATTGAATGCAATTAGCGATCGTCTCAATCATTGAGAAACCAGAAATAGAAGATTTCAGATGCGCGTTGGAGAGATAAATACTAACGAGGAATTTGATAAATTCAGACATTCTTTTATACTGCTAGCGGTTGGTAATGGCAAAGTGGATGACACAAATATTCACATCATATCATATCCCTGCGATGGTTGGATGCACTGGGCTTGGTTCATAAGCTATAATTTAATGAGACACTCAAAATAGTTTTTCGACACTTATAAACATTTACGCGCTATTCTTAAAGTTTAAACTAAGCTATCAGCGTTGAATTCGATCGATTGATCCTTGTACATGTATTATGGAAATAACTGTGCGCCCTGCACATTCATTTCCCGAGTCAATCAAGAAATGTTATGTCAAATTCATATGGGCCTATAGGCCTGGACTACATGTAGGCCAACCGATTGCCTTAACGAGCACGCGTCAATCAATAGGCCTATAACGTTTATTTTATTCAAGTAGCCTATATGGCCTTCAATTTAAGACTCTGGCTACCTAATGTGAATATCAAAAGAAGTTTCATATGGCTCAACCGACATTCATATGCGCGTTGGAGAGATAAATACTAACGAGGAATTTGATAAATTCAGACATTCTTTTATACTGCTAGCGGTTGGTAATGGCAAAGTGGATGACACAAATATTCACATCATATCATATCCCTGCGATGGTTGGATGCACTGGGCTTGGTTCATAAGCTATAATTTAATGAGACACTCAAAATAGTTTTTCGACACTTATAAACATTTACGCGCTATTCTTAAAGTTTAAACTAAGCTATCAGCGTTGAATTCGATCGATTGATCCTTGTACATGTATTATGGAAATAACTGTGCGCCCTGCACATTCATTTCCCGAGTCAATCAAGAAATGTTATGTCAAATTCATATGGGCCTATAGGCCTGGACTACATGTAGGCCAACCGATTGCCTTAACGAGCACGCGTCAATCAATAGGCCTATAACGTTTATTTTATTCAAGTAGCCTATATGGCCTTCAATTTAAGACTCTGGCTACCTAATGTGAATATCAAAAGAAGTTTCATATGGCTCAACCGTAGGCTATTCTCAAATTATCGGTGTGCAAATTATAGGGCAGTTGTAACTTGACTGCATTGGAAATTTTGTCTTTGCAAAATCTTATGTGGAAACCCCGAAAAATGATCATTTGTGTATCGGCAATTTACCGGTAATTTATTTCAATCTTACCGGCAAATTACCGGTAATTTACCACACTTCAAACACTACTCGGCACATCATTCATGATATGTCTACGCCGCCAAAGGACAGACATCATTGCCATTGTCGCTGCAGCTACGATTTGTGCATTTTTGAATTGCGCGTGCATGGCATTCAATCTTAACATTGACTGATCGCCCGTCATTTGGCCGTCAACAATTTTGTAAATATTGATGTTCGTAAATCATTGTTTCTATCTCGTCTTGCAATCTAAGGACATGCATTAGTGAATAGCTGACAAGCACAGAACAGGTTCATCGCCAAATTCTTTGATTTTTAATCCAACTCGCTTTTTAATTGCTTCAGGCGACTGATCCTTAAAATGCATGATTATCTTACGTCCATTATTAGGAAATCATCGCAGTACAATTGTCATTGAAAGAGGTCTATTTTTTCTCATTATTCAGATAGAGGAGTCATTCACTAATGATTCACTAATGATTAATCTGGAATCATCTGAACATCAGGAGACCACTTGTTTTGTAGGTAGTTAACTTCAGTCTCGTGCAGGTCCAAGGAACCTGCAGCAATGACTGCAGCACTTTTATTGCTCACTTGAAACCGATAACAAGCATTTCACATACATACACATCCATGTACTGCATGTACATCTCAATGTCGGGATTAACTCGATTCTGGGATAAAGCTTCAAAACAAAACCTATTGAATAATATTAATTGCAATTTTTTGTATTATCTATATCAATTTATATATATATATTTTGCATTTTGATATATCAATAATAATATGCTATTATTATTTAAGTGCAGCATTGTATAAAATATTGCAAAAGAGAGTGAATGGTATGGCAAGCGCAGTTTTAGTGTTTATGTCTTTAATCACCGCATTTTGTTTTAGACTGGTGACACAACGCTTTGCTAAATCACCATTTTAAACGAAAATTGAGAAATTTTCTAAAGCAAGTCAGGAGGTGCAGATTTTTTCAACCCTTCTTTGGAAATTGATGGCATTATCTTCCATAACTACAATGATCTCTGCGCTGCTGACATCCGAAGTTCTTGGCACTTTGTGCATATTCAGACCACACATTTTCTCGGAGCTATGGAAGGGACTTTTACAATCAGCTTTTCAAAAGAAGCGATATTCTTGCTAAAGAGGCTTTCTGCCGATGTCAAAATTCTCCTTCCGTCTGACTCACTGACGATCATGTTATCGCAACTGAAGCAATCTCAGTCACCTACAGTAGGCCTATATGAAAAGACCGGATAGTGAAATTTATGAAAAAGTTAGTAAGTAAAGCATGATTAACGTTCAGCGAAGCAACCAATGCGTTCCATTGCTTGCTATTGATTTTCGCTTATGGAATAAAACTCAAATATATTCAATGACAGCACATCCCCTGTGGGAAAGCATCCAGCTTTAAGCTGGCGAAGCTCAGCATGCTAATAGTATGCCACAGTTCAGTCATATTTGCTGACGATTTGACAACTAACGCATCTGATTGGTCGCCACTTCATAGCTATGACTAGCTGGGAAAAAGCTCGCGATTAGCTAGCACATATCTTGAGGGAAAAACAAGCGCATAGCTTCCGTTTTGTCTCGCAAAATGTTGACGAAAAGCTCGTTAATTTAGGAGCAAAAACACTTCTGTTCGCTTGTGATTAGCGATGCTATTCGAATGCCAATGCAGCGCGCTAATCGCTTGCTTCATTGAAAAGCTAGCTGCTCGCTTGATATTCGTTTCACCCTTTTGGCATATAAAGTCGGTTCGTTGATTTCCTGTAGCCCTACTTACACATCTAACATAAGACATAACACAAAAACATGCTGCTCAACGCCATACTGCCACGAAATGCTTATGGATCATCAGTAGTTGATGTAGAATTGTCAAAACCACAACATTCGGAAACAGTGACAAAGAATGTGAGACTCACCTCTGCTAAACAATTGTAGGCTTGCAGAAGTTCAAAGTTTCCACCATGCCATGAAGACTCAATCAGCTGGTTTAGCTGCAATTAGTTGTATTTTCAGCATTAATTTCTGTAGACCAGCGGTTCGTGTCTAAAATGCAAAATAATGTAGCTTTTTTTATTTACATGCTAAATTACAATTTATAAATGAACATTAGCATTACTTACCGTTTTCATTGATTTTTTATGCGACACACGTACATTTATGCCACACGTACATGTATAATAGACTATTGCTGATTACTGTCATCTTGCCACGAAGTGCTCCGGAGACCAACAGCAGAATGACTCAATGCTGCTAGATTCAAAACATTCGGAGGCAGTGACAAACTGAAAATTTACATAGAAATTGCATTCATATCAGAAATTTAGAACTCACTTCTGCAAAATGATCGTCAATTTCTCTCTCCCGTTGATGCTCATTGAACTGGTTTGGTAGAACCCGCTTTCATATTTGATATTTGCTTTTGTTGGGCAGCGATTGCGGTCTGAAATGTACAATAAAATCTGTTTACCCGAGCCTTTAAAAAAAACGTTAAACCATAGCCTATACGTCACTATGAAATTTGTGCAATCTGACCTGAAAATAGGAAAGCAGATTAACACTCCTATGCCATTGTTACAAAATGAAGAAGATAATTCATTTCTACCGAATTTTCACATTTTAGAGTTATGAATAATCCTACAAACAAGAATTCTACCTTGCACAATTTGTCATTTTACGAAAAATTCGATAAATTTAAGATTTTCGCAACATTTTAATTTTCTCCATTAACTGAAATCAGCCTAAAATATCAACGGAGGAAAACTTCAATGGCATAAATTATAAGCATGATGATTTAATTTGATTGGTAGTTGTCCATCTAATGTCATGTAATCAAAATCAATGCAAGATGATTAAGGTGCGCATAATAATTTTATTGAGGCGATTGCAGGATTGAAATTCTTTGAGATGATGTCAAAGCCCGATCCGTTGAAGTTTCAACACATACTGGCATTGATAGCAAGTTTTAAATGTTTCGCTTAGTACAATGCTATCCGTTTTGGTTCATAGCTGGTACAATATAACATTAACATGGATTTTTGAGGGCAACAATTTAGGACATTGACGCGGAAGAGCCTGAAAATGTCCTACATTGTTGCCCGAAAAAATCTATGTTAATACTATTGTGTGTAATTGAAATAGACTGGCCAGCAATGTAGGAAAAAAGCAGGCAGCAATGCTATGAATACACATGAAGATACGTGGTTGGTTCAATAAGTAGTGAGACAGATCCACTTCTCGATTTCAGATCGCATTGAAATGTTAAGCCCTCGATCTATGACATATCTAGGTTGATGCTGCAAAGTTACTTGAATTTTCAATGATACCAATGATTATTGATTGAAATCATAGTTTAAATTTGAATAAGAGCTATTTCGTTCATTCATTTCAATTTTATTGACTACAATCATGCGCATTCATCCTGTTGAATACCGCTCTGTGATAAAATTTTTCGTTCTGCGAAATACGCCTGCCGACAGAATCAAAGAAATGCTTCAAGAGACATACGGCGACGAAGCGCCGTCTAAAGCCACGATTCATCGATAGATTAGTGATTTCAAAAGAGGAAGGGACTCCGTCTTCGACAAAGACAAACCTGGCCGGCCTTTGGAAATCGACAATTCTGAAAAGTTATTCCATATTGAAAAACTTGTGAAGGAGCAACGTCGCATAACAGTGTTAAGCCTCGCAAATGCCATCAACGTAAGCATTGGTTCTTGTCACTCTCTTCTGAAAGAAATGGGGTTGCGCAAACTTTGCAGTCGCTTTGTTCCAAAGTTCTTGACTTCCGAACTTCAAGATCGACGGCAACAAGCTTGCCTTGAAACTCTAACGCTGTTTGAAGAACTTGGCGAATCTTTTCTCTTAAACATCATCACTGAAGATGAGACACCGCTTTCTTTGTATGCACCAGAGAGCAAACGAGACTCCGCAGAGTGGAAGTTTCCGAATGAAAAGCCAAGTTTAAAGCTTCGAGCCGGGACATCGCATCGTCGTTGCTTGATGTTGAGTGTCTTTTGGGATGCTAATGGAATCATTCTGGTCGATTTTGCGGAGGCTAACGAGACGTTGAACTCTAAGTACTACTGCAATATATTGAAGCAAGCGCGATCTCTAAGACGAAAGTCCAGAAATTGTGACCTCTCGCTTCTTCACGACAACGCTCCAATCCATTCGGCATCTCTTGTGAATGAAACAATGGAAAACTCTTCTCTAAAGAAGGTGAGCCATTCCGCTTACAGTCCCGATTTGGCGCCAAGTGATTTCTTCTTATTTCGCTATTTGAAGAAGCATTTGCGTGGAAGCCACTTTGAGACCCCTGAGCAAGTCAAAGAAGAAGTTCAATGCTTCTTTGACAGCAAACCACAGTCATGGTTTCGCTCCGCATTTGATGAATTACTGATTCGCTGGAGAAAATGTCTTCACAACGAAGGAAGTTACAGTGAGAAATAAATTCTACTCGTTTCTAGACCTACTTACTGCTTACTTACCAGCTGTAATAAAAAATTTGTTTAAAAGATCGTTTTCATTCTTAGTCTCACTACTTATTGAATCAACCACGTATACGCTGATTGAGATTTCTTCAATAGCCTATCTTTCGCATGCATAGATACATATATCATCATTGCGGGACACATTGTTTCCTTCTCTTTTCCACATTGTACCATAGCACAATTACGCACAATACGCATATCTCGTTATTGAGTTATAAGTTGCAGAAGTTCATAGTCTACAGCAACGGTATGTATATAGCTACGCTAGTCACTACAATAGGAATATAACCTACTTTTCAAAAACTAAATGATGTATTTTTAAACAAATTACAGAAATTAATCTATCAAAGAAAATCGTTTTTGTAAAGACAATGACATTGATTGAAGATATTGTCTTGTTATTTAACCGAAATTCAGCATATAAACCAATGCTGAGTTCGATTAATGAACGGATTTTAACCTGTTCGGTAAATGTGGAATCAAAATTAGGAATGTCATCCTCACTCATGATTAACGTTAAGAGACATGAGCTTTTTCACACCCTCTGAGACCTGAGGGGTCATGTGGACCCCTTTTACGAACAAATTTTTAGTTTACCGCTTAAATCGATATCAAATCATTAAGAAAGTTGATTTTAAGTAAAGCAATGATGTCTGCGTGTAGCAAGTCGGTATAATTAATCCTTTGAGTGTCTTTCAGCCCTTTTCAGCAAACACATGCAAAAATGTGGTGTTTTTGTAATTCAACGACATTTAGCAGAATAGCAGTTGTACTAAGAGTTGGTTTTACGATGTTTGCTGTCGCCATGTAACCTCAGATCCTGACGACTGCGAGAAGTTAATCCAGATCCCAAGAATGTATGGCCTCCCTAAAACGCACAAGGAAGGTTTTCCATTTCGGCCTATCTTAACGATGGTGGGATCTGTTTACCACGTTTTGGCAAGGAAAATCGACGAATGGTTTCTCAAGCCCCTCCTTCCTGTATTCAAAAGGCACACAGTTCGGGATTCATTCGAGTTTGCTGAGAAGATGCGCTCATTACCAATGGATGACAGTTTTGTAATGCTATCTGCAGACATAAAGAGCCTCTTCACTAATATCCCGGTGGACGAAACTGTGGATATCATTTGCAATGTCTGGTACCGCTATCAAAGAGATCCTCCAATGGTTGGAAAGAGGAGTACGAGTATAAGTGAAGCGAATCTACGAGCGCTATTGAAAAGTGTGGCCAAGGATGTCCGCTTCTCGTTTGGAGGTGAGCATTATGTTCAGTCTGATGGGCTCGCAATGGGCAGCCCTATCAGTGGATCATTTGCCGACATATTCGTTGGCTTCCACAAACGCCACCTGCTAACACGTGTGGACAGAAGCAGACAAGGTATCCATTCTTACTGTCGTTATGTGGATGACGTCCATATCATCATCAAACGTGAGGACCGGGATGTCTTCGTGCGGGATATGACTGACATGCATCCAGCATGATCCTTTAGCTTCGAAGAATGCAATCACTTCCTAGACGTGAGGCTACATCAGCTGGGTGACAGAGTCCTTACATCAGTTTATCGCAAACCAATGTTCACGGGACTCTACACCAACTACATTGCCTTCTGCCCAAAGCAATATAAAGTCAATTTGGTGAGTTGTCTCTTCGATCGCGGTCATCGACTGTGATCAAAGGAATACTTTGATGAGGAAGCGATGTTCTTGAGGTCAACTCTATCCAAGAATGGTTCCCCGCATTGGTTCGTGGACAAGTATTGCAGTGCCCGAAGAACCAGTGACGTGCCTACTGTCGAGAAGAAGGTGATCAGATTCGCAATTCAGTTCATTCGTGAAGTAGCAGCATTTGAAGCTAGGAAAGTGCAAGGCATGATCGAGAAGGCATATTCTCACCTCAAAGTCACTCCTTGGTATCGTACAAAGAAAGTCGCTGGCAACGCTCCCAAAGATCCCATCCCTCCCAACCAGAAACCACTCGTGGTATACTCCTAGGACTGCGCTTGCGGAGCAAGCTATGTGGGAAGGACCGAGAGGACGTTGGAGACGCGTGCCAAAGAACACATTCCGAAGTGGTGTGAAGAAGGAAAGCAGCGACCAAATTCCAAGCAGCTGCCTACGTCTTCAATTACCCAACACTATATCTCGTGTCAACATCCAGCATCAAAAAGTACTTTCAGAGTTGTGAGACAGTGCAAGAACAAAGTCGACTTGAGAATTTCTGAGGCTGTTCTCATGCGGTTAAAGAAACCTTCCATGTGTCGACAAAAGGATTTTGTATACTCTTGTTCACTCATTCCCTAATTCCAGTATTGATTCTTTTCTGCATCATGTATTTCATTATTTTTTGCTTCTACTTAATTGCTTTTCATCAGTATTAAAACTTTCATGTAATCTTTGAAAGTATATATATATATATATATATATATATATATCAGCGTTCACTTTGATTCTATTTCTCATCTATGTCAATGTCCAGTGAATTATATTCGTGATCCGTTTAACTTGAACTACTTGTATCATACTTACCATTCTGTCGTTTACTCTTTAACCGTATAACTACTGAGAAAAATAGTAGCGTTACTTACGGTGGGGTCGCTGGCGACCCCAATCACAAAATTCCAGAATTATCTGATTGATGTGTTGTAATGACCTTGAATTGCTTTATACATTATCAAACAATTGAAATAAATCATAGGGGAATCATTTAGTTCAAGTATTGGGTCAACATAATTGGCATAAACCTTCAGAATTTAGGGCTATACCTTACATGTATGCCTAATAGGCATACATATGGCCTTCTCTTCTTCGATGCGGTGATAGGCAATTGAAAGACTAGCTATTACACTGATAGTTGACAAAGACATTGCGGCACCGAGTTCAGTGTAAGTAACTATCTTGTCGTCTACATGTGTGTTCTTCTATACAAAACTTATTCTGAAGGGGGAGTGAAGCGCTGTTCTAACGGGGACGGTATTATCAATAATTATCTCACTGTGGATGACACTGCATTCACGCCGATAATTCCTATATACTTCATTGCTTTCCCACGAGGTGAGCTTGATTGTCATTGGTTGATACTTGAAGCAATCACGTCCTTGCAATAAATTGGTTCGTCTCATGCATGTGTCATCATTTAGATGCGTAACCTATGTCATGGCCACTGGCAGGGAACGTCGACAGGCTGCGATTTCGGCGACCAATTTACTATTTGGAGAACTTCATGATGAAGAGGATATTATCAGCGATGACACCTCTGACTCCGAAGAAATTGACAATGTTGTATCTAATGCCGAAAGTAATGACTCTTCACACATGAGTAGCGACGATGAAGACATAGCCCCTCTGCGACAGCGAATAGGCCTACAGCAACGTGATATTACTGATTCAGCTCCTCGTCGTGATTCCGCTTCTCGTCTTGACAGCTTCAAGTCACCGGATGGGACAGTGTGGTCTCCACATCCGATCATCGACAATCGCGGCCGTCGTCCACTATCGAACATCGTAAGAGACGCAAGCGGACCCTCTCGTCAGGTTAGGGAGGCGGCTTCCTCTCCAAGTGCTACATTCATGAGCTTCGTTACACCTGAGATAATTGACATTGTCGAAAAATTTACAAATGCTGAAGGACACCGTGTATATGATGACTGGATTGATACCACCGCAATGGAAATAAGGACTTATCTCGGACTGATCATTATTGCTGGGGTCTATCGAGGACGACACGAACCCATCGCTCATCTGTGGAATCTGGAAGACGGCCGTTCGATATTTCGACAGGCTATGGCGCGTGACCGCTTCCAACATTTGACGCGTGTGCTGCGCTTTGATGACAAAGAAACCAGACAGGAGCGATGTCTACGAGATAAGATGGCTCCAATTCGCGAGGTGACTGAAAAAATTGCAAGCAGATGTCGCAACAATTTCAAACCTGGATTTCAGTGTTGTGTAGACGAACAACTTGTTGTGTATCGTGGACGCTGTCCTTTCCGTGTCCACATACCTAGTAAGCCAGGTAAATATGGCTTGAAAGTTTGGGCCTGCTGCGACGTGGATACGTCTTATGTTTGTAATTTTGAACTCTACATATACTGGGAAGATTGGCCGAAGTCCTAAGTTGGACAAGCTACTCGCGTAGCTTTGGATATGACATCGTCATTACAAGGTTCGGGAAGAGGGTGCACAGCGGACAATTTTTTCTCCTCGAAAGCTTTGGCCGAATCTTTACAAGCGCGAAATATGACTTATTGTGGCACAGTGAGAAAGAACAGGAGGTTTCTCCCTCCGATTATCTCTGACGTGCAAGGAAGGGAAACCAATTCTTCTGTTTTCGCGTACACCAAAGACTTGACTCTTGTTTCTTATGTTCCTAAGAAGCAGAAGAATGTGATTTTGATGTCATCACAGCATCATGATGGTCGGATCAGTGAAAGAAGAGACAAGAAGCCGGAGATCATTATCCACTACAATACAACAAAAGGAGCTGCGGAAACGGCCGATCAACTCCTGAGAACATACTCTTGTCAACGCAAATCTCGCCGTTGGCCGATGATATTTTTCCACCATCTAATCGACATCGCCGCATTGAACGCGTACGGTATATCATCTTCTTCATGGTCAATCCTGATCTGCTTTCCGGCAAGTCTCAAAAGCGACGCCTTTTCCTGGAGCAGTTAGGAAAGGAACTCATTTCAGACGCTAAGAATTCCAAAATCCTTGAGCGGCCATTACAGCATGTGCGCGAGAGAGATCAACGAGATGTTATCCGACAGACAAACATGAATCGGAAAAGAGCTCGTTGTTCATTATGTCCCCGAGCAGATGAGCGAAAAACAAGTGAAAGATGTAGTACTTGCAACACTCCAATTTGCAAACAAAAACACCTAAAGATTGTATGTACATCTTGTCAATGATCTGTCAGTGTCTGTCTCATTTTTGCTATGTTCTGCATCGTAACGTGCCGTATTGATCTTTATGACTTATGAAACTTCTTTGTTTTTTCTTATCGCTATGACAGGAAAACACTTATATTCTGTATCCACTTCATATGTCGATTTATGGCCTCTAAATCTGTAATTTAGAATTTGTGTCAATGAAATTCTCATTTACAGATACATGTGTATTCCTGGATGAGCCATACCTATGTGCAGATGAAAATAAGTATGCCTATAATACTTCACAGCTAACAGTGTAGGCCTATTCAGCAATTGTTTACCTTTGATAATAAAGCAAATTAACAGTAGATAATGTTTATTGAGTCATTTTTCTATACAGCCATGGATTTACGAAAGGAATTCATGTTCATAATATACGCAACAACATTAAGTATCAGTGGGGTCGCCAGCGACCCCAGCCGTAAGTAACGTTTGAATATTTTTAAATCATTGCTACTTTTTTGTGAAAGGGGGTATAAGTAAACGGTATCGTCCAGACACAGTTAATACGCCAACTTAAAAATACGTGGTTGAAATAATCAGCAAAAAATAATTTTTGGACTTGAAAAATACGATGCAAGGAAGCTTTGGGGTCGCTAAAGAGGCAGCGTGATGTCAAGAGTTTAATAGAACTTCGAGAATGAGTTTCCGTATTTTGAATGCAATTTGGAGATCGGCGCATACTAAAAGAGTTTTGACCTTAGATAGTTAATTTTAATGGAATTGATGTATTTAATTCAGCACAACCCTTACATTTGGCCAATTTTTAAATTTTATCCATACCAATCGAAATAGGCCGAAACTGAATCATAATTGCTGCATTTTAAGACCCTCAAAACACCTGTGTAGATCTCAAACTCATCAATTAGTGCTATGTAAACTTTACTAACAGTCTGTTTTAGTGTCGAACTATGAATATAATGATAGCTTTCATTTTGAACATTGGCTTATGCTGATTTGCTTATGTAGGCCAACCAGTTATGCACGATCATTTGCGAAGACAATATATTCGCATCTTGCGATCTTCTAGCATAACGCACATGTAAGAGCATGATGTAAACATTGAATAAATGAATTTCACTCATTGTCTACCAACATGGACATGCACAAATTCATTTTTCATCTGATAGTAAAAAATTTGCTATGGGAATTTCTACACCCTCTGAGACCTGAGGGGGGGTCCCGTGGACCCCTTGGTCTATCTACAATACTTCTACTGATTCCTTTGAAATGAAATAACACATGCAGATTCTTGTCAAAAATTATGATTCTGCATGGGAATGTGCGGTTGATATATCCTCAGCACAAAAATTGAAATCGAAAAATGTGGTTCCGGGGTCCACTGGACCCCCTCAGGTCTCTGAGGGTTAATGATTACAATTTAATTACCAGTTTTGAATACCAACACGGACCGCATGGTCACATAACTGCAGCATACATCAAAAAAGAAATATAGGCCTATTAGGTTTACTGAAAAAATAAGCCATGACTCTGGAATAATTAAGAAATATGCTCAGTACAAATTCCCTTGATAAATGTATATATCAGTTTCCACTTCCTTGCTTACAGTTGTCTTAGAGGTAACATGGAAATTAAGCACGTGGCTTTAAGTAGCAAATAGCATACTGCTCTTCAAATAACTGCAAGTCGGGATGAAGATTATTTATCATTTAGCATCTTTAGGAAGTATGAAGGTTAAGTTATCTCTTCGCTTTCTCTATTTATCACATTTAAGACAGAATCAAAACTAAAACAGCTTTAAGTACCAAACAATGTTGATCAATGAAAACGTGTGTGTCATTTGTATTATATGTCTATATTATATGTGTATCATTTGTCATATGTGTGTCCTCCCTCGTATTCATTTCAGTGGCCGCAATGACATTTTGTATAATTACACTCAAAAAAATAGGACATGCAGAAAATAGCACAAATGGGATGCTGTGTAAAAACAGCTTGGTATGAAACTTTGAAACCCGATACTGATCAAGCAATCATTTGACTGATTCCTTTCACTATGAATAAAGTCATGAGAAGAAGATGTTACAAGATTTAAAAGAAGATATTAAACAAGATTTTACAAATAAAAGTAAATAATACAAAATATATATAAAAAGTAGATAATACACATTCGAGTTCACTTTCAAGTTCAGTCAGCTTCGATACTCACTTTGAATAAGTGACATCTCAATCCTCTGATTCACTTTCGGAACATGAATCCAACATTCGATTCTTCTTGCGACGCATATCAATAACTGCGTCCGATTTGCAACACCTTTGAATAGCGCTATTAACTTCAATTTCCTGAGTACAAGGCATTCCACCAGAAACGGCGTCTGCAAGGTAAAATCACAATTAGATCTCAACTGACCAACTTCCTTATTAATGCCTTTTCAATTTTTGTCTTTTTTCATCTTCCACTTTCACAATACCAATATTTCCGCTAATATTAATCTACACGAATGAAATACAATCATGCAAGCAAAATCGAGAAGTGTGGGTTTTTGAAGTCGAGTTTTCTGATATAAAATCCCAAAAATCAGCTCAACCACTTTCGTGCTTTGGTGGTCTTCAGTCTCTCAGACTACGAAAGCTGAGGTTTCACATAAGTTGATCATGAATGAGCTTTTGTAGTTAAAATTCTAACGCTCTCGTAGTCTACAGTTTTCAGCATAGATAAAAATCCCGAGTGGATTTTTAGGTCGTACAAGCCCTTTTTGTTTTCAAGGATTAGAGTGCAAGGTGTCAAAATGAAGGACACTTTCATATACATGATCTTTAGCCGATTTTCTACCCAAGAGAATACTAACCAATTTCTTTTTCATTGTTATATTTAGTATGAGTGAAGTTCATTCTTAGGCTACTGCATTCAATGATGACTAAGGAATGACATGACAGCACGTCTATTAGCACGTCTAGAAAACTTATTCTGTCTAGACTTTGATTTTATTACTTTGACTATATTTTTACAAAGATATGCAAAATTTAGAGACGGATATTTACCGAAAGAAGACTGATACCCAGAATTATGTACATTTTCATTCGAATCACCCTAAACATGTTTTGAAAAATGTTCCATGTGCGTTAGCGAAAAGAATTCTCAATAGTGTCTCAAAAGAAGCTAACCAAAACAAACAGCTATCAGAATTAAGAGTAAAACTTTTAAAATTAAAGTACCCTCATAGTGTAATCCAATCTGGCTTCGATCGTGCCAGACAGCAAAGTGTGAATCCACGTATCTCAGCATCTGCGATTACAACTGATATTATTCCTTTTGTAAGCACATATAACAAGAACAATCCTGACGTCTCCAATAATGTGATTAAACCTGTCAGCAACAACTTGAAGTTAATGGATCCCTTTCAGAGGTATGAGATCATGAGGTCATGAAAACAACCTCCCTCACTTTTAAGCCTCCTAAGCAAAAACAACCGACCAACATTAAAGGTTTATCAGCTGCCGATCGATTTCAGCCGTTTCTGACTTGTCAAGACAATCAACTGATTTATTTATATTATATATATTATTTATTATATATTATATATATACATATTATTATTATATATAATATATATTTTATATATTATATATATATATATATATATATATATATTTACAAATATCACCAGGAGGCACCAAAGATAAAACAAGACAATTCTTTGCCCAACCGGTTTCACCTGGTCATCCAGGCTTGTCAAGGGCAACTGAATCTATTTGTAAAAATGTCATACATAAATTTCGTAATCGTTATGAAAAGCAATATTTGTAATTATTTAGTTCCCAATATTCGACATTTCTATTTAATATTATATATATATATATATATATATATATATATATATATATATATATATGATGTACAGGGTGTCCCAAAATTAGCGCAGCTTTTGATTTTGCCATGAGAGCAAGACATTATAGCTCAGAATTAAACTTTATGCTGAAAAACGGAAAGAATGATCATGGGGTTTTAGTAAAAATAATAATTTTAAAAATAATAAGAAATAATTAAAAATTCGTTCATGTTCGGACAGCGAAATCGCCATTTATATCAATAGGCCCATAATATGCATGAGCTTGTAATAAAAGTGTCAGAAGCATATCATATGAACCCAATTTTGCGTGAAGCGTGACATTAATAGTACGGCATTGCTGTGATTGTTCAGCTAATAAATAGCACACCAGCGTTGAGCATTCACAAAGATAAATTTTAGCTGTTATTAAAGATTTCATGGAAGGTTATTGAAGTTATCATCTTATCAAGAATCAAGAAAAACTTTTCAACTTGCTTATAAAATTTTCAACTGCTTTATGCAAATGGAAGATGTGCCACTCAAACTTTGTGTACATGTAAGATAAAGTGATCCTTTCGCAGGGTCACTGCAACATTCACACGTCTAATTTCAAAATTTGAAATTATTATGCATGCAAATTATAAACGTGCTTAAAACAAAAACATTTTTTAATTCATCTCACCGAAGATCACCTTGCTGATAATTTTCAGGAACTTCTGGCAATTAGCACTACCGTTCCAGTTGATTTGTAGAACTGATTCATGAAACAATCTTCAGACGCAACTGAATGTAGGCTAAATTTAGAAATGTTTTCTCCACCAACTTTAGACGATGTGTTTACCTGTAAGATAAAGAAAATCAATGTAATATATTGCAAATTAGCAACTTAAAAGTACATTAATTACCAGCGATCTATATTTCTTGCCATTTCTTTGTAGTTCCACGATGAACTCATGTAATTTGGTTGTATCGGATATCAGCAAAACATCCAGCACATCTCCCGACTCGTTATGTTATCCAGCTGGCATCAAGTTTATCAAGGTATCTAGTTTAGTAACTAAGGATTCTTGACCTTTCATGATGAAATAATAACATCAATATTCTCAATAGCATATAATTTAAATCTCTTATCAGAAGCAGAGGTTGAACCTCGACCGTCAAAATTTGAACATACGTCTGGTTGAATCGCTGAAAGTAAGAATGGCTCTGTATCCTTGGTGGATGTTGCGGGTGTATAAGCAGAAACTTGAGGAGAAATTTCCCTCCTGTTTTCCATGGGAGGCATGCCAGAAAATATGCGTGATAGTTTGGGCTTGTTAGCCTGTGATAAACTTCCACTAGGACTGTCGTTGGGAAGTAGTTCTGTTTCTTGACGCGATAATACAGGCCTACCGATCTGTGGTAAACTTTCATTAAAGCTCTCAATGAAAAGCAGTTCCGTGACTGTACGCAATGATTTCGCTTTGCTCACCTTATTGGGCAAATTTTCAGTTTATCTTTCACTTGTCACAATAATACCCAGTGGCTCGAAATCCATTCTTTTCCCACAATGGAATTTTGGCATCCTCATCAGGGTATCAACTTACTTTTTTTCTTATCTTTCATTAAAGAAATGCATCTGTCTTCTGTCACCTCTAGATCCTCTGCATTTTTTCCTAACTGAATAAGAACTGCTGCATACTTTACTCCACCATAATTGGCATCAACACAAATTTCCACCGACGAATTTTCTTCAACTTTTTTCAGTCACTTTTAGAATATGACGTATCACTTAATTTGAGAATGGCGAAGGTCTTATCACGCTTGAAGTACACCACACAAAATTCGAATTGTACCATTTCACTACAAATAAAAAGACAATATAGTCCGGCAGCCAGAACGAGTTTCTGCAGGGAACGAGGCCGAAAGTGAGACTTTCACAGAATGATGTACACCCTATGCCTACTACGAATCGCCGCGTCTGCCGAGTTCTAGTGAGTTCCTCTTCTTGTCAGACAGGATCAAAGAAAAACACATGTAAATACAATGGGACTCAGATTGCAGTTTTTGGCTAAAATGAAATTTTTTATGTTTTCTTTGATTAAGCGAAAACTACTAGGCCAAGAGTCATAATTTTTGACATGGAATGTCTTCAGGTCATTTACTATCATGTTCATGCACTCCTGTCTACAAAGCTAAACACATTGAGAATTGGCGAGCCTCTTAATGTCGGCAAACACAAGCATTTATAGCAATTTTATCCACATTCAACCACATTCTCACATACGTTGCTAATCAGAAGCATGATAATAGAAATTGCATATCATAGGAAATGCCTGAAGACATTCCATGTCAAAAATTATGACTCCGGGCTTAGTACTTTTCGCTTAATCAGAGAAACGTACATAATTTCATTTCAGCCAAAAACTTCAATCTGCGTCCTATTGGATTTAAATGTGTTTTTCTATGATCTTGTCTGACAAGAAGAGGAACTCACTAGAACTCGGCAGACGCGGCGATTCGTAGTAGGCATAGGGTGCACATCATTCTGTGAAAGTCTCACTTTCGGCCTCGTTCCCTGCAGAAACTCGTTCTGGCTGCCGGACTAATAATTGTTAAATGAGCTCAATCACAAATAATGTGAAGATGGTAGGGAGCAAGTGTATCCATCATATCTATTCATCTGATCCTAAGTAGGGTATAACCAAATATTCATTGTCAACTGGGACCATGATGTTGACGGCTGTGATGTTATGTACTATTTTTTGTGGCCTACAAAAAAATCTGATACCTAAGCAAGAGGATTCGTACGGCTTATAGCAGAAATTACGAGAAAATTGAAGAAGAAATCCGGATACAGCATCGCCAACAATTTCTGTGATAACAACAACTCCACCATTCGATGAAATCGCAAAATTATCCGGGGCTTCTGCGGCAAATTTAAATTTCCTGGTGGACTTGCTTGATGCATGTACCTCCCGAAGTTCAAACAAGCGATTTACTGTCTATTCAAAAATATTAGAGCTCGGTTTGCGTCTTCGCTTTAGAATTCCAGGATAATTTTCGAAAGAGAAGGCTGAAAATTTGTCTAGAGGACCACATTTTAAGACAAACTCTGACAGGTGAGTGCACACATGAATATTATATGACATGCATCACTCATAATACAAAGAGGCAAACATTTCAACAAATCTTCTTAAACTCATTTCAGCTTGAAGATAAAACTGAATGTGGTACTGGTAGCCAAGCATGAAATTCCAAAACTCAAGAAGAGAAAGTGTTCGTAGTATTCCTTTCTTGGTACATTTTGACATAAAAAGGGCAAAAAGTCCAACAGCAATGTGTGATATTCCGTAGCCTTAAAATACTTCATTTCATCGAATCCTTTATAGAACTTTCGGTGAAATTCATGAGGGAGATATCTAGACAAAATCTTCAAGCGATCTGACAGATTCTGTGCCTGGAAGCGTGACAGCCGGTATTTTAGGCCTAGAAAACCTTTGGCCAAGGAAAAACCATGTAGAACAAATTTTTTTCATAACACCCAGCAAAATCAGATGCATATTGTATAGCGGCAAATTTTGGCGGCGCTAAAATATCCCAAATTGTTAAAAAGATACATTTCGCGAGTTTTAATTTTCGCAAATACGTCAGAATTTTTATTTCACTACTACCATTGTGGTGTAATAGCAAACCGCATTACTAATAATATTATGACAGTAGATGCATACTAGCATCAATAACTATTTGTACAAAAAGATATGAAAATCGACTCAAGGTAATAATTTGGGAAATTGCTGGCAAATCAAAATACTATTGGGAGCCTACGCTTTCTTATCACGTGTGCGGTTATCAGTGTATCAGTGTCAACGTCGAAAATAAATAGTCACTGTCTGCCAACAACGTCGAAATACAATGCTTAGTGGCTGAAGAAACGTCCAAGTTTGTCAGGTTTACCAGATTACAACAATGAAGTAACACCTGAGAAAGCTGCTCTCTCTGCCGCTGCAGATGCTGAAATCTTGGAAGTAGCGGAATATCTTCACCTGAGTGTTCGCTGAGTACCTGACAGAAGAGGAAGCGGGGACAGTATGGCACCTACACACCGAAAGACCGCCTAAAAATGGATAAGTACGGTGCTGATCATGTTGCTAGCAGAACAGCCAGGCACTTCCCTACTTCGGATAAGAAGATCAATGAATCCACCATGCGCACCATGATCAAAGAATGCAAGAAGCAGCTGGCCACTACTAGCAATTGTAATGAAGAACTTTCCTGTCTTCCCGCAGCTAAGCGTGGCCGACCTTTGCTCTTGGGAGGAGATCTGGATAAGAAGGTCACAGCTGACCCCTCAGGTGGTGTGGTGAACACAACAATCATTATCGCCACTGTCAAGGGCACACTCAAGCATTTGAATGACGGTCTCCTCAGTGAACGTGGTGGTCACATTAGCCTAACAAAGACCTGGGCGAAGTCGATAATGAAAAGAATGGGGTGGACAAAGAGAGAGGAAGGGCAGCAAGGAAAGCCGAGCTGTCATTGAACCTGACAAATTCATTGGTCTCAAGGAAAAATACTTGAACTCTATCTCAAATTTGGTGACAGAGCACAGCATTCCACCTTCACTCATCGTCAACTTCGACCAGACCGGTGTGAACATAGTCCCTACATCCAACTGGACATTCCATTCAAGATGATGCAGCTTTGTACCTGTGGCAGGTATCGATGACAAACGTCAAGTGCAGTGACCATGGTCCTTGCCGACACACCATCAGGTCATCTGCTTCCTCCTCAAGTTGTGTACCAGGATAGAACCAGTCACTGTCATCCAACCTTCAACTTTCCAGCTGATTGGAATATCACACATACGCCGAATTATTGGAGCAATGAAGAAACCACCGTCGAATTTATTGAGAACATCCTGAAACATCAATTCGAGGAGCAGAGGATGGAGCTCAAGCTGCACCTTTATCACCCAGCCATAGTCATCTTGGATGTTTTTGATGCGCATCGCACGGAGAAAGTGAAGAAGCTGTTCCAGGAGAATAACATCGTGACTATGTAGGTACCAGCTAGCTGCACGGGTGAGCTGCAACCCCTGGATGTGTCAGGAAATGGCGCATTCAAGGATCACCTGAGAGAGCTCTTTAGCACCTGGTATGCCGATCAGGTGATGGAGCAGGAAAAAGATCACAAGATATACAAGATTGACATGAAGACCACATACCTCAAACCAAACCATGCCAATTGAATCGTGCAGGCATGGCACAACCTGAAGGCGCAGTCAGAAGTTATTTAAATCGGCTGGGGAAAGACGGGCATCTCCGATGTGATTTGACAATGACACTTGATATCTGAGTATTTTTTTGCGATATTTACTGGTATGCTACAAAGTTTTTGTAATCTACGTGCCGGTGAGCCCTATTGGTTTTGCTTTTTGAGATATCCATTATACACGATATTGTTTTCTTCTAACACATCCCGAATATACATGTACAAGGTGTCTAAAAAGTTTGTATCTGGTTTTACCTCACTGTCATTTTAATAGAAAATGTTTCAAATCAAATTTGATTCATCACACTTAGTGATGAGACCCTTAAGTTTTGTTTACAACAATATTTGATGTCATAATATAATTCAAATATAAACTGCCAGATGTTAGCCTATATTTGAATACCTTTGAGAAATTCATGTGAATTTCTCGTTAACAACACACGCTTATTTTTTATCATGGAAAGCATTTCCTCGATTGCAAGTTTAAGCATTTATTATCAAAAATTGCTCGTGTAAAAATGCTGCACAAAAAATTAGCAAGTCTGAATAAAAGCTGAGAGAAAATTTAAATAAGTTATTCGCGTACGAGTTTATGATGAGGAAAAGTTTCAATAACTGCCGGCATGCTAGCTCCTGATGGTGGTAAATAACATAGCGATGCTTGTGGCGAAGCTGAAATCCAATATTTTTATTGAACGCCAATTGATAAAAGGGGAGGCTCAAAGAAACCGGTTCATTCCAATATTGACCTGGGATACCTAGCGTAGAATAGGATAAAGTTTAAATTCACGAAATCTTACAAGATTACAGCTCAACATCAATTTGCAAAGTAACGTCATTGACTAAGATTCTATGGAGCACTACTCCATAAAACAACAGAGAAAAATTTGCTCTGTATGAGATTTTCTTTTCTCAACAACTAAAGGCCTACGAAGATGATTAAATGGTGCGGATTGCTCGGTGTGATGGTTTTCATGAACTTATTCACTCTGACGATAAATTTATAGCTATCAAGGAAAAGTCAGGTTAGTGTATTTAAAAGACATGCAGCGTGATTAAGGAACTTCCACATTGTTATATTTTATATATATGATAGATATTTGGAATTATGCCGTTTCGAAAACCAGATGAAAATGTATCTAAACCTTTCTGACTCTATACCTTTTCAACATTTGGAATAATCAATTTCTATTTCGGAATAGTCAACTTCAAATTCGGAATAGTCAATATCAAATTCGGAATTGTCAATATCAAATTTGAAATTGGCAATTCCGAATTTGATATTGACTATTCCGAATTTGAAGTTGACTATTCCGAAATTGAAATTAATCATTCCGAATTTGATGTTGAAAAGGTATAATAATCATGTTTTGTCATTGCTAAAATTCAGAATAGGCAACCACAGCCTTATAGCTGAAACTGGTCGATATAACAATAGAAAAGAATATAATGAATCCTTTGTAACCAATGTGAGTCAGGAGAGATAGAAGATTTAATATTTCATTTCATGTGTGCATGTCCAAGATATTCAAGAGAAAGAACTTCAATTGTCCCACTCTTGTCATGCGATAGAACAGATTTCTATGACTTGATGAATGGTATCAACCCGAAGCAGTTAGAACACAGAATTATATTGTTTAATCGTATCACTTTGCTAGAAGTGCAAACTGATTCAAACAGATGGCACATGCAGAAACTTAATAATAAAATTAAAATAAATTTTTAATACCTTACAGACATAGGAAAAATAGTCGTGCGTCGCTTGCGGATTGCTCTGAATTCCTTCAAAATGCTCCGATCGCCACGACTCCTTCAGATTCGAAGAATTGAGATCATTGCGCACAAGTTTTCTCGATAATGTTGGGTCCTCCGATCATTTTGAAAAAGTTAGCAGGCGCATGAAAAAACGTTCACAAACATCTCTGTAGAACTTGACATCGTCTGTGTCTCTTTGCTGTATGATCCGGTTGATAACAGTCACTGAAACTTTGCACAATTTGGTGTGTTTAATGTTGAACTGGCTGCTCATTGTTCGATTGCTATGGCATTTAGTCAGCAGATTGTGCCATTTCATTAACGTTACATGTTCCAATGTTTCCCTTCTAGTCAAACGGAAGAAGAGACGACCTGTCTAATTCTGTGAGTTAAAAGCTATAGGTACATATCTAGAACAGGCGAACCGGATCCGAGACAATAACGGACTATGACAACACCGTTGAGTAGTAATCAAGAGATATATAGCCTGGAATGAAGCGATTCCAGCCACACATTATCTATTTGTCGGAGGAACGGTGAAAATCCTGTGCTGAATTCTGCATTAATTTCATTCATTGTACTTCAGGTAAGATAAACCTATTCGTGTACTATAATTCTTAGTGTAAATGTTCTTGCTAAAACAAAATCCGTTCCTCCGACTTAATAATAATTTAGAGACTATTAAATAGGATACTTAGGTGTCCACTGGGTTATTATAATGATAATAAACTTAAATAAAATGCTCAATAACAAATGTACTTGTATATCAACATTGAAATATTTATTTGCATCATGTTAAATGCACACATGTTTAAAGCTGATATAATTTCATCTATAAAATGTCTCCTCTTCTTCATGGATGTACAACTAGGCATGAGTCTTCCAATGGTGAGCCTGAACATGGTGAAAATGTATCTTATCTTCCATCCGACGCCAATCATCACTCATCAAACAAAGTGCTCATTTTTATCTTCATAATTTCATCTCATTACTCATTTCATTCATCATACCATTCATCTGTAATGTTTATGCCAACATTGGCGTAATAAACGCTTTTTGACTTTTGACTTTTGTGAAGGAATGTCAACCGGTGCAGCTATGTAATTTGAGGAACAGAGTTCTTGACTGTGTCGCTGAGGTATAGGCCCAATTTTCCAGGGTCGCTGATTGCAGAGTGGTCAGAAATGTCTCATCTTGAGATCATTGACGTAATTTTTTTATGCAAGTGCTACTTACTGTCAATAGCAACAAAGCCACGCTTGAGTTTGCATTCATTCCGGAATTGAAGAGGTGAAGGAAGCACAAGTCCACGTCGCTCCATCAGAAGGGTACTCACTAACACTGAGTTTCGGAAGTTCGAGGATTCCTAACCAACAACTATCCCGGGAGATAGATTAGAAGAGTTGGCGATTCTCCAGACCGCCAGAAACCCAGATTTAAGTCCTCTGATTTTTATTTGTCGGAGTGCTCTAAGGATCGCGTGTATTGGGAAAGACCACATCGACTAAACAAACTTCTTCAATTCATAGAAAAAGATGTTTCGGGCTTTTGGCTGTATCATTCTTGAAACCACATGTCTAAACTTTGAAACAAGTCTAGAACTTTGTCATGAAAATAGTTACTTTGAACATCGTTGAATGTTTTGAGTATTCATTTTTTGTAAGAAAGTGCTATAACCACAGAATTATATTGTTTAATCGTATCACTTTGCCAGAAGTGCAAACTGATTCAAACAGATGGCACATGCAGAAACTTAATGGCCCTTTTCGAGTTGCCAAATCGATGTGACTTTGGCAACTCGAAAAGGTGATTATTTGCAAAAATGTGTGCTTTTTACATGAACTTTGTCAAGGTCTCAGAGGAATTTTTAGTCGGTCAGAGCCCGCTTATTTTGGGAAAACCGGCAATTCTAAGTTTGTAAACAAATTAGGAAATCGCACTCGCATGTAAGTTGTGATTAAGTTTCAACCAATATATTTAGGAAAAACATAATTCTAATATTCTGTTGTTTTACTGCATGTCGTTGCATCGATACTGTTTGAAATAACGCAATGAACGTGCTGGCTGTAGAATATTTCATGTTACAGAGTAAAAACTCTAGTGTTCTCTTAACTTTCTATCTCTAGTTTAGTTATTTTCATACAACCATGTTCAATTATCGGTTGGCTGGTTCATAAATCCTTTAAATCCTTCATTGGATCTTTCTCAATTTCCAGTTGCAACCAAATTCTTCTCATAAATCGTTTAGAGCAAAAGCCTATCTAACCAACCAAAATAATTTTAAGATTCAATTCTACATAACTTTCTCGAGTTTTCTCGCTTCTAGCAGAAGGAATTCATGTTTAAAGTATTTCATTTGATGGACAAATAGAAGAGGCTAAACATGAAACCCTTCTGAAAACCCTTCTGAATTTAGACATGAATTCCTTCTGCTAGAAGCGAGAAAACTCGAGAAAGTTATGTAGAATTGAATCTTAAAATTATTTTGGTTGGTTAGATAGGCTTTTGCTCTAAACGATTTATGAGAAGAATTTGATTGCAACTGGAAATTGAGAAAGATCCAATGAAGGATTTAAAGGATTTATGAACCAGCCAACCGATAATTGAACATGGTTGTATGAAAATAACTAAACTAGAGATAGAAAGTTAAGAGAACACTAGAGTTTTTACTCTGTAACATGAAATATTCTACAGCCAGCACGTTCATTGCGTTATTTCAAACAGTATCGATGCAACGACATGCAGTAAAACAACAGAATATTAGAATTATGTTTTTCCTAAATATATTGGTTGAAACTTAATCACAACTTACATGCGAGTGCGATTTCCTAATTTGTTTACAAACTTAGAATTGCCGGTTTTCCCAAAATAAGCGGGCTCTGACCGACTAAAAATTCCTGAGACCTTGACAAAGTTCATGTAAAAAGCACACATTTTTGCAAATAATCACCTTTTCGAGTTGCCAAAGTCACATCGATTTGGCAACTCGAAAAGGGCCAATAATAAAATTAAAATAAATTTTTAATACCTTACAGACATAGGAAAAATAGTCGTGCGTCGCTTGCGGATTGCTCTGAATTCCTTCAAAATGCTCCGATCGCCACGACTCCTTCAGATTCGAAGAATTGAGATCATTGCGCACAAGTTTTCTCGATAATGTTGGGTCCTCCGATCATTTTGAAAAAGTTAGCAGGCGCATGAAAAAACGTTCACAAACATATCTGTAGAACTTGACATCGTCTGTGTCTCTTTGCTGTATGATCCGGTTGATAACAGTCACTGAAACTTTGCACAATTTGGTGTGTTTAATGTTGAACTGGCTGCTCATTGTTCGATTGCTATGGCATTTAGTCAGCAGATTGTGCCATTTCATTAACGTTACATGTTCCAATGTTTCCCTTCTAGTCAAACGGAAACAGAGACGACCTGTCTAATTCTGTGGCTATAACAGTTCTGCATTTTGGATATGAAAATGACTTGGCACCAACTAATGGCTTCACAAAGGCATAGTTTATACTTACTTGTTTTTATAAAATAATTGTCCATTGATGAAACTTTTACCTTCAAGAGTTCTTCAAAATGTTTTTCAGAGATAATCTAAGATGTCAAAGATATTTGGTATCAAATACGCAGTAAGCAAAACTTAATGGTCTCATCATTACATATGACGGATCAGCTTTGAATTTGAACATTTAGTTTCAAAATGACAGCAGGTTAAAACCAGGTACAAACTTTATGGACACCCGGTATATCAACAAACAAGATGGCCGTGTAGACTAACTATGAGGAAATGGTTTTCCTAAAGTAGGCCTATGCGTGTACAGCATAGTCACTTTCATCACGATAGATTATTACTATATTACAAACCGCACTATTTGTGTAAAATCAATTTTTATAACAATTCATCATTTGACTGATTTACAGGTGGTCATAGGCCGTGTAAAATGCAAATAGGCCTGTAGACCTAATATTTTGATATTTTATGCTAACTGTTATAGAAATAGAAATGTGTTTGTATTTGTTGAATGAAAATCATACAAACCATTCATGAGTACAGATATTGTAAGTCACTTTTAAGACATTACAAGAATACTCCATTCAATTGTTCATAAGATAAAGTCACATGGCTACCATAAGTAACATAACTCAAAGCAACTATAAAATCCATTTCTAAGTTAGCAGACATAGTGTACTATACATGTACAATACGTTAATAATGCAAAGAGAACTAAGAAATCCTCACTCTGTCACTGTACTGGAAGCAAAACGATGGGAAAAATGAGTGGAAACGCCGGGAAGTTGAACAACTTAGCAGACAAAATTGACCGGGATGGAACTGAAAGATGCAGAGGGTGACAAGATGAGCTCTCACAAACCTTTAGAAAATTCAAACCAACTCTGCGAACACGGTCAGACATTAGATGAAAACTTGCACAATTACACTCCTTCCTGCAAATTACTCTGTGAGCTCTTCGCTGAAATCGCTCTAACTTTTCTATCAAAATACCAGGAATACGACCATAGACAGGGCACGCGTACAAAAACATTGATGTTATTAAAGCATGGTAAACAGCAATAAGATCTTTTGAAGAAAGGACCGTTTTTAGTTTTCGGACGAGATAAAGTCTTTGAGATGCACGCTTCAAAAGATCAGAAAATTGCAATTTCCATGATAAAGAGTCGGAAAACGTAACTCCAAGAATTCGCATTGAGTCAACAGTTCTTAATGATACATCGAAGCTACTTATTTGAAAAGAAATAGAACGACGAATGATCATTTCTTTAAACTTCCCAATGTTAAGGGTCAACCCTGAATTTCGAAAATCCTGCTCAATGCTTGACAACGTTATAAGATCATTACATGTAAATTGACTCACTGATTGTATAAATGTCACATCATCTGCATATTGTACCGACACAATATCGTTTCCACCAAACTGGAAAGAGCCCATGAAAGCGGCAAAAAGATATAGCCCCAAAACGGAGCCCTCAGGCACACCAGAGGGAATATTCACGACTTTGCCCAATGAATTGCGTTTTCTAACACGAAAACTCCGATTAGAAAGATACGAGTACAAACAAGTGAGGAAGCCATCGTTCAACCCTCGAGACTTCAGATAATTAATCAGTCGATGAAACTGAAAACCATCAAATGCCTTTGCTAAATCTATACAAATTACTCGAACTGCCACAGGTTCCTTGTCATCAAGTATTCTCATGATGCTGTCATGTATTTGAACCAGCGCACTGGTCGTTGACCCACCTGGTCTGAATGCATGCTGACTGTTGATGTAACATTTTATCAGATCGCCCCTTACAGAATCCAAGACCAGACGCTCAAATACTTTGGCCATAGCTGGTAACACTGATATCGGTCTGAAGTCATGAATACTTTGCCTTGAAGATTTAGAGATTGGACATACAAAGGTAGATTTGAAAGACCTTGGAAACTTCTTCTCCTGCAATGATCGATTGAAAATTGACGTTAACGGCTTGCAGATCAAACGCGCACCAATCTTCAAGAGCCTGGTGGGATTCAAATCCGATCCAACTGCTTTACCCATTTTCAAGGACATGAGCTTTTGTCGAACGTCCGACTCCGCTATGTAGAAATTCAAATCTTGGTTGTCAAGTGGATAGAGATCAACATCATCTTCAGAGTTATAGTTTTCAAAGAAAATGCTGGTTGTCTCCTCAATCATTTCATCACAGCATGAAAACTCTGACAATAACTCATTGAATGGATCTCTTGTAGTTTTCCCACTCGTCTTTTTCACAACATTCCACACTCCCTTTGTAGAGGCAAGTTGCTTATTTGCCCATAGGCGCTTAGCTTTTGGAATTTCCTCTTTGAATTTGGCTTTGCAATGACGAAAGAGTTGCCAATTCTTTGATGTAAAGGCCATCCATCTTTTATCTATCAACATCTTTAGAACTGGTGTCATCCATGGCTTGTCATTATCAGACACATAAATGAAATTGCATGGAATTTCAGACATGCAATCTCTAAGATGAAAATGAAATTCACCTAACACTTCATCCACTGACATTAAATCACTGAGTGAGTCAAAGTTGACCATGCTCGGGTCTACTAACAACGCTCATGTAACTGATGCATCGCTTGCTTCCTTCTAAAGATGCAGGCAGTCAACAAACTCGAACAACGCAAATTACGTGATCGACCGACCTTGATGTGACAAAGGCATCTAATTTAGTCGGCCCCAGGTGGGAGTCAGAAATACAGTATGTTGATAAAAAATTCTAACATCAATTACAGTACAAATACATAATGTCGGATTAAGTCGGATTTTCGGGAAGAAATTATAATTTAATCCGATCCGACACCTTGAGCACTCAGTACGAATCCGATCCGAATAGGTCGCGTTCGCATCGGATCGGATTTGCACACATCTAGGAATCTATAAAATAGCACTAAGCTTCCGAACAGAAACCACGTAATAAAAAACCAACGGTTTTTGCAAGGCCTTTCACCTGCGTCTTACAGGCATCTTCAGGCAATTGTGTTATTCTTCACATTTGAGATAAGATATATACATCGTCAATTAACTTTCAAACATCACTGTCCAAGCATGTCAAATCAATTAGTCCAAAATACCAGTCATCGAGTTCATTAATATAATAGATAATCAAACCAAATAAGAAAAAGATATGCGTATAGAACTCGAATGTATTAAAATGAAGTCAATTGAATCACAAATTTTCGGCCGAAGCCTTCATCAGGTGAAAGACAAATACACTGTTGAGATGCTGTTGTAGCAAGTGTCAATTTTCATGGAGTGGCAATCATAAACGTCACATGATTTAGCAGAAGCTTCAAGGGTAAGTACATAGAACACACAATAAGAAGATATGGCACTCTCAATGCACCATCCGTAACATAGCTAAAAACAGAGAATAATAAAGAACAACAGATAATGGATAAAACCGCATATTAAAATAGAAGATCAATTACGTACAATTATAAAGACACAAACACAAGTAAGTACAACAAGGCAGCATGTACTAAAATCATATTACCACCATGACATCAAAAAATGTGATCGACTAGAAAAAAATATTAAATATCTAATTCCCTGCCTATAAACCAAAATTGTGTTATACCAAATTTGTATTATATGAAATTATTTGTACCATTTGTGATCACATGTATATCGGTGAAACTTGCAGAGCTTTTGCTACACGTTTCAAAGAACACCTTTGTGATAAGAATTCTGCGATTTACAGTCATTTGAATTATCATGATGTTAACCTTAAGTCGACTGATTTGCCATTGAAGTGGAAATTTTTAGATAAAAATGTAAAGCATCCAAACGTTCGGAGGTCTATAGAAGGTCGAACATAGAAGGTCTATCGAAGGTCTATACATATTAAAAGAAACCAGAGATCGCTAATGAATGGATGCATAGGCAGGGAATTAGATATTTAATATTTTTTTCTAGTCGATCACATTTTTTAATGTCATGGTGGTAATGTGATTTTAGTACATGCTGCTTTGTTGTACTTATTTGTGTTTGTGTTTTTATAATTGTACGTAATTGATCTTCTATTTTAATATGCGGTTTTATCCATTATCTGTTGTTCTTTATTATTCTCTGTTTTTAGCTATGTTACGGATGGTGCATTGAGAGTGCCATATCTTCTTATTGTGTGTTCTATGTACTTACCCTTGAAGCTTCTGCTAAATCATGTGACGTTTATGATTGCCACTCCATGAAAATTGACACTTGCTACAACAGCATCTCAACAGTGTATTTGTCTTTCACCTGATGAAGGCTTCGGCCGAAAATTTGTGATTCAATTGACTTCATTTTAATACATTCGAGTTCTATACGCATATCTTTTTCTTATTTGGTTTGATTATCTATCAAATCAAGTGGCACATGATATGGAAGGGAATCTTTTCATCAAGTCTTAACAATAGGGAGTCACACCTGCAGAAGTAACTGATCCCTCGTACCCGCCCCTCACACCAGAAGACCTTTCCATGCCTGGCTAATCTCCCACCTGTTGTTCCCACCACTCGCCGTCCTATCAGATAACACCGCTTCCTTCACCTTTCTCTTATACCAATGCCCCTCACCAGCTAAAATCCGCCCTTCCCGCCATGCCATCCTATGACCCTCCTCCCAACAATGTTTCGCTATCTCAGAGGTAGTAATACTAGCTTTTTCAACATTTTTCTTGTGCTCTTTTGTTCTCACCTCCAGACCTCGTTTTGTCTCTCCGATGTAAACTTTGTCACAATCTGAGCATGGAATACTATAAATTATCTCTTTCCTTTCCATTGCCTCCCTCTTTCTTATGAGTCCTTTCCCGATAGAACCAGAATTCTTCTCGAACACTTTTATCTTGTGCCTTCTCATAATGTTGTAAATTCTCTCAGACAAATTCTTTTGGTATGGTAAACAGACTACTCCTTCCCAATTATCATCTTTCACATCTACATGTATTTTCTCCTTCCTGACTGATCGAAAGCATCTCTCTATGAAACCCCTGCTGTAACCATTCTGCCGAAAGGCCCACTTCAGATGTTCAAATTCCTCCTCTCTATTGTCTCCGTCACATACCTTCATCGCTCGTCTTATCAAAACTTCCAAAACTCCCGACTTGACCCGTTCGCTGTGATTCGATCTGTCATTAATATATCAATCCGTGTGAGTTTTCTTTCTGTAGACCTTGGTAATAATTCTTTTTTCCTTTCTCTCCAGCTCTACATCCAAGAATGCCAAACTCCGTGTATTCTCGTTTTCTGTTTCGTACGTGAATTTTATATCGGGATGAACCGAATTCATAAATTTCACCAACTCCTATGTCTTCCCCATTGCCCTCCACTACATCCAAACAGTTATCTACGTAGCGAAGATGCTTCTTTGGTACGACCAGACCTAGTGACCTCGTATTCTCAAATACAGACTCCTCGAAGTCAGCCATAAACAGATCTGCCAAAACTGGAGCAAGACAACTGCCGATGCTCAGACCCTTGACTTGCTGATAATTCTCTCCATTAAATTGGAAGAAAGAGGATTTCAAAATCTTCTCAAGCAAGTCCAGAATACTCTCTACTCCCCAACTGCATCTCTTCTGTAAAGTATCATCCGATCTCAGTCTCTTTTCTACGCTCTTGATCGCTCCTTCAATCGGCACTGACGGATACATGGCTTTTACATCTAACGAAATCAAACGATCTGCTTCCTCAAGTTCCCATTCCTTCACTTGCATGCACAGTGCCTCAGCATCCTTGACCCTGCTGACCACACCTTTCCTATAAACATTCAAAATCTCCAAAAGCTTCTTAGAGAGCGGAGAAGTCAAACTTCCGGTCGTACATACTACTGGTCGCATTGGAGTTCCTTCTTTGTGCACTTTAGGAAGGCCAAACATGTAAGGCAAGGCATAGGTCGCCGGTAGAAGTCGCTTTATTTCCGAATCTATTTCCGCAGGTGAAAGGCCTTGCAAAAACTGTTGGTTTTTTATTACGTGGTCTCTGTTCGGAAGCTTAGTGCTATTTTATTGATTAAGTATGACCACGTTGAACAATTACCTAGGAGTGATCTATTGACTAAGTAATAGTTTATATTCGGATTATTAACTCCAGAGTGCGTAACACAAGACTTTCTGATGTTCAGATGTAAACCATTTTGTGTGGACCATTTGTGAATATTAGTAAGAGCCTTTTGCAAGTATTTTGCATAAGGTGAAAAGCAATCCTTTTTTTCCTTTACAAAGCAAGTTTGATGTCGTCAGCATCCGACAATTCGATTTTTCTTTCAATGTAGTAGATTACAAAACTGGCGATAAGATGATGATAATGGACAATTTTGGCTATAGTGTAGGTCTACACCACAGAATTAGATTCGTCTGCGCGCGCTTCGGTTTCCTAGAAAGGAAGAATTGTATGTAATCATAACAACGAAATGGCACATTACAGAATTAGACAACTTGCTCCTTCTCGACTGGATAATTCGTGTATCGCTTGCTATTGGAAATGGCAAACAATAAGCTGTGGGGAGAGGACACCGGAGCCAGTGAGTGTATGTGTGCGCACACACCAAAACACACATCGATGCCTGGCTTCGATTCAATGTATCGAGCAATCCGAGCAATGCCGAGGAGAGGATGTGAAAATATCAAGTGAACTAATTTTCGTACGCCTGCTACTTTCTTTAATAATGATCGGGAGGGCCAACAGAATGGGGAAATCTTGTGCGCAATGATCTGAATTCTTTGAATCTGAAGGAATTTCGGCAATCGAAGCACTTTGCTGGAACTCACATTAATCCGCAAGCGACACACGACTTTTTCCCTATCTCTGTAAGGTATAAGGAATTCCTTTTTGCCCACTTAATAGGTTCCTCGATGTGCCGTCAATTTCGTATTAATCACACTTCTAGCAAACCGAAGCAGATAAACAAAATATTTAATTCTGTGGTCTACACCTTCATATTAGTATCAGTTAGTAACAGATAAGAACCACTTTCCTATGCTTGAACTCTCTGTTTTGATATTCATGCTAATATTAATAATGGAATATGGTCATCGCCGCATATAGTCCGTGACTCTATCAAAGTTGATCATAAAAATTGGATTACCTAAATTATGACGAAATTCTTTTACAGGTTGCGATTGTCCCACAAGAGATGATGGACATCACGGACACCACAGAAGGCACCAGAGGACCACACAGCAGCACACATGCAACTGCCGCAAGTGTATGAGACATGACTTGAATGCGTTCTCCTCTTTGAAGAAGACAGCTGTTGAAGTGTAATAAAAAAAGAGAATGATGGCAGTATACATGATATTTCTTTTCTCAAGATCAATTTCTCATTCAGTTTAATTTAAGCCGGTGATGAATGAACATTTTGAGTGGACTTGATAGAGCATGATGCCTCTTTTGTCAGTGACAGAGGTGATCACATAAAGCGGAATTAATTTCGATGAAATTCAATCGATTCTCATGTGTTCCAATCGTGTCGCACTTCAACGTGCCATACATCGTTCGCAAGCTTCCATTGTCAACTTTAAAATAAGCTATATTTGTATTTGCTGGACAGTACTCAAAATTTGAAAATTTCTCAATTTGCAAGTAGTAATTTTTCATTACGAAAAAATGTGTCCATGATGATGAATCAGGCAAGAAGTTAACCAGCATTTTCACACGTTTATTTTGAAATACTGTCATCAAAATTTATGTACTATAAAAAGAAATAGTGACATCGTAAGATTACCACACGATCGTGACTACTGTATCCTGACTGAAAATATCGCATCTCACTTGTTGTCAGCAATCCTAGTGCTTGGTATCTTCAGAATCCTTGTGATGTGTGGAGCAAGAATATGTGAGTTCAATTCAAATAAGGTCAATAGTTCTTTTTCAAACTTCTTTCAATATTTTCCCTCATTATCGCTTAAGCACACAACTATTGAAGATCAACGAAGACTCAAAACAAAACTCTAATCGATAGTGTGTGTAGCTACATTATGACACACGAGCAATTAACGAAGGCGCGTCTCTCACACCGACTGAGAAGTGCTGACGATATTGTTAACTTTGTATATTTGTCTATTTTTGCGGTAATGAGTAAAAGTGTCGAAAGAAGTTGTTCATTCCTTTGTATTATCTGTAGAAAATGCCTATGCATCAGAAGTTCGGAATGAATCTTTGGTCAGATGTGATGATTCGCATCAATACAGTCCGGCCAGTGACAAACAATAGATATGCGACAAATTGAAGGCTACAATACCAAACTAAAATCCGGAGTCATTTATTCAAGTTATTGTTTAATTAATGCTCATATTAGGTATAACTGGCGTGTATTCCAGCATAATTGCAGATATCCAGGTGACTGCGTTTTTGTTGATCAAAGCTGACTGAGTTTGAATAAGTCATCAGTCATAATCAAGTTAAGACACGACACGTTCAAAATAATTCCAAGGATCCAGGAAACGGAAGATGCCAAATTTTTAACAACTACCCTAGTGGAGAATCCTGTAAATAATTAGGTAATTAAAAGTCATGAACGAATGAATACAAATTAATACTAGCTACATAGAGTAAACTACTCCAGTGCAGAGTGGGGATTGAAATACGAATAAAGGCTAGCCGACCCATCTTAAGACGGGAAGGGAAATAAATTTAAACTTGTAAGTCATAGCATCTTCATTGGTCGACAATGTTAACAATTTGGTGAACACGAGCATGATTGAAAGTTTTAATGAAATATAGAAAATAAAATCCCAAGTAAAGCATCATTTTCTATGCCGAAGGTAATTTAGACTTTTTGAAAATGCTGCTGATTAATTGATTAATGTAGAAATGCATCGAACTTGGAGCGTTCTGTGGAACGATATATGGAACACATCCTTCAAGTTCACCGAACCTTAGGTGACATAAAAGGGCGTAACTGCTTATACGATGAATTTTTTGAGCCGTTACACTTGATCTCTCAATAAAAAGTAACGTCTCCGAAATCAAATGGCTCCAAAAAAACTTCTGAATTTGCTGAAGCAGAACACAGCATTGAAGTTGAGCGTAATTGATAGCACAAAGAAGGTTGATGAAGCAAGACTGATGGTAGAAAAACTTGAAAGGCAATTTTAGTCAAGCAATAATTAATTTATATGACTTTTAATCACTTCATCTTCAATTTGAAGCCGAGTGAGGAAAAACAACTTGCTTTTGTTACATGCAGCTGAGTGTGCTTCATAATGACTTCAACTCAATGAATCAATGTGGAATTTTCAATGAATAGAGTTTTCATGGCTTTCCACGAATTATGTCATAGAATTACACATAGTGTCACCAAATTGACTAGACTAGCTCATGTAACATTGAACAGAGCCCCTTTGGAAATTCGCCAACGATTCCATCAGCATATATGCAACACACAGCAAAAACAGAATCAGTATGATTTTAATCTGTACTATATGTGTGTATTAGCCTATGCGCCATGTTCAATAATCTAGATGTAGCATAAGCTAGTCTAGACAACCTAACAATATTGTGTCAATTTATTGATTTCGTCGCATTCAGTTAATACAAGTAGACTTGGGGGAGAAATTTATATATGCGCATTGAAAATGCGCTTTGATGATGTAGGCTTAATTCCGTGAAATCTTATTTCACATTTTAATGTTGCATTTTGAGACATGTCTATATGGACTTGAAATGTATCAAGAGTTCTGATCCTTGAATCATTTCTTGCTCCAATCATCTTCAAAACCAGGAAACCCAGTCAAAATCATCTTTACAAACGACTAAGTCTGTTAAGTTGAATCTTGTATTTTAGACATTTTTGACTTAGCAGACTATAGCTTATTCTAGGATCACTAAAAATTGAAAATCTTCATCAAAAATTGAGTCAGAAATTGACTAAAATCACAGAATAATTTACTGCGGTTTTAATTCAACTTAAAACAAGCAGAAGGGCAGTCGGACCAAATTAGAGATAGTCGAACTTGAGATTTTTACCTATTAATTGGATAGGGAGTTCGATAGCCTTTATGTGATGCATTTAGAAATTGAAGAGAACCAAGCTGCTCTGGGAGTTCGATAGCTTACTTTGGTAACGGTTTATCGGTGCGAGAAGGTGCGGCTAGCGCTTAGCCTAAATATGAATCATTCCAAAAAAACACGCACTGAGCTGACAATAGAAGTAAAATTGGAGAATCAGCTTAGAATTTTGGTTGACTATTGTGATGAAAGCTATCTCTCTATCATGAATTGGTACGAAGGCAATGAAATGTAAATGTACATGTACAATTACATACAAGCCTGTGATTATTGTTTGTAGTACTGGACATGATTTAGTATGGCTTCTGGAAATCCAGGGTAATATCAAAATACCGGTTCCAAATTTTTTATTTTGGTGGCAATCCTGAATTCATTTAATTTTATTCGACATATTTTTTTCAGTAGTATTCTGGTTACCTTTGGTCCATTTAAAAATTTGTTTGCTTGCATGCTACAAAGCTACTGCATCAGCCAACAACATCGAACCTCCTGTCCAGCGATGTCGGAACAGGGGGGGGGGTGGGGGTGAAGGGGGAAAAGTGCCCTTAAGTAAAAGTGTAGTTATACTTAAATTGCTTTCGAGATTTTACTTTGAATTAGTGGTATTATTCTTTCTTTTTCATTGAAGCATTTCGCATTTGAAGCATTGCGCAATCTGTTACACGCTTCTTACAAAAATCGGCCATTGCAAAAAGTTTTTCCTCTTCAGTACCTCGCTATAATTATAAAATTCTTGCCAATTGGTCAATGTAGATTTTGTTTTGGCAAATGAATGATTCAAAATAATCTCAAAATAATTCATTGAGATAATTAGAGTTTTTGAGAGTTTAATAATGAATAATCTACTATATACGTGCTCATTTTCTTCTGAGATAAAAACCACGAAGCTTCATAGTTTCATAAACCTGCGTATACTGCACTTGAGAATGTATCCAATTGGTTTAACTAAAAACAAAAAAATAAAATTACTTTTCACATTTTCTGATTTCGATGTACATGATGAATGTTTAAGGAACTTGCCATGCATGATTGTATAATTGTTTATTATCAATATCTATGAACACTGAACAATACATGATTAGTGTGAAAACGCAGTAAGTGCAAATCACACGCGGAATTTTTTCACGACTGAAGTCAAACTTCAATTTTACATGCTGTAAAGTTTAGTAGACGAGCTCATAACAGCTAATGCTCACCAAATAGGATATATATTATTCAACATATATATATATATTTATTCGCTACTTCACATGTTTTGTCTTTCTATTTGCCATGCTTTATTGAGATATTTAATGACAGCATATTTAACGGATAAATATATGAGTAGTAAGCACATTCCAAATTCAAGTGCAAATTGTGAAAGGCTGAGTCATCAGGCTGAACGCAAGTGCAAATTGTGAAAGGCTGAGTCATCAGGCGGCTGCAAGTGCAAAATGTGAAATGCAGTGTGAGGGACATGGCCAAGGATGTGTTGGGAGGAATGGGTCCGTCAGGAGAAAACCGCCCCCCCCCCCCAACGACTCAACTGACCAAATTGGTTGAAAAGACCAAAGTTGTTCAGAATCATGTGAAACAAACTTCTATCAAGGTTTCAGGTTGAAATTCGTCCAAAAAATTTTTTCGAAAATTTTCACTACGGTGGTCTCGACACTTAGGATTTTTTCGTGAAAAAAAAAAAATTTTTCAAAATGTTGGAATGGAGCTCCGAGACCCATCCCATCGTGTTTGTCGTCAAAAGTTGGGTCGGTGAAGTGTCGGTGAAAAAACCGCCCCCCCCCCCCCAACGACTCAACTGACCAAATTGGTCGAAAAGACCAAAGTTGTTCAGAATCATGTGAAACAAACTTCTATCAAGGTTTCAGGTTGAAATTCGTCCAAAAAATTTTTTCGAAAATTTTCACTACGGTGGTCTCGACACTTAGGATTTTTTCATGAAAAAAAAAAAATTTTTTTCAAAATGTTGGAATGGAGCTCCGAGACCCATCCCATCGTGTTTGTCGTCAAAAGTTGGGTCGGTGAAGTGTCGGTGAAAAAACCGCCCCCCCCCCCCCCCCCCCAACGACTCAACTGACCAAATTGGTCGAAAAGACCAAAGTTGTTCAGAATCATGTGAAACAAACTTCTATCAAGGTTTCAGGTTGAAATTCGTCCAAAAAATTTTTTCGAAAATTTTCACCACGGTGGTCTCGACACTTAGGATTTTTTCGTGAAAAAAAAAAAATTTTCAAAATGTTGGAATGGAGCTCCGAGACCCATCCCATCGTGTTTGTCGTCAAAAGTTGGGTCGGTGAAGTTTCGGTGAAAAAACCGCCCCCCCCCCCCCAACGACTCAACTGACCAAATTGGTCGAAAAGACCAAAGTTGTTCAGAATCATGTGAAACAAACTTCTATCAAGGTTTCAGGTTGAAATTCGTCCAAAAAATTTTTTCGAAAATTTTCACTACGGTGGTCTCGACACTTAGGATTTTTTCATGAAAAAAAAAAAATTTTTTTCAAAATGTTGGAATGGAGCTCCGAGACCCATCCCATCGTGTTTGTCGTCAAAAGTTGGGTCGGTGAAGTGTCGGTGAAAAAACCGCCCCCCCCCCCCCAACGACTCAACTGACCAAATTGGTCGAAAAGACCAAAGTTGTTCAGAATCATGTGAAACAAACTTCTATCAAGGTTTCAGGTTGAAATTCGTCCAAAAAATTTTTTCGAAAATTTTCACCACGGTGGTCTCGACACTTAGGATTTTTTCGTGAAAAAAAAAATTTTTCAAAATGTTGGAATGGAGCTCCGAGACCCATCCCATCGTGTTTGTCGTCAAAAGTTGGGTCGGTGAAGTTTCGGTGAAAAAACCGCCCCCCCCCCCAACGACTCAACTGACCAAATTGGTCGAAAAGACCAAAGTTGTTCAGAATCATGTGAAACAAACTTCTATCAAGGTTTCAGGTTGAAATTCG